>CM038038.1:51921797-53121797 GCA_021397845.1 Areca catechu
TTTGACTTGTGAGCCTTGTAAAAACAGTCAACTGTAATCTGGTGTGGATTATAGTGGAATTTCCAATGGTGGCTTGGGGAGTGGATGTAGGTGCTAGGTTTGCACCAAACCACTATATATCTTGTGTTTGTGTGTGATTGCTCTTTTCTTTTTGCATTCTTTAATTAAGTGCTATTATCTTGCATCTTTATTTGTTACTCACAAGCACCACTAGACCATTTGTTTTATTGTGTTAAATTTTTAAAAGACCCAATTCACCCCCCCTCTTGGGCTCCATTTCTGGGCAACAAGTGGTATCAGAGCACCGGTACTCTCTTGTAGGTCCAAGAATCTTGAGTAAAAGATCATGGCAGCCCCAATAGGCATGGGTATTGTTGAAGGTCAAGCCTCAAAACCGACCCCACTGTTTAATGGCACAAATTACACATACTGGAAGACACGCATGCGCATATTTATACAAGCTCTTGATTAAATTTATGGAGAACAATAGTAAAAGGTCCTCATCAGCCTACAATGATGATTAATGGCATTCTCACCCCTAAAATGGAAGATGATTGGGATGAGAGTGACATTAAGCAAATTGAGCTTAATGCAAAGACAATGAACCTTTTATTCTGTTCTCTTGATCCTAGTGAGTTTAACAGAATATCCAACTGTCTCTCCGCAAAAGAGATTTGGGATACACTTGAGGTTACCCATGAGGGTACACACCAAGTAAAGACCACCAAAGTCAACATGCTAATTCACACTTATGAAATATTTAAAATGGAACCTACTGAATCTATCAGTGAAATGTATACTAGGTTCACAAACATTGTGAATGGCATGAGAAGTTTAGGAAAATAATTTCTAATGGTGAACTTGTAAATAAACTTCTCAGGTCTCTACCAGCTTCATGGGATGCAAAGGTCACTGCAATCGAAGAAGCAAAAGATGTCAACACTCTCCCACTGGAACAACTATTGGGCTCCTTAATGACATATGAACTATCTATCAAACAGAAGAACGGAGAGGTGGACCAAAAGAAAAAGACAATAGCATTCAAATCTACTACCAGAGAAGACTCAAGCGAAGACTCTGAAGAGGATGACGAAGAAGATGAAACTGCTATGTTGGCAAGGAAGTTCAGAAGGTTTATGAGGAAAAAGAAATTCAACTACAAAAAGAAACCTCTGAAGGGTGAGCCCAGTAAAGAAAAGATAAGGAAAGAAGGAGGAGCAGCCCACATGTTTTGAGTGCAAAAAGCAGGGCATTTCAAGGTAGACTGCCCCTTACTAAAGAAAGGCAGAAGAAAGTTAAGGAAAAAGGCCATGATGGCAACCTGGAGTGAAAGTGAAGACTCCAGCTCCGAGGAAGAACAACAGGAAGTAGCAAATTTCTGTCTAATGGCCGATCAAGAAGAGGTATGTTCTGAAACCGAAAATGAATTATCTTTTGATGAGCTTCATGAAATTTTTGATGAACTAGTAATAGAATTTCAAAAATTAAAGTCAAAACATAAAGACTTAAAGAAGCAAAATCTGGAACTAGCTAAAATAAATAACAACCTTTCAAATGAGAATGAATACTTCTAATAAAAAATAAAAATCTAAATGATAATTATGGGTCTTGAAAATGAAAAGAATATACTTGAAAAGAAAAGTAACTTAGTTTCAAATGAAAATTGTCAAGACAACACAAAGAAATTTTAATGGAAAACAAAATATAAAGAGGAAATCGATAAACTAAAGCCTTTTGTCGAAAAATTTACTTACAGTTCTGAAAAATTGAATTTACTGTTAAATAACAAAGAGCAGTATTTGACAAAGCTGGTTTAGGATTCAGAACTCATAAGAAACTCCTTAAAAACTTCTTTGTACCTGCATCTTCTTCAATTACATGCTATACTTGTGGTGTTATAGGACATAAATCTTACATGTGTAACAAAAGAAATTAAGAAAAACTAAGAAAGTTTGGGTTCCAAAAGGAACCAATGCCACTAATCAAAAAGGACCCAAGATGGCTTGGGTACCTAAAGTCTCCACTTGATCTTTATTGCAGGTATGCCTTGCAACCACAAGAAGAGAATGTGGTATCTTGATAGCGGTTGCTCAAGGCATATGACAGGAGATGTGGAGCAGTTCTCATCACTCACATATCAAAATGGTGGCAATGTAACTTTTGGTGATAATGGAAAGGGAAAAATCATTGGTATGGTAAAATTCATATCACCCCTACCTCTTATATTGATAATGTTTTATATGTTGATGGTTTAAAACATAACTTGCTTAGTATTAGTCAATTTTGTGACAAAAATTTTAAAGTTGTTTTTGAATCTTCTTTGTGCATTGTTTCTAGTCTAGATGACAATGGCATTAAATTCATCGGTCATAGGCATGGCAATATTTATATGGTTGATCTTGATGATCTCCCTATTCAGAAAGGTCAATGTCTAGTGGCAATGGAAGCCAAGATCGATGAAGCTAGTTGGCTTTGGCATCGTAGACTAGGACATGCTAGCATGCATTTAATTTCAAAACTTAGCAAAAGAATTTAGTAAAAGATTTGCCTAAACTGAATTTTGAAAAAGATAAGATTTGCAGTGCATGTCAACTTGGAAAACAAACAAAATCTTCTTTTAAACCTAAAGGAGTAATCTCTACATCTAGACCTTTAGAATTGCTTCATATGGACCTCTTTGGGCCTACTAGAATATCTAGTTTGGGAGGTAAGAAGTTTGGTCTAGTCATTGTAGATGATTTCTCATGTTTTACATGGGTCATGTTTTTAGCACACAAAGATGAAACATTTTCTGAATTCATAAGATTTCACAAAAGAGTTTTAAATGAAAAAGGTGTTTCAGTAATTTCCTTAAGAAGTGATCATGGAACTGAATTTGAAAATGCCGATTTCAATAAATTCTGTATTGAAAATGGAATTAATCACAATTTTTCTGTACCTAGGACACCTCAACAAAATGGGGTAGTAGAAAGAAAAAATAGAACTCTTGAAGAAATGGCACGTACCATGCTTTGTGAAAATGATTTACCTAGATACTTTTGGGCGGAAGCCATAAATACTGCATGCTATATCTTAAATCGTGTTTTAATTCGACCGATTTTAAAGAAAACTCCTTATGAGCTTTGGAAGGGTAGAAAACCTTCAATCCGTTATTTTCATGTTTTTGGTTGACGTTGTTTCATCTTAAACAATGGTAAAGACAATCTAAGTAAATTTGATGCCAAATCAGATGAGGGAGTCTTTCTAGGCTACTCCACATCTAGTAAGGCATACAGGGTCTTCAACAGAAGGACACTTTTTGTTGAAGAATCCATTCATGTAGTATTTGACAAAACTAACCAAAAATCTTCAAGAAAAGAAGATGTACTTTTTGATGAATCAGGTAACAAGAAGACTGAAGAAAGAAACAACAATGATGAACTTACCAAGGAACAGAATGATGATCAGAACATCGACAAAGATCAAGCACAAGGTGATGAAGATACCTCAACTGTTGATCCTTTACCAAAAAAATGGAGGTATGCTCATGGACACCCAAAAGAACTAATTATAGGTGATCCATCTAAAGGTGTAAGTACTCGATCATCTCTTAGAAATATTGTGACTACTTAGCTTTTGTGTCTCAAATTGAACCTAAAACTATTGAGGAAGCTGAATGTGATAGTAATTGGATAAATGCTATGCAAGATGAACTTAATCAATTTAAAAGGAACAATGTTTGGACACTAGTAGATAGGCCCTCAAACACATCAATTATTGGCACAAAATGGTTTTTTCGAAACAAACTTGATGAAAATGGAATAGTAATTAGAAATAAAGCTAGACTAGTTGCCAAAGGATACAATCAGGAGGAAGGGATAGATTTTGATGAAACCTTTGCTCCTGTGGCTAGACTTGAGGTAATTAGGCTACTATTGGCTTTTTCCTGTTTTATGAACTTTAAACTATATCAGATGGATGTTAAAAGTGCTTTCTTGAATGGATTAATTGAAGAAGAAGTTTATGTTGAACAACCCCTGGTTTTAAAATTCTGAATTTCCAAATCATGTTTATAAACTTCATAAAGCTTTATATGGATTAAAACAAGCTCCAAGAGCTTGGTATGATCGTTTAAGCTCTTTTCTACTAAAAATAATTTTGCTAGAGGAAATGTGGATAAAACATTATTTTTAAAGAAAAAGAATGATGATCTCTTAGTAGTACAAATTTATGTTGATGATATAATATTTGGTGCTACTAATGAATCTCTTTGTCAAGATTTTGCAAGTCTAATGCAGGGTGAGTTCGAGATGAGCTTGATGGGAGAACTAAACTTCTTCCTCGGACTCCAGATAAGCAAACCAAAGAGGGATCTTCATCAACCAAACAAAACATAAGAGAAATACTTAAGAAGTTTGGGATGGAGAACACTAAGCCATTAGGTACCCCTATGAGCTCTACATGTAGACTTGACAAGGATGAATCAGGTAAATCAATTGATCAAAAATTATATCGTGGCATGATTGGTTCGTTATTATATCTTACTGCCAGTAGGCCAGATATCATGTTTAGTGTCTGTATGTGTGCTAGATATCAGTCCAATCCTAAGAGTCTCATCTTTTGCTGTTAAACGCATATTTAGATATCTATCTGCTCAATTAAAATTGGTTTATGGTACTCTAGAGATTCTTCATGTGATTTAATTGCTTATTCTGATGCTGATTTTGCTGGATGTAAACTTGATCGTAAAAGTACTAGTGGAACCTGTCAGTTTCTTGGAGTAAATTTGATCTCCTGGAGTAGCAAGAAACAGAACTCTGTTGCTCTATCTATGGCAGAAGCCGAATATATAGCAGCTGGGAGCTGTTGTGCTCAAATCCTCTGGATCAAACAACAACTCGAAGACTTTGGCATAAAACTAACTAAGACACCCATAAGATGTGATAATACTAGTGCAATCAACTTATCTAAAAATCCAGTGCAACATTCAAGAAGTAACACATTGAAATAAGACATCATTTCATAAGAGATCATGTACAAAACTCAAACATAATTCTTGATTTTGTCTGTACCAATGATCAATTAGCTGATGTGTTTACAAAGCCTTTGAGTGAGGATAGGTTCTATCTATTAGAAGGAGTTAGGTGTAATTGATCCATTCTCCTAGGACTCTCTTAGTATTTTTTTTACCTTGTCCTAAAAGATCAACACTTATTGTTTTAAACCCCAAGAATTTTTTTATTTTTTCCTGGATTTTCTCGAATTTTCTTGGCCAAGTGTCGACACTTGGAAAGTGTCAAGTGTCGACACCTGACCAGTGTCGACACTTGACAAATCCGAAGTGTCGACACTTGCGAATCTGAACTGTTTTAAAATGGGCCGAACGAAAGGTTTTTTGAAAATTTTCCTTCTCCAAATTTCTTGGAACAGTGGTCCCCCCTGTCCAAACCCGTCTTTTCATCCTTCAATCCATCTCAAATCAGGTATTTTCCCTCTCTAATTTAGTTTTTATTTCTCTATGTTTTTAACTTTATTGTTTTTAAATCAAACAATCGTGTTTTAGGTTTTCCAAACTTTTTCTTCAATCTAAGTGGATTTTTGTGTGTTTTAGTAAATTTCTAAAACTCCATTTGAGGGAATCTTGTTTTATATTTGTTTTCCTCGAATTTCCTAATCTTTTTGGTGTTTTTCAACCCTTTTTCACAAAATCACTATTTCATCAATTTTGGGCAAAATAAAATGGGCTTTCATCTAATTTAATGTAATAAATCCTTTTATTGATGATTAGGAAGGATTTCAAGTATTGCATTTTTAATATTTTCACCTATTTGCAAAAATCCTAAATGCTTAAAACCTAAATCCCATGATTTTTTTTTTTTTAAAATAATTTTTGGGATTCAAATGTGCTCCACCCAACACAAATTTTACCTACAAATTTTACTCAAAATTTCTCATCTTGATCAAAACATATTAATTCTGGTTTTTGAGACCAATTTAAACTCTAATCTCACCTATGGCCAGTCGTTTGTTCTGAACCTATTTTATTCTTACTGGTCAGTTGGCTGATATGGGTCCTAGGAAGAGACTTGCAGTTAGAGCAAGGCCTAGTCAGGGTAGTGAGAGGAGGTCGAAGGCCAGATTCGATCCCGCTCCGTAGAGCAGTTCAGCCACTCCGAGCTTCCCCCTGCAGAGAGGATGACAGGGAAGTCAGTAGCTTCAGGGAGGAGAGTAGATCTACACTATTTCGACAGGCACCATTTTGGCATTAGAGATACTCTCAGATGCAGGGTTAGTACCCTTCTGCACCATGCAGGAGAGATACTATCCTCACCTGGTGAGGGAGTTTTACGGTGCCCTGGACTGTCGACGACTCTTATGGACGACATCCATCAGAGGTATACAGATTTCATTGACTGATGAGTTGCTGAGCCGAGTATGGGAGATACCCCGGAGAGGAGTCAGTGCGTTCTCAGTTGATGATAGAGAGGCAGCTTTCAGATGCATCCTTGAGCGAGAGGATGTTCGCGGTATCTCAGTAGTTACCGCGAACCAGTTATCTTTAGAGATGCGACTGCTGCACCACATTACCGCACGGATCCTTCTACCGAAGACTGGTAGATTTGATTTCATCACAGAGAGAGAGCTGATGTTGATGACCAGTCTGATCGAGAGGAGACCAGTTGACATACCGGCCTTGATGCTGTCACAGATGCATGATGCTGCCACTCAGCACCGACACTGTTTACCATACGGGATGGCACTGACCCGTCTTTTCAGAGCTTGTGGAGTATCATTGGAGGGGGAGATCCCCAAGGAGATACTGCACACAGATGTATATGATGAGAGGTCATTGCACCGCATGGGTTTCAGGATGGTTGGAGGTCGATGGGTTCGGAGAGAGTCTGGCCAGGAGCCAGATGAGGAGGATGAGATTCGAGAGGCTGAGGCTACCCATCTGAGCCAGTAGTCCTTCCTCCAGTGGATGTACCATCGACACAGGCAGAGCACTTGTCACCTGATGCTTCAGTTCCTCCACCACCATCTACCGGATTATCCTTTGAGGAGCATGCCAGAGCCCAGTTCACACAGATCAGAGGAGAGGTGACTCAGCTGCGTAGCGAGGTCGAGCTTCTACGAGCACAGACTACCTCAGAGCATGCTGAGATCCGCAGATCTATGGAGGAGGGTTTTACACGTCTTGAGGATCTTCTGAGATCACTTATACCTCCTGCTGCACCTGCTCCTGCTCCATATGATGATGATGATGATGATGATGATGATGATGATGATGACGATGGCGGCGATCACCAGAGTGACCATACTAATATTGCTGATGGAGGTGATCAGGATGTTGACCGAGCCACTGAGGTGGTAGGCACTGACAGCGACAGTGTAGGCGGAGCTGATGCTTATGAGGTGGTCAGTCGAGATCCTCCTACTACACCTGCTCCTTCTACTGCACTAGTTGACTTCGTTCCGGATCCTATTGAGCCAGCTGATCATCTTTCGCCTCCTTCTACCAGATCTTCTAGGGTTGTACCCGCTTTTGGTCCTGCCGGCCGTACCAGGAGTCTTAGAGCTTTAGCACCTCCTAGGGCTTTAGCCACCAGATCTAGGATTAGTGCTCCTTTTAGTCTTGATGTTCCTTCTGATGAGGACTAGCCTCACAGATGACCCGTTCAGATCTCTTTTTATGTTTGATATATGTATGTTTCAGTTTTGTTTGTACTAAAAACTTGTCTTATATATATGTGTTTGTTATACTTCAGTTTGTCATATTTTAGCTCTGATATAATGGGATATTTTAACTCTGACACAAGCACAATTTCAGCTATAATATTTTCTATACTCTCTTTTTGTATACATGCTAATTGAAAGGGGGAGGTTATTTTTTTATGATTGACAAAAGGGGAGAGAAAAAGTAATGAGAAAAAATAATGTTAAAAAGTAATTGTTATGACGAAAATAATATATATATATATATATATTATATAATGGATGTTAATTGTTTTTGAGAATTTGAGGACATGTATCTTGTTTAAAGAAAAAATGCATTATATTGATTGTTTCCTATTAATTAGAAAACTCATGGTTTGAACTATGTTCTCTCTTTTCTCAAGGTTTTGTCATCATCAAAAAGGGGGAGATTGTTGGCTCCACCCAGTGATTTTGATGAATAACAAACATTGAGCACATATTGTATTCTAATGTGAATTTCAAGTTGTGAGTTTTCAGGAAGAAAGCACCTCAAAATTCCAAAAACTTATGGTGTATGGCACGCAATGGCACGGAGCAATTCTCACATATCCAGACATTCTCTTCATTGAAAAAGGGCTAATATTTGCTTAACTATTATGTGTTTATGCATTTATGAACTTTATTTTTGATTTCGAGGCTTTTACTCTTGATTCTGGATGTTTTCAGTCTCAAGTGTCGACACCTGGACAGACAAGTGTCGACACTTCAGCATTTGGCACGAAGAAAAATCCTTGGCACGCCAAGTGTCGACACCTAGAATTCAAGTGTCGACACCAAGTGTCGACACTTAGGTTTCAAGTGTCGACTCAAGGCCTGAGAATTTTAAAAATACAGAACTTGTTGGTTCGAGGATTTTTTGTGTCAAGTGTCGACACCTGTGCATCAAGTGTCGACACTTGAATGATCAAGTGTCGACTCCCAGAATTCAAGTGTCGACACCTGACAGCCAAGTGTCGACACTTGCAGCCTGACAGCTCTAACGGATCTATTTTTCTGGCTTGCAGAAATGGGATTTCAAGCTCCAAACGGCTATTTCCAATGCTCCAACGGTCACAAACCATTTTTAGAAGGTTTTTGGTGTATTTAATCTCCACCAACCTCATTTTAAAGTAAGAGAAGTGAGAAGAAGTCAAGAAGAAAAAGAGATAAGTCTATTCAAGAGCATTCAAGTCCACTCTAAAGCCAAAAAAGCCTTTATTCTCTCCAAACTTCAAATCAAAAGCCTCTTCTAGCTTGATTCCACTGAAAAAGCCTACTTGCTCAAATCTACTACATTCCAAAAGAGGCAACTTGAAGAAGAGTGAAGTCAAAGCAATCCTTGGGCTTCAAAGATTCCAATCCACTTTGAAGAGAGTTTGTTGTAGCATTTAAATTTTATATCTGATTTGTTGTGCTTTAACCTTGCTTTCAAGGGTGTCTTGAAAGAAGGTTATTGTGGTTTGTTGGTGAGCCAAAATGTTAAAACCAACTAGGGTTAACTTGTGAGCCCGAAGACAAAACAAGTAGTTAGGTTTGTTGGTGAGCCTAAGTGATAAAACCAACTTAGGTTTTTGACTTGTGAGCCTTGTAAAAACAAGTCAAATGTAATCTGGTGTGGATTATAGTGAATTCCCAAGGGTTGCTTGGGGAGTGGATGTAGGTGCTAGGTTTGCACCGAACCACTATATATCTTGTGTTTGTGTGTGATTGCTCTTTTCTTTTTGCATTCTTTCAATTAAGTGCTATTATCTTGCATCTAATTATTTGTTACTCACAAGCACCACTAGACCATTTGTTTTATTGTGTTAAATTTTTAAAAGACCCAATTCACCCCCCTCTTGGGCTCCATTTCTGGGCAACACATTTCAAATCAAGTTCCAAGTGGGCGCCCCCTTGATTCAAGCAAACAACTCTCCTCACTCCACTCTACATATCAAGCCATATTACCAAGGATTAAGCCTAGCATTCATGGTCGGCCAAAGCTCCATTGAAGAGGAATTCAAAATTCAAGTTAGGCACCCTTGATTCATGAAGACAACCACCCCTTTTCCACTCCCCAAAACAAGCTTGTAACTCCCTTTTTCAAATTTTGAATTCAAATGAGGACTTGGGAGCCTATAAATATGGCCCTAACTCTCTTGTAAAAGGATATGATAAAAATGAATGAAAAAAATCTAAAATTTTCTTTTCTCTAGCCCTTGTCTTTGTGACTTGGAACTCTGTGAGAGAGTGAGCCTTCGCTTTCGAGCATTGAGGGGTGTGAGGCCCTAGATATTTTCCTCCTATGCAAGCCACCAACCCTCTTCCCAAGCTTGGACACCCCTCTAGAAGATCCTCCTGGATGCCCAACAAGAAGAACCCTTCTTGACTGCCACCTTCACTTAACCCCTCTCTTATTTCTTTGCTTTCCCATTCCTTCTTGTTCTTTTTTCTAACTCATTTCTAGGTTGTTCGCAGGTCCTTTCGGTGTCACTGATAAAGGAGTAGGCCTACCTTGCCTTCAGGACCATATGATAAAGCCGACAAAATCCGCACGGTTGAGGGCTCGATCTTCCAGGCCGCATCCATGAGTGTGAGCGAACTCAGCATCTAATACTTCAGAATTTCAAAGGGTTTGCACTCCCTAATGTCCTGAGTAGGGTATTGATTTAGAGCTAAGTCCTATCAGGATTTCTCAATCCTGGGGTCCTTCTTTATCACTATTTAGGATCTATGTTTGCATGCTAGAGTTTCTTGTCATTATATGAATCTTTAGATCTATTCTTAGTTTGATTTCGAGAATCGGTCAATCCATTAAAACATAAAAATAACAAAGAATCACTTGCATGCATCTTAGTCCCGCATCATGTTTGGTATCAGAGCCTGTTTGGGGCTTAGTTTCTTTTTAAGTACTCGAATTGGGTGCTTCACCATGGCCGTCCGATCATAAGAACGAAGTAGGGCTGCAAGACCCTCACATCCCATTCAAAGGAAATTTCCTATGGTGTGTAGGGGTACCGATGTGATTGACCCTTGAAAAAGAAAGTAAGGAGGTAGGTATCTTAGGTCCTAAAGAAAATTTTTGCATAACTAAGTTCCACATCATTAGATTTCTGCATCATTAAATCTGGATCATGTTAGTTTCTGCAATGATTAGATTTTAGCATATAGTTTTAGCTTCATTAGATTTCAGCATGTTTTCATTTATTCATACTTAGGAGTTAATTACATGATTTCTGCATAGTTTAATTTCTGCACTTTAGGTTCATATCATTTAATTCTCCGCAAATAATATTTCTGCCAATACACATCAAAACATAAAAAAAACTTAAGTGAACTTCATTAGATTTTATGTGTATTCCATCATATGAATAACTTCCTTTAAGGGTGATAATATCATAAGATAATGGAAGTAGGTCATTACCTTTCTTTGGCCCGAAAACCACCACCTTTGCATTTCGAACCTAAGCTTAACTTAAAATCTGTTAGCAACCTAATAGCTTAGGGACATCAACGAGTCGGGTTTATCCATCGTGGGAAACTAGTGCATGCAACCCTTTAATTAGCACTGGAAAGCTGGTGTCTAAGACAAAATGTCTGGTGTCAAAAGACCTAAGCGGTGTTGTGGTTCCTTAATTGGGTCCCTGCGAATAGCAGGGGGGCCTCCCACACTCCCACCTCTTGCCTTGACAGTGAAATTGGTTGTTGTGTTGTGTGTAATCTAAGTCAACCCATTCTGTTCGAACTCATAGGTTTAGCAAACTGTAGTACATTCCATCGTGTGTTACATGTCAACTAGGTCAGGAGTCCAGTATCACTCACATCACTCTCAGTCAGGTGAACCCATGGATAACAACCTTGAAAATCAGATTAGGACTCTCACTGAGCAGATTACCTAGATGAACCAAAGGTTCAACCAGGTGTAAACAAGGGTAGAAGCCCGTATGGCCCCTTGCTAAACATAAATCATCTAGGCCTAATTCCTTTAATCCAATAGCCCGTCATCATGACTCACCCCTGAGTACAGCCTTAGAAGCCCATACCCATACTTGGCTGACTTAGAGAAAGACCCATTAGGAGCACCAACCTTATGCACGCACTTTTGATGGAAGTCTAGATCTTGAGGTGTATATTGATTGGGAGGAGAGCATGGATCCATATTTTGAGTACACTAAGATGTCGGAGTTAGGAAAAGTTAGATTAGCCACACGTAGGTTAATCTGACATGCTAAGTGGCATTGAGAAGGTATTGAGAACCAATGTTATTTGAGAGGAGATCAGATAAGTACCTAGAAAGCCATGAGGAGTAATTTGAGAGAAAAGTACCTAGATCGATTTTATGAGAAAAGTACCAATGGTACAGATTGAGACAGAATAATAAAATCGTGCTTGAATACATTGACCAATTTAATAAGTTTATTAGGAGATGTAACATAGTTGAACCTGAGTCTAAGATCATATCTAGGTTTTGAGATGGCCTACGTAGAGACATCCAGTGGGAACTATTCCAATGGAGAATTTATGACTTGGATGATGCCTATCAACTTGCTATGGAATTTGAGTCAAGTCAGAGGGAACCCATGAACTATCGAGTTGAGCTTAGCAGGATTAGTACCGCTGAACCCAAACCCAACCTAAACCTGAGTCAACCCAACCCTAACCCGAGTCGACCCCCCATTGCTACCCTATGTGTTCACCAGGATGACATTAAAGAGGAGGAATATATTGCAGACCTGGAATTGGTTGACCCAGAAAACACCTAGACTGAAGCTATATTTGAAGGACTCTTAGAAGAAGATCCTGAACCCACTAGTGAGCCTGAAGTTGAAGTGTATGAAGCTGAAGCACACTTAGTGGATGAATATGAAGAACAATTAGAGGGAGAAAGCCATGACACTGATACTACAATGGCTTTACCTGAGGAGACACTAGAAAAGAATCCAATTATCGAGCCTAGTCCTAAAATCCAAAGGAAATTATTGAGGATATGGTCTCTTTAATTCGGTACCCTCAGGAGGATCTCACCCCTTCAATCCCAGTTCAAGATCTCTTCCCAAAAATTGTTGACCCATCCTTCTATAGCATGGACCTTTTCTTGCCCATAGATATAACTCAATGCTCATACATTAAGGTCAGTCTCTTTAGCTCAGAACCAGTCCCTGAGTCTACTTCCTATTTCTTACCCTTCCCTGAGTCTTCTCATGTTTCTAGAGCCATTAGGTTACATTTTGTTGAGATTACCAGGATGCATGAACCCTTAGAGCCCATCCTATTTGCTACCTACTTTTGCAAGACCCACTGGCATCTATTAGGAGTTCCTATCAAATTCTTATATGCATGTCACCTTCAACCACGACTCATGCCCCATGCCCAAGTTGTAGTTAAGACCTAACAAATTTCCTTCAATAGGAATGCATAGTCGAGTCTGCATTTTGTTAGGGGTCAGTACGAGTCTCAGAGTCTGCAGAGTCATTTACACAGCATGCATAAGGAAATTAGCCAAAAATCAATCTAAGTAATAATACATATAAGAAATTGGCTAATTCTCGAAAGCGAGCCAAAGAATTTAACATAGGGGATTCTGTAATGCTTAGGCCTAGGCTTGAACGGTCCCCACCAGGAACCGTTAAGAAATTACATGCTTGTGGAGCTGGCCCCTTTAGAGTGATAAGGAGAGTTGGCCCTAATGCCTATGTGCTTGAGCTACCCCCAGATGATGGCATTAGCTTGACTTTCAATATCTCAGACTTAGTCGAGTATAGGGAGCTGGCAATGATACCCAGCGAGCTATTTGGACCTGACCTATCCTTGAGAGTGAATCTGACCCTGAGTGTCCACCTCCAATTTTACCTGAGAGAGGAGAACAGATGAGCGTGTCCTAGATGATCAAGCTATCATAATCTAGGGCAAAGGCTATCCACGTTACCTGGTCCGTTGGCAAGGCCGACCGGAGTTCGATGATTCATGGATTACTTGAGAGGACTTGCAGCACCTTGACCCTGACCTTCTTGAGAGATACAAAAGCCAAACAAACCCTTACTCGACCGGGTCGAGTTCCTCCCACCCTAAGAGAATTGGTGCGGGCACCAGGATTAGACAGAGGCTCCTCAACCCACTATGGATTTCTGATTAGGATTCTTAGTCTTTTTTTGGGTCCTGTAATAAGGCTTAAGACATTTAAGCCTAAGTAATTTGCATTCGAGTCATGTAATTAGTATCTAGTTGGTTTCAATTTTGTTTTAGTCTTGTAATTTGACCAATTTAGTTAAGTTAGGGTCAATTGGTCCTATAATTAGCCAAGTTGGTTCATAAGCTCAAGACAATTTGAAGACGGGTCCACAAATGAGCATTCAAGTCAAGCCTATTTGAAGAAGGGACAAGCCACTTCTCCTCCATGCCAAATTGGGTTGCCAACTCATTATTCAATGCGTTGGGGAATGCCACATCACCAAAGCCATGTCATGAGAGGCACCACATCACCAAATTTGAATTTCAATTTCAAACTCTAATGCCATGTCATGAGAAGCACTTTGGGCGGCCAAGTTTCAAGCTTCATTTCAAATTCAAGTTCCAAGTGGGTGCCCCCTTGATTCAAGCAAACAACCATCCTCACTCCACTCTACATATCAAGCCATATCACCAAGGATCAAGCCTAGCATTCATGGTTGGCCAAAGCTTCATTGAAGAGGAATTTAAAATTCAAGTTAGGTGCCCTTGATCCATAAAGACAACCACCCCCTTTCCTCTCCCAAAAACTAGGTTGTAACTCCCTTTTTCAAATTTTGAATCCAAATGAGGACTTGGGAGCCTATAATATGGCCCTAACTCTCTTATAAAAGGATAAGGATAATGATGAATGATGAATGATGAATGAAAAAAATCTAAATTTTCTTTTCTCTAGCCATTGTCTTTGTGACTTGGAACTTTGTGAGAGAGTGAGCCTTCACTTTCGAGCATCGAGGGGTGTGAGGCCCTAGATATCTTCTTCCTACACAAGCCACCAACCTCTTCCCAAGCTTGGACGCCCCTCTGGAAGATCCTCCTGGACACCCAACAAGAAGAACCCTTCTTGACCACCACTTTCACTTCACTCCTCTTCTTATTTTTGCTTTTCCATTCTGATGGGGATCGAGTGTCTATTTTATTTATTTTATTGAGTCCATTAGTCCCTGTATCATTAGTCAAGGTGAGCTAATTGAGTCTTGTATAAAAGTGAGACAATTGAGTCAGTCTAAGTCTACTTAGTCAGGTCCCAGTCATTTAGTTTAGTCAAGTCCTATCGAGTCCTTTCAGGTCATGTATAAGAGAGAGCTTGCAGCCATAGGAGATTCACCAGGCCCCCCAACTAGAGCTGGCCTTCATGCACCTGGACCCTTTCATGCTGCCAAGCCGCAAGAGAGAGCTCCAGTCCAAGACAAAAGGCCCACTGTTGACCAGGTCCACTAGGGTTCTTGGCCCACATGTCAGGATTCTTAGCCTCAAGTCATGTACCCTGGGGTGAATCTATAAATATCACCCCTCCCCTCTTGTATGAAGTATCTTTTTTCCTATAAATACAAATTAAAATTATTTTGGTATGAGTTTTGAGAGTTTCTCTGGATTGGAGTGGGTGTGATGCCCGGGTCTTGTTTTGAGTGCAAGCCCTAATCTCCTGGTGACTTCTACGCTCGCCAGCGATCCCCCGCTCTGTCCCACATCACATTCCTTCTTGTTTTTTTTCTAACTTGTTTCCAGGTTGTTTGTAGGTCCTTTCAGTGTCACATAAAGGAGTAGTGATGGAGGACAAGGGATAGGATCATTGGCGAGCCTAGAAGTCACCAAAATTAGGATATTATATTTTTTGGATTTTTTGTAAGGGAGTGGTGAAGGAAATAATGGGGATGAAAGATAGAGATCTGGATCTCATGGACTTTGGGACTCATACTAACGAAGAGACCTGTCACCTCTAGGCATTCTACCCATCTCAATAGTTGGAGGCATTAGGATGAATCTCAAAGGACATGAGAGGATAAAGAAAATGGAATCAAAGAGAAGGGGGATAACAAGGCCTCATGCCCCTCGATGCCGAAGGCGAAGGCAAGATGAAGAATCACTCTTCTAAAAACTCATATTTTTTCACCAAAATAATTTTTTTACAAAGGACTGAGGGTGGTATTTATAGACCTTTCCAACCTTCATTTGAATTTGAATATAAGATAAAAAGATAGGGATGATTCAAATTCAAATACAAGATAAGATAAGATAAGCTATCCATATTTCAATCTTAACCAACCAAAATCCTAATTCAAATTTCAAACAAAAGATAAATCTTAAATAATTTATGGATATGCTTCGAGATTCATGCAGCTCCAGGATTTGTGCTTGCTCTGAGATCCATTCAATTTTAGGATCCGTGTTGCTTTAAGACTCGAGTGGGCCAATGTTCCCATCATTCTCTTGAGTTGGGAAGAACTCAACTCCATCGAGTGTAGATCAGCGGGGACTCTAGTGAACCGCATCCAATCAAAAGAGGCTCCACTCTGAAAATGGTGCAGCTTTGAGATTGGTGTGGCTGTGAGGAGCATGCAGGATTCTGAAATCAGCAAACAAGATGGGAACTGCTTTTACATTCATGCAACAATCCATCTTCTTCTTCACAGACCGAACCAGGATGGACAGACTTCATCAGCGATTCCAACATACCGGTGGTCTTCACTAGCAGGCTCTCTGGCGAAGGCGTTGGGTAGAGACCGTGGATGAACAAAATGATGGCCAGCATGAAGATCGTCACAGCCGGTGGAGGGGACAGGTGGCCGACGGGGAGCCGAAAGGAAATGGAGTCGACGTCACGATGGGGAAGGTGGCCAGCATGGTGCTTTCCACAAGTGGAAGAGGCGGTGGTCGACTTGCTTGGAGAAATGGCTGATGGAGGGGTGGAGGATGGTCTTGGTCTGTGCCAATGGAGTCGCATGGGGGGGTCTTCTGGCGGGATTGGGAGTTGGTAGATGTTGGGAGTTGGTGTCGCGGGTGGAGATGTTCCGATCGGAGGAGTGATGGTGGCGAGTGGTGATGATGAAGATGACTGGGCAGACTACGGGCATCATGGTAGCAGGGCTGATTGGGGATGGGGTCAGCTCGGGAGGATGTGGGACAACAAGAAGAAGGAGCCACGGGAGGGGCATGCCGGTAGAATTGGGCAGATCCGTGCGGTCGACTCTCGAGCGATGCAGTGGTGACAAGATTAGGGATGGAGGTCAGCGATTGGGGAGACTTCACGGGCAGAGAGATAGGGGGCTTCATGAAAGGCAGAGGAGGGGAAGTCATGGACAGTGTCGATCGATGGTGGCTGTCGAGTGGTCTAGTTGTGGGCGACTCTAGGCGGTAGATTGGGTCTCCGCCGGCTATGGATCTGGGCAGGGAGAGGCTCTGTTGCATGGGCTTGGTGATCAATGAGGTTCTTCAGCGGGGAAGATTGGCTAGGTTGGCGGTGGCAGCAGGGGTGTTGTGGGGTTTGGGAGAAGTCCCGGGAGGGAAGGAACTGGTTGGGAGATCTGATTTCTCTTTTTTTTTGTTTTTTTTCTAGGATCTAGGAAGTGGAGGGATGACTGGTAGGAGAAATCTGGGATGATACGAAGGTACCCTATTTTCTAGGTTTGATACCAAAATTGATGGGGGACAAGGGATAGGATCATTGGCGAGCCTAGAAGTCACCAAAATTAGGGTATTATATTTTTTTTTTTTGGATTTTTGTAAAAGAGTAGTGAAGGAAATAATGGGATGAAAGACGGGGATCTGGATCTCATGGACTTTGGGACTCACATAACGAAGAGACCACTCACCTCTTGGGCATTCTATCCACCTCGATGCTTGGAGGCATTAGGATGAATCTCAAAGGACATGAGGGGATAAATAAATGGAATCAAAGAGAAGGGGGATAACTAGGGCCTCACGCCCCTCGATGCCCGAAGGTAAAGGCAAGACGAAGAATCACTCTTCTAAAAACTCATATTTTTTCACCAAAACTATTTTTTTACAAGGATGAGGGTGGTATTTATAGACTTTCCAACCATCATTTGAATTTAAATACAAGATAAAAAGATAGTGATGATTCAAATTCAAATACAAGATAGGATAAGATAAGCCTATCCATATCTCAATCACAACCAACCAAATCCTAATTCAAATTCCAAACAAAAGATAAATCCCAAACTAATTTATTTTGGATATTCTTCGAGATTCATGTAGCTCCAGGATCCGTGCTTACTTCGAGATCTGCACCACTCTGGGATCCATACTGCTCCGAGATTCGAGTGGGCCGATGTCCCCATCACTAGACCAAGCCTGGGTTTTGTTGGGATGTTCCTTTCCTTGTATCCCTTTCTAGAGGGGTTTTCCTTTGTTTGTAGCCTCCTCCCGGTTGGATCGGTCCTTTGGAGGAGATCTTCTATTTGGGGGTGATCGCCAGCGTAGTACAGATTTTGTCCCTCTAGTGAGGCAATTTCTCATGGGAGAGGCGGGCACCATGCTGCGAGCCCTAAGCCATGGTGGAGCGTTCCCCTTCTAGGAGGGACATCGGTGTGTTGCAGGGCCAGTGGCTTATGTAATACTCTTAATAGAGGAAGTTCATGTTCTGTGTTGCGAGGATCTGTGTCCTTGGTTGCACAGTTGTTGATGTGGCGATGCACCACAAGGCATGGAGCCTGGTGGAGCATGCACTACACAGGCATGCAGGTGGCGTGTTGCAGGGTTTGACTTTTTCAATTGGGGTGTGCCACTTCTGGGGGAGTTGCAGGTAGTTGGAAGGTTCTATGTCACAGTATGCACCTTTGCCGGTCCTCCCTCCTTCGGTTGCTGGAGGGAACTCCGAACCGACAGGGAGGAGAGAGGGAGAGCCCAATCTGGAAAGCCTGGCTCTGGAAGCGAGAGCATGGCCTCTGCTAGGAAATCAACCCGGAATGTGGGGGCCGCCTTCGAATGGCATGGTTATGACTTCGGTTGGGTGCCAGACCCCAGATGCGGGGGGAGCTGCCTTGGCATGCATGAGCATGACCCCAACTGGGAGCTAACCTCAAACGGAGGGCTTGCCCCAGCATGCATGAGCATAACCTCGTCCGGGAGTTGATCAGATAGAGGGCTCATCCTATGAGCACGATCCTGGCTGGGAGTTGACCTCGGACAGAGGGCTCACCTTGGCATGCATGAGCATGATCCCGGTCTCGAGCTGACCTTAGACGGAGGGCTCACCCTATGAGCACGACCCTAGTTGGGAGTTGATCTCGGATAGAGGACTTACTTTGGCATGCATGAGCATGATCCTAGCAGGGAGCTAACCTCAGACGAAGGGCTGCCCTATGAGCATGATCCGGTTGAGAGCTAACCTCGAACAGAGGGCTCGCCTTTGCATGCATGAGCATGACCCCGACCAGGAGCTGATCTTAGATGGAGGGCTCTCCCTATGAGCATGACCCCGGCTGAAAGCTAACCTCGGATCGAGGGCTCGCCCTCGGGTCTTCAATTGGGCACCGCATCCAGGTTGCACTTTCTACCCATGCGGCTGCTAGCTGTTGCCATCATGGGCTCCACGTCAGCGATATGCCACATCAGATGCCCCCCACTCTCGAGCTCGGGGAATGAAGCGGTGCTCAGGGCGATGAGAGTAATGATCACATTGATGTGTGATGCGGGACAAAGGGGGGGCTAGGAGGATCATTGGAGAGCTGAGATGTCTCTTGTGATTAGGGTCAAGAAGGCGAAAAACAATGTTGGGGATAGAAAGATGGATACTTATGGACTTGGTACTTACCTTCACGGAGAGACGTCGCACCTCTAGGGCACCTCACCCACCGCACTACATGTAGTCTAGGGCGTCCCACCCATCTTACTACATGCAGAGCCTAGGGCATCCCACCACATCGCTACCTGGGGCCGTGAAGGAGATGCTCCAAGATCATAGAGGGGACTCAGCGAGGAAGAAGATAACTAGGGCTCACGCCCTCGACTCCCGAAAGCATAGGCAGTGGGATCTCACATCCCTCGACACCCGTAGGTGAAGGAAAGACGGGCCTCATGCCCACTCCTAATGGAGGCAGAACCAAGAACACTCTTTTCTTAAAAATTCATAATTCTTCATATTTTATTCAAGAGAGGAGGTGCCTTTATATAGGCATACAAAACTTTGGGCCCAAGTAAAGAATAAAAGGCATGCAGTTCATAAAAGGTGACACCCCAAACCTGCTTTGTTTGTAGCCTGAAAACATGGTAGAAAACTAAACACAATCTCCCCATATTGTGGAAAATCAAACTAATCCTAATCTAAAACTAATTTTAAATAATTCTAACTAGTCCATACATCCAGATTTAAAATAAATAAATTAGGCATACTATGAATTCACCAAGATCAGTGCCTACTCTGAAATCTATGCAGAAGGATTAAGATCGCTTTGAAATATGTATAAAATTTTTTTACTCTAGGATCTGTGCAAACACTTTGGGCTTTGAGATCCGTGCACAAATTTCTCCTTCCTGTGGCCATGGAATAGGGGGAGGCATTCATGGTCTTAAGGATAACATGTTTCTGTGCCTTCCTCCCTCCTCATGAGATCCACTTTTGCTATGAATAAAGATCATGTGTCGGGAGATCAAGGTGACAAATCTAGTTCAGGTGAAAACAAAAGCTCTAAAACTGAAACATCATGGGCCCTGCAGCAATCAGGACATCACGGAGGGGGAGATGAAGGTCGGTGGTTCGGTGGCACGGGCGACGATGGTGCTTGATGGGGGGGTCGACTGGGCAAACAGGAGGGAGAGATCCAAAATTGCTAGTTGCAACGGGGTGGGGCTCGGATGGGATGGACGGGTAGTTCGTCGATGAGCCACCGACGGAGCTTCCGGACTTCATGGTGGCCGAGCGGCGAGGCTGATGGTGATGGTGACAGGGTGGCATTGCAGGGAGAAGTGGTGGCGCCACTTGCCTTGGAACAAGGAATAGAGGAGAAGGGCTTGGGGATGATCGGTTCATGTTCTTGGCATCTCCTCCGATTGTGGGCAGCTCTCGATGATGTGATTTCGAAGGGCAATAGCGAACGATTAGCGTGGGGGAGAGGGGTGATCATGGCACGGGCAGGCAGTAGGGGCGGATGGCCGTGGGTGGTTTCGGTTGGGATTTCTCGGTGTTCCCAGGAGAAGATCATCGCGGGGGGGTAGGTGGATGGCCGTCGAGGGTTGCTGGTGGTCGGGCATGGTGGGATCTAGGACTGGCGATGAAAGATTGGGAGTTCTGGTAACATAATCTTGAGGTTGAAAGATGACTGGGATAAGAGGAATAAGTAGGGAATAAAAGAGGGATAAAGTGGGAATAGTGGGGTAACTGGAATAGTGTGGAGGAATAAGAAAATTATAAAAAATAAAATAAAATCTAGGATAAAGAAAGAGAACCCAAAGGGTTTTGATGTCCCCAGCTTCTCCTGGCATGGGAAAAACTCGAATCCATCGAGTTAGGCTTGCTGCATTTTTTTTCCTTTTTTCAAACCTAATCCTCTCCTGCTTGATACCAAAATTGATGCGGGACAAGGGGGGCTAGGAGGATCGGTGGAGAGCTGAGAAGTCTCCTGTGATTAGGGTCAAGAAGGTGAAAAAAAATGTAGGGCGAGAGAAAGATGGATAATCTATGGACTTGGGACTTACCTTCACGGAGAGCGTTGCACCTCTAGGGCACCTCAACCATCCCATACATGTAGTCTAGGGCATCCCACCTATCTCACTACATGGCAGAGCCTAGGGCATCCCACCCATGTCGACATGGGGTACCATGAAGGAGAAGCGCTAAGATCATTAAAGGGGAATAGCGAGGAAGGAGAAGTAACTAGGGCCTCTGCCCTCGACGCTCGAATAGCAAGGCAGTGGGGTCTCACACCCTCGACACTCATAGGTGAAGGAAAGACGGGCCTCATGCCCACTCCTAATGGAGGCAGAACCAAGAACTCTTTTCAAAAATTCATAATTCTTCATATTTTATTCAAGAGAGGAGGTGCCTTTATATAGGCTTACAAAACTTGGGGCCCAAGTAAAGAATACAAGGCATACAGCTCGTAAAAGGTGACACCCCAAACCTACTTTATTTGTAGCCTAAAAACATGGTAGAAACTAAACACAATCCTCTCCTTATGGTGGAAAATCAAACTAACCCTAATCTAAAACTAATTTAAATAACTTCCTAACTGGTCCATACATCCAGATTATAATAAATAAATTAGGTATACTCTAAATTCAGCAAGATCAGTGCTTGCTCTGAAATCTATGTAGAAGGATTAAGACATCTTTGAAATCTGTATAAAATTTTTTTACTTTGGGATCTGTGCAAACACTCTGGGCTTTGAGATCCGTGCATAAATTTCTCCTTCCCGTGGCCGTGGAATAGAGGGAGGCATTCATGGTCCTACGGATAACTTGTTTCTGTGCCCTCCTCCCTCCTCACGAGATCCACTTTTGTTGCAAATAAAGATCATGTCTTTGGGAGATCAAGGTGACAAATCTAGTTCAGGTGAAAACAAAAGCTCTAAAATTGAAACATCATGGGCCCTGCAGCAATCAAGACATCACAGAGGGGGAGACGAAGGCCGGTGGCTCGGAGGCACGGGCGACGATGGTGCTTAATGGGGGGGTCGGTGAGGCAGATAGGAGGTAGAGATCCAAAACTGTTAGTTATGGCAGGGTGGGACTCGGAGGGTATGGCAGTGGACAGTTCATCGATGAGCCACCAGTGGAGCTTCCGAACTTCATGGTGGCCGGGCGATGAGGCTGATGGTGACGGTGATGGGGAGGTGTTACAGGGAGTAGTGGTAGCACCACTTGCCTTGGAACAAGGAATAGAGAAGGGCTTGGGGATGGTCAGTTCATGTTCTCGGCATCTCCTCCAACTACGGGTGGCTCTCGGTGATGCGATTCCGAATGGCAGTGGTGGATGGCGGCGCGGGGGAGAGGGTTATGGAACGACATAGGCAGAGCAGCAGGGGCGGACGGCCGTGGGTGGTTTCGATGGGATTCATCGACGTTCCCACGAGTAGATCATCATCGACGGGGAGGTGGACGGCCGTCGGGGGTCGTCAGTGGTTAGGAGTGGTGGATCTGGGACCGACGGTGAAAGATTGAGAGTTATGGTAACATAGTCTTGAGGTTGAAGATGACGGGGATAAGGAAGAATAAGTCAGAAATAAAAGAGGGATAAAGTGGGAATAGTGGGGATAACTGGAATAGGTGGAATAAAAAAATTACAAAAAATAAAAAATAAAATTCGGGGTAAAAAAAAAAAAAAAGTCAGTTGGATTTTGATGTCCCCATCATTAGCTGATATGGGACAAACCTAGGATTGATACAAATAGAAAACTAATTTTTTTGTGATTTTTTAAGATTTTAATTCAGTGGGGCTAAATACCCAAAAATAAGTAAAGAATCAGCATAAAGACTAGTAATGCTAGAAGCTATCATACTCGCAAAAACTCATGCTGAATAATAAATAGCTAGGACCCGAGAGTTGAGAAACTCCCAGTTTAGGATAGCTAATCTTCATCAAATCAGATATCAAGAGAAGGGAAGGATGTTACCAGTCAGAGATTTGAAGAACTTCCAATGAAGAGATCATAGAGCACTCTGATTGGAGCCTAGATGATGAAACTCGGTTCCCTTGAATTTGATGACTGATTTTGGCAATCTTGGAGGCAAGAAAGGCCTCCTCTAGGGAGGTGAAACACCTCAGAGATCCTGTAAGTGTCAGAGTTGATCAAAACAGCAAATAAACAAGGAAAAAAACTAGGGTTTGAAGGAAATTCGAATCAGGGTTTGAATGGCTGGCAGCTAGAAGCTTGATGAAGATCCTTGCTTGGGTGGCCTAGGGAACTCTTCTTTTAGGCATGTGAAAGCTTGGATGGTAGCAAGCTTGGGCGTGGAAGGATGCTAGGGCAGCAAGGATGGCTAGGGCATACAAAGTAACCAACAAAACACAAGAACACAATTCCAACATAAGAACAAATTCAAATAAAATTCACCATGGTTTTGATATCATGAATAAAAGTTTCTTACAAGAGGGGGAGGGGTGGGGTATTTATAGATGCTCCCCAAGTCCTCTCCTAGTTAGGATAGGATTACAAAATTGAGAGGGAGAGGGATTACAGGTTTGCTTAAGACTAGGAGAATATACTTTGAATGAAAATAAAACTAGTTCTCCTTATTCTACTTGGATTTCTCTCCTCATTTGACTTGGTCCAAGGGCTCTCTTTGGGCTTGGGCACCAATATGGAGTTGGGCTTGGCTTTAGGGTAGCAAGGGGTGTCCCCCTTTGGATTGGTGCATGGGCTTTGGGCCCTAGGAGTTGGAGTGCCTTGGTATCAGCATATTCCTTGGAATCTTGGTTTTGGGGCTCATGGGCTTGACTCCTGGGCTTGGAATCTCTTGGCCTGGGGTGCTGGCATATTCCTGGAATCATGGGGCACCTAGCATCTAGCATATCTCAGAGCATTTGGAGGGAATCTAGCATCTGGAATGGCATTTGGAAGGAATCAGGGCATCTGGAGAGCATCTAGAGGGTATCTAGGGCTCTGGGGTGCCAAACAAGATCCCATAAGCTAATGTAAATACCTCTGGCTCCTGGGTGAGACCTGGTGGAATTCCAAAATAGGGTATCCTCTACTCTTGTACAAAAACTGGACTCTTACTGGACTCATACATAAATACAGGACTCAATGGATTGGACTAGGTTGAGACAAATCTACAACCTCAACTTTTTACAGGACTCAATTTTAATTGATTACAAAATTGTGATACATGACTAAGGTTCTAAAATTAAAACCTAATCAATAAATCATATGGGATTCAGTGATCTGTGTCTGATCCTAGTGTCCCAACCAATGTGGAGGGATGCATTTTTTATTCCATTTATGCCTCGAGTGCCAGTGCTCCGGAGATTGTGCATCCACCCCAATGAAGTGGTGCCATGTTATCCTTCTTTTAAGGACTCCATAATTACTGCACCGGAACCGACTCGAGCACCTTTGAATTGAAGTGTTGCACTCAGTGGATCCAACACATGGCAAGCTTCGGTTGGCCAAGGAGATGAGGAGGCACACATCTTCGATTCATACGAGGTGACGGGACTCTACAGGAACTTGAAAGGGACTTAACCTCATGTCCCCTTACCCCTTAAGGGTGTTTCGAGCATAGAAGGCTGTAGTGCTCATCTTCCTCCCCAGTTTGTCTCCTTGCTCTAGAGTTTAAAGTTTCTTAGCAGGTTAGACTTCTCCTTCTTCTTCCTTCGTCTGTTTCTCCTGTTCCTCTCCTTCGGGATGTGATGAAGGAGAGTCCTTGTTATGTCTCTAGGTCTCCTTCTCTACTTTGTCATCTTCATTCACCATGAGTTGCTTCGGTGGTGGGCGCTGTCGCATAGATTTTTCTGATGAGCCGGGGCCATCCCAACCGAGGCCTCCTTCCTCGAATAGTGAGGAGGATAAACTTCTTTTGGTAGTTTGTAGGTGTCCCCACCAGTCGGTGATTGTCATCGGACGCCCTGCGGCTCCTCCACCTCCTCCTTCCATTCCTATCGGGTAGCTAGGTCCTCCTCCCCCCTCTGCTCCCATCAAGGAGTCTGGTGGTCCCTCCGGCATTGCTTCAGTGATGACCGATGGGGACCTCCTCCACGTCTAGAGAGTGTTTGGGATCCTCGACTCCATTTGACTTTCTGTTCCAGGACTGGAGGAGCGGGTCACTTCCAGTGGCCTAGGCTGAATCGCCCTGTATGAAGACTTCTTCTTTGAGGGTCTTCGCCTTCCCTTCCATCCTTTCTTCCTCTCTTTTTTAAGCAATTATCGCTTGGTCGCGGCCTAGCTTGCCCCAAACATCATCCGAACCATCTTTTGATTTATTATTGTCTGCCATTTCCATGGGATTGTTGCCCATTTCTCCCTCTTCAGGGCCTTGTTCATCCTGAAGCACCACCATCAAGGGATGGAAGGTTAGGTTTCTCTTTGCTTCGGTTGAGGGGGTGGACTGGATTTGGGGTGACCCAGACCGCTGCCCCAACCAACAATCTACAATCAAGCTAGCTGATAAAGAGGTATTCGATCAGCTCATTACTTTTGAGGTTCTAGCTCTTTGGGATTTGCTAACTAAGTAAAACCTAGTCGAAGCCAGAGTCAGCCAGGCCCCACCTCAGGGTAAGGCTTGATACCAGGCTCTTTCATTTCTCTTAAGTTTGATATTTTCTCTTGATAAATGACTGACCATTCTTTTTTTTTGTGCTTCACTTAGATGAGGTTCTCACTGGACGAGCTCTAGAGTATGTCGAGGAAAAGGGTTGCCTCCACAAGGCCCGAAGGGGAACCTGCAAAGAAGACCCGGGAGGAGTCGGGATGGAGGCCTACTATCGAGCCTGTCAGGAAGGGGCCTTCCACTACTCTGGCCATGCCTGGGCTGGCATTATGTCCTCCAGCTCATGAGCCCTGGAGGGAGGCTTGACTAACAACGGGGGTCGTGCCGACACCTCCGGCGGCCCCTATAAGAACAAGGCTCCACCGCAGTCGAGGGTGGAGCAGGTGGTGGGGGACACCACCATAGAGAGCCTAGCACCACCATCTGGGGATAGGCTTTCCACCAACCAGTCTACCACCACTGGGTCCCCACCAGCCACTACTTCGTAACCCTTGGAGCCATCCGAGATGCTGAGGATGGTGCCAAAGAAAATATCCATCTTCATGCCCCGGGATGCCAGGCTGACAAAGGATGGAAGGCTGGTCGAGGACGTGCTGACCACCCTTGCCTAGCCACTGGACCGCCAGGGGAGGGTCAATCGGCTAGTGGTGGATATTTTCACTGGGGTATTTCACAAGGGTATTCTCCTAGCTCTTCTCGGTAAGTCACCTCCCTAGCTACTTTAATTTTTTTCTTTTATCTTCAAGGGTTTTGATTGTCATTCTTCGTGCAGGTGGCCCTCGATATCCAGCTCCTCAGGGACTCCTGTCTAGGGCTGATGAAAAGGGAGTCCCACCTTCGAAAGGAGAGGGATGAGGCCCAGGCCTAGGCTACCCAGGTTCAAGAACTAGAGGGCCAAATGAAGGCTCTCCAGGACTATCTGGTCGGTGCCGAGGTCAGGGTGACCAGCCTGAAGAAGAAATTCACCGAGCTCGAGACTGCCCTGAAGGAAGAGAAGGGGGAGAGCCTTCGTAGGACAGAGAAGTTAGCTGCCTCCATTGTGGAGGTGGCTTTCCTAGAGGGGAGGGCGCAAAGCCTCCAGGTGCAGGTCGAAGAGAAGGCGACCAAGACTATAGCCACCTCGAAGAAAGCCATGGTGGCCATCGTGCTAATGAAGATTGCCAAAAAGGAAGCTACCAAGGTAGTCCCCAATTTCAAGGCATTCAAAGCATTCAAGGATGAGGTTTCCGAGGCGATGTTGGACTCCTACCACCAGGGGTTCAACGATTTTCATGGCAAGGACATCCATCTTCTTGGGTCGAAGGGGCTAGAAGATATCCTCCCCATGCTACCATTTCTGGACCGATCGAGGATGCCCACTATTGAGATGGGGTCAAAGCTGGAGTCAAAGATGGTCATAGTCGAAGCCAAAGCTGCTGCCACCCAGGACCCACCTTTATCTGATGAATTCTCTCACCGACCAGGGAAGGAGCCGGTGAGCGAGGCTTGAAAATTTTCTTCTTTTTCTTGTACTAAGATTTTGGAAGGCTTCCCGGCCTGTCGAGAGCCTTCATAGGATGTAAGGAAATATTTATTAATGAAAATGTTTCTTTCTTTCTAACTGTTGTCCTATTCATTTGTCTCCTTTTCTTTCTTTTCCCTTTCTTTTTTTTTCCTTTTTTTTGAAGTGCTTCCATAGAATCCTTCCCAAAGAATCCTTCAGAGCTAATGAGGGACTTGTCCCTATAATTAAGGAATAGTCCAACTCGGCTAATGTACTCAACTTGGACTTATCCTCTTTTCTTTAATTCCTTTGCCCTTTTGCATGATGAGGGAAATAGACTTCATGGTTGCCGTAGGTGTGTGTCTCCCCTAGGCCTTAGTTATTGCTGATTGACTTTGAGACCTTAGGTTTGGCACGAAGATTCTTGGGAACATTCCATCCCCATTCTTTTGGCCTTGAAGCCATGCTATGAGTCAAGCGATAGATGGTGGGATTTTAGGGATTCCCAGCTGACATCTCTGGACTATAAGCACGATAGCTGGATGCGGGGCTTTGTAAGTTTCCCAGCTTTGAGTGCGGGGCTTCATAAGTTTCTTGGTTTTGAGAGTGGGGCTTCATAAGTTTCTCGGCTTTAAGTGTGGGGCTTTTAAGTTTCCTAGCGTTAAGTGCGAGGCTTCATAATTTTTATGGCTTTGAGTGCCGGGCTTCATAAGTTTCCCAGCTTTGAGTCAGGGTTTTGTAAGTTTTTCGGCTTTGAGTGCAGGGCTTCGTAAGCTTCTCATCTTTGAGTGCAGGGCTTCATAAGTTTCTTGCCTTTGCATGCAGGGCTTTGTAAGTTTCCAAGCTTTGAGTGCGGAGCTTCGTAAGTTTCCTGACTTTGAGTGTGGGGCTTCGTAAGTTTTCCGGCTTTGTGTGTGAGGCTTCATAAGTTTCCTAGCTTTGTCTGCCAGACTTGGAGTCAGACAAATGCATTCCTGCATAGGTGAAAGATAAGGTTGCACCAAAAAGGAACTATAATAACTGCAATGAAGCCTTACATTATTGGTAGTACATCCTTAGGTTGATTGTATTCCATGTTCGCGTGAATCGAGCTCCGTCCAACTTGGCGAAATAGTAAGCTCCATCTGGTAAAGCCTTGACCACCTTGTAGGGGCTTTCCCAGTTTAGGGGGAGTTTGTCATATTCTCCTGGCTGGGACACCTCCACTCACCTAAGGACCAGGTCACCTGGTCGGAATGCCTTTTCCTTATGCAAGAGTTGTAGTAGCATGCCACTCGCTGCCGGTAGGCTGCTATCCAGTGATGGGCCTTGTCTCTTGTGATGGGGACATCAGGAGCAGACAAGAATTTCAAGGTTCTAGTTTTGATCTCTGATTCATGTGGTCGATCAATTTTGTATTAAGGTCAAGCGAGTCCAGTGAGTCCATTTTCTCACTTGAGTCTTAAGTCCTATAGTTCATTTGAGTGCATTGAGTCTTGTACTAAAGTGAACCAGTTGGGTTCACTAAGTCAGTCAAAATCCTTTTATTTCAGTCCAGTCAATTAAGACTATTTTGAGTCCTATCAATTAGGCCTAGTTTGAGTCCTGTAGTTTTTATTTTTCATTCAAGTCAAGACCAAAAGGGAAAGTCATCAGATCAAAAGAGCCAATGGATCCCAATGTAGCAAGGCAAGAAGTCTTCTTGTGCCCCTCCACTGGACCCCTTCAGAGTGCCCCAGCCCATCAAGAGTTGGCACCCTAGTCCACCAAGAGAAGGCACCCTAGCATACCAAGCCCTTGGCACCCCAGCTCCCAAGCCTTGGCACACATCCCAGTCCAAGGCCCACAAGAGTTGGCGCCCTCCCAAAGCCCATTCATGATTGGCACCCAAGCTTTGACCAATCCAAGATGCCTCATGCTTTGACCATGCCCAAGGCCTTTGACCTAGTCCAAGAGGATTTCATCCCAGCCTAGCAAGGAGTCAAGCAGTTCAAGCCTAAGAGGAGTCAATGTCCAAGTTCAATAAGGAGTTCAATATTCAAGTTCTACCAGGACTTTAGTCTCCTAATTCCACTCAAACCTTGTACTCCTTGTCCCATACAAACTTGTAATCCCACTTTGACAGGGAAAGGGTCCTAGTGAATCTATAAATACCCACCCCCTCCCTCTTGTAAAAATAACTTTGATGAATAAAAAATTGAGTGTGTTTTCTTATTGCCTTTGTTCCTTGTAAACATCGACCTCCGTGAGAGAGTGGGTATGAGGCCGGTTTATCTTTCAAACCCTAATATTCATAAACCCTAGCCTCCCTTCCATCAAGCCCTAGGCCACCCATCACCATCCATTTAATCTAGGATGCCCCCCATCCTTCTTCTTCCTTGGCCACCCACTTTTTCTCTCCCACCTAGGCCGCCCTCCACCAATCAGCCCTAACCCTTGGACACCCTTCCCACCTCTTCTAGGAATCCTCCTCCATCTACGTGCCATCCCCTCCAGATTGCTAGATTCACAGCCAAGCATCCTCTCATCAATCAAGCCATCTGATGTCTCCAACAATTTTTTTATCCTTCAATCCTCTTCCTACTTCTCGTTTCATATTTTTTCCATCATCTTTTATCCTAACCCGTGATGTTTGTAGGATCCCTTAAAAGAAGTAGACCTCTGGATGAAGTCTTCCTTGCCCCAAAACCATTGATAAAAAGTCCACGGATCCGTGGGAAAGCTGCTTTGTCATCCAGGCATTGATCCGAGTTGTGGGATCTCTTCTACGACATCTAGACAATCATTGCTAGGTATGTAGATCCCTTCCCTTCTCTTTTAGTCTATTTTATTGAATTCTGAAGCATGTCCTATAGGTGTTTCTTAACCCCAAGATCTATTTTTCTTTATTTCTTTGATAGTTTCTAGCATGTGGGTAGGACTCTAACTGTTACATGAAACCCTAACCTAGACTTGGCTATTTTCGGGAACTAAACCAAAATTAAAATCACAAAATAATTATTTTCTTTAATCTGGTTTGTCTTCATGTTCATCCCTTTCATGTCATCCATCATTAGTTAGAGTTCATCCCTCATCATTTTTTGGTATCAGAGCTTAGGATAGGGCATGTTCTTGCATCATAGTTTAGAATTTCTACATGCTGAAATCTGCATATGCATCAAAACATAGGGCTGTTTTTTGATTAAAATGAATCTGTTTTTTCCAGTTCTTTGCATCAATCATCCACACAATCAGTCCTTTAATTTCTATAATTTTTTTTGTATTTTTTATGATCTGAAATAGGGTGAAATCTGCATGAGAAAAAATCCTAACAAAAAGACTCTGCATGCTGAATTTTGAATACTAGTCTAAACATAGGTCCAATTTCTCATTAAATTCTTGCTGTTTTTCTATGATATTTGCATCAGTCAATCTGTTTAGTCCTCTATTTTTCTACAATTTTAGTTTAATTTTTCAAATATGTAAACCCAAAAAAAATCTGCCTGAAACTTAAGTATGTTTGCTGAAATTTCTGCATGTTTAGATTAGGGCTAAAACTTAATCACCCATCAAACCCCCCCTAAACCCAAGCCACTTTCATTGCACATTAATTAACTGAAATTAAATTTACCATCTGCATAAAACACACACAAAAAAATTTATTTTCTATTTTTCTGATATTTTTAGTCTCATATTGCATCTAAGGTTCATGTGTGTGCATCATAACTAAATCAACTTAAGGGCAATTTTGCTATGTCAGATGGGGGAAGGATTTGATTACCTTTCCCTAGCCCAAAACAACCCCCCTGCATTTGAACCCAAGTCTAACTAAAATCAAGTAGAAACCTAATTGATCTAGGGAAACCAACAGGTCGGGTTCGAGTCTTGTGAGAAGACTAGTGCACTAAATCCTCCAATTATTACTGGAAGCTGGTGTCTAACGCTAGCAGTCTAGAGGTAAATGCCCTAAGTGGACTGGTGGTTTTAAATTAGGACCCTGTAACAAGCATGGGGAGCCTCCCACCACCCCACCTCTTAGCCAGTGGAAGGATTAATTATTGAGTTGGGTGTAGTTGAGTTGACTCACTCTACTCGGGCTCTAGGTCTAGCAAACCCTAGAACGCATAACTCTTGTGTGCTTAATTACCTGACCCTTAGATTAGGAGCCCCGTACCAGTAGTCTCAAACCCAAACCCAACCCCGTTTGACCATGGAACCTAACATGACACCTATTTTAGGACCATTACTGAATAGCTTGCCCAATTGACCTAATTGAATACCCAAATAACAATAGGTTTGATGAAATAGACGGTCATTTAGGAAACCTAAAAAGAACCGGAAAGGCCCATACTAGACCCAAACTTGAGTCACCTTTGCACACACTTCCCAACCCTAGGAGATGCCCACACTATGACCCAATCTGGGAACCCAATCCTATGAGATCCCCACACCTTGACCCGACCTGGGAACCCAATCCTAGGAGTCCCCCACACCATGACCCAACCTGGAAATCTAACCATAGGAGACCCAATTATAATTCCATAGACCAGGATGAGAGAGCCACTAGGTACATTAGGTTAGAAGCACCTATATTTAGTGGTGATCTTGATCTTGAGGATTATATTGATTGGGAAGAAGGTATGTGATGCGGGACAAATAAATTAAACTAAATTACTATGACTAAGATCTAATTATCTGAGAAAAGTAGAGAATAATTTTTTTATATTTTTTAAAATTTTTAAAGAAGACTTGAAGGAGACAGTAAAGAAAACTAGTTTAGTTAACTACCCACACAAGTAAACCTAACAAAATAACTAGGAAAGCAGGATCTGGTGGCTAAGAAACCATCAAAACTAGGGTCTACTTATTAACTCTTCATAAATTAAAGAGGAGGGAAGAGGTTTAAAGTTTCCCAATGAAGATCGCTTCTTTAGATCAGTATGACTCTTAAGATTATCGCGATAGAGTTTCAAGAACTCGATCCTGGGCTCCGATCTTTCACACGATGCTGGTTTCGAGGCAAGAATACTTGACTTCGATTCCTGATCACCTGCAAACACTCAACAAAAAAAATTTAAATTAGGAATCAACAAAGAAAAGGAAAAGAAGGAAGGGGAAGGGTTAAGAGCGATGGTTAAGGATTCTTGTCGGTTGGATAGGTAGGATAACTAGGGCCTCACACCTCGTGATGTTTCGTAGAACAAAGGAAAAGGGCCTCATACCCCGCGATGCACACAGCAAAGGAAGAAATTTTGACAGAGTCTCTTTATTGATGAATAATAATTAATAATACAGGGTGGGTTGATGGGGTATTTATAGATCATCAACTAGTGGTGTAATGGATACAAAGTCTTGACTTGATTTTCCTTGGGTAAGAACTCCTTGTTCAATATAAACTTCTTCAGATACAAAACCATTCAAAAATGCACTCTTTGTGTCCATTTAAAATAATTTGAAATTCATAAAGCATGCATATGCTAATAGTAATCTAATAGCCTCTAGCCTAGCTACTGGTGTATAGGTCTTATCAAAATCTATTTTCTCTTCTTGATTATAATCTTGAGCTACTAGTCTAGCCTTATTCCTAACTACATTACCTTGTTCATCGAGTTTATTTCTATAAACCCATCTAGTGCCTATAATAGGGTAGTCATTAGGTCTTTCTACCAGAGTCCAAACATTATTTCTCCTAAATTGGTTTAACTCATCATGCATAGCTAACATCCAATTAGGATCAGTTTCAGCTTCTTCTATAGTGTGTGGTTCTACATGAGAAACAAAAGCAATCAAGTCATGTGCATCTCTATGTGCAGCTCTAGTTTTAACACCTTGAGATGGATCTCCTATAATTAGTTCTTTGGGATATGAGTGTACATACCTCCATTCTTTGGGTATATCATCATGATTTTTCCTTACCTTTTCTTCATATTATTCACTTGTTTTTTGTTTTTGAGAGTCAGATCCTTTAGTCCATGTTCTAGTGTACCTGCATCATCATCAGCATGATCTTCTTTTCTAGAAGATGTAATGTCAGATTCATTGAAAACAACATATATTGATTCTTCCACAGTCAAAGTTCTTTTGTTGAAAACTCGATAGGCTTTACTATTTAAAGAATATCCAAGAAAAATAGTCTCATCAGATTTTGCATCAAATTTACCAAGGTTATCTTTACCATTATTAAGAACAAAATATTTACAGTCGAAAACATGAAAATAATTGATATTAGGCTTTCTATTGTTCCATAGTTCATAGGGGTTTTTCTAATGATAGGTCTAATTAAAACTCTGTTCAAAATATAACAAGCGGTACTTATAGCTTCTGTTTAAAAGTATTTTGGAAGATTTCCTTCATAAAGCATTATTCTAGACATCTCTTCCAAAGTTCGATTCTTTCTTTCTACAACACCATTTTCCTGTGGTGTTCTAAGAGCTGAGAAGTTGTGATCAATACCGTGCTTTATGCAAAAGTGATCAAAATGTTGATTTTCAAATTCAATGCCATGATCACTACGAATAGAAATAACAGAAAGATTTTTCATATTTGAAACTCTTTTATAAAACTTTTAGAATACTTTAAAAGTCTCATCTTTATGTGCAATGAACAAAATCCATGTATATCTTGAAAAATCATCTACAATCACAAGGCCATATTTCATACCACCTAGGCTTGTTATCCTAGTAGGTCCAAAAAGGTCTATGTGAAGTAGCTCTAAGGGTCTAGTAGTAGAAACGATGTTTTTGGATTTAAAACTCTCTCTCACTTGCTTTCCTAATTGACAAGCATCGCAAACATAATCAAAATTAACTTTAAACTTTGGCAAACCTTTAACTAAATCTTTTGAAATAAGTTTTGCTATAGTATCCATACTAGCATGTCCAAGTAGCCTATGCCATAGTAAACTTGATTCCTTTCTCTTGTCATTCATTGCTACAAGACTTGTATTACTTGACATAGCCAGATCATTAAGATCTACTACATAAATGTTACCAAGTCTATGTCCAATGAATTTTGTACTATAGTCAAGTGGATCAACTACTATACACATTGAAGACTTTAAGAAAACATTAAAACTAATATTACAAAGCTGACTGATACTCGAAAGATTATGATTTAACTTTTCTACAAGTAACATATTCTCAATAAATGTAGGAGTAATTTTGATTTTAACAATACTAATTATCCTTCCTTTGTGATTATCACCAAAGGTTACCATCCACCATCTTTTTGTTCTAGGGTGAAGAATTGATCAATGTCACTCGTCATGTGTCTTAAACAGCCGCTATCAAAGTACCATCTTTTCTTTGTATTGTGGCTGCAAGACATCCCTGCAAAACAATCAGGTATAGATTTAGGTACCAAGTCTTGGGTCCTTGCAAGTTAATAGAAATGGTTCCTTTTGGAACCCAGATTTTCTTGATTTTCTTCTTGTCATTATATTTCAAATGACACTCAAATACCTTATGACCAATATTATTGTAAGCATAGCATACGATTCTTGGCTTTGAATAAAAAGTATATGATGATGCAACTTTAGATCTAAATTGTTTTGAAGTAATGAACTTAGGACCATATAATGTAGATGCAATAAAATTATTTGAAATTGAACCTTTGTATCCAATTCCAAACTTATTATTTGTCTCTTTTTGATCTTTTAAAATTAGTTCAAGTTTATTAGAACTTAAGGTCAATTTTTCAACCAAAGGTTTAAGCTTTTGAACTTCCTTTTTCAAATCATCATTTTCATTTTGCAGACTTTTATTTTTCTCAAGAAGCTCTTATTTTTTAAATTGAGTGGTTTTAAGTCTTTCACAAATTAAACTCAATTCCTTTTGTAAGATCTTATTTCTTTCACCAATTTCATTTTTATCCTTTTCAATCATATCATAATGGTTTTTCAAATCTTTCATTTCCAAACCAACTTTTTTTATATTCTACTAATAATTCACAAAAAGCATTATGAAGTTCATCATAAGTAAATTATAAATTAAGTTTAGAAGTAGTTACCTCATCCTCCAAACCCATAAGGTAGATTTGAGCAGTTTTGTTGTTTCTTTATCCTCTTCAGTGGATGTAGATTCGTCGCTATCACTCCATGCTTCAAGCATTGCCTTCTTTTTCTTTCTCTTGATCATCTTTTTTTAATTTTTGGATAGTTAGGGCATATATGCCCGGTTTCTTCCACTCATAGCAGATTGAAATTTGATCTTTGTGCTTGTCCTTCTCATTTTCTTTGTCCTTTTCTATTTCTCTTCCAAACTCTCCTTTTCTAAATTGCTTCCTCCATCTATTTGTTCTTCTTCTACCCATAAACCTTTTAAATTTTATCATTACAAGGGCTATCTCATCATTTTCAAGATCATCATCATCAGATGAATCTGAATCTTCATTCTTGTCTTCTCTAGTAGCTTTAAATGCTATAGCTTTCTTTCTTTTCGAATCTTCATCAGTTTTTTTTTGAATGGCTAATTCATGAGTAATTAATGATCCAAGCAACTCATCCAGTGGTAGGGTGTTCAGGTCCTTTGCCACTTAAATAGCTGTCACTTTAGCTTCCCATTTATCTGCAAGGATCTCAAAACTTTTTGAACTAGACAGCATTAGTATAAGTCCTACCAAGACTTTTAAGACCATTGATAATATCAGTAAAATGTGTATACATAGCAGATATAGTTTCATTAGGATCCATTTTAAATAATTCATAGTTGTGCACAAGAAGAGTGATTTTTGAAGTTTTAACTTGTGATGTGCCTTCATGTGTAATCTCAAGCTTATCCCAAATTTCTTTAGCAGAATTACAAGTCGAAATTCTGTTAAACTCATTTGGGTCCAAAGAACAATAAAGCAAATTCATAGCTTTGGCATTCAGCTCTGCTAATTTCATATCATTTTCATCCCATTCCTCTTCTGGTTTGGGAACCTCAATATCATTGATTCTAACAGAGGGTGCGTGAGGTCCTTTCAGAATAATTTTTTACAAGTAAAAATCTATGGCTTGAATGTATATTTTCATCCTTGCCTTCCAATATATATAATTGGTTCTAGTGAAAAGTGGAGGTTGATTTGTGGATTGGCCTTCGGCCAAAGAAGTGCTCATGGGATGTGCCATCTATCTTTACTCTAAGTAATTTTCAAGGACTCCACTCTGATACCACTTGTTGCCTAGGTGGCTTCCCAAGAGGGGGGTGAATTGGGATTATAAAAACTTTTGGCAAGTATGTGCAATTTAAAATCCTTTTGGTGTTGTGGTGCAATATGCAATGCAGAAGCAATTAAGTAAATGCAATAAGGTAAAATAAGTACAAACACAAACACAAGGAAATTTAGAGTGGTTCGGAGCAACCGGCTCCTACGTCCACTACCCAAGGACCACTTGGGATTTCCACTATATCCCCCAATCGGGATACAGTCGGATGATTTAATCAGGCTCATAATCCAAACCTATATACTTTGGTTTTATCGGGATTACCAAAGAAAACCCAACTCCCTTTGGTTTTAAACAAGATCATCAAAGAAACCCTAACACTTGGTTTTATACCGGGATCACCAAGAACCCAACTTAGGTTTTCACAAGGTACACCTAGAAACCTTTAACCCTCTCTTAAGACACAGCCCCTTGCTGTTCTTAGAGAGAAAACAAAGATATATCAAAAATATTAAGCAACTACACAACAAACCGAGTTTGTTTAAATATTGTCGATGAAGATCAAGGTAAAGCCTAGCCTTGAATGCACTTTTAATGCTCTTCAAGCTGCTTCTTTACTTCTTCAAAGAGTGGATTTAATGATGAAGAGAAGTTGGTGGAGCTTTGAATCCTATCTTGAATGCTCTTGAAGTGGGTTGGTGAAAGACTTGAAGACTTTTCAAATTCCCAAGATAAGTCAATGAATAATCCCTCAAAAAATTATTTTAATCCATAAAAAATACTCCCTTTTATAGTTTTTCATGAGATATAGCCATTGTAGGGCCTAGGAAAATGGGAAAGAGCTATTGCAGACCATTTGGAGTCAAAATTCACTTTCAGTAACTAGTCGTTAGAGTGCAGTAAACGGTCACTCGAGTCAGCTCGAGGTCCACGAGTCGGCTCAAAGTCTCAGACAGCCCAAACAAAATTTCTGTGCGAGTCAGCTCTTCAAGCTGGAGTCGGCTCGAACCTTCAATCAGTACAAATCAACATTTTCCTTGAGTCAGCTCTTCAAGGCAGAGTCGGCTCGAAGTCTCAGTCACCAACAAACCTAACTCTGGACGAGTCAACTCTTATGTGCTTGAGTCAGCTCGAGGTATTGAAACTCTAAAACTTTTTTATGCGGTGCCAGAAGGAGTCGGCTATTGATCCATGAATCAGCTCTTGCAAAAACTTTTTTTAAAGCTTCAAACTTCTCTAAAATTCTTCAACATATGAATCCAACAAGAGCTAATCTACTCACTCTTAATTTTACAATTTTATAGCCCATTTACAAGATTATATAGTTTACAAAATTAGGGCGTTTACAATTTGAAGTGCATACGAGTCTATACAATGTTGGATTGCCTTTCAACCAATTTAAAAACCAAGTAAAATAAAGATAAAGATTTTCCTGCAAAAACTTCTCAAGTAATTGAAAAAAATAGTAACTCATACATGCACCAATATTTTGTGATCATCAAAATCATTACAGGGGTCAACAATCTCCCCATTTTTGATGATGACAAAATACTGGGCATGAACAGGATTTAAAAACACTTTACATTTACTATGTATCATATTCACATGTATCAAATAATATTTAACATAGTGTGTATCAAACCAAATTGAATATCAAATTGTTAAATTGAAAAGTATTAACATAATGTATCATATGTGCATTAAGTATCGAAACAGTATCAACATAATGTATCATATGTACATATGTATCACAGAATTGACTTATATTTGAAGTGAGTTTCAATGAAAACTTAACATAAGCTCTCCCTTACTAATGTAATAATATTTTCTTCATATTTACTTTCATATTCACACTTTCATGCATATTCACACTTTCATGCACACTCTTTTCTCCTTTCTCCCTTCTCCCCCTTTTTGTCATCAACAAAAAAGTATGTTAAAAGGAGAACATTCATTCAAAAAATAAGTCATTCACAACATGTATCGGATGTATCTTAAAAGGATATATATATATGAAGAGTGTTAGTACAAGAGTGATACAATACAAAGGTGCCTCGGTACAACAAAAGTAGTATCACATACAACATAAAAAGCTAAAAACATCATGTCCTAAAACATCAAAATGAAGGACTAGGGTCATCATCACTAGGCTCTTCCTCACTAGAGGAGGAACCGACCTCTAGAATACCTAGAGCAGGCTTGAATTTAGGGAACCTAGGCCTGGTCCTAACAGGAGTAGTAGTCTTAGAGGTTTTAGGTTTGGCTTTAACTTTAGGCTCAGAAGAAATCATAATATGGGTAGGTCTAGCAGTAGGAGGATCAACAAAAAAGGCAAGAGTGCTGGTAGTAGATATAATCTCTGTTGCGGGAGTGTCTCCAATGTCAGAACTCAGAATCTCAGTACCAGTGCTAGCCTCAATAGGAGTAGCAGCTGAAGAAATGTCTGTAAAGTGTACTGCCTCTCCTTGCTCACAATCTGTGCCAATATTTGGTGCTGCTGCAGAAGGGGTAGGTGCAGAGTGATTGGCTACTGTAATCTGCTGAAGAATAGTCATGATGTCCTGAAATCCCTGATGCATCTCTAACTAAAGTGCAGATATCCTGGCATCAGTCTCTAATCTCCCTCTATGAAGACAAAAGATCTCATCCAGTATACGCTGCAGTCTATCATCATCACTTAGTCCAACAGCTGTCGATCATCTGACAGGTGATCGAGGAGTAGAAGGAGCTAGCTATGAAGGTCCAGCCTCGTCAACATGTGGCTTCGCCTCAGCATCCTGTCCCTGTGCTGCTTGATCTTCCTCTCCTGAATCATCATCAGAATGAGTCACTAGAAGTCCTGAACTCTTCCTAATCCAGTGACCCTCAACCTTTAAGAATCCCATCTTGGTCAAAGACTTCAAGTTGTATTTGTTTGTATGCAATAGTGGTCAACTGTCCTCTCAAGATAAATCAACATGGGCATCCTGAAACAGTAAAGTAAACACCATACCATACGGAAGACATGCTCGTGCCCTCCGAGCAGCTTCCCTCATCTGCGACAACATAATGAAAGGTAAATTGAGGGCCTCCCCCTCAACTAAACAACTCATGAAGACTAGGTCTCTCTCGCTCACCCAGTCGAATCTCCCAATCCAGGGTAGAAAGATGCGGCTAATGATATTATGTAACAACCTCATCTCCAATGAGAGTTGGTTGTTTCTAACATATCACACCAGTCACATTTGTCCTTTCGAATACAATTCTTAGCGTTTTCTGTTTGTCCTTCAACACTAAGTAACCTTCACCTTCTTTTGGTATTTGAAGAACACTAGATAAATTTTGCTCACTGATTTTAATGTGTTTTCCCTTCACAGTAGATTCAATATGAAATGCACCCAAAGACATATTCTCAAAAAACTGTCTAACAAGGTTAGGATATGTAGGAAGATTAAGCATGCAAAAATCCTTCCAACCTTGTCCAACCATCCAATCTCCAATATTTAAACTCACTTGTTCTAGAAATGAGAAATCAATACATCGGCCTGGGGTTACTTGCCTATTTCCCATCAAAATTACCTGCCTTGGAGCTTCTTGTTCTTCTTCATGCTCTTCTTGATGTTCCTTTGATGGATTTGAAGTATCCAACCTTCGTTTTGTCCTCCTTTCCTCTGCCACTGATCGAACAACCCTCCTAGCCTTCTTTGCCATGGCTTTCCTAGGAGCCATCTAGGTTAGATTAGGGTTTTGGAAGGGTGTAGAGGTGTTCCAAGGGTTTTTCTTAGTTTAGGAAAAGGAAACGACAAAGGAAAAATAAGAAGGGCAGAAAGAAATGAAAGATTTAAACCTATGATGTCATATTTAAAAAGCCTCGGCCCGACTCTTGAGTCGGCTTGCCGAAACAGCAGGTGGCTTGAGTCGGCTCAAGCCCAAATTTAGGTCAAAACTCTAAAAATGACAAAATAAATTTCTATGGGTTTCTTAATAGTAAAGGAGGTTGTCATAAGCTCTAGAAAGAATTTTGAAATGTCTAGATAATTTTCCTTATTTTTTGAAGAATTAGGTCAAAACATTAAGAAAGGGTCACACAGGCCTAATTCACCTCTAATCTTTTCCAATCTATCTTGACTAAGGGATTTAGTAAAAATGTCAGCAAGTTGATCTTTAGTAGGTACAAATTCTAATTTGACAACATTATTTAAAACATGATCTCGAATGAAATGATGTATAATTTCTATATGCTTAGTTCGAGAATGCTGAATTGGATTTTTAGATAAGTTAATAGCACTAGTGTTATCACATTTTATAGGAATTTTAGAATGGACAACATCATAATCTTTTAGTTGTTTCTTGATCCACAATACTTAAGCACAACAGCTCCCCATAGCCACATATTCTGCCTCAGTAGTAGACAGTGCTATAGAGTTCTGTTTATGACTGTGCCATAAAATCAAGTTGACACCTAGAAATTGACATGTGCCACTTGTGCTTTTTCTATCAATTTTATAGTCTCCATAATCAGCATCAGAATAACTAATTAATTTTAAAGATGAATGCTTAGAATACCATAATCCTAGATTGCATGTGCCTTAAGATACTTAATGATTCTTTTAATAGCTATGATGTGTAACTCTTTTGGATTAGATTGAAAATGTGCACACATACAAATACTAAATAAAATATCAGGTCTTCTGGTTGTTAAATAAAGTAAAGAATCAATCATACCTCTATATAGCTTTTGATCAACATTTATGCCATTTTCATCTTTATCAAGTCTACATGCAGGATTCATGGGTGTTTCAATTTCTTTGCTCGATTCCATACCAAACTTTCTGATAATCTCTTTGATATATTTGGCCCAGTTGATCAAGATACCTTCCTTAGATTGTTTGATCTGAAGCCCGAAGAAGCAACTCAGCTCACCCATCAAGCTCATTTCGAATTCACCCTGTATTAACTTAGCAAAGTCTTGACAAAAGATTCATCAATAGATCCAAATATTATATCATCAACATAAATTTGAATAACTAAAATATCATTGTCTTTTCTTTGAATAAAAAGTGTGGTGTCAACACTACCTCTTACAAAATTATTTTTAATTAAAAACTTACTTAATCTATTATACCAGGCTCTAGGTGCCTGTTTAAGACCATATAAAGCTTTATTCAATTTGAAAACATGATTTGGAAATGTGTGATTGATAAACCAGGTGATTATTCGACAAAAACTTTTTTAGATAGAAAATCATTCAAAAATGCACTCTTTACATCCATTTGAAATAATTTAAAATTCATAAAGCATGCATATGCTAATAGTAATCTAATAGCCTCTAGCATAGTTACTGGTGCATAGGTCTCATCAAAATCTATTTCCTATTCTTGATTATAACCTTGAGCTATCAGTCTAGCCTTATTCCTTATTACATTACCTTGTTCATCATGTTTATTTCTATAAACCCATCTAGTGCCTATAACAGGTAGTCATTAGGTCTTTCTACTAGAGTCCAAACATTATTTCTCCTAAATTGGTTTAACTCATCATGCATAGCTAACATCCAATTAGGATTAGTTTCAGCTTCTTCTATAGTGTGTGGTTCTACATGAGAAACAAAAGCAATCAAGTAATGTGCATCTCTATGTGCGGTTCTAGTTTTAACACCTTAAGTTGGACTCCTATAATTAGTTCTTTGGGATGTGAGTGTACATACCTCCATTCTTTGGGTATATCATCATGATTTTTGCTTACCTCTTCTTCATGTTGTTCACTTATTTGTTTATCTTTGAGAGTCAGATCCTTCAGTCCATGTTCTAGTGTACCTGCATCATCATTAGCACGATCTTCTTTTTTAGAAGATATAATGTCAGATTCAATGAAAACAACATATATTGATTCTTCCACAGTCAAAGTTCTTTTGTTGAAAACTCGATAGGCTTTACCATCAAAGAATATCCAAGAAAAATAGCCTCATCGGATTTTGCATCAAATTTACCAAGGTTATCTTTACCATTATTAAGAACAAAACATTTACAAACGAAAACATGAATCTTGAGTGGTCTACTTATATTATTCTTTAAATAAAAATAAAATTAAATATGGCTTCAAATTTATCACTGCAGGGCATCTTAGATGCCAATAGGTTGACTGGTCGCAATTATGTCGACTAGTTGAAAAACTTGAGGATAGTATTGACTCAGGAGAAGCTTTCATATATCTTGATTCTCTGAATCTAGAGCCGATTAGAGAGGATGCTTCTGAGGAGGAAAGGGCTACACATAAAATGTGGCAAAATGATAGCAGAACTATCAGGTGCTCATGTTAGCCTCAATGAGCAATGAGTTTTAGAGGTAACATGAAGGGATGGAACCTCAGTCCATATTGCTCAATCTAAAGGAGCTCTCTATGGAGAGCAAAGTAGGGCTGCTCGATATGAAATATTGATGTAGTTGTTCCATGCATGAATGAGTGAGGGTTCATCAATGCAAACCTATGTTTTAAAAATGATTGACTTAATCACTCGATTAGGTCAATTAGGGTTTGTAATGGATGGTAAACTCAATCAGGACTTGATCCTGCAATCACTCCCAGATTCCTTATCTCAGTTTGTTCTAAATTATCATATGAACAAACTAAATATTTCTTTGCCTGAACTGCTGAGCATGCTTAAGATAGCAGAGAGCCATTCTAAAGGAGATAAGGATCATCCTCTTCTCATTGATGAGAAGAAGAAACATGCAATGAAAATGGATTTGAAAAGGAAATTCAACCCTAAGAAGAGTATCCAGAATTAGAAGAAGGCAAAGAAGGCTAGTAATGATGGAGCCTGTTTCCACTACGGCAAGCAAGGGCATTGGAAGAAAAATTATAAGTTATATTGGTGTGGACACCAGGGCCAGAAAATATCGACAGGTTGAACCCACATCCCTATGGATCATCTATGAATAAAGCCCTGAACCCAATCCCTTTTACCATGTAAATATTTATTTTAATTTCTATTATTTTAGATTAGTTAGGTTTAGCCCTTTTTACCAACTATAATTAGGGTTTTTTATTTTAGCCTTTTGGGCCAAATCCCTTTCACCATGTTGAGTCATGTATATATACAGACAAAGCCTATTTAACCAATCGGGATTTTTAATGATCCAATTTTGATTAGCCATTTTTACCAACTTTAATTGGATTTTTATTTGCAAGCCTAATTAAGTATGGTTGGTTATTTAGTTGGTTAAACCATGCGATTAGTTATTGAGTCCATGAAATTAGTTATTGAGTCCATGTGATTAGTCGAATCCTGTAATACAAGGGAGACCCAATTGAAGACCCATGTGACTTCATGTGCACTCAATTAAAGACCCATGTGCTAGTCCAAGATAAGCGATGTGACTCCATGTGCTAGCCTAAGTCAGTTTGCTTTTGGCACCACCTTTTTCAAGAATTTAGACAACATCACATGACTTTTGGACATCACTCACCACATCACCCAAGACATTATCACATGGCATGTCACTTATGTTTGGACATCTCATATGCCATGTCATTTATCTTGGTTGACCAATTTTATAGTTGTCTTTATTTTTTATCAAGACATTAAGACATCTGGACATCCAGACATCCAAACATCTAGATATCTAGACATCCAAACATCCGGGCATTTAGACAACATGCAAGCTTATCCAAGGAGGGTGCCTTATTTAAATTCCCCAATGATTTTAAGATGAGTAAAGCAGAAAGAGTTTTCACTCTTAGCACCATTCATCTCAAATAATTATCACCAATTCCAAGGGAGAAGTCGACCAAGAATCCTTCTCTAAGGGGCACCTATCAAAGAGAATTTCAAGGGATTTTCTTACATCAAGAGTTCAAGCAATCAAGTTACAGGAAATCAAGATTTCAAAAACTCATGAATCCCACTAAAACTCATGAGTTTTTTTCTATCCAAATTGAAGAGTCCACTCTCATACAAGAGCCCTCATCATCCAAACTCAAGAGTCATGACACTAGAAGAAGGAATTCAAGAGTTGCTGCTCAAGAAGAATTAACTCTAAGTCTTTGAATCCCTTACACCACTGGTTGAGGGTATATAAATACCCCATCAACCCCCCTTATAAATAATTATTATTCATTAATAAAGAAAGGAGCTCTGTCAAATTTTCTTCCTTTTCTATGTGCATCGCGGGGTATGAGCCCCTTTTCCTTTGTTCTTCGGAACATCACAGAGTGTGAGACCCTTTGCCTTTGTTCTTCGGGACATCGCGGGGTGCGAGGCCCTAGATATCCTACCTATCCAGCCGATAAGAAAACCTAGCCACCTCTTCTAACCCTTTCCTTTTATATTTATTTTTCTTCCTTTGCTGCTTCTGAACTTTAGTTTTCTTTATTTAGTATTTGCAGGTGATCTGAAATCAAAGATAGGTATTCTTGCCTTAGAACTGGCATCGCACGAAAGATCGGAGCCCGGGATCAAGATCTTAAAACCTTGCTATAAAATCTTGAGAGTCCAGCCAGATCTGCATCAGAGAGATGATCTACATTGGTAAAACTTAAATCCTATTCCCTTCTCTATGATCTCTGATTTGTTGAAAGAAAATCCTAGTTTACGGTGGTTTCTCAACCACCAAGTCCAGTTTTTCTAGTTATTTTGTAGGTTTACTTATGCGGGTAGTTAATTAAACTAGTTTCCTTTACTATCTCCTTTGAGTCTCAAAATCTGGAAAAAAATAAAAAAAAATATTCTTTGCTAATCTTTAATTATTTGTCCTGCATCAGTTTTGGTATCAGAGCAATGGTTAAACTAGGGTTTAATCACTCTTGTGCTGAAATTTCTGTATACTAGGTTAGGACTTAGTTTCTCTTTAAGTACTCGGATCGGGTGCTTCACCATGGCCGTCCAGTCATAGGAAATAGTAGGGCTGCAAGACCCTCATATCCCATTCAAACAGGATTTCCTATGGTATGTAGTGGAGCTGGTGTGAATTGACCCTTGAAGAAGAAAACAAAGAGATAGGCATCTTTAGGGTTTATTTTCTGCATCACGTCCATCATAGTATATAGTATATTATTTTAATTGTTTCTACATGTAGCTAACTTAGAATCACTTGATTCTTATTATTTTGGATCCATCATAATTTATAGTATTTTTTAGAATTTTATTATAAATTATTTCAGTCTATAGTTTTTTTGCTTGTCGGAATACTGCCTGAGAATAGATCTGTCCTGAATTTCAGCAATTTTTGTTTAGGATTCTTTTTGCATAAATTTTACATATTTTCAATTCTTGCATCTTAGGATTTTTTCTGTAAACTATATCTTTGCTGAAAACAAAAGAACAAAATACAAAAAAAATAATTAATTTTTTTCTGTTATTTTAATTATTTAAGTTTGATTGCATCTAAGGTTTCATTTTGTGTGTGCATCATGAAGTAACCTAATCTTAAGGGCACTTGAGCATCTAAGATCAGGGCAGGAGCTCATCACCTATCCTGGGTCTACAACAACCTTCTTTGCATCGATCCTAACCTAAATTAAAATTAATTAGACGTAATTGCTCTAGTGAGCTAGGGACACCAACAGGTCAGGTTCCAAGTATTGTGTGAAAGCTAATGTACCTAATCCTTTGATTATCACTTGAATTTGGTGTCTAAGGCTAGAGGTCTCGAGGCAAACGCCCTAAGCAGTTTTGTGGTTTTTAATTAGGACCTGCGAGAGCATGGGGAGCTTTCCATGACCCCACCTCTTACCTGGCCAGTGGATAGGATAATTATTAAATTGGCCGTAATTTGAGCTGACCCGTTCTACTTGAGCTCTAGGTCTAGGAAACCCTAGTCCGAGTCGAGTTATGTGTGATTACATGCATGGCTACTAGATTAAAACCTTAATACCAGTAGTCTCACCCAAACCCTATCCAATTTAATCATAAATCCCAATTTTGAGACCTTCCTTAGAACCTTCACTGAACAATGCACCCAAATGAACCATAAGTTTGATCGACTACACCAACGATTAGGGAACCTAGAGAAAACTTGTAAGACCCGTCCTGAACCTAAATTTGAAACACATCCTGACCTAATCCTAGAACCCAACCCTAGGATAGCCCCTCGCCATGACCAAATCTAGGATTTTAGTTCGAAGAGATCCAATTATGATTCTATAGACCAGGATGAGAGAGCCACCTGGTACATTAGTTTAGAAGCACCTACCTATGGTGGTGATCCTGATCTTGAGGACTATATTGATTGGGAAGAAGGTATGGATTTGTATTTTAAGAGGGAACTAGTGTCTGATAAAAGAAAGTTTAAGTTTGCTAAGCTTAAATTAATACGCTAGGCTAGAATTTATTGGGATGATGTCGAAAAAAATGATCAGATGAAGATGAGACATATCCATAACTACATGGAATGACATGAAACATAAACTTAGGGAAAAATACCTACCCATATCATATGAACATAGTTCCTACGCAATTAGATCCTTTGAACCCAGCTCCTATGAACCCAGATCCATAACCCATAGGTCTGAACCTATATCCTATGAACCCAAGGAACCCATAACTCCTAGGCATCAGCCAAATGTTAGTCAAGTTTCTCTTAGTCAGCCAGAACCCATTAGGATTAGTGCTCTTTTTCAAAACTCAGGATTTAGCCAAGTCCACCCTAGCCGACTCAACCCTATTCTGAGCCAACCCACCCCTGTCACCCCATATACTAGTCAATTTCCCATTAGCCAACCCACTTTGACTATCCCATTGATTTATAAAGATGACGTTAAAGAGGAAATACATATGACTGACCTAGAATTAGCTAACCCGGTAGACACTCAGGCTGAAGCTAGCCCAGAGTTAGTTGACCATGACCATACCCTAACTGAAACTATATTGGTAGGACCCTTAAAAAAAGAGAACCAAGAGGAGTCAAACCCTACTACTAGGTCCTTACCTGAGAAAACATTAGAAGAGAGTCAAACCCTAGAGCCGAGTCCTAAGATTCACGAATCCTTATTAAGGACTTGACTTATTTAGTTTAGTACCCTTAGGAAGACTTCACCCCTGTAGTTTTCATTGGAGATCTCTTCCCTGAGATTAGTGACTCATTCTTCTATAGGGAAGACCCTGTAGTTATACCTCAAACCCTTAAGGTCAACCCCATTAGTCCAGGACTATTCCCTGAAAACCCTTCTTATTTCTAGTTTAACCCTGGATCCACTTCTTATTTTCTACCTTTTCCTGAAGCTTCCTATGTTTCTGTAACCAATAAATTGCATTTTGTAGAGATTAGTATGTTGCATAAGCCCATTTAGCATGTTAGGTTTACAACCAATTTCTGGAGAACCTTATGGCTCTATTAGGAGTGCATGTTAAATTTTCAGCTGCATGTCACCCACCTACCAAGGGTCAAACTTAGTTGTAGTTTAGGGTTTACATGCATGTCAATAAAAAAAAAATAATTAATGAAAGCAATGAATATTCTCAAGAAAAAAAAAAGAGACTCAAAGCATACAATGAAGGAGACTTTATCATGGTTAGACTATGGCCTGAATGGTTCCCATCTGGAACCATGAAAAGTTACATGCCCATAGTAATGGACCATACAAAGTGATTATGAAAATTGGGTCTAATGCCTATGTGCTTGAGATACCATATGAACTAGGAATTAGCTCTACTTTCAACGTTGATTTCTAGTGAGCCATTTGGGCCTAATCCAGTCCTTGAGAGTGAACCAATCCAAGTGTGTCCACCTGCTATACCACCATCCTGGAGAGACAAGATTGAGTGGATCTTGGATAACAAGATCATTGCTATCCGAAGCAAAGATTACCAGCAATTTCTGGTTAGTTGACAAGGATGACCTGAAACTGATGATTCTTGGATCACCAGAGAGTTGACCCAGACTTGCTAGAATGCTATCATAGTGACATTGACCCATACTCGATTGGGTCGAGTTCCTCCCACCCGGAGAGAATTGGTGTGGACACCAGGGCCAGAAAAAATTGATATGTTGAACCCATATCCCTGTGGATCACCTGTGAATAAAGCCCTGAACCTAACCCCTTTTACCATGTAAATATTTTATTTTAATTTCTGTTATTTTGGATAAGTTAGGGTTAGCCCTTTTTATCAACTATAATTAGGTTTTTTTTATTTTAGCCTTTTGGGCCAAATCCCTTTTACCAAGTTGAGTCATATTTATATATAGACAAACCTTATTTACCCAATTGGGATTTTAAATGGTCCAGTTTTGATTAGCCCTTTTTACCAACTTTAATTCGGTTTTTATTTGCAAGCCTAATTAAGTATGGTTGGTTATTTAGTTGGTTAAACCATGTAATTAGTTATTGAGTCCATGTGATTAGTTGAGTCCTATAATATAAGGGGACCCAATTGAAGACTTATGTGACTTCATATGCACCCAATTGAAGACCCATGTGCTAGCCCAAGACAAGACATGTGACTCCATGTGCTAGCCCAAGTCAGTTTGTTTATGGCACCACCTTTTTCAAGAATTTGAACAACATCACATGACTTTTAGACATCACTCGCCACATCACCTAGGACATTATCACATGGCATGTCACTTATGTTTGGACATCTCACATGCCATGCCATTTATCTTGTTTGGCCAATTTTATGGTTGTCTTTACTTTTTATCAAGACATTAAGACATCTGGACATCTAGACATCCAGATATCTAGATATCCATACATCCAGACATCTGGACATTTAGACAACATGCAAGCTTATCCAAGGAGGGCACCTCATTTAAATTCCCTGATGGTTTTAAGATGAGTAAAGCAAAAGGAGTCTTCACTCTTAGTGCCATTCATCTCAAATAATTATCGCCAATTCCAAGGGAGAAGTTGGCCAAGAATCCTTCTCTAAGGGGCACCTATCAAAGAGAATTTCAAGGGATTTTCTTACTTCAAAAGTTCAAGGTAATCAAGTTCCAGGAAATCATGATTTCAAGAACTCATGAATCCCACTAAAACTCATGAGTTTTTTTCTATCCAAATTGAAGAGTCCACTCTTATACAAGAGCCCTCATCATCCAAACTCAAGAGTCATGACACTAAAAGAAGGAATTCAAGAGTTGCTGCCCAAGAAGAATTAACTCTAAGTGTTTGAATCCCTTACACCACTGGTTGAGGGTCTATAAATATCCCATCAACCCCCCTTGTAAATAATTATTATTCATCAATGAAGAAAGAAGCTTTACTGAATTTTCTTCCTTTGCTATGTGCATTGCAGGGTGTGAGGCCCTTTTCCTTTGTTCTTCGGGACATCACGGGGTACGAGGCCCTAGATATGATGCAGAACGGAAGCTCTGATACCAAAAATGATGTGGAACAAAAGAGATGATGCGATGCGGAAGTAAATTAAAATTAATATATTTTTTTATTTATTTATTTTCAGAAGTTGGCTTCGACTCAAAGTAAAGTTAAACTAAGTTGATGGAAACTAGGTAAGGATTGAAAGCACAATTTAGAAGAAGCTAAGTTATCAGAGTAGTTCAGAAGTAACGGATCGCTGGGGTTGAGAATCTCCCAGACCTAGGGTTTCGCTTTGAACTTTCAACAGGACAGAAATAAAGAGAAGAGACGGTTTACCAACCAGACAGTGATCTTCACAGAATTTGGGTGGAAGAACTCTCTCGAGCAGATTGTTGGATCCTCGGAGTCGGCTATCTTCGCAATGGATCCTCCAATACTGGTCTCGTGGCTGGGTCGGCATCTCCTGAACTCAAGATCTGGGAAGAAGAAAAACAAATGATGGATTCAGAGACTCAGGGAAGGATTTACCAGTTCGAAGAACTTGAAGGCTGATGTCGCTGAGAGCCGGATTCTCTTGAAGGCTGATTCGACTCCCTCTGGAAAGAGCTTTGGATCTGAAGTACCCGGACTGTAGCTGGATGCTGGTGGTCGGCCTGGACTTGGAGAGAATGGTCGTGAGAGGTGGAATAGGCTAGGGTTTGGTGGATTGAAGTGGATGATGGGCGGCTAGGGTTTTGGAGTAGAAGTGGCTAACCTAGGGTTTGGGGTTTGGAAATCTCACACCTCCTCAAGGTTCCTGGGGAACCCGGATTTACTCCCTCACGGAGCTCAACACCTGGATGCAAGTGCGGAAGAGAGAAAATATAGAGTTTGCTCACTAAAAAAAAAATTGGTTTCATTCATCTGTTTTTTTTTCAAACTTACATGGGGGTTTAATTTATAGGCCATTACAAGAGAGTAGGGTTTTACATCTTTCCATGTGGAACTAAAGGAGGGGATCTTCAAATTAGGATATCAATCCCTACTCATATGGCCGGCCAATTAATTCCAAAGTTGATTGAAGCTTCAAAAAGGAAAGTGGGTGGCGCCTCCTTGTCTTGACCTCCAAGAAAATATTTTTTTCCTTCTATGCTTGGCCTTATCTGGAAGTGTTTGGGTGCCTCTTAACCTTGCCCTCCAAGAGAAAATTTGTTGCCTTTTATATCTGGCTTTAGTTAGAATGATTAGGGCGCCTCCTAACCTTGCTTTTCAAGAGAAATCTCCTTCCTTCCATGGCTCAACCCTTTTTGGATACCTCCTTTTCTTTCTCCCCAAGTTATGGCTCCTTCTAACTTTGTTTTGAGTATTTCTGGCAGGTAATGGGTGCCTCCTTGAATTCCTCTCCAAGAGAATTTCTTCCCTTTTATAGTTTGGTTCTTTTGGGAAGTCTTGGGCCGCCCCCTTGATTTGTGGACCCCTGGTGGATTTCTCCTCAATTGGCGCATGAAAGAGGGGAGCTGCTATCTGTGGTGTGGGGACCAAAGCCTGCTGGATGGAGATGTGGCGCCCCCTGGACTCAGGCGTATGGCTGGGAGTGTGGCTGGGAGTGTGGCGCCCACTTGCTTGGCCTTGGGAGAAAATGTAACACCCCAGGTTGAAACCCTAGTCCACTACTGAGTTTGACTCAATAAAATAAAATGCAGGTAATATAGACTCAAGCTAAAGTTAAGTTGATCCAGTCAACCCTTATTACAAGCCAAAAAAACCCTAATTCTTCGGTCAAGGTTAATCAGAGATCCAGATGGAGCTCTGAAGTCTTCTTCTGAGTCTGGTGCCCGCACCAATTCTCCCAGGATGGGAGGAACTCGACCCTGTCGAGTATGGATCAAGTTGGCTCTGGTATCTCTCTAAGAGGTATGGGTCCAACTCTTGTAATTCTTCTCGGGAGATCCAAGAGTCATCAGAATCTGGCCTTCCTAGCCAGCGGACCAGGTATCTTTGGTATGCTCGATTACGAGTAGAGATAACCTGATCATCCAGGATCTTTTCAATCTGCTCTTTCCTCACAGGCCAGTTTGTTGGTGGACACACAGGGTCAGGTTCACTCTCAAGAGCAGGATTAGGTTCAAAAGCCTCACTAGGAATCTCAGCTAGCTCCCTATACTCTACTAGGTCTGTAATGTTGAAAGTGGAGCTAATGCCTAGTTCTGGAGGTAACTCGAGCACATATGCATTGGATCCTACTCTCTTTACCACTCTAAATGATCCAGCTCCCCTAGCATGTAACTTTCTAACGGTTCCAGGAGGAAACCGTTCAGGACTTAACCTAATCGTTACATAGTCTCCTTCGTCAAAAGTTTTGACTCGCCTTTGAGAATCAGCCAACTTCTTATAAGTTTCATTACTTAAATTTATTTTGGCATGAATTTCTTTATGCAAGTCCTTTACATGCTATGCAAGTGCATCAAGAGACTTGTGTGTGTGGGCTAATAGTGAAATCAGATCAAGTAGTGTGTGAGGCTTGTATCCATGAACAATTTCAAAGGGACTCTAGCCTATAGACCTATTGATCGAAACATTGAATGCAATTTCAGCCCTGGACAAAATACAAATCCCAATTCTGGTGCTCTCAAAATCTGAGACAATGTCCTAAACTCGACTGACGATGCATTCTTAAAGAATGGACTTTATTCAAAGGAATCCTAGGTCTAAACCTAACAAACTATGGCTCTCTCTAGGTTTGACCTTGGGTCGGAGGATGGCATGCAGAGCATGAAAACTTATCATGGGTGCCTAGTAGGTGCCATAAGGTCTTCCAGAAGTAGGTGGTAAACCTAATAGGTTCTGACACGTGGTTCACTCTAAAGACTCTGACAAAGTATACTTGGATGGTGTAAGAAGCATAGGAAGTCCTAAAGAAAGGGAGGAAATATGAGGTGGAGTCTCGAATTACCTGTTGACTAAAGGTGGTGACCTGAAGGTTTGAATGGTGATCTATGAGTGTCAACTGGTCATCCTTATGAAAGAAAAAGTTTGCTACTCCCAGGAATGGATCAAGAGATGGTTCGGGAAGTAGCCTAGGACATGTTATTGCAATAGCTAAAGTTTGTTCTCTAAGCAAATAATGATCCATTTTCTCAAGAACTGGATTAAAGAATGATTCATGGAAGGGCCTATGGATGATGACCTCAAAACTTGAAATTTGATATATGGGTGCGGAAAGGTATACTCTATAGAAGGGTAGCTCAGTCATGCGAAGGATGGGGTCTAGGGCCATAAGGAGGACTTCTACAGGACTGGGTGAATCAATCCGCTCAAGACAAGGATGTTCAACTGAGATTACGGGAGAGACCTTAGTGGCTGGGCATGGGACAAGGTCCAAATGTAAGAGGCTTGATTCAGTCATCCTAAGGAGAGGATCTACCATAGGGTGTGCAAACTTAAACAGTTTAGTGCAAAGATCTTCAATTGGTACTTGGGGAATGACTGTCATTAGAGGATACGAACTGATAGCTTGGGCTAACACTATGAGTTCTTCCTGGGGGTATTTGATTAAAGGAACCTGGTTCTCACAAATCTCTTGAATTTCTGAACTAGGTCCTACCACTTGGTTGCTTTCCAAGGTCTCCTCAGGTAAGGAACCAATAGTATCGATGTCACATTCTTCAAGTTCTTTCCCCTCATATTCATCAACTAGACTCAAGCTAGCATCATATACTTCCTCGATGCCATCTTCAATGGGTTTCAGGTCAGTGGTAATCGGGTCAACTGATTCTAGGCTTGTCATACCTAACCTTTCTTCCTCATTGGTAGGCTTGGGTTCTCCCTCATTAATGTCATCCTTAGGATTCTTACCACTTAGCTGTGCACAAGCCAGTCCTATGCATGGGCAATGACTAGATTTATGGCCTCTTTCTCCACAAAACAAACATTCTTGCGATATAGAAACCTGGGTCACACTGGGTTTCAAGCTAGTAGAGACCTTACTTGGGCATGGGTGTGGATCTAAATGGTTTGGTCTAGAAGATTTGGGTTGTTGAGTGACTGGTCTAGAATATTGTAAGGACCTCTCATAGACATGATCCACACTATAGATATCCTGGTTAGGCTTCCTAAGGTTATGCTCGGGATCATGTTATAAGGTCCTCCTAGGCTCCTGGCATGGATGAGGTTGGGGCCTATTAAATTTTGGATCAGGGGTCCAATTTTGATGTCTACATTTCTCAAGTACTTGGACTCGATCCCTAAGCTGGGTAAAATTCTCATGGACTTGTTCTTTACACTGGGTAATAGTAGCAGTCATATCCTGACTCAATTTGTTCATACTTCTAGTAAGAGCTCTAACCATGGCCTCTAAATCAGGTTGGGTTTGACCAGGTTGGTAGGGTACTCCATTCCGGGTATACATGATGATGCAAGCAAACACACAGAATGTGACTAGACTAAAGCGACTACTGGCTCACTAGACCTAGAGTCCAAACTAGATGCCCAATCAGAGTGGCAAGTTAGCCTGTAGTAACTCGGGACTCAGCCAGGCAGGTGTAAGGGGAGTGATAGGTCCCTAAATGCCAATCCTAGACACCAATCAGTGATTGGCCAGGTAGGCGGACCAGCACACAAGCCCTTCGGGATAGAATCCCTGAACCACCATTCTAGACACTGAGTACAAAGCACACACAGAGTAACTAGACAAATTGACTCAACACTAGCCTAGACCCGACTTGTTGGTGTCCCTAACCCACTGGGGCAAATTAAGTCTAATAAATTTTAAAAATTAGGCTTAGGATCGAATGAATGGGTGGTGGTTTTGGGCTAAGGAGAGGTTATCAACTCCTCCCCTTATCTTAGATGCTCAATTGCCCTTAAGATGAATTAGAAGATGATCACTCAAAAAAAAATTAAATTGCAGAAACACAGAAACAGAGTTGATGTAAATTAACTCTCAGAAATTTTATGGAAATTAATAAATCACAGAAAAATTATGTAAAATAGTTTCAATTATACTGGTTCTAGAAAAATAAAAATCATGTAATTTTGAGTTACCTGCAATGAGAAACAATTCCTAAAATAGGGTAGTTACAGACTGAAAACAGAATGCTTCCCCCGTTTACAATTCCTGCTACGAAGTTGTAACCCAGCGGATCCCCTACACGCCCTAGGAACACCCCGTGGAATGGGAAGAGGAGGTTTGCACCTCGCTTCGTTCCTAGGACCGGACGTCCTGGGGAGTCTACTTCGAGCAGACAAAGTAAAAAAGAGAGACACTCAAAACATGCAAGCAAGTCAGAAACCCTAGACAGGGCTCTGATACCAAAATTACTGTAGAACAGAAGCTCTGATACCAAAATTGATGCAGAAGGGAAGCTCTGATACCAAAATTGATGCAGAACGGAAGCTCTGATACCAAAAATGATGTGGAACAAAAGAGATGATGCGATGCGGAAGTAAATTAAAATTAATGTATTTTTTTATTTATTTATTTTCAGAAGTTGGCTTCGACTCAAAGTAAAGTTAAACTAAGTTGATGGAAACTAGGTAAGGATTGAAAGCACAATTTAGAAGAAGCTAAGTTATCAGAGTAGTTCAAAAGTAATGGATCGCTGGGGGTTGAGAAACTCCCAGACCTAGGGTTTCGCTCTAAACTTTCAACAGGACAGAAATAAAGAGAAGAGACGGTTTACCAACCAGACAGTGATCTTCACAGAATTTGGGTGGAAGAACTCTCTCGAGCAGATTGTTGGATCCTCGGAGTCGGCTATCTTCGTAATGGATCCTCCAATACTGGTCTCGTGGCTGGGTCGGCTTCTCCTGAACTCAAGATCTGGGAAGAAGAAAAACAAGTGATGGATTCAGAGACTCAGGAAAGGATTTACCAGTTCGAAGAACTTGAAGGCTGATGTCGCTGAGAGCCGGATTCTCTTGAAGGCTGATTCGACTCCCTTGGAAAGAGCTTTGGATCTGAAGTACCCGGACTGTAGCTGGATGCTGGTGGTCGGCCTGGACTTGGAGAGAATGGCCGTGAGAGGTGGAATAGGCTAGGGTTTGGTGGATTGAAGTGGATGGTGGGCGGCTAGGGTTTTGGAGTAGAAGTGGCTAACCTAGGATTTGGGGTTTGGAGATCTCACTCCTCCTCAAGGTTCCTAGGGAACCCGGATTTACTCCCTCACGGAGCTCAACACCTGGATGCAAGTGCGGAAGAGAGAAAACACAGAGTTTGCTCACTAAAAAAAAATTTGGTTTCATTCATCTATTTTTTTTTCAAACTTACATGGGGGTTTAATTTATAGGCCATTACAAGAGAGTAGGGTTTTACATCTTCCCATATGGGACTAAAGGAGGGGATCTTCAAATTAGGATATCAATCCCTACTCATATGGCCGGCCAATTAATTCCAAAGTTGATTGAAGCTTCAAAAAGGAAAGTGGGTGGCGCCTCCTTGTCTTGACCTCCAAGAAAATATTTTTTTCCTTCTATGCTTGGCCTTATCTGGAAGTGTTTAGGTGCCTCTTAACCTTGCCCTCCAAGAAAAAATTTGTTTCCTTTTATATTTGGATTTAGTTGGAATGATTAGGGTGCCTCCTAACCTTGCTTTTCAAGAGAAATCTCCTTCCTTCCATGGCTCAACCCTTTTTGGATACCTCCTTTTCTTTCTCCCCAAGTTATGGCTCCTTCTAACTTTGTTTTGAGTATTTCTGACAGGTAATGGGTGCCTCCTTGAATTCCTCTCCAAGAGAATTTCTTCCCTTTTATAGTTTGGTTCTTTTGGGAAGTCTTGGGCCACCCCCTTGATTTGAGGACCCCTGGTGGATTTCTCCTCAATTGGCGCATGAAAGAGGGGAGCTGCTATCTGTGGTGTGGGGACCATAGCCTGCTGGATGGAGATGTGGCGCCCCCTAGACTCAGGTGTATGGCTGGGAGTGTGGCTGGGAGTGTGGCGCCCACTTGCTTGGCCTTGGGAGAAAATGTAACACCCCAGGTTGAAACCCTAGTCCACTATTGAGTCAACATGACTCAATAAAATAAAATGCAGGTAATATAGACTCAAGCTAAAGTTGAGTTGATCCAGTCAACCCTTATTACAAGCCAAAAAAAATCCTAATTCTTCGGGCAAGGTTAATCAGAGATCCAGATGGAGCTCTGAAGTCTTCTTCTGAGTCTGGTGCCCGCACCAAGATATCCTACCTATCTAGTCGACAAGAAAACCTAGCCACCTCTTCTAACCCTTTCCTTTTCCATTTATTTTCTTTCCTTTATTTCCTTTTAACTTTAGTTTTCTTTGTTGAGTATTTGCAGGTGATCTGGAATCAAAGACGGGTATTCTTGTCTCAGAACTGGCATCGCACAGAAGATCGAAGCCTGGGATCGAGATCTTGAAACCCTGTCATAGAATCTTAAGAGTCCAGCTAGATCTGCATCAGAGAGACGATCTATGTTGGTAAAACTTAAATCCTATTCCCTTCTCTATGATTTCTGATTTGTTGAAAGAAAACCCTAGTTTACAGTGGTTTCTCAACCACCAAGTCTTATTTTTCTAGTTATTTTGTTGGTTTACTTATGCAGGTAGTTAATTAAACTAGTTTCCTTTATTGTCTCCTTTGAGTCTCCTTAAAATCTTGATAAAAATAAAAACATAAAAAAAAATATTCTCTGCTAATCTTTGATTATTTGTCCCACATCATCTATCTTGCAAGTGTGAAGCAAGATGCCGGAGGAGCATCTAAAGGTTTGTACATGATACAAACAAATTTATCACTGAGTGCTTCCATTTCTAATTCATGGGTATTGGATACCACATGTGGGTCTCATATCTACAAGTCATTGCAGGGACTCCACAGGATTAGAAGCTTGAAGAAAGGTGACTTCAAGCTTTATAGCGCAAGTGGTGAGTCATATATGCTGAAGCTGTGGGCACCTATCTTCTGTTATTACCTTCGGATAATATTTTAAAGTTGAAAGAATGTTACTATGTACCAAATATTGTAAGAAATATTATTTCAATACCCTTGTTATTACAACAAGGATATGAAATAAGTGAAAAGAGTAGTGGCTGCTCTATTCTTCAAAGTAATAAAATATTCGGATATGGTTATTTTGTTAATGATCTTCTAACTTTAGAACTCAATGATGAAATATTACTTGTTCATAACAAGAGAAGAACGAGAGATAATGTCAATGCCACATTTCTCTGGCATTGCCGGTTAGGTCATATAAGTGAGTCAAGGACAAACAAATTAGTCAAAGATAATTACTTTGACCCTTATGATTTTCAATCATTAGAAACTTTTGAGTCTTGCCTTAAAGGAAAAATGACCAAGTCTCCAATCACTGGGCATGGAGACAAGGCAACTGAGTTATTAGGTCTTATTCATACTGATGTGTGTGGACCTATGACAACTCAGGCCGGAGGTGGATACTCTTATTTCATCACATTTATCGATGACTTATCTAGGTTTGGTCATATGTGTCTAATGAAATACAAGTCCAAAGCCTTTGATAAATTTTAAGAGTATCAAAGCATGGTTGAGAAACAAACTGGATATAGTATTAAAATTCTTCATTCTGATCGAGGAGGAGAATACTTGTCTAGTGAGTTTCTAAACCATCTTAAAGACAAAGGTATAATCTCTGAATGGACTCCTCCTTATACACTCCAATTAAATGGTGTGGCAGAAAGGAGAAATCATACATTGTTAGACATGGTGAGGTCCATGATGAGCTTCAAAGATCTTCCTATTTCCTTCTAAGGATATGCCCTTGAAACTGTTGCCTTTTCTTTTGAACAAGGTACCATCAAAGTCAGTGACTAGCACTCCATATGAGTTATGAAATGACAAAAGACCAAATCTTAAATACTTGAAGATTTGGGGTTGCTTTGCTTATGTCAAGAATAATTTTGGACATAAGTTAAGTGCTAGGATTGACAAATGCAGGTTCGTTGGTTATCCTAAAGAGGGTGTTGGATACCTCTTTTTTCATACTACTGAACAAACAGTATTTGTCAGTAGACATGCTCTTGGAGGAAAAATTTATCCAAGAAAGAAGTAGTGAAACAACACTTGAACTAAGTGAAGATCAAAACCAACAACCAATTCCTGAAGAGTCTTCAAATGAAATTCCTCAACTAGAGATTCTTGTAGATCAGAAATAGCCACAACACACATCTCCTCTCTGAAGGTCAGAGAGAGTGCAGGGTGCACCTCTCAGATATGGCTTTGTCATCGGGAATGACAATGAGGTCAGTATCATTTAGGATAATGATCATATGACCTATACGGAAGCTATTAAGAGTAAAAACTCTGACAAATGGCTAAATGCCATGAAATCTGAAATGGACTCCTTGTATTCCAATCAGGTTTGGACCTTGGTAGATCCACCTGAAGGAATTAACCCAATAGGATGTCAATGGGTCTTCAAGATAAAGATAGGAGTAGATGGTCAAGTAGAGACCTACAAAGCCAGGTTAGTGGCAAAAGGTTTCAAACAAAGACATTGCATTGACTATGATGAAACCTTTTGACCAGTAGCCATGCTCAAGTCTATTCAGATATTGATTGCTATAGCAGCATACCATGATTATGAAATATGGCAAATGGACATAAAGACAGCTTTCCTTAATGAAAATGGTGGGGACACCGGAGGCACCAGAATAAGATAGAGGCTTTTCAACCCTCTGTGAATTGATCAATAATTTATGAGTCCATCTGTAATAAGGGCTTAGCCCATCTGAGTCCAATTTAGTTGTTATTTGAGTCTTTTGAGTTTCAGTTCTGTACCAGTCAGCTCATGTTGAGCTAGTTCAGTCCAGTGTTAGTTAGCTCATGTCGAGCTAATTTTATCTTTTTTGAGTCCTATTCAACCATATTGAAGACTCAAGACCACATCATACAAGTGAAGACCAAGTCCAACCAGATTGAAGACATGAAAGTATAGCCTAAGTCCAACCCAGCTTGAAGATTTGAAGACCCCAGGAGGAAAAATTCAAAAAACCCTGATTCCTTGCAGATGCCCTCCAGATGCCCAGATTCCCTTCTAGATGCCAAAGTATATTCATAGATAAGGGCATCCATGATTCCAGAGGTCCATCTGCATCCTAGCCCAAAGAAATCAAGCCCAAGCGCCAAGCCCAAGCCCCTAAGAAGCAAGATACCAGGGAATATTCCTGCTATTGGCTACCAGGCCACCCCAGCTTCCAAAGGCCCAAACCCATGCGCCCGAGCCCCTTTGGGCCAGCCCCTTGCTGCTCTTAGAAGCCCAACACGCCACCGTAGGCATCCTTGGAGTGTTGGCCAAGTCAAGAGAATTTTTAGGGATTTTTCTACCGAATGTTTCCTTATTTTCTAGCTAGGGTTTGAGAGGGAAAAGGATTCTTATGTAAAGACTTATGTGCTCTTACTTGGAGCCCAAGGTTAAGAGTCTATTTAAAGGACCCTAACCTCTTGTATGAAGGGAGATTTTTTTATATGAAATAAACCTTGAGTTCTTCAATTGCTTTGTGTGATTACCCTGCTATGTGCATAAAGGGGTATGAGAGTTCTTCTTCCCGGTGTTTGCAATCATCTTCCTACCGCCAACCATCCTTCCAGCCCCTCCAAAACTTTCTTCCCTTTGCTATTTTCCTTTTTTTCTTGATATCCTTTGAGCTTTCTAACCCCTGATAGGTCATTTGCAGGTCCCCGAGTTCCTACGAATCCAACGACTCCAGCCAAGCCTCAATCGGACCACCGAGCAGAAAGCCGGGTATCCGCGGGTCTTTGGCTCAGTTTTCCAGGCCGCATCCATTGAGAAACGAGAGATCCCTAAACTGTGATCTTCACCGGGCACTTCAGACATTGTCAGGTACAACCTCTTTACCTCCAGTCTTTATATTGTAGGAGAACTTGCCCTAACTGAGGCTTCTCAGCCCTGGCGATCCTTCTTTAGTACTTTTCTAGGTTCTAATCTACATGCTTGGCTTCAAAAATTCATATAAAATTCTCTACAACTAATTTTGATCTGAAATTTGGGAATTAATCACCTAACCCCACATATAAAACATACAAAAAGAATTTCATGCATATTAGTCCCGCATCATTTGGTATCAGAGCATAGATTAGGACTTGTTTTCTGCAATTTTTTAGTCCGTATATACTCTGTTATATAAATTATTTATCCCTGATAAAAACTCCAAAAATTCTGAGATTTATTTTTCTGGATTAAACATAATTCACAATAATGTTTAGAGCTTTTTCAGATTTTATTATGGCCTGTGAATTTTCTGCAAGCTGAAATATAGCCTGCAAATTTTTGGCTCTATTTTTTTTCAGCAAGACAAGTTTGGAAGTTTTAGGGTTTTGTTTAGTATTTTTTGCATATCTTTTAATTTTAGTATATTTCTTGCATATTAGGCCATAATTTGCAAGTTTTCTTCTATTTAAGAAAATACCAAAAAAAAAATTACATATTATCCAAAAATATCAAAAACATCTAAACCCTAATTTGCATCCTCATCTGCCTGCCATCATTGCATAATTTACTTTTAAGGGCACTCTTGCTATATCGGATAAGGAGAGGAGTTGATAACCTCTCCTTAGCCCAAAACCACATCCCTTGCATTCGGTCCCAAGCCTTAACCTAAAAATTAACTAGACTTAATTTGCCCTAGTGGGCTAGGGACACCAACTGGTCGGGTCCGGGCTAGTGTTAGATCACTGTGTCAAGTTAATCTGTGTGTGCCTTGTGCTCAGTGTCTAGAACGGTGGTTTAGGGATTCAATCCTGAAGGGCTTGTGTGCTGGTCCGCCTACCTGGCCAATCTCTGATTGGTGTCTAGGATTGGCAATCAGGGACCTAACACTCCCCTTACACCTGCTTGGCTGAGTACAGGGTTACTATAGGCTAGTTTGCCACCCTGATTGAGCATCTAGTTTGGACTCTAGGTCTAGTCAGCTATAGTCGGTCTGATCGAGTCTTGCATGAGCACTAGATCAGGGGTTTCATATCACCCACCTTTTTCATAAATGTCTGAACCCATGGAAAATTTGCAAGCCCAAATAAAAGCACTCACTGAGCAACTAACCCAATCCATGGCCCAGTTGACTACCTAGTTAACTCAGTCTGGTACCAAACCAACAATAGAATTGACCATCTTGCCAATAGGTTTGACCAGTTAGGAGGCCGTGTAGGGACCATAGCAAGAACCCATGGGTCACAATCTAAGCCAGATCCTGAGTCCCCTCAACCTTGGAGAACCCCAAACCCTGATCTATACCATGAGGTCGAACCTAGGAGAGCCCCTCATCCTGACCCGTACTACAATCCTCAACCTAGGAGGACCCCAAACCCTGATCCATACCTTGAGGCTGAACCTAGGAGAGGCCATCATCCTGACCCAATCCCTAAGGTTAGTCCTAGAAGACCCAATCAGGATTTTGTAGACCAGGAAGATAGATCCTATTTACCCACATCCTCTAAGCCTAGTATACCCACAACCTATAGATCTTATGATTCCAAATCCTATGAACCTAGAACCTGTGAACCTAGATCCTATGACTCTAGATCCCATGATCATAAATCCTATGCACCCACACCCTATAAGCTTAGTAGACCCAACACCCAATATTCTGACCCATATAGGGAGTCCAACCCTAGGAGAACCCAATATTCTGACCCATATAGGGAGTCCAACCCTAGGAGAACCCAATATTCTGACCCATATAGGGAGTCCAACCCTAGGAGAACCCAATATCTTGACCCATATAGGGAGCCCAACCTTAGGAGGACTCCATACCATGATCCATCCTTAGAACCTGACCATAGATCTGACCCAAAATCCTATGACCCCAGATCCTATAATCCCCTGACCCATAGATCTGCACCCTTGTCCTATGAGCCTAGGGAGCCCATAACCCCTAGGTATCAATCTAGTACTAGTCATGCTTCCCCTAGTCAACTTGAACCCCATAGGATTAGTACCCCTAAATATGAGTCCAGTAGTGAGCCACTACCCCTTAGGCAACCTGAACCTACTAGAATTAGTGTCCATAATCAGAAACCAGGACCTAGCCAATTTTTCCCTAGCCGACCTTCTCCAACCATTCCTGAGATTGACAAGGCTTACATTAACGCGGAAGTGTATGAAGCTGATGCGAGCCTAGTGGATGAGTATGAAGGAGAAGAGGAGACACCTTTAGTAGACCTAGAATTAGCTGACCTAGTAGATACCCAGGTAGAAACCAACCCAGAGCTAGTTGACCTTGACCACATCCAACCTAAAGCTATAATAGAAGAACAAATAGAGGAAGAGAACCTAGGTACTGCTGCTAGAGCCTTACCTGAGGAAACCATAGAGGAGAGCCAAATTATAGAGTCTAGTCCAAAAATACAAGAACCAGAAGAATTTATTAAGGACCTGATCTCTTTGAATCAATACCTTCAAGATGAGTCCCCTCCTATAGTTTCCATTAAGGACCTCTTCCCAAAAATTGGCGACCCATCCTTCCATTATGCAAATCCTGTAGATATAGCTCAACCTCATAAGGTTAACCTCATTAGTATAGGATTAGTTCCTGACACCCCATCTTTTATCCTACTTTATCCAACTAACCATGAACCTTTTTCTCTACCTTACCAAACTAATTCTGAACCTACTTCCTATTTTCTGCCCTTTCCTGACACCTCCAGCATTTCTAGGATTATTAGATTGCATTTAACTGAGATTAGCATACTGCATGCTTTCATCATGCATGTTAGGTTTGCATCTTACTTTTGGCACACTCTTTGGAATTTTCTAGGAGTTCACTGTAAATTTTCATGTGCATGTCAAGCTAGGATCAAACCTAGGGAACCTATAATCTCTTAGGTTTAGATCCAAAGAGTTCAATAAAATTTTCTTCTATAGGAATGCATAGTCAAGTCTGTTAGGTGTTAGTATGAGTCCTTTGAATCATTTATTAGGAGTCTGCATGTGCCTAGCATGTTCACCACCTACACTAATTTTAAACAAACTGGCTAATTCCCGAAGATGGATCAAAGAATTTGATGTAGTGGATTCTATCTTGGTTAGGCTTAGGCCTAAAAGAAGCTTCATGCTCGCAGAGCCGGACCTTTTAAAGTGATAGAGAAGGTTGGATCAAATGCCTAGGTGTTAGACTTGCCTTCGGATTTGGGCATTAGTTCTACCTTCAATATTATATACCTGGTTGAGTATAGAGAACCGACAGCGATACCTAGTGAGGCCTTTGGACCTATTCCTTTTCATTGTGAGTGACCCTAACCTAGAGTGTCCACTAACAAATTGGCTTGAAAGAGGAGAACAGATTGAGCGTATCTTGGACGATCAAGCCATCACGACCCGGGGCCGTGACTATCAACGCTTTCTGGTTCGATGGCAAGGCCAGCCAGAGTCGGACGATTCGTGGATTTCTCGAGAGGACTTGCAATACCTCAACCCAGACCTTCTTGAGAAATATGTGAGCCAGTCTGATCTTCACTCGACAGGGTCGAGTTCCTCCCACCCCAGGAGAATTGGTGGGGACACCGGAGGCACCAGAATAAGATAGAGGCTTTTCAACCCTCTGTGAATTGATCAATAATTTATGAGTCCATCTGTAATAAGGGCTTAGCCCATCTGAGTCCAATTTAGTTGTTATTTGAGTCTTTTGAGTTTCAGTTCTGTACCAGTCAGCTCATGTTGAGCTAGTTCAGTCCAGTGTTAGTTAGCTCATGTCGAGCTAATTTTATCTTTTTTGAGTCCTATTCAACCATATTGAAGACTCAAGACCACATCATACAAGTGAAGACCAAGTCCAACTAGATTGAAGACATGGAAGTATAGCCCAAGTCCAACCCAGCTTGAAGATTTGAAGACCCCAGGAGGAAAAATTCAAAAAACCCTGATTCCTTGCAGATGCCCTCCAGATGCCCAGATTCCCTTCTAGATGCCAAAGTATATTCATAGATAAGGGCATCCATGATTCCAGAGGTCCATCTACATCCTAGCCCAAAGAAATCAAGCCCAAGCACCAAGCCCAAGCCCCTAAGAAGTAAGATACCAGGGAATATTCCTGCTACCTTGCTACCAGGCCACCCCAGCTTCCAAAGGCCCAAACCCATGCGCCCGAGCCCCTTTGGGCTGGCCCCTTGCTGCTCTTAGAAGCCCAACATGCCACCCTAGGCATCCTTGGAGTGTTGGCCAAGTCAAGAGAATTTTTAGGGATTTTTCTACCTAATGTTTCTTTATTTTCTAGCTAGGGTTTGAGAGGGAAAAAGATTCTTATGTAAAGACTTATGTGCCCTTACTTGGAGCCCAAGGTTAAGAGTCTATTTAAAGGACCCTAGCCTCTTGTATGAAGGGAGATTTTTTTATATGAAATAAACCTTGAGTTCTTCAATTGCTTTGTGTGATTACCCTGCTGTGTGCATAAAAGGGTTTGAGAGTTCTTCTTCCCGGTGTTTGCAATCATCTTCCTATCGCCAACCATCCTTCCAGCCCCTCCAAAACTTTCTTCCCTTTGCTATTTTCCTTTATTTTCTTGATATCCTTTGAGTTTTCTAACCCCTGATAGGTCGTTTGCAGGTCCCCGAGTTCCTACGAATCCAACGACTCCAGCCAAGCCTCAATCGGACCACCGAGCAGAAAGCCGGGTATCCACGGGTCTTTGGCTCTATTTTCCAGGCCGCATCCATCGAGGAACGAGAGATCCCTTCACTGCGATCTTCACTGGGCACTTCAGACATTGTCAGGTACACCCTCTCTACCTCCAATCTTTATATTGTAGGAGAACTTGCCCTAACCGAGACTTCTCAGCCCCAGCGATCCTTCTTTAGTACTTTTCTAGGTTCTAATCTACATGCTTGGCTTCAAAAATTCATATAAAATTCTCTACAACTAATTTTGATCGAAAATTCAGGAATTAATCACCTAACCCCACATATAAAACATACAAAAAGAATTGCATGCATATTAGTCCCGCATCAAAAAATCTTGAGGAAGAAGTCTATATGACATAGACAAAGGGTTTTGTCTCAAGTGGGAGACCAAACCAAGTATGCAGGCTAAAGAAGTCCATTTATGGACTAAAGCAAGCATCGAGGAGTTGGAACACCTGATTTGATGAAATAATCAAGAAGTTTGGTTTTATCAAGATGTGGATGAACCATGTGTGTACAAGAAGACAGTTGGGAGTGCACTTGTTTTCTTGGTCTTGTATGTTGATGACATACTTAATCATTGGGAATGATATCCTAATGTTACAATCGATCAAAACTTGGTTATCATTAAAGTTTTTCATGAAGGATTTGGGAGAGGCATCCTATATACTAGGTATAAAGATCTATATAGATAGATCTAAGAGGATGCTTGGCTTATCCCAGTCTAGGTACATTAACTTAGTGTTAAAGAGATTCAACATAGACGGAAGTAAGAGGGGTTACTTACCTATGAGTCAAGTTATACATCTCTCTAAGAAAATGTCTCCTAAGACATCCGAAGAAAGAGAGAGGATGGCTATGATTCCTTATGCTTCTGTTATAGGATTGCTTCTGTTATAGGATTGATTATGTATGTCATGTTATGTACCAGGCTTGATGTTGCTTATGCCTTGGGCATAGTAAGCAGGTTCCAGGCAAATCCAGGAGAGGATCATTGAAAAGCTGTGAAAAATATTTTTAAGTACCTAAGAAGGACTAAAGATATTTTTCTTATATATGGTGGATCAGAGTTGAAACTAGAAGATATACTGATTCTAGTTTTCGATCAGATCCAAATGATAGCAAATCCATATTAGTATATGTCTTCACCCTATATGGTGGTGCAGTGAGTAGGCAGAATACATAACTGCAAGTGAAGTCATAAGGAAAGCTATGTGAATGAAGAAATTCATCATGAAATTAGGCATGATTCCTACTATAAAACAACCGGTGTCACTTTATTGTGGTAACACTAGAGTTGTTATGCAAGCTAAGGAACCAAGATCTCATAATAAACCCAAGAACATCTTAAGATGCTTCCACCTCATTCAAGGACAAGATGTTATCATCGAACGAGTTGATACAAAGAATAATATAGCAGACCCATTCACTAAAGCACTACCTTAGCTGCAGTTTGATCGCCACTAAGATTATATGGGTGTAAAGTACGAGGAAGATTGGCTCTAGTGCAAGATGGAGATTGAAATAAAAGTGCCCTAAAAGCCAATCTTTATAAGGGCATTTTTGTAATCTTCCAACTCTTGTACAACATTGTTATATTAATAAAGGTATTTTATTTCATCATACTGCTGTATCTTATTTAAAGATTATGATGAACCCCATAGGTTTGGATAATGGAATTAGGGTTATGATGGAGATTATAATGGTGAGACCTAGGTTTCTACAAACCCTAATCTAAAATGTTCCTAGTCATTGGATCATCGATTCGGGGATCGATGCTTTCGAAAAGACTAGCTTATCCTATGTATGCTCGATGGAGAGGGTGGTTGGTCTCACAGCCACTTGTGTAGAGATACTAATACAAGGATAATGGTGCTCATTAGGGTATGAGTTCACTAAACTAATCTGCACTGAGAACATCTTATGAAAGTATTACTACTTGTTAAGAGATAGTTCTCATAGTAGGAGTTGTGCAAGTAATCTTTAGACCTGAGGTTACCATGGTTCCTTATGCACACTAAGCTATATTTTGGTTCATACTCATTCATGACATTGAGTCATGTACGGGGTATTCTCAGATATGGTGGAAGGTGTATGAAGGATGTGAGTCGACCAACAAGGAATCGATCATTCCTAGTAAGAGGAATAGTTATCCCAAGTAATCTCTTTGATTGATGACTCAAGAAGTCTTTGATCAAAGCAGGATGAGATTAGAAGTGATTTCTAATTAGTCATCAGCAGAGTCTTTATTATTGAATTAAGATTTGAAATGATTAAGTGCTAGGGTTTGATAATTATCCATACCCATCACTTATTCGGGAAAAAGGGAGATCGAAAGATTGAATTGCACGGTAACTTTCCACTAAAGTGTGTTTTGGTACTTTCCATCAAATCTCTCATCTTTTGGGTAGGCATGACATGTTGCTAGATGTCAATCATGTTTTGTAGGTTTTCATGAATTAATTGGATTGAATTCATGAGATAATTCGAAAGCTAGTTCGAATTGGCAACTTAGGTCAGCTCAACTTGACCTAATTAGGTCAGTTGGGTTTAATTGGATCGAATCAACTCGGACCTAGACCTATTGCTAGCTAGATGTGGAACCCAATGGATACACACATTAGGAAATTGACCTAAGAAGTCAATTGACATTTAATTAGGGTCATGGGATCCTAATTGGTCAGCTAGATTGCATACTAGAATGTGTAGGCTGACCTAATCTACTAACCCAATTGAATTGGGTCTAAAACGTTGCTAAATAGACTAACCAATTTATGGAAAACCTAAATTGGGTTGTGTCCTAAGTGGGACAAAATTATCAGATTTTATCTGATATTTTTTGGACATTTTATTCACCATATATCAAGAGTCCCAATGGCTTGGGACTCTTGGCGCCGAAAAGGGTGCTCGACAAATAAAGGGATGCTGAAGGACCAAGAGTCCTTCTACCTGATAATCACTGATACAATGATAAAGTAGATTAAATTCTCTTTCATTTGACACCCATTTTGCATAGTCTTTGACTAGGTCAAATATATGAATGGCATGGAGAAAGGTGGCGTGCAAAAGAGAAGTGTCGCAACTCTTCACTATTGGCGCACAGAAAAGGACCTAAAGTCCTTCTATCTATCATTCACCAAAGCTAGATAAAGTCCAAGGGACTTTATCCTTATCTTTAAGCCCTCTCATGTGGGTTTTGATCGGTCAACAAGAGGAAGAAATTGGTGGAAGGAAGTTGGTGCACATGAAGAGTTGCGACTCTTCATGTTTGGCGCTAATTCTAAGAAGTAGAGTCCTTCTACTTTAAAGAATTTCAAATCACCAATGCTTCTAAATAAAAGTCCACATCCCTTGGCTTCTCTATAACTTGAAAATGACTAGTGGTAGATGGAGAAGTCGGATGAATTAGTGAAGGGACTTGAATAAGGCAGTTGGCAAATAAGAGTCAGATTTTTCACCTATAAGACTCTTTTTTGAATGGTCTTATTTGATCTGTTGGTTGATAGATCAAAGGTTGATGAGAGATCATATCTGGTACCTTCCCCTCTCCTATAAATAGCCATCGGTGTTTAGGCTGATGGTATCACTAAAATTTTTTCTTTCCTGCATTCTTACACTTACACTCTACCACACTCTCCTTTTGTCTCTTCCTCCCTTGTCTTATCTTAAGACAAGTACTTCATTTTAAGACAAGGCTTTTAGGAAGTGAATTAGGAAGTGCAAGTGAAAGTGAAGAGTGTTTTTGGAAAGGGCTCAGAGTGCTTTACTGGAGGGAAAAGGTCTGAGCATGAAAGGAGGGGCTACCAAAGGAATAAGGGCCATCAGAAGAGTCCCAGTGGCTTAAGCAACCTACTAAGGAGTGCGTCCTAGTTTGATTCCTATATGGATCACCTCGGAGGGCTTGCATTTATGAGCCTAGTGGAAAGAAGAAGGAATTAGCATTCCAGGTATTCTTCATAATCCTAATTTATTGACTTATTGATTGTAGTGAATAAGAGATCTTGGGCTTAGGGTTTCCTAGTTGTAGGATTTTCAAGAATGAGATTTTTTGAAAATCCATTGTTCCGCTATGCCATTGAAACCTAAAAACCCAACAAGAGGGGGAGAGATATGGAAAGAGGAGTGATTGGGGGAGAGGGTTAAAAGTCAAACCATATTAGCTCTAGGTTTGTATGGGAGAAAATCTACATTCCAAATAATGCATTCCATAAAAAACCTTGAAGCTAATTTCAGCCAAGATTTGAAATTTGAATTCAAAATTCAAAATTGAATCTTTTAAAGGAAAGCAAGAATGACAAATAAAATCTAATTTGATCATAAGCCAAATCACATTTGGCTTGACCCATCAGATTGCAATCATATTGCAAATATTGAAAGGGATATGCCCTACAAGCCAATCTATGTTGTATCTCCCAAACCATTGTAATTGACAAATTTTCTAAATAAAGGCATTATTTTTTCATCATGCGCTATTTTTTTATTATTATATGATGAACCCCATAGATTAGGGCTATGATTTTAGGGTTATGATGAGATCATACCAGTGAGACCTAAAATCTTAAAACCTTAATCTAAAGTAATCCTAGTCAAAGGAACCCTGAGAAGGGGATCAGGGTTTTTCCGATAAGACTAGCATATCCCGGGTATACTAGAAAGGGTGACTGCTCTCACAGTCACTTGTGTATGACACTAATACTGGGATGTGGGTGCTCATTGGAGAATGAGTTCACTGATATGATCCAACTTGAGAACATCTAATGGAGTCTTAGCTACATGTCAATAGAAGGTTCTCTTAGTGGGAGTGGTACAAGTAATCTTTTGACCTGAGACTGCCATAAGTACCTTATGTACATGAACCCATTCTTTGGTTCAATCCTAATCATGACACTGAGACATGCACAGGATTGATACTGGGAATGGTGAATTGTATATGAAGGTAATGAGTAGGTCAACAAGGAATCGATCACTCTTAGTAAGAGGAGATTGCATCCAGCTAGTCAACAATCGCATGATGATTCAGGGAATCTTTGATCAAAGTGAAGATATTAGAGATGGTTTCTAATATCAAGATAATCGGATCATCATTATAAGATTGAGCTAGAAATAAATATAACATTGGATTTGACATATATCCATATCCATAGTTATATTTTGGGTGCAGGCTGATCGAAAGATTTAATTGAACGGTAACTCTCTATTGAAGGGTAATTTTGGTATTTCACCAGAATTTCCATATCTTCCGGGTAGACATGACACGTTGCTAGACGTCAATCTTGTCTTGTGGGTTGATCAAGTTCAAAGATCACATGTTAGGAAGAGTCCTAATTGATCGAATCGGGTAAGCCCGGTTTGACCTAAATCGATTAGAAAGAGTTCTAATTAAATTAGGTCAACTTGTATTCGAATCCACTGCTGGCTAGATATGGAACCCAATGGGTCACACACTTAAGAAGATTGATCAAGAGTTTAATTTGGAATTAAATCATCTTTGCAGGATAACACTCTAGCAGGTGTTGCAAACCCTAGCTTCTATTCGGATCGGATTCGAATTAGGGTTCCGGATTGGTTCAAATTGGGTTCTAATTGGACCTAATTAGACACTAATTGAGAAAACAGGAATGTGGCTAACCCTATTGGCTAGCCATGTAGCTTGGCTAGCCTCCCCACCAACCCCCTTTATTTTTCCATGCCAAATACCAAGAGTCCATGCGCATATGGACTCTTGGCGCGCCTTAAGGAAGAGTCCATGGCGCATGGACTCTTGGCGCGCCCCAAAATTTCTCCGATGTTTTTATTTGGGGCGGCCTCCTTCTTAAGCAATTAGCGCACCATCTCTCCCCCCTTGGATGAGAATCCAATGGCTGATGGGATTTTGAGAAAGAAGGAAAGCGCAAACTCCTTCCGGGCGCGCGAAATAACATCTCTTTGGAGATGAAAAGTCGCGACTTCCTTCCTTTTAAAACCCCGCGGTTTTTCCTTTAAGAAAAGCCGTGGGATTTAATCTGGAAGGCCGTGAGATGGGTGGATTGGGCATGAGAAATAGGAAAGGGGCGTGAGACAAAGTGGAATGGGGTTTACGGAGAGTTGTGTTCTTCTGAGAAGACATCTCTCTGTAATCTATTTAAACAACAGAGGTCTCGGGTGTTTAAACAAATGAACAACAGAGTTTATTTTATTGTCTTTACTTTCCAGGAAACTGATTCCTCCTTATCTTGTTTAGGACAAAGAGAGTTTCCCTCTTACAGAGTTCTCTTCTCTGTTGAAACTCAAGTCCAAAACAAGAGATAGGAAGAATCTCTTGATCGGTAAAAGAAAGGAACACCTACTCTGTTTCTATTTCCTTTACTTTAAGACATTAGTGTCTTAAATCCATCTCCTCCTTCAAGACAAGAGTTTTATTCTTAGGACAAGGTCTTAAGAAAGGGAAAGGAAGAAGGAAGAAAGGAAGTAAGGAGCCCCTACCCTGAAGTTTTAGAGCCATAGTCCTCTTGAGTTCTAAGATAAGAATTCAAGTGAGGTAATTTTGAAGAAGCTTGCATCTTGATCAATCATCTTGTTGATCACCATTGGAGGGTGGGCATTTGGACGCCTGGTGAAATCAAAAGAAGCATTCAACACCAAGTTCTGATTCTACATCAAAATTGGACTTAGCGTTAAAAGGTTGGTGCCCTAATTCTAACAATGTTAGTTTGTATGTTTTAATTCTGAATAAGGAGATCTTGGCTAAGGGATTTTGGTGCCAATTTCATCATTTTTGAAATTGCACTTCCGCTGCGCTGCACTGGAATCCCCAACAGTGGTATCAGAGCCATCCTTATTACAGTTAAAACATATGAAAATTATTTATATGCGTTTTTGTTGTAGTATCGGAATTAGGGTTTTAAACCCTTGAATGCTGACACACTTAGCATAATTTAAGGAATGCATATATGATAATTAATGTTTTGATGTATGCCACTAATTAGGGTTTTTCACTCAAACCCTAATTATTATAGAGATATGATTAGTTTTGAAGTCATCATACTGAAATAAGGTTGCCCTGGCATAATGGTGGATCCATTATATGGTAAATGGTTGTCCTAGTATGATGACACACTTAGCACATATATGTTTATCAGAGTGATATCATTATGATATGTTTTTATAAAATGTGCTGGCAATTTTATAAAGCCCTCTTCTTTTATATTAAGTCCTTTAACTAATTAAGCATCATAGTAATAATAAGCATCACTAGTCATGATGAACAATTGATCATTCGGTGTCTAGAAAGGTGGTTCTGGGAAGGTAAAGAGAATCGTGGTTTTTAATTGGTTCCGTTGACTGACCTGGCCAATTTTTATTGGTGTCTAGGAAAGCAACGGGGGGACTCCCATATCTCTTCCACTTGCCTGACCGATTTGATTATATTTAAATCTTGACTTATATGCTTAGTGTTAAAAAATGCTATATGTTGGCCATCCTTCATGCTGGATCATTACTGTGTTATGAACCACATTAGGTTTGTTGTGTTATCTGCAAGACCTAATAGGGTGATTGACATAATATTGGTCTAGTGCAAAAAATATGCTTACAGTGTATTCAGTATAATGCCTTGTTGTGTTATCTTCAAGGGTATTACATTTGAGTACTGACTGTATAGAAATGAAAGGGTCTTGACTTAACTAGAACATTATGGTTTGTTGTGTTTTCTGCAAGACTTATAATGTTCTAGAGGCCAAGTTATTTTTGAGAATTATATAAGATATAATTGGAAGAGTTTCCTACCTTTGAACTTATAAAAGATTTGTTGTGTTATCTGCAAGATCTTTTATAAGTTATAAGGATCTCGATCTCACTAAGAAAAACCGATCAGGGTTCTTCTCGATTATCATAGTGAGGGCTATGATTTTTGATAAAATAGTGAGAGACATAGTTAAATTGAAGACCTAATTTAATTATGTAAGTCATTTCATGGTTGTTTGCTTATGTATTGTTCTTAATTAAATGTAGATAAATGGAATCTTCATTATCACTGAGAAGCATCTTAGATACCAACAAATTGACTGGTCCAAACTATGTGGACTGGTTGAGAAACTTAAAGATTGTACTGAGTTCAGAAAAACTTTCCTATATTCTTGATACCCCTAGTCTTAATCCACTAGGGGATGATGCCACACAGGAAGATGTGGCCACATACAAAATGTGGCAGAATGACTCCCTTACTGTCAAGTGTATCATACTGGCCTCTATGACCAATGAGTTACAGAGGCAGCATGAAATCATGGATACTCAATCCATAATGCTCAATTTAAAGGAGCTTTATGGAGAACAAAGCAGAACTGCTAGATACGAAATATCTAAGCAGTTATTCCATGCTAGGATGACAGAGGGTACATCTGTTCAGGATCATGTCCTGAAGGTAATTGACTTAATCACCAGATTGGGTCAATTAGGGTTTATTATGGATGGGGAGCTGAATCAGGATTTAATCCTGCAATCACTCCCAGAGTCATTTTCTCAGTTTGTCTTGAATTATCACATGAACAAACTGAACACTTCCTTGCCTGAGCTGTTAAATATGTTAAAAACAGCAGAGAGCCATGTTAAGAAAGAAAAGGCTCCACTTCTCCTTGTTGATAAGACCAATAAGAAGAAATCAGGCAAAAAGGGTTTTAGTAGGAGGCTAAACCCTAAGGGTGGCATCAATAAGACAAAGAAAGGAAAGAAGGCCTCAAAACAGTCAACCTGTTTCTTTTGCGGCAAAGCGGGACATTGGAAAAGGAATTGCAAGGCTTACCTTGCAACTGTGAAGCCTGGTGCGGCAGACGCACCAAAAGGTATGTATGAGATACATACTATATTGACATTAAATTCGTCTATATCAAATACTTGGGTATTGGATACCGCTTGTGGTTACCATATATGCAAGTCCTTGCAGGACCTCCACAAGCTTAAAGTATTGAAGGAAGGCGACTTCAATCTCTACGGTGCTGGTGGTGATATCATCCAAGCAGAAGCTGTAGGGACCTATATTCTGAAGTTGTCTTCAGGGAAGATCTTGGAGCTAGAGAATTGTTACTATATGCCAAAGATTATTAGGAACATTATATCTATTCCTTTGTTATTAAAACAAGGATATGTAATGGATGTAACGAGCACTGGTTGCTCGATAATGTTATCTAATAAAATTATTTGATCTGGCATATTTAGCAATGGGCTCTTAACTCTTTCTTCCAATGATAGTATTTTTCATGTCAATACTAAAAGGAAAAGAAAAGACTTTAATGATACTTTACTTTGGCATCATAGACTAGGTCATGTTCATGAGTCTAGGATTAGCAAGTTATACAAGGGAAAATTCCTTGATACTTATGAGTATGAATCATTAGGAACTTGCGAATCATGTCTCATGGGTAAGATGACAAAAACTCCATTCACTGGACATGGGGAAAGGTCAACTGAGTTATTAGGACTTATACATACTGATGTATGTGGTCCAATGACAACTCAGGCCAGAGGAGGATACTCATATTTTATCACTTTTACAGATGATTTATCTAGGTTCGGATATGTGTATCTTATGAAACACAAATCTGAAGCCTTTGATAAATTTAAGGAGTATCAAAGTATGGTCGAAAAACAAACCGGGAAAAGTATTAAAGTTTTTCGTTCTGATTGAGGAGGAGAATACTTATCCACGGAGTTTTTAGACTATCTTAAAGTTAATGGAATCCTTTCTCAATGGACCCCTCCTTATACACCACAGCTAAATGGTATAGCTGAAAGGAGGAATCGTACCTTATTAGATATGGTACGATCCATGATGTGCTTCACAAATTTGCCCATTTCCTTCTGGGGTCATGCCCTAGAAACTGCTGTTTACATTCTGAACAAGGTACCTTCTAAATCCGTTGTTAGTACTCCATATGAAATTTGGAGTGGAAAGAAACCATATCTTAAGTATTTTAAGGTATGGGGATGTCCAGCTTATGTTAAAAGAAATTTTGGACATAAGTTGGAACCTAGAGCGGATAAATGTCTATTTGTAGGATATCCTAAAGAAGGTAGAGGATATCTATTCTACCATCCTACTGAACAAAAGATTTTTGTCAGCAGGCATGCCACTTTTCTAGAAAAAGAGTTCATTTTAGAAAAGGGAAATGGTAGAACTATTGAACTTGGAGAAGTACAAGAAATACAGATAGACAATTTTCAATCATTAGAGCATATAGTTAGGACAGAACCAGAACATAAAACTCCTCCTCGTAGGTCTGATAGAGTGCCACGGGCACCTGAGAGGTATGGGTTTATTATTGAAAATAATGAAGCCCAAGTCATTCAAAATGATGAACCTCTGACTTATACGGAAGCTATCTTGAGTACTGATTCAGATAAATGGCAAGAAGCCATGGAATCCGAAGTAGACTCTATGTATGTAAACCAAGTATGTCTTTGGTTGATGCACCAGAGGGTGTTAATCCTATTGGGTGTAAATGGGTCTACAAGAAAAAGATTGGGGCTAATGGCCAAGTTGAAACCTATAAAGCCAGATTAGTGGCTAAAGGTTTTAGACAAAAACAGGGAATTGATTATGATGAAACATTTTCACCTGTAGCCATGCTGAAATCAATTCGGATTTTACTTGCTATAGCAGCATACCACGATTATGAGATATGGCAGATGGATGTAAAGACTGCATTCCTCAATGGTTTTCTTGAGGAAGAAGTCTACATGTCACAGCCAGAAGGTTTTATTTCAAAGAATATACCTAATCAAGTATGCAAGCTAAAGAAATCGATTTATGGATTAAAGCAAGCTTCCAGGAGTTGGAACATCCGCTTTGATGAAACTATTAAAAGGTTTGGTTTTATCAAAAATATGGATGAACCCTGTGTTTATAAGAAGACTAGTGGGAGTGCCATAGTCTTCTTGGTTCTGTATGTAGATGACATACTCCTCATTGGGAATGATATCCCAATGTTGCAATCAGTCAAGGTTTGGCTATCAAACCAGTTTTCCATGAAAGATTTGGGAGAAGCATCCTATATACTAGGTATTAAGATCTATAGAGATAGATCTAAGAGGATGCTAGGTTTATCCCAATCTAGGTACATTGACTTAGTGCTGAAAAGATTCAGCATGGAAGGAAGTAAAAGAGGTTATCTTCTTATGAGTCAAGGCATACATCTTTCTAAAAGGATGTCTCCTAAGACACCTGAAGAAAGAAATAGAATGAATTCTATACCCTATGCTTCGGCAATAGGATCCATAATGTATGCCATGTTATGTACCAGGCCTGATGTGGCATATGCTTTAGGCATTGTCAGTAGGTTTCAAGCTGATCCAGGAGAGGATCATTAGAAAGCAGTTAAAAATATTCTTAAGTACCTAAGAAGGACTAAGGATATTTTTCTGGTTTATGGTGGTTCTGATCTTAAACTCGAAGCTTATTCTGATTCTAGTTTTCAATCAGACCCTGATGATAGCAAATCCATTTCGGGATATGTTTTTACCCTAAATGGTGGAGCAGTGAGTTGGAAGAGTACCATGCAGCAGACTGTAGCTGACTCAACCACAGAGGCAGAATACATAGCTGTTAGTGAAGCCGCCAAGGAAGCAGTCTGGATGAAGAAGTTCATCACAGAGTTGGGTGTTGTTCCTCAAATTGAAAACCTAGTGCCACTTTACTGTGACAACACTGGGGCTGTTGCTCAAGCTAAGGAACCGAGAGCTCATCATAAGTCCAAGCACATTCTGAGACGCTTCCATCTTGTCCGAGAAATAGTAGAGAGACAAGATGTCTACATAGATAGAGTTGATACAAAGAACAATGTAGCAGACCCGTTCACTAAGGCCCTACCACAGCGAGATTTTGATCGCCACCTCGAATGTATGGGATTAAGATTCAAAGGCGATTGGCTTTAGTGCGAGTGGGAGATTGAAAGGGATATGCCCTACAAGCCAATCTATGTTGTATCTCCCAAACCATTGTAATTGACAAATTTTCTAAATAAAGGCATTATTTTTTCATCATGCGCTATTTTTTATTATTATATGATGAACCCCATAGATTAGGGCTATGATTTTAGGGTTATGATGAGATCATACCAGTGAGACCTAAAATCTTAAAACCTTAATCTAAAGTAATCCTAGTCAAAGGAACCCTGAGAAGGGGATCAGGGTTTTTCCGATAAGACTAGCATATCCCGGGTATACTGGAAAGGGTGACTGCTCTCACAGTCACTTGTGTATGACACTAATACTGGGATGTGGGTGCTCATTGGAGAATGAGTTCATTGATATGATCCAACTTGAGAACATCTAATGGAGTCTTAGCTACATGTCAATAGAAGGTTCTCATAGTGGGAGTGGTACAAGTAATCTTTTGACCTGAGACTGCCATAAGTACCTTATGTACATGAACCCATTCTTTGGTTCAATCCTAATCATGACACTGAGACATGCACAGGATTGATACTGGGAATGGTGAATTGGATATGAAGGTAATGAGTAGGTCAACAAGGAATCGATCACTCTTAGTAAGAGGAGATTGCATCCAGCTAGTCAACAATCGCATGATGATTCAGGGAATCTTTGATCAAAGTGAAGATATTAGAGATGGTTTCTAATATCAAGATAATCGGATCATCATTATAAGATTGAGCTAGAAATAAATATAACATTGGATTTGACATATATCCATATCCATAGTTATATTTTGGGTGTAGGCTGATCGAAAGATTTAATTGAACGGTAACTCTCTACTGAAGGGTAATTTTGGTATTTCACCAGAATTTCCATATCTTCCGGGTAGACATGACACGTTGCTAGACGTCAATCTTGTCTTGTGGGTTGATCAAGTTCAAATATCACATGTTAGGAAGAGTCCTAATTGATCGAATCGGGTAAGCCCGGTTTGACCTAAATCGATTAGAAAGAGTTCTAATCAAATTAGGTCAACTTGTATTCAAATCCACTGCCGGCTAGATATGGAACCCAATGGGTCACACACTTAAGAAGATTGATCAAGAGTTTAATTTGGAATTAAATCATCTTTGCAGGATAACACTCTAGCAGGTGTTGCAAACCCTAGCTTCTATTCGGATCGGATTCGAATTAGGGTTCCGGATTGGTTCAAATTGGGTTCTAATTGGACCTAATTAGACACTAATTGAGAAAACGGGAATGTGGCTAACCCTATTGGCTAGCCATGTAGCTTGGCTAGCCTCCCCACCCGCCCCCTTTATTTTTTCACGCCAAATACCAAGAGTACATGCGCATATGGACTCTTGGCGCGCCTTAAGGAAGAGTCCATGGCGCATGGACTCTTGGCGCGCCCCAAAATTTCTCCGATGTTTTTATTTGGGGCGGCCTCCTTCTTAAGCAATTAGTGCACCATCTCTCCCCCCTTGGATGAGAATCCAATGGCTGATGGGATTTTGAGAAAGAAGGAAAGCGCAAACTCCTCCCGGGCGCGCGAAATAACATCTCTTCGGAGATGAAAAGTCGCGACTTCCTTCCTTTTAAAACACCGCGGTTTTTTCTTTAAGAAAAGCCGTGGGATTTAATCTAGAAGGCCGTGAGATGGGTGGATTGGGCGTGAGAAATAGGAAAGGGGCGTGAGACAAAGTGGAATGGGGTTTACGGAGAGTTGTGTTCTTCTGAGAAGACATCTCTCTGTAATCTATTTAAACAACAGAGGTCTCGGGTGTTTAAACTAATGAACAACAGAGTTTATTTTATTGTCTTTTCTTTCCAGGAAACTAATTCCTCCTTAGCTTGTTTAGGACAAAGAGAGTTTCCGTCTTACAGAGTTCTCTTCTCTGTTGAAACTCAAGTCCAAAACAAGAGATAGGAAGAATCTCTTGATCGGTAAAAGAAAGGAACACCTACTCTGTTTCTATTTCCTTTACTTTAAGACATTAGTGTCTTAAATCCATCTCCTCCTTCAAGACAAGAGTTTTATTCTTAGGACAAGGTCTTAAGAAAGGGAAAGGAAGAAGGAAGAAAGGAAGTAAGGAGCCCCTACCCTGAAGTTTTAGAGCCATAGTCCTCTTGAGTTCTAAGATAAGAATTTAAGTGAGGGAATTTTGAAGAAGCTTGCATCTTGATCAATCATCTTGTGGATCACCATTGGAGGGTGGACATTTGGACGCCTGGTGAAATCAAAAGAAGCATTCAACACCAAGTTCTGATTCTACATCAAAATTGGACTTAGCATTAAAAGGTTGGTGCCCTAATTCTAACAATGTTAGTTTGTATGTTTTAATTCTGAATAAGGAGATCTTGGCTAAGGGATTTTGGTGCCAATTTCATCATTTTTGAAATTGCACTTTCGCTGCGCTGCACTGGAATCCCCAACAAATAAGTCCAAAATTTCACTAATCAAATTAGTGAAAAATCCTCATCATAGCCAAGTGTCGACTTATGGAAGTGTCGACATTTGGGTTATGGTCAATCATATTGATCCCATAGTAATGCTAAATGATTCTCAATCATCGATCAGCCTTTAGATCAGGTAGAATCCCTATGGTGTGTAATCCCATAGATTCGAACACTAAGTCGGTAGCATTGGAATGTTTTCAGTACCAGTCAAAGTCATCATCTGGTAATGATACTCGACGTCCGGATTGGTTGAAGATGCAAAGCAACTCTCTAGAACCTCTAGCATATGGTTATCGCATAATTCATCTCTTTGACATCATAATGCTCAAGATGACCTAGGATTTGACTGCGAACCCTACTTTAGTACATCCAGGTCATGTCTCAACCTTACAAGTTTCGTAACTCCTCATAAGAACTATCCTAGCCAAGGTTTTGCTAAATTGAGACATAGTGAGTCATTCACTCCAAACTATTTAGAGGGATCAATCCTATCTTGATCCATCACTGGTCCACAAGTACTTGATGTACCCAGTAACCTTCCATCACTGGATTAGAAATCCAGGTAGTCCGGTACCAAAATACAGTGAGTTGCTTGCAAGCTACCATGGTAACCTCAGGTTTGAGGGACACATATACCCATATCCTTTCGTGAGCAACCTTTTGGCAAAAGAGACCTCTACAGATGGTTACGTTCAATGAGATATCATACATTTCATCTATATATCCTATCAGTGTCTCTACACTCCTTGATTAAGAGGATAACCAACCAATGTGAATACAACAACCTATGCTTGATACATCATCATCCTATAACAATGTATCTTTTGATTGTGAACCAGTTTAAGAACTACTCGATACATCCTCTGTGTATCAAATATAATGTAGTTTTAGGGACTCCATCATACAAGAGTTCTTTTTAAAAAAATGCACATGCGATGAATTGCCAAAAGAATAACTTTTATTCATTTAAAGAATTCATATACAATTATAAAATAGCACAACCATCTATATCGTAGATGATTTGCTTTGGAACATTATTCCATCACACAAGAGTTCTTTTTAAGAAAATGCACATGTGATGAACAGCCAAAAGAATAACTTTTATTCATTTAAAGAATTCATATATAATTACAAAATAGCACAACCATCTACTCCCTAGATGATTGGCTTTGGAACACTATTCCCAACAACTCCCACTTATACTAAAGCTAATTAGGATAGAATCTTATTCCCATTTTCCATTTACAATTATTGAACTCTTGAACTTTGATGGCTTTAGTGAAGGGGTCAGCTAGGTTCTCCTTTTCATCGATCTTCTGAAGGTCGATGTCATCTCGTTCCATGATTTCTTGCACAATGTGATAGCATCGTAGAATGTGTTTGGTGAGGTAATGGGACTTTGGCTCTTTGGCTTGAGCAATGGCTCCAATGCTACATAATACATTGGAACAGGACCATCCAGGAAAGGTGCCACTCCCAGCTCGCCTAAGAACTTTCACAACCACAGTTTTCTTTGCTGCATCCGATGCTATGATGTATTCTACTTCCAATACTGAGTCTGCAATAGTAGGCTGCTTGGAACATTTCTAGTAGATTGCTCCCCCATTTAGGGTAAAGATAAATCCTAACACTCTTGTTATCATCCCTATCTGACTAAAAATTGGACACAATATACCCCATAAGTTTCAAGTCAGGTTCTCCATATATTAGCCATTGGTCCTTAGCATTTCACATATACTTAAGGATGGTCTTTCCCACTTTCCAATGGCTTCACCTAGGTCAGATTGGTATCTGCTCACTACGCCTAGTGAGTATGCCACGTCTAGTCTAGTACATATCATGGTGTATATGATATAACCCACTGTCGAAGCATATGAGATTCTACTCATATGCTCTCTCTCCTCAGGAGTTATCACATAATCCCTTTTGGAGAGTGTAATTCCAAGGCCTATGGGATGATATCCTTTCTTTGAATTCTCCATGTTAAATCGATTCAGCACAGTATCAATATATGTAGACTGGGATAGTCCCAGAACCTCTTAGATCTATCTCTATAGATCTTCATATCCAGTATGTAAGAGGCTTCACTCAAGTCCTTCATAGAGAACTGGGATGACAACCAGACCTTTATTCCTTGTAGTGCTGGGATTTCATTTTCGATTAAGAGAATGTCATCCACATACAACACAAGGAATACAATCACATAACCATTAGCCTATTTATAAATGCAAGGTTCTTCTTCATTCCTAATGAAGCCATACGACTTGATACACTTATCAAATCTCATGTTCCAACTCCGAGATGCTTGCTTCAGTCCATAGATGGACCTTTGAAGTTTTCACACCTTTGACTCGTCTATGGATGTGAACCCTTCATGTTGTACCATGTACATCTCCTCTTCTACCTCACCATTCAGGAAGCTATTCGAACATCCATTTGCTAGATTTCATAATCAAAGCATGCCGCTAAAGCAAGCATGATCCAAATGGGTTTGAGCATTGCCATAGGAGAGAACATCTCGTCATAGTCAATACCATAATGTTGATGATATCCCTTGGTAACTAGACGGGCTTTATAGTGATGAGGGACAGGATTATAACATGATGCAGGTTGACATGCAAGAGATAAACATGAAGGAAAATTAGATTAAAGTAAACAATGATTTCATATTTTTTTAGTGATTGATTCCCCAAAAAGAGACTAGACTAGGTTAGGGTTATGGGTAATGGTTAGAATCCTACCCACATGCTAGAACTATCAAAGAGATAAATCAAATAAAGGATCCTAGGGTTAAGAAACACCTATTAGGACATGCTTTAGACTTCAATAAAATAGAAAAAGTGAGATGGGATGGGGTCTACAAACTGGGCAATGATGTTCTTGAAGTCGCAAAAGAGATCTCTCAACTCGGATCGGTGCCTAGATGAAGAAGTTGCTTTCCCGTGGATCCGTTGACTTTTGATCAGATTGGTTTGGAGCCAAAGAAGACCTCATCCAGAGGGAATGGCACTGGAGGGATCCTGCAAATGTCAAAGGTTAGTATGATAGAAGATAAAAAAAATATAGAATAAGAGATTAGGAAAGTAGAAAAGGCTGGAGGGTGGCAGGAGGTGCTGGTGGCCTGGCTTGTTGTATGGATGCCTGGATTGGAGGTGGCCAGCCTGGGGCTTGATGAAGATGGCCCCTGGATGTTGGAGAGAGGTGGCCTAGTGGAGAGAGAACCTCTAGCGGCTAAAGTTTGGAGTATGATGGGTGGTTTGGGTTGGATGATGGAAAGGGTAGCCAAGGAAGATGGAGGGCATCCTAAGATGAAGGAAGGTGTGGGTGGCCTTGATGGAGGGTGGTGATGGGTGGCTAGGGCAAGGGTTTAGAAAATAACTAGCTAACATGATAACTAGGGCCTCACACCCCTCGATGTTTCGAAGAACAAAGGCAAATGGGTCTTACTCCCACTCCTCACGGAAGCATCAGTAGACAAAGAAATTCACTCAAATTTTTATCCATCAAAGTATATTGTTACAAGAGGGGAGGGGGTGGGTATTTATAGATGTACCCAGGTTACATGCTTGAGGGCCAAGAAATTACAAACTTATGGGCCAAGAAAACTCTTTTCCATGTTGGACTTGGAATAGCTTAAGTCTTCTTGGACTTGGTCAAAGGGGCTCCTTATGGGTTGGGATGCCTCATCTGCTTGGGCTTGGATCTAGGGATGCCACTCATGGTCTTGGGCAGCAACTTCATGTGGATGGTCGGCCTCTAGGTGGACTTAGGTGCAAGAACTGGGCTTGAGAAGGCCTGGGGTGCCAATGTATGCTGGGTTAAGGAAGGCTTGGGGTGCCAATTAACCTGCTAGGTGCTCTTGGATTTGGGGTGCCTTCACTTGGAGACCTGGGGTGCCACTACTTCATGGGTTGGGGGCATAAGTAGAGTCCAAATGTCTAGCTGGGTGATTTGAGTGGTCTGGGTCCTCCTCTTAAATATGACTTGAATGAAAGCAAATACAGGACTCAAACTAGCTTAATTGACTGGACTGAGTCAAGGACTTCAACTGACTTAGTGAACCCAACTGGCTCACTTTATTATAGAACTTCATGTCTATAGGACTCAATGTACTTATTAAAAATTTTTCTCACTTTCCCAATGAATGGCTTAGAGATCAAAATTAAACCTTGAACTTCATGTCTGTTCCTGATGTCCTCATCAATTCTCCCGGGGTGGGAGGAACTCGACCCTATCGAGTAAAGGTCAATCTAGCTCTGGTGGGTCTGGGTTGAGGCATTGCGGATCCTCTCGAGTAATCCACGAATCCTCGGATCTCGGTCGACGCCAATGAACCAAGTGACATGGAAGCCTTTGATCCAGGTACTAATGGCTTGGTTATTCAGGAGACACTCAATCTTTTCGTCTCATAGGCTAATTTGATGGTGGACACTCAGGGTTGGGTTCGTTCTCAAAGAAAGGGTTTGGCTCAATATATTCACTGGGTATCATTGCTGGCTCCCTCTACTTAACTAAGTCTGAGATATTGAAGGTTGAGGTTAATGCCAGATTAGGTGGTAACTCAGACACTAGGTCCAACTTTCTTTATCACTTTGAAGGATCCATCTTCATGGGTATGTAGCCTAATCATTACATAATTTTTCTAGCAAACTCTTAGACTCTTTTTGAGAATTAACCATATTGTTTTATAAAAGATCATTGCTCACATTAATCTTATGATTAATTTCTCATGCAGATCTCTAATCATGCAGTGCAAAAACTTATAACACCTAATGCAGGCAAATGACTCATGCCAACACTTATTGATATGCAGACTTGACTAAACCCTAAACTACAACTATGGATTTGGCCCTTGGTCAGGTGGGTGACATGTAGATGAGAACTTGGCATGCACTCCAAATAGATGCCATAGGTTCCTCCAGAAGTAAGATGCAAACATGACATGCTTTATGAATGTATGCAACATGCTAACCTCTATAAAATGCAATCTAATGGTTAAAGAAACATGAGAAGCTTCAGAAAAGGGTAGAAAATAAGAGGTGGATTTAGGGTTAGCCTAGTAGGGTAGAAAAAAAGGTTCGGAGTTGATCAGATAGAATAGGATGTAAGAAGGGGTGTCAAAAATTAGTCCTAGACTAATGAGGTTGATCTTACGGGTTTAAGGTACATCTATAGGGTCTGCCTTATCGAAGAATGGGTCATTAATTTTAGGGAAGAGGTCTTCAGTTGGGGTCAAAGGAGTGAGTTCATCCTGAGAGTACTAATTTGAAGAGATCAAGTTCTTAATAAATTTATCGGGTTCTTGAATCTTAGGACTAGACTCAATAATTGGATTCTCTTCTAGTGTCTCCTCAGATAAAGTTCTAGTAGAATCTTGGTTCTCTTTCTTTAACTGTTCTTTTACTATAGCTTCAATTTGGGTGTGGTCAGGGTCAACTAATTCTAGGTTGGTTTCAGCTGGGTATGGTCAGGTCAACTAATTTAGGTTGGCTTGAATCTGGGTAGGGTCAACTAATTCTAGGTTGGCTTCAGGTATCCCCTCTTCTCCCTTATACTCAACCACTAAGTTCACCTCAGCTTCATACACTTCCACTTCAATGTCATCCTAGTGAACCAATGGGGTGGTAGGAGGGTTTTGGCTAAGAGAAAATTGACTAGTGTCTGGGGTAGCAGGGATGGGTCGACTATGGGGTACCTGACTAATACTTGGTTGATATCTAGGGGTACTAGTCCTATGGGGTTCAGGTCAACTAAGGGTTATGGGTCTCTAGGGTAGCACGGGTGGGTCGACTATGGGGTACCTGACAAATACTTGGTTGATATCTAGGGGTACTAGTCCTATGGGGTTCAGGTCGACTAAGGGTTATGGGTCTCTTGGGCTCAAAGGATATAGATTCAGACCTATGGGTTATGGGCTTCTTGGGCTTATAGGACATGGGTACATAGGATCTAGGTTCACAGGTTCTAGGTTCATAGGTTCTGGGTTAATAGGTTCTGGGTTCATGAGATCTGGGTTCATAGGATCTAGATTCATAGGATCTAGCTATTTGGTAGGCTTGATCAAGTTTATTGACCTCCCTCAAAAATAGCTCTCTCTGGATGTCATCATGAAGTCCAGCCCTAAACCTAGATAGGGTCACTGATTCAGACTTGTTTATGCTACACCTTATGGCACACTCATTAAACTTGGCTATGTATTTTGACACAGTCCTATTGCCTTGGTTTAACCTCTCCCATTGGTCTAGGAGTCTCTGATGGTAGGATGTAGGAAGGTACTTTTCCTAAGTTTCAATTTCATAGCTCTCCAGGTGGCTATGGAAAGTTCTTCTCATTATCTGATGATGCGCTCAACATTCCTCCAGTATAGCCTAGCCTGGTGGACTAACCTTCGTTTGGTAAATTTGCACTTCCTCTCCTCACTCATCTTATGTCATTCAAAATTTTGTTCCATGTCTCCTTCCCAATCTATGTAGGTCTTAGGATCAAGGGTGCCATCGAATGTGAGTGCATCTAGCTTGATGTTCTTAATGACTCTTTCATCCTGGTCCATGAATTCATGATTGGGCCTCCTAGGGTTGGGCTCCATAAAAGGGTCAGGATGCGGGACTCTCCTAGGGTTGGGCTCTTGGAATGGGTCAGGAAGTGGGGTTCTCCTAGGGTCGGGAATGGGTTAGGGGGTTGGGCTCTCCTAGGGTTGGGAGGTGTGGGAAGAGGTGACTCAGGCTCGGGTTCAGTGTTGGACTCTTGGGTTCTTTCTATATTTACTAATTGATCTTTTATTTGGATAAGCCTATGGGTTGTTTGGTTATTCGATTGGGTCAGCTGGTCAAACTTGTGGTTTATTTGGGTGGTCAATTGGGCAAACTAGTCATTCATGGTCTTCATGAAAGTCTCAATGATGGATTTCATGGCTGAGCTAGGTTGAGGTTGGGAATGATGGTAATGAGTTCCTGATCTGGTTTTCATGCAATTAAACACACAAGGGTTATGATTCAACTAAGCACACAAGGGTTAATCGTACTAGGGTTTGCTAAACCTAGAGCCAAAGTCAAGTGAGTCAACTCAACTTACACCCAACTCAGTGAAGGTGAAGCTATTTCACGTAAGCATGGCTGAAAAGATGCATTTTAAAACTATTATAAAATATACACAGCGGAAGGCTCGGTAGATAGATCAAAATGATCTACCGATCTGCTCGCAACAGGATCTAGTATAATAATCTACCATGCAAGCAAAACATCAATAGCAAGAAAAAAACAAAGGTATAAAGTACCTTACCTTAATACCTCTGAAAATACTGAAAAGAAGGATAAAGACACCCGAGCCACACACGTGTCTAGCCTTTACAAGTAATCCACACCAGGGCTCGATACTGATCAACTCCCTCAGAGTGCTAGCTCTTCGGGATCCTTCAGGCCGATCTTCTTCTTCCAGAAAGACAAGGAGGAGAGGTGGAAACCTTTCCAAGAAACTCTCTTCCTAAGACCTAGCTTGAATGCTAGGTTTTTCACACCTAATCCCAAGTCCTCACGAAACCCTTCTTCTTCTTCTCTAACTTTTCTCTTCTCAAAAGAACCATTAACAGTCTCTAAAATGACCTTCATTTATAGGGGCAGCCATGAGAGGGAGAAAGAGGAAGGAGGAGTGATTGGGGGAGAGAGTCAAGGGCCATTCCAAATGGGTCCAAGCTAAAGAAGGTAAGTATGACAATCATACAATGATGCTTGGAGCCAAAATGCCAAAAAGTTTGAATTTTGAATTCAAAATTCAAAGTCAAACATTCCAGAAATTCTTTCCAGAAATCTGCTTATCACAGCAAGTGTCAACACTAGCAAAAATGCCAAGTATCGACACTTGGAACATGGTCAATCATATTGACCTCCGATGATGGCAAATGATTCTCAATCGTCGATCAACCTTAAGATAATGTAGAAACCCCTATGGTGTGTGACCCCATATATTCAAACACTAAGCCGATAGCACTCGAACATTTTCAGTACCAGTCAAAGTCCTCATCTAGCAATGATACCCGATGTCTAGATAGGTCGAAGATACAGAGCACCTCAAAAGAACCTCTGTCATATGGTTACCGCATAATTCATCCCTTTGATCTCATAATGCTCAGGATGACCTAGGGTTCTATTGCCACCCTAATTTGGTCCATTTAGATCATGTCTCAACTTTACAAGTTCTGTGACTCCTCACAAGAACAACTCTGGCCAAGGATTTGCTAAATTGATACACAGTGAGTCATTCACTCCAAACTATTTGGAGGGATCAGTTTCATCTTGATCCACCACCGCTCCATAAGTACTTGACTTTACCCAGAAACCTTCCATTACTAGTTTAGAAATCCAGGTAGTCCGGTACCAAAGTATATGAGTTGTTGCAAGCTACCATGGTGATCTCAAGTATGAGGGACACATATACCCATATCCCTTCGCGAGCAACCCTTTAGCAAAAAGGAGCTCTGTACATGGTCACGTTCAGTGAGATGTCATACATTTCACTTGCATGTCATACCAGTGTCTCCACACTTGGTTAAGAGGATAACCAACAAATGTGATATACAACAACCTTCACTTGATACATCGTCGTCCTATAACAATGTATTATTTGGTTGTGAACTAGTTTAAAAACTACTTGATATATCCTCTCTATATCAAATAATGTAGTTCTAAGGACTCCATCATACAAGAGTTCATTTCAAGAAAATGTAAATATGATGAATATCCAAAAAGAATAACTTTTATTCATTAAAAAATTATATACAGTTACAAGATAGCATAATTGTCTACAGCCTAGATGATTGGCTTTGGGACATAATTCCCAACAACTCCCACTTGGACTAAAGCCAATCAGTACAGAATCTCATTCCCATTTTTTGTTTATAATAGTTAAACTCTTGAATTTCGATGGCTTTAGTGATGCGGTCAACCAGGTTCTCCTTTTCATCGATCTTCTGAAGGTCAATGTCACCTCATTCCATGATATCTCGTATAAGGTGATAGCGCTGCAGAATATGCTTTGAGCGGTGATGAGCCTTCAGCTCTTTGGCTTAAATAATGGCTCCAGTGCTGTCACAGTACACTTGAACAGGACCATCCAGGGAAGGTGCCAATCCCAGCTCGCCAAGGAACTTTTGTAACCACATAGCTTCCTTTGCTACATCTGATGCTGCAATGTACTCTGCTTCGCATACTGAGTCCGCCATAGTAGGCTACTTGAACTTTTCCAGCAGATAGCTCCTCCATTCAGGGTAAAGATAAATCCTGACATACTCTTGCTATGATCCTTATCTGACTGGAAATTGGAGTCAGTATACCCCACAAGTTTCAAGTTAGATTCTCCAAAAATTAGCCATTGGTCCTCAGTATTTCATAAATACTTAAGGATGGTCTTTACCACTTTCCAATGAGCTTCACCTGGGTTAGACTGGTATTTGCTCACTATGCCTAAGAGTATACAATGTCTAGTCTAGTACATGTCATGGCATACATGATAGAATCCATTACCGAAGTATATGGGATTTTACTCATATGCTCTCTCTCTTTAGGAGTTATCGCATAATTCCTTTTAGAGAGATTAATTTCAGTGCCTATCGGGAGATAGCCCTTCTTGGAATTTTCCATGCTGAACCTTTTCAGCACAGTATCGATGTACGTAGACTAGAACAGTCCCAGAAGCCTCTGAGATCTATTTCTTTAGATCTTTATACCTAGTATGTAAGAGGCTTCACCCAAGTTCTTCATAGAGAATTGAGATGATAACCAGACTTTTATTCCTTGTAGTGCTGGGATGTCATTCTTGATTAAGAGAATGTCATCCACATACAATTTAAGGAACATAATCATAGAACTATTAGCCCATTTGTAAATGCAAGTTTCTTCTCCATTTTTAACGAAGCCATACGACTTGATACACTTATCAAACTGCATGTTCCAACTCTTTGATGCATGCTTCAGTTCATAGATGGACTTTTAAAGCTTGCACACCTTTGACTCGTCTGTGGATGTGAACCCTTTAGGTTGTATCATATATACCTTCTCTTCAAGCTCACCATTCAGGAAAGTTGTTCGGACATCCATTTGCTAGATTTCATAGTCAAAGTGCATTGCTAAAGCAAGCATGATCCGAATGGATTTGAGCATTGCCACAGGAGAGAACATCTCATCATAGTCAATACCATAACGTTGATAATATCCTTTGGCAACTAAAGAGGCTTTGTAGGTCTCCACCTGCCCGTCTACGCCCCTTTTCCTCTTGAAAATCTATTTGTACCCAATGGGTTTTATCCCTTCAGGTGGATCAACCAATGTCCATACATTGTTGATCTCCATGGACTCCATTTTGGATTTCATGGTTCCTATCCATTTCTCAGAGTCGGACCTCTGTATCGCATCCTTATAGATGATCGAATGCTCATTGTTCTCATTGAGTTCAATGGGATCACCATTCTAGACCAAGAAATCGTAGTATCTATCTGGTCAACTCAGTACCCTACTGGATCTCCTTAATGGTTCCTGTGTAGGCTTTGGGTGTGATCTAATCACAACCGGTTCTAAGTTATCCCTTAAGTGTGTTGGTTTTTCTACTTGTTGAACTTCACTAAGTTCAATCTTAGCGGCAATAGTCCCTTCACCAAGGAACTCATTTTCTAAAAAGATAGCTCTAAGACTGACGATCAACTTTTGTTCCTTAGGTAAGTAGAAGAAATATCCCTTAGATTCTTTTAAATACCCAACAAATAGGCACCGATCGGACCTAGGTCCAAGTTTGTCCGTTTCTAAATGTTTTACATAAGCTGGGCACCTCTAGACCCAAAGGTGTGATAGTGTTAGCTTATGTCCAATCCATATCTCATATGGTGTTTTACTAACGGACTTACTTGGAGCCCTATTCAGAAGGTAATAGGTTGATTCTAGAGCATATCCCCAAAAGGATAGTGGTAGAGAAGCAAAGCCCATCATGGACCGAACCATGTCTAACAGGGTTTGATTCCTCTTCTCAGACACTCCATTTAATTGAGGTGTCCCTAGAGGTGTCCACTAAGAGAGAATCTTATTCTTCTCGAGATATGTTAGAAACTCACCCAAAAGGTATTCAATGCCTCGATCGGATTAAAGGATTTCGATACACTTTCCAGTTTGTTTTTCTATTTCACTATGATATCGTCTGAACATTTGAAACGATTCAGATTTATGACTCATCAAGAAGACATAACCATACCTCGAAAGGTCATCTGTAAATGTAATGAAATAATCATACCCACTCCTGGCACTAACATTCATGGGTCTGCATACATCAGTATGTACCAGACTCAGAATCTCATTGGCTCGTTCACCTTTTCCAGTAAAAGGTGACTTTATCATTTTTTCAAGAAGATAGGACTCACAAGTTGGAAGTGAACTATCTTCACTAAAATCGAGGAGACCCTCACTTTTCAACCTATTTATCCTATTCCTATTTATATGACCTATCCTACAATGCCACAGGTATGCTTCATTGACATTATCTATCCTAGGGTGTTTGCTAGATGTGTACATTACACTAACAGGTCGTGATAGTACATAAATGCCATCACGCATTTGTCCAATCAATACTACAGAACCATTTCAAATGATTTTGCAAACGTCATTCTTTATTGATAGTTCATAACCATACATGGCCAATTGGTCTATAGAAATGACGTTCAAAATAAAAGATGGACAAAAATGACACTCGTTCAAAATGATAGTACAAGACTCAAAAACAAGTTTGAGGACTCTCAATGCCAGGACTGGAACTTGGCTTCAATTTTCCACATTCAAGAATCTCTCACCGTCTTCAGTCTTCTACTAACTTGAAGTCCGTGCAAAGAATTGTAAATGTGAATTGGACATTCAGTATCCAATACCCAGTTAGTAGTTTTGTAGATAAATAAACTACAAGGTGTTATCATATAAATACCTTGTCTAGGACTATCCTACTGCTTTCTCTTCTTGGACTTGTTCGGGTCAAGGGACGCAATGTAAAGAGGATAGTTCCTCTTCAAGTGACCTTGCTTCTTATAGAAGAAGCACTCCACATGGCTTTGACAGCCTTCACCCTCTTGGCCTGACTGGGCCCCAAAGCATTTAGGACCTTTCTCCCTTTATTTTTCTTTTTCCCTTTCTTAAAGGGATGACACCCTCCCGAAGATCCTCTCACTAGATTCACCACCCCTTTGTTCAGTTGGTGGTCTTTCTCATAAGTTTACAGCAACCCCAATAAACTGTGATAATTAACTACAGGCTTATTCATTCTATAATGATTGAGAAAATCTAGATAGGAAGAGGGGAGGAAATTCAGAATTGCATCCTTTCCAAGCTGTTCATGCAAGGGACATCCGAGTTTGCCTAGGTGCTCAATTATCTCGATCATGTACAAACATGATCAGTGACCGAGGCACCATCATGCATCCACGTGTTGTAGATGGCACAGGAGACCCTCTACCTCTCAACGTCATTAGGTGTGTGAAAGGACTCCTTCAACCTTTGAAGAATTTTTTCCGACTGGCTTCCTCGAACCTGACACTAAACTCATCGTTCATCACTGCCAACATTATGCATCAGACAGTGGTCCTGTTAGAGAGCCACTTCTGATAAGTGTCTCTAATCGAATCCCGAGCATTGGGAGTGATACTAGATATCGAATCCGATATCACATACAAGATCCGTTCATGCTCCAGGACAATCCTGAGCCTTCGATACTAGATATCGAAGTTGAGTGCATTGAGCTTCTCATTATCGAGAAGAGACCGGAGTGACAGGTTGGAAGACATTTGAAAGGAAAACCAAAGTTAATTAGTGTATATGAATTATTAACCAAAAGACATGGACTTTAGTCTAAAGGTCCCTCCCACTATTTTGCTCAGACTGGTAGCCTCTACCTCCAATCTGAGAAATTACATTAATTTCCTAGTGGGTACCAGAGTCCAATAGACAACACATGAGCTCGACTTTGATCGGCCCACCCATGTGTTGGGGTTTCAGGTGCACCGCAGCGGAAGTGTAATTTCAAAATGATGAAATTTGCACCGAAATCCCTTAGCCAAGATCTCCTTTTTACTAATTAAAACATATATACTAACATTCAAACATAGATTGTTAGAATTAGAGTACCAACCTGCTATCGCTAATTCCAACAAAGTTGATATTGAAGGGGCTGATTGAATTCACCAGGCGTCCAAGTGTCCGCCCTCCGATGGTGATCCACACAGAGCAGTGATCAAGACAACTCTATCTTCTTTTCAAAGGTTCCTTCTATTGAGTTCTTCTTCCTAGAACTCAATTGCTTGGACTATGGCTTGAATTCCTCCACACAAAGGCTTGCTTTCCTTTCCTTGACTCCTTCTCCTCCTTCCACCAAGACCTTGGCCCTTTAGATACCCTTGTCTTGAAGAAAAAGACCTTGTCCTAAGAGGACATAGGCTTGTCTTAAGTTGGAGGAGAAATTAAGACAATGATGTCTTAATGTATGAAAGAAAGGAAGAAATCAGAACTTCTTTCTTTTCTTTACCGTCGGAGACTTTTACTTTTATCTTGTTCAGTAGCAGAGTTTCGACAGAGGTTTACTCTGTAGAGGAAACAATGCAAGAGCAAGAAAAAATAAAAGAGTCTTCAGGAGAGGAAGAAAGAAAAAGATTACATTATGTTCTGATTTTTCCCGACCCTTTAAATAGAAATCAGATAGGCGCCTACACACCTCTCCGTAATTTCTTTCTCACACCCTTTCCAATTTCTCACGCCCCATCCTCCCATCTCATGGCCTTCCAGATTAAATCCCACGGCTCTTCTTAAAGGAAAAACCGCGGTGTTTTAAAAAGAAGGAAGTCGCGACTTTTCATCTCCGAAGAGATGTTACTTCGCGCGCCCGGGAGGAGTTAGCGCTTTCTTTCTTTCTCAAAATCCCATCAGCCGTTGGATTCTCATCCAAGGGGGGAGAGAAGGTGCGCTAATCACTTAAGAAGGAGGCCGCCCAAATAAAAACATCGGAGAATTTTATTTGGGGCGCGCCAAGAGTCCATGCGCCATGGACTCTTCCTTAAGGTGCGCCAAGAGTCCATATGCGCATGGACTCTTGGTGTTTGGCGTGAAAAATAAAAGGGGCGGGTGGGGAGGCTAGCCAAGCTACATGGCTAGCCAATAGGGTTAGCCACATTCCCGTTTTTCTTAATTAGGGTCTAATTAGGTCCAATTAGAACCCAATTTGAACCAATCCGGAACCCTAATTCGAATCCGATCCGAATAGAAGCTAGGGCTTGCAACACCTGCTAGAGTGTTATCTTGCAAAGATGATTTAATTCTAAATTAAATTCTTGATCAATCCTCTTAAGTGTGTGACCCATTGGGTTCCACATCTAGCCAGCAGTGGGTTCGAATACAAGTTGACCTAATTTGATTAGAACTCTTTCTAATCGATTTAGGTCAAACCAGGCTTACCCGAATCGATCAATTAGGATTCTTCCTAACATGTGATCTTTGAACTTGATCAACCCACAAGACAAGATTGACGTCTAGCAACGTGTCATGTCTACCCGGAAGATATGGAAATTCTGGTGAAATACCAAAATTACCCTTTAGTAGAGAGTTACCGTACAATTAAATCTTTCGATCAGCCTGCACCCAAAATATAACTATGGATATGGATATATGTCAAATCCAATATTATATTTGTTTCTAGCTCAATCTTATAATGATGATTCGATTATCTTGATATTAGAAACCATCTCTAATATCTTCACTTTGATCAAAGATTCCCTGAATCATCATGCGATTGTTGACTAGCTGGATGCAATCTCCTCTTACTAAGAGTGATCGATTCCTTGTTGACCTACTCATTACCTTCATATTCAATTCACCATTCCCAGTATCAATCCTGTGCATGTCTCAGTGTCATGATTAGGATTGAACCAAAGGATGGGTTCATGTACATAAGGTACTTATGGCAGTCTCAGGTCAAAAGATTACTTGTACCACTCCCACTATGAGAACCTTCTATTGACATGTAGCTAAGACTCCATTAGATGTTCTCAAGTTGGATCATATCAGTGAACTCATTCTCCAATGAGCACCCACATCCCAGTATTAGTGTCATACACAAGTGACTGTGAGAGCAGTCACCCTTTCCAGTATACCCGGGGTGTGCTAGTCTTATCGGAAAACCCTGATCCCCTACTCAGGGTTCCTTTGACTAGGAATACTTTAGATTAAGGTTTTAAGATTTTAGGTCTCACTGGTATGATCTCATCATAACCCTAAAATCATAGCCCTAATCTATGGGGTTCATCATATAATAAACACAGCGTATGATGAAAAATAATGCCTTTATTTAGAAAATTATCAATTACAATGGTTTGGGAGATACAACAGAGGTTGGTTTGTAGGGCATATCCCTTTCACCATGCATGTCTAAAGGTAGGTTCTTCAACCGATTACTTCTCCAAGTAACCTCTAGTACTTGGGTTTTGCCCCAAGGTGCACTTCAATCGGCCTTTGGGCCTCCTATTGAAGGTCTTGGTTAGGTCCAACCATTAATATGATAAAATTCAATGCTTCTAACTAACGAATAGTCAAGCCCAACTTTGGCCGGCCCACCTGACCATCGTTAAAAGAGTCGCACTGAGCCATCATATTAGGAACAACAATTCTAATAGCTTGATGAACACTCGATCTTTGGATCTATCGATTAACACCCAACTACTGGACCCATTACCATCCCACTTAATGGGAGGCTAGGACTTGGTTATCCCTATAACTTTGTCCTTTTAAGAACCTAATAATTTAGAGGGTTTAATTTTAATATGACAGATGAAGAGATGAGAAGAAATGGATCAACCTCCCACTGACCATATCAGCAAACAAGGAGGGTTACACATAACTAATGATCCATAGGCACCTAAAATCAGTCAAGACTGATTAACCTTGGTTGACATGGGTTATCACGAGTCAATGAGCTATCCAATCAATCCTGATTGACCACATTGGCCAGGTAAGTGAGTTCATGGGTTCGGTTCACCATTAAGTATCTTGTCTTAGACACCAACAGAGTTGGCTAGGTAAGAGGTAACCCCAAAGAACCATGATCAAAATGCCAAACTTACCTAAACACCAATCGGTTCATCAAAGTTGATTAGACTAGCCAAAGACTCGAGCTATCCACTGAGCCACAAATTAGGTCTATTTAGATTTATGGACTAATCAATCTAACTATTAGAGAGATCTAAGGAGTAGAAATCCTAACTCAGCATTTGATTAGATTAGTTCTTTAGTTAGTCCAATGCATCTAGACTTAGGTCTAACCCAATCAAGGACCTAATAGAAGCTAACCTATTACCCTTAAGGCTTATTGAAATGACTTAAAATCTTTGAATCACATTCCTAGAGTTCTTAGTCATTCTTAATTCTCAATTAAGTTCAATAGCGTTAAATAAATTAAAATAATTTTAATTTACAAATGTAAAACAATTTTATAATAAATCAAAATTTGAATTCACTGCTTTTCAATATTCTACTACCAAGTGTCGACTCATCAGGGGCAAGTGTCGATACTAGGTGTCGACACTTGGGTCGACTCAAGGCCTGAGACAGGAAGAAAATAGAATGACATGTTTTCTGTATACGCTCATGAGTCGACACCTTCAAGGCAAAGTGTCGACTCACAAGCCCAAGTATCGATACTTCTTGGTCAAGTGTTGACACTTCAACCTGAGACAGAGAAAAAATAGTGATTTCAAATCCAAAGTTTCTCCAAACTTTCAACAGATCCGATCAAAATAAAACTCTTAGATCTTATCTAAAGTTGTTTTATGATAATATCATTAGATTAAAATATTTTTAATCTACATTTCTTATGCAGGATGACTCTAAGATTGCTAAACACGTAGAAAAAATAGTAAAATAATTTTTTTGTGATTTTTTATAATTTAGGTTTATAGGCTAAATTTCTAAACTAAAGTAAGAACTAGCAAATAGGATAGCAATACACAAAATCATCATGATCGCAAAGAACTCATGCAAGATAATAAGTAGCGAAAACCCTGAGAGTTGAGAAACTTCAGGTTTAGGATAGCTTATCTTCATCAAATCAGAAATTAAAAGAATGGAAGGATGTTACCAATCAGTGATTTGAAGAATCTGTAATTGATGCCTGAAAGATGAAGCTTGGTTCCCTTGATTAGATGACTGAGTTGGGCAGTCCTAGAGGCAAGGAAAGCCTCCTCTAGGGAGGTAAAACACCTCGAGGATCCTGCAAAATGTCAAGGGTCAATCAAAATAGCAAGTAAAAAAAGAAAGGGAACTAGGTTTAGAAGGAATCAGGTTAGGGTTTAGAAGCGGGGCAGCTTGAAGCTTGATGAAGATCTCCTTGCTTGGCGGCCTAGGGCACTCCTTCTTGGACGTGTGAAGGCTTGGGTGGCAGTGAGTTAGGACGTGAAAGGATGCTAGGGCAGCAAGGAATTTGGCCAAACACAAGAAAACAAAACAAAGGAAAATAAAACAAAATAATACACAAGCTCGCAAGCTCAAATAAATTCACCAGGGTTTCGATATCATGAATAAAAATTGATTACAAGAGGGAGAGGGGTGGGGTATTTATAGAGTTTCCATGTCCTCTAACTAGGGTTACACACTTGGGTTACAAGTCCTCTCCTAGCTAGGTTAGAAAAATAAATCTTAAAATAATTAGGAGAATAAGTCTCAACTAGGTTAGGATTTGACCTAGTCTTCTCCTTCTCCCTTCATGCTTTGACTATTCCACTCAAGGACACCTCTTGGACTTGGTCAACACTTCAAGGATGCCTAGGAGGGTGTGTTGGTCTTCTAGGGGTAGCAAGGGACTGGCCCAAAGGAGCTTGGCACATGGGCTTGGGCCTCTTGGAAGCTGGGGTATCCTGGTAGTAGAAATATTCCATGGAATCTTGCTTCTTTAGGGCTTCGGCTTGGCCCCTGGGCTTGATTTCCTTGGGCTAGAATATAGGTGGACCTCTGGAATCAAGGATGCCCTGGTTTAGGAATATGCTCTGGCATCTGGGGAGGAATCTGGGCATCTGGAGGATATCTGGTAAGAATCAAGATTTCTGGAAGCATCTTGGATCTTGGGTTGTCACATAAAATTCAATGGGCTGATGTAGTGGCCTCTAACTCTTGGATGTGACCTGGTGGAACTCCAAAATAGGGTAACCTCTTCTCTTGTACAAAAACTGGGCTCATACTAGACTCATAACTAATGTACATGACTCAATATCTTGACTAGGTTGAGGGTTAAGACAAATCAACTAACCTCAACTTATTACAATACTCAATCTTAATTGATTACAAAATTTTCAAAACTTTGACACATGGCTAATTAAACCATATGGGATCCAGTGATCCGTGTCTGATCCTGGTGTCCCTACCAATTCTCCCATGGCAGGAGGAACTCGACCCCGTTGAGTAAGGGTCAATTTGGCTCAAGGAGGGTCTGGGTTGAGGTGCTGTAGATCCGCACCAGCATTCCACAAGTTCTCAAATTCTGGCTAACCTTACCACCGGAGCAAGTACTGCTGACAGTCTCTATCCTGGGTATCGATAGCTTGATCATCCAGAGCTCTCTCAATCTTTACCTCACCAAAAGGCTAAATTATATGTGGTCACTCTAGGATGGGTTCTCTCTTAAAAAATGGGAGTGGCTCAAGGGGCTCGCTGGGTATCACTGCTGGCTCCCTAGACTTTATAAAGTCTGAGATGATGAAGGTGGAGCTAATACCTAAATCAGGTGACATCTCAGAAATATAGGCATTGGGTCCACTACTATTCATTATTTTGGATGGGCCAGCTTCACGAGCAGAAAATTCTTTGATAGTCACATATTCCTCTGCATAAATCTTTATCTTTCTTTTAGAAATTAGTCAAGTTATTATTTAGTTCATTAATTATATTCAGCTTTTGACTAATTTTTGGATGCAAATGCTATGTAGAGACTAGTGTAGGTGTAGACATGTGATTTAGGACTGTGAATTTTATTGAACTTAACTAATACCTATAAGACTCGACTAAACTTTCTTACCAAAGAAAATTTTATTGGAGTTTCTAGGGTCTAACCTAACACACTATAGACTCTCTAGGTTTGACCCTGGCATGGCATGCACATGAAAATTTACTATATATGCCTACTAAATGCCAAAGGGTGTACAAGAAGTAATATGCAAACCTAACATGCACAATGTATGAATGTAGTATGCTTATTTCTATAAAATGAAAATGAATGGTTAAAGAAACATAAGAAAATTCATGAAAAGGAAAAAAATATGAGGTGGATTCAGGGTTAGTCTGATTGAAAAAGGGTTCGGGGTTAATCAGGTAGACTAAGAGACAATAAGGTGTTTTAAGGATGAGTCCTATACTACTGAGATTTACCTTATGGATTTGAGGCATATCTAAAGGGTCTACATAATGGAAGAAATGATTGCTGACTTCAAGGAAGAGATCAATTGGAGTTAATGGAATGATTTCATCCTGAGGGTACTGATTCAAAGAGGTCAAGTCCTTAATAAACTCTTCTAGCTCATAAATCAAAGGACTGGGCTCTCTAATTGGGCTTTCTTCTAGTGGCTCCTCAAGTAGGATTCTAACAGTAGGATTGGGTTCCTCATGGTCTTCTTCCTTTAAGGGTTCTTCCACTACATGGTTAGCTAACTCTATGTTGGTTACTGTTGGTATGGCTATGGTTAGCTAAATCTAGGTCTGCTCCTACTTAGGAATGGTCAGGTTCAACTAATGTTGGGTGGTCTTCTACCTGGTCATCTAATGATTCAACTATCTCTAAGTCTTCTATAGGAAATTCTTCTTCTTCCTCCTCATACTGTTCCAGTAAGGTTAGGTCAGCCTCATATATCTCCTCTTCAATGTCTTCTTGGTGGACCAATGGGGTGGTAAGAGAGGGTTGACTAATGACTGGGAGGACAAGGGTGGGTTTGTGGTGCCGGCACCAAGGTTCGAAAGAGGCTTCAGTCTAATTCAGTATGGCTTTAATTCTTTCATTAAACTTATGTCTTGTAAATAGAGTAATTTTACTTCTTTAATTGAATTTGAGACATATAATTATGTTGGGTTTATTCCAATTTGGTTTCCTTTGAGTCTATTTAGGTTTTTGAGTCCAATTAGGGTTGAATTGGTCTTGTATTTAGTCAGTTTAGTAGTTGGGTACAAGAGAGGTTTGGAATTGGTTCAATGTAAGCAAGCTCACTTGAAGATTGGATGCATTCAACCACTCCAATAATTCAATCCAAGGAAGATGCCACATCAGCAAGCATTGTTGGATGCCATGTCAACCTCCCAACCACTTGGTGTACACCTCATCAAGCCACATCACCACATGCCACATCACCAAAGGGAATTCAAATTCAAAGGAGCTTCCACCATTATAGCTAGCTCCCATGAAAAGCTCCATGTAATTCGAATTCCACCCTTATAGCTAGGAACTTCCCATGAAAATCTCCATGTAATTCGAATTCCACCCTTATAGCTAGGAACTTCCCATGAAAAGCTCCATGTATTTCAAATTTTTAAAGTTCTTTGGAGGCTTATAAAATCTACTCCAAGCTCTCTTGTAAATGGATGATGAATTTTGAATAAAAAAAAAAGAGTGTTTCTTTTTCCATTTGGTGTTATCCAATGTCCTCCGAGAGGGAGTGGGTGAGAGGCCCTTAGTTACTTCAAGAGAGTTCTTTTTCCATGCCATTAGCTATTAACAAATCTTCTAGTCCATCCAATCACACCATCCCCAACGTCCAAGGTGCAAGAAGATTCATTCCAAGAGGGCCGGCCAAGCTTCTTCAAACTTAACAGCTTTTTCTCAACTTCAACCATGAATTCCATTGTTTCCTACCTTTCAAGTTACTTCTTAACTCTGCTATGCTTTGTGTAGGATCCTCGGGATATCCAGGTTCCAAAGAAGAGGGTCTTCCAAGGCAAGAAACAGAGACTAAGTTTCCCGATATCTGAAGGAATTACCTTGTCATTCAAAGACTTCGTCCTTGAGTGTAACTCTTCAAATCCTTGATATATTAATGCCCGGTTACCCCTCGTTTAGTGTTTTTCCAGATCTAAAATGTTAATTTAATTAAGCCCTATCCTGTGTGGTTTCCTAACCATGAAGATCCATTCCCTTTAATATTATGAAAGTTCTCATTCAGGTTTAGTTTATATACAGAATTCCTTCATGATAGTTTCATTTCTTTTATATGAAAAGTAGCCTTGATTTACTCAATTTCTCATTTAATTATTATTGTCTCCTCTTAGATTGCATCATTTCATTCCATCCCACATCAAATTGGTATCAGAGCATGGTAGGTTAGGGCTTTGCATCATTTTCAGTACCTGGATTTGGGTGCTTCACCAGGCCGTTCGGTCTTAGGAGAAAAGTAGGGTTTCAAGACACTCTCTTCCCATTCCATGGGAATCTTCTAAGGTGTGTAGGGGTGCCATTGTGATTGACCCTTGAAGGGGAACACAAGAAGGTAAGTTTAAAATCCTAAAGAATAGTTTTGCATCATTTAAATCTAGCATCTTTAAAATTTCTGCTTGCTATATTTCTATGTAGGCTAACTGTAATTCATATAAAACTATAAAAAAAAGTAGTTAATTTTTTATTGAATTAATTTTTTTCCTAATCCATATTAAGTTAGATATCAGCATGCATAATTTTATCCTCAAAAAAAAATTACAAAAAAAATAAAAATTCCCGCACTCCATCACTTTTGCTGAAATTCCTGTATGTTATATTTTATTTCTTTTACATTATCTAAATTTCAGGATCTGCTCAGCATAGCACATATTTTATTTTTAAATTTCCTTTCATATGGCATATTATCTATGAGTTAGAAATGTTCTTTGATTTTTTCAGAATTTTCTGACATAGTTACATTACACTTTTCTGCATCATTTCAGAATTGCAACACACCAATTTCTGCACCTGAAATTAGGGTTCTTATGCATGTTTGCTTCATCTCATGATAAATCAATTTAAGGGCATCAATATGACATAGGGTCAGAATTTCATTACCTGTCCCTAGCCCAAAAATCACCAACCTGCATAGCGAACCCATCCCTTAATTAAAACTAAGTAGACATTTAATTTGCTCTAATGAGCTAGAGACACCCACAAGGTCTGGTCGAACCAAGCGTCAAGCTAACTTAGAGAACTTGTTTGAGTGTGCTTGTGTATCTGGTGTCTAGGCAAGTGGTTCAGGGACAAGAGCCCGAAGGAAGGTGGGTTGGTCCACTTACCTGGCCAATTTCAAATTGGTGTCTAAGGCAAGCAAAGAGGGACCTCTACCAACCTTACACTTACTGGCCAGTGCTAAGTTACCACAACCAAGATTGTCATCTTGACCTAACATTTGGTTTGGACTCTAGGTCTAGCAAACCCCGAGCTCGAGTTTGAGTCTGTGTGCGCATGGCAACTAGATTCGGTACACCATACCAACAAACCCAAGCTCAATCAAGTGCAACCATGGATCAAGAATTTGAGACCTTGATGAAAACCCTGAATGATCAAATGGCTCAACTGAACCAAAACCTGAATGACCAATTGACCCAGACCAACCAAAGCATGATTAATTAGATGGCCCAAGTAGAGGCACAGGTAGAAGCCCGCAAGGCCCATGCCAAGTTCAACTCCTCTAGGCCTAATTCCCTTGATCCAAGAATCTATGATCATGATCAGAATCTAGCCCTAGGAGCCCATACCCATACTTGGTTGACTATGAGGAGAGACCCATTAGGAGCACCCAACCTTATGCCCCAACTTTTGATGGAAGACAAGAGGTGTATATCGATTGAGAGGAGAGCATGGATCACTATTTCGAGTACACTAGGATGTCGGAGTTAGAGAAATTTAGATTGGCCAGACGTAGGTTAACTTGATATGCTAAGTGGCATTGGGCATCTATTGAGGATGAATGTTATCAAAGAAGAGATAGAATATGTAGCTAGAGAACTATGAGAAGTAGGATAAGAGAAAAGTACATAAGTAGATTTTATAAGCAAAGACTTTTAGACCAATGGTACAAACTGAGACAGTGTGATAGACCAGTGTTTGAGTATATTGAGGAATTCAAGGGATTTGTTAGGAGATGTAACACAACCGAATCCAAGACCATGACCATATCTAGATTTCGAGGAGGCCTATGTAAGGACACCCAGGGGTAAGTACTTCAGTGAAAAATTCATACTCTAGAGGAAGCTTATCGGATAGCTAAAGAATTCGAGTATTATCAAAGAGAACTCATGAGCAGCCGACCTATGCCCAGCATGATTAGCACCTCTAGGACAATTCTTAGACAGATTCCTTCAAACCAGCTTACTACTCCTATCCCATTAGTTTGCAAGGGAAAGATCACTGAACCCATTAGTGAGCCTGAGGAAAAAGTTTGAGGTTGAACCGAGTTGAATTAATGGATATGAAGGGGAAGAGGAACAACCCATTAAAGAATTTCAGGGAGAAAAGGTTGAACCTATTAAGAATCTAGAGAAAGAAACTCCTGAGTCCACTAAAGAATCCAAAGAAGACATCTATGAATCAAGTCTAGAGTATGATGAAGGTGGATGCAAGGTTGAGATCACTAAGAAACTAATAGAAAAAGATCCAGAACCCACTATAGAATTTGAAGGAGTGACTGAGCCAGGATCAAACATAGTAGATGAAAGTGAGGGTTCGCAAAAGTGTACATAGAAGAGATCCAAGAACAAATCCCTAAGGAACAATCCCAGGAAGTAGACATAATTTTAGAGGACTTTCAAGATAGACTTCCCAAAGACCTTCATGATGACCTTCCTTCATCTTGGAACACCCAGTCTACCCTAGAACTTGCACCCATAGATAATATCCAAACTTTAAAATCATCCTTAAAAACCAAGTTCTGTTTCATGCTAGATTGCCCCAAGACTCTGATTCCTATTTTCTACCCTTTCCTGACTCTACACATGTTTCTAAAGCCATTAGGTTACATTTTATTGAGATCACCAGGTTGCATGAACCCTTAGAGCCAATCCCAATTGCAACCTACTTTTGGAAGAATTTATGGCATTTGCTAGGAATCCATGGTAAATTCTTATATGCATACCAGGCCAGGATCAAACCTAAAAAGTTAATAATCTGTTAGGTTTAGGTCCTAGAGAGAGCCCAATAAAATTCCTCTCAATAGGAATACATAGTTGAGTCTGTATTTTCTTTTTGACAAGTGTCAGTATGAGTCTCAGAGTTCGCAAAGTCATATGCACAGCATATTAAGGAATTGCATAAAGAAATTAGTAAAAAAAGATTCAAATGAGCAATGAAGTCTATAAGCATATGGCCAATTCACATAAAGGAATGAAAGAATTTAGTGTAGGGGACTCTGTAATGGTTAAACTTAAACCTGAAAGATTCTCGTCGGGAACTATGAAGAAACTACATGCCCGAGGAGCTGGACCTTTTAAAGTATTAAAGAGAGTTGGACCTAATGCATACATGTTAGAGTTAGCACCAGATTATGGCATTAGTTCAACATTTAATATTTATGATATGAAAGAATACAAAGAGCCGGCATTAATTCTTAGTGAGCCTTTTGGACCATATCCAGCCTTTGAGAGTGAAACCCAACTTGAGTGTCCACCAGCACCACAGCCAGATGGAGAGATAGGATTGAAAGTATATTGGATGACTAGGTAATTATCACCAGAAATAAGGGCTATCAACGTTATCTAGTTCGATGGCAAGGAAGATGAGAATCTGAGGATTCCTGGATCACCCGAGAGGATCTACAGCAAATTGATCTAGACCTGCTAGAAAAGTATCTAATGGAGACATCAAAACCCATCCAGGTTTTGCTTTTCTTTTTTCAGATTTTTTTTATTTTAGTTTAAAAATATTTATCTCAGCTATTCCATCTATTCCTGTTATCCTAAATTTATTCCAGACTTATCCTCATTTTATCCCTCTGCTATTCCAACCATCTTCAACCTCCCAACAACTCGCAGAACGTCAATTTTTTGATTTTTTTCTTCCCACTCATCCTGGATACGCCAGGAACCTCTCTCTGCGACCATCGCCCAGCCACCACCGATCGGGGCCCTCCATCGCATGCGCCCACGGCCGCCGTCCTCCTCCCCAGTGCAGTTACCGGCTCCTGGTGGAGCCGCCCAAAGTCCCCACCCAAAGCCCCAGCGCCCACGGCCGCCGGCCATGCCTCCCTTGCTGCTCCGCCTCCCCGTGACGTGCCGTCTTCCCCGCGCCGCCATCCGTCCAGCTCCCTGCTGCCGTGACGCCCGACGCCGCCGGATCGGAGCCCGTGCCACCCGCGTCGCCCTCTCTGCAGCTTGAGCTACCTCTACCAACCTCTCTTTTGAGTCCCTCCAAGTTGCACCGAACTATACTATGCATCAATCAGTAAAGGGAGATTGGCTTCGGAACATCTTTTGCAGATCTTTGACGGTCTTTGGTGAGCTAATTGAAGTTCACGCTCTTCTTCTTCGTCTGTTAGAGGGTCTGGCATTAAAGGAGTCAGATGAAGAGGGCTGGATTTGGAGAAGATGGGAAAACAGCGGGCCTTCCATGGAAGATGGAATGACGAGTCTTTTTTGGTCCCATCTCAATAAGTCACTTATCCTTCCAAGCAGTGAGATAGGGCATAGGGCTGTGATCTTCACACATATACTATGGCGGGAGCAATGCGCCATCTCCACCGTCCCGAGAAACCCATCCAGATTCCGATTGCACACGGTGCCGTCCGATGCGTCACTCAGCCCGTAATCCAAGATGCCCTTCAGCCCGGCCTCCTCCCTGAGTAGCAAGAATTTCAAAGTTTCACAAATTTCAGAGCAGGTAATGATCTTGGTTGATATGGCAGGATCGTTGACGTGGAGGAACCGGCAGGCGCGACGTCAAGAGAAGACGCCACGTCGACTCTCCGAACGCGCGCCCTCTGGACCGAGTCCGTCTTCCGTCCTCCAGAGCAAGACCCTCGGAGGTTAGCGCCCTACGGTCGAGGTCAAGCCAAGAGCTCACCCGTCGATGTGGAGCCTCTCCGAGCGCACGCCCTCTGGACCGGGTCCGTCTTTCACCCTCTAGAGCAAGACCCTTGGAGGTTAGTGCCCTGCGGTCGAGGTCGAGCCAAGAGCTCACCCGCCGATATGGAGCCTTTCCGAGAGCACGCCCTCCGGACCGGGCCCGCACTTCGCCCTCCTCCACCTAGGCATCCCCGCGAGCTCGGAGCACCTAGAATGGAGTGAGCCTTGCCATCCCAGCTCGGCCTCAGCCCGGACGAAGTCCTCACCAGTCGAGGACACCGGTGAGCCACCCGAGGACCGTACCGAAGCGCCCCCAGGCCGTACTGACCATCTGAAACTGCCAGTTACACCAGAAATGCAGGCATCACGTTGATCGAGATGCTACATTCCTCACCAACCACTTAAATCATCCAAAGAAATAAGGCCAACCGAGAGATTCAAACCCCATAGGCGGTGGCCTGCCATTCGAGGCACCCCCAAATCTTTTGGAATGAGGCAACCAAGACGAGTGTCAGAGCGCCTGACAACACACCTTATCACGAATCAAGAAAGGCTCCCAGGGACCCCGTCGCATGCGCCTGACAGCCCGGCGGGGATCCTGAGACAAGCACCGAACGGCAACCAAGTTCACAGCAAACCCGAAGGTAACACGACAACTCCAAGAACCCAAAAGAATTCCAAGAGAAGAAAAAAGAAAAAAAGGCAACCCCCACCAAGAGGAGGGGGAGGGAACCACCATCACCACCACAAGCACAAGCGTAAGCCCGACCACCACCGATGAAGGGAAATGAGGAGTACAAGGGGAGGCAGAGGAACAGAGCATCCTTCTGTCCCAACTATCACTCTCCCCCTGCAACGTTTACAACTTCACGCACATATTTTACTCCTCATAGTATGGAGTCCATCAAGAGGGGCCCGACCTGAAGGATCTGTTCCCCTGGATCGTCACTAACTTGATCGTCGGAGTGCCCCCGCTGGAAATCCTGGCCCGGGTCTCTAATCGCTGTCTCGCAGGCTCAGGAGCGGGGGACCGCCCGGCGCCGAGGCGACTGCGCACGGAGTGGAGGTCCGGGAACCGGGAACAGCGGGCGGCAGGAGGAGCGCACTCTGGTGCCGGTAGTAGCTTCGGGCCACGACGATCTTGGCGGCAACAGATTGGCATGCCTGGTAGCGGGGATGACGGGCATGACTAAGTCCTTCATCACTCCCCAGGTCAACACACCACAGAAGAGCAGTGATGACACAAGCTGGAAAGATCAATAGATTGGCAATCTTCTCTAGGCCTCTCCAGTACGTCACTCTCCCCGTCCCCTTCGATGGGGAATCTATTGATGAAACCATCAGGCACGTAGCAAAAGCATGCCTGAAGAGGCATGAGTGCAGATTGGTACGGTTTCCCCGCTGATCCATTAGCATGCGAGGCTCAGCTGTCAAGCCTCCGGACTGCAACGTCCGCCATCAGTGGAGCCCTTCACTGGCCACTGTGAGGCGAAGTGTCATCGCCTCCATCACGATCATGGCCATGATATTGAAAGATGCCATGACCGCACGCAGGAGATCGAGAAGCTCATTGAGGAGACCCACCTCCAAAGGTTTGCGGGAGGCAGACCTTAAGCAGGGGCCCCAAGCGCTCGCCATTCTCCTGTCAGCTTCGACCACCGATGCTCACCCCACTACGAAACCGATGGGAGTGATTGCCTGAGGAACTGCGCACGCGCCTGAGAAGACTCGGGGGGCAGGACACCCCGAGGCTGATCCCCCCGCCATGAGGGGAGGAGAAGGCGAGTGAAGATACCAGGGCCGTCGGGATGGCGGTCATGAACCACCACAGGAAGGCCCCCATGAGGTGGCCTAAGTTCCACCCTGAGGGGTCCTTTACCTCAAAGCGTTTGATGGCGTCAGGCTCCCCCGAGCGAGGTGGGCCTGCAACCTACAAAGACGCCCCCAGTAAGGTAAGTTCTCCTACCAACGATCGTGATAACGATTTTTTCCCTTGCAAGGGTATCCACATGTTTTGCAGGAAAGGACCAACTCCAAGCATCCTCGAGCCCAGCTCCAGGACGTAGAGGGATATTCGACCCATGTAGCTCTCCAACTCCAAGCATCCCCGAGCCCAGCTCCAGAATGTAGAAGGATATTCGAGCCATGTAGCTCTCCAACTCCAGGCATCCTCGAGACAAGCTCCAAGACGTAGAAGGATATTCGAGCCACGTAGCTCTCCAACTCCAAGTATCCCCGAGCCCAGCTCCTGGACGTAGAAGGATATTCTAGCCACGTAGCTCTCCAACTCCAAGCATCCCCGAGCCCAGCTCCAGAACGTAGAAGGATATTCGAACCACGTAGCTCTCCAACTCCAAGCATCCTCGAGCCCAGCTCCATGACGTAGAGGGATATTCGAGCCACGTAGCTCTCCAACTCCAAGCATCCCCGAGCCTAGCTCCAGGATGTAGAAGGATATTCGAGCCACGTAGCTCTCCAATTCCAAGAGTCCCCGAGCCCAACTCCAGGATGCCAACCCAGGACCGGAGCTCAGATCTCCGATCAAGGAATCACCGAGCCAAGCAGCTCTCCTTCTCAAATGTCTCCGAGCCCAGCTCCGGGACGGCAAGAGATCATGGGGCCACGTAGCTCCCATCAATGCCTCGAGCCTAGCTCCAAGGTGCCAAAGACCTAAGCCAAGATCTCAGGCAACCCCCTGGGCCCGAGCCTAGCTCCACATCCAGGAAGGCCTCGAGCCTAGCTCCCAGGCATCAAGACCGATAACCCCCTTCTCTGATCTCCCCACTCAAAAAGAAGATGAAAGGGGAAGGAAAGAAAGAGAACAAAGGGAGGAGCCCGACAGTCCCCTTCTCTGATCTCCCAACTCGAAAAGAAGATGAGAGGGGAAGGAAAGAAAGAGAACAAAGTGGGGATACAACCAGCATCCTCTCCTCTAATCTCCCCACTCTAAAAAAAAAAAGAAAAAAGAGAGAAAGGAGAGTGGGGAAGGAAAGAAAGAGAGAACAAGAAGAAAATACAGCATCGTCGAAGCTACCACCTTAAGCAGCTCTCAGCAATTATCATCCCCGAGCCCACCTCCAGGACACCTTCTTAAGACCAGAGCTCAAATCCCCGGCCAAGAGAACTTCGAGCCAAGCAGCTCTTAGCAATCATCGTCCCCGAGCCCAGCTCTAGGACACCTTCTCAAGACCAGAGCTCAGATCTCCGGCCAAAAGAACTTCGAGCCAAGTAGCTCTCAGCAATCATCATCCCCGAGCCCAGCTCCAGGACGTCTTCTCAAGACCGGAGCTTAGATCTCCGGCCAAGGGAACTTCGAGCCATGCAGTTCTCAGCAATCATCATCCCCAAGCCCAGCTCCAGGACACCTTCTCAAGACCGGAGCTTCGATCTCTGGCCAAGAGAACTTCGAGCCAAGTAGCTCTCAGCAACCATCATCCCCGAGCCCAGCTTCAGGACGCCAACCTGAGACCGGGGCTCAGACGTCCGGCCAAAGGACCTCTGGGCCGCATGGCCCTCAATCAACAGCACCTCCGAGCCCAGTGGCCCTCAAGTGTCATGACTTAACCTCAAGCAATGTGAAACCCTTCTCCCTGAGCTCCCCATACAAAAAAGAAAAGAAAAAGAAGGGAAGAACCAAGCAAAGAAGGTGGATGATAAAGCACTCAAGTTTCATTGATTAAGCCCAAATTACAAGTATCTTCTGGGTCCCCGACATGCTGGGTGACCTCGAACAAGTACAAGAAACAAAAACTACAAAGCGAAGCAAGGAAGAAAAGGGTCACTCCATGCCAGCTAGCTTCGCTGTCGGATCCTGAGGCCGAGAGCTCCCACCCTCAGAAGTCTTCGGCTGAGCTGCACTAGTCACAGAAGGGCCACCCTCAGCTGGTGTCTGAGGCTCTGAGCTTGCACCTCCTGCGATGACCTCCTCATCAGCCTCCTCCTCTGTGGCCGAAGGGTACAGCCACGATCCTTGTCAAGAACAAGCACCTCGACCCGACCGCGCAGGTACATGAAATTATTATAAAAGGAGTCTGACACATTCTGCTGGATGTTAGCGACAAACTCCTCCGAAGCCTTAAAGTTGGTGATGGCATTCTCAGTGCCCTTCGTGGCCTCGGCAGCCACCCTCTTCGACTCGGTGGCCTCAAGCCTGGCTGCCTCCACCGAGTTGGTTGCCATCTCTGCTACTTTCTCAGCAGCGGCAAGTTTCTCCTTCATGGCCGCCAGTTCCGCCTGGGCAGCTCGAGCAATCTCCTTGTGCCGGTCGGCCTCAGTACTGTACCAATTCAATTTCTTCTCGATGATAGAGAGGTCGTCGATCGCCTTCTTTGAGTGGCTCCGCTCTAGATCGTGAGCCGTCAAGAGCCCTTTCGCTCGCACCTCAGCATCGGCGATCCCTATTTCGAGGTCCTTGATCTTCGCCTCGAGGACTCCATTTGCCCCGACCTTCTCCTTCAGGTCTGGCTTCAAAGATTCGATCTCGATAGCCTGTTACCGCTCGAGATGCTCCCCGCTCTGGAACTGGCCCTTGATGTAGAGGGCCTCAGTACCAATCTGCACCGTAAAAAAAAAAGAAAAAAAAAAGAGAAGAGGTCAGCAAAAAAAAAGAAAAGAAAAAGATGAATGAATGAAAATGAAATGAAAAATAAATGAAGGAAGCGAAAGAGCTCACCGAATACAACTGAGAAAAGAAGATCTTAAAGACATCGACCACCTACATCCTGGCCATCTCTTGCCGGTTGCATACCTGGATGGAGAAGTCCATCAAGAGTTCGGCAAGCTCGGGGCTCCGGAGGACCGAGTTCTCCGGCTCCATCCTGAAGGGGAGATGGCACCGCGCCTCCTCCCTCCGGCTCTCTCCATGAGAGGGTGGTCTTAAACCGCCGACCAAAGGGCCCCGGGGGGTAGGCTGGGAGGCCGGTGTCGATGCAGGTGGCACCTCTATCATGGCCTTGGATGTGGTCGGGTCTCCTCACCTTTGGCATCGACGGCCGGCGAACTCGAAGGATGGCAGGGTGCAGTAGCAATAGTGACAGCCCTCGCTCAGACTACCACCTCGGGCTCTGCAGCAGGGGCCTGTTGGGCGGGCCTCGGTGCCATGGGAGCTGTCATCTCCATCGACATAGGAGCAGCACGGGTCACCTCTGAGCTCGGGCCGGCAGCAGCGGTCGAGCTTAGACCGATCACCATCATGGGGGCAGCCACAGAAGTGCTCTCACCCTAGGCCCGCCTGGAAGCGGGATCCCCGGCCAGCCCGGTCGGTGACCTCTTCTTGGTAATTGCCAAAAGATCATTCTCGGAGAAGATCATACCTGCATGAAAATTACACATCGATCAAAACCTGTTGGAAACAACACAAGAAGTGCGGGAAAGAAGGAAAAGAAAAATGTCAAGTCGAACTCACTCGACCCATTCGTTGGGTCGACCCCAGAGTCGGCGAGGTTCTGCTCAGACAACAGGACCTCGAGAGAAGGAATCTGCATGGTGCGGAGCTGCTCGTAATCATCTCGGTTAGTCGCATCGATCGTAGAATTTTGGTTGGGGGACTTGTCCGGATCGCTCTAGACCCAGTCAACCTCCTCGACCTCGACAAAGAAAAACTTACTCTTCCATCCCTTGATGGAAGAGTGTAGCTCAAACTTAATACCCTTCGGGCGAGAAGACAAAGACCACCACCCATCCTCGGTTGGGTGGTGCTTCAGGGCAAAGAAAGCCCTAAACAAAGAGAATCGGGCCACGAACCAATGAAGATGGCAAAGCACGATGAGGAAAAAATGACCCTAATAGCATTTGGCACCAGCTGCGCTGGGACCAAATGATAATTGTCTAAGACTGACAGAAAGAAAGAATGGAAGGAAAAGTGGAGAGCTCCGGAGAAGGTCCCCTCAAAGAAGGCAAGATGACCCGCGCCAATCGTAGTAACCCGTTCCCCCGGACGAGGGATTGTAAGCCGGAAAGATGACGGGATGCCATAGACATCCCGGACAGTCTTGAGTTCCCCGACGGTGATCGTTGAGGCGACCCCACCAGGACCTGCAAGCTGAACAGACTTAGAAGTAGGAACAGAAAAAGGAGGAGGCAAAGAAGGGCCAGATCCCAGTTCCCTGATGAGAACCGGACCAGGAGGACTTCTCCTACTGAGCTCAAAGTGAGCTACGTCTTCCTCCTCGTCGGAGGAAGAAGAGGAGGACACCGGCCTCCACTCGGAAGGACCAGCCTCGCCTGATCAGTAGAGGGGTGGAAGCCCGGACCAAAATGGGACATCCTCAAGGACAAAGGAAAGGAAGAACTCAAAGCAGAAGATTGGAAAGGAGACCGCAGACCCCGGGAAAGAACCCTGTTTTAGTGGGGGATGGAGGAAGAAGAAGCTGACCTGTTGCCTTAGAAAGACTCGGGGCGATTGGAAGGAAGAAGAAGCTTGGGCACGGCGGTAGCAGGCACGGAGAATTCAAAAAGAATGGATGGTTCGGGCAAGGCCATCCTTTCATTTCGAAGTGACCCAAGGGATTCGTACTGGTTCAACCTCTCCACCGACGGATCTATGCCACGTGCCACCCATCGGTGAGAATGGCATCCTAGCCGCTCTGCATTCTGTGCCAGCATTAACTACTCCTCGGACATGGCCACATGGCATCCCTGCATTGGTCCGCAGGGTCGGTCCCCGAAGTGCCAGCAATCATGGCCATCATTATGCCAGATATTTTCCTTTCCATGTCAGCACCGCAATTACTCCCTTCGACCTGAGCACCACGCACCAACGAGTCTCAGGAGTAGGGGGCAAATGATATGGCAGGATCGTTGACATGGAGGAACCGACAAGCGGACATCAAGAGAAGATGCCATGTCGACTCTCCGGCTCGGATCCCACTACCGAGCTGAGGTGAGCTCCCTCAGGATGGCAAGTCGAGCTCAGTCCTCTACCAGGTCGAGCTCATGAGCTCGACGCCTAGGTCGGAGCCACCTTCTGCCCTCCAAAGTGAGACCCTCGGAGGCTAGTGCCCTGCGGTCGAGGTCGAGCCAAGAGCTCACCTGTCGATGTGGAGCCTCTCCGAGTGCGCGCCCTCTAGACCGGGTCCGTCTTCCGCCCTCTAGAGCAAGACCCTCGGAGGTTAGTGCCCTGCGGTCGAGGTCGAGCTAATAAATCACCCATCGATGTGGAGCCTCTCTGAGCGTGCGCCCTCTGGACCGGGTCCGTCTTCCACCCTCCAGAGCGAGACCCTCGGAGGTTAGTGCCCTGTGGTAGAGATCGAGCCAAGAGCTCACCTGCTGATATGGAGCCTCTCAGAGCACGTGCCCTCTAGACCGGGTCCATCTTCCACCCTCCATAGCGAGACCCTCGAAGGTTAGTGCGCTGCGATCGAGGTGAGCCAAGAGCTCACCCGCCGATGTGGAGCCTCTCCGAGCGCGCACCCTCTGGATCGGGCCCGCACTTCACCCTCCTCCACCTAGGCATCCCCGCGAGCTCGGAGCGCCTAGGATGGAGTGAGACTTGCCGTCCCAGCTCGGCCTCAGCTCGGACGAAGTTCTCACCAGCCGAGGACACCGATGAGCCACCCGAGGACCATACCGAAGAGCCCCCTAGGCCATACTGACCGTCTGAAATCGCCAGTTACACTAGAAAGGCAGGCAGCACGTTGATCGAGATGCTACATTCCTCACTAACCACTCAAATCACCCAAGAAAGAAGGCCAACCGAGAGATTCAAACCCCGCGGGCGGTGGCCCACCATTCGAGGCACCCTCAAATTTCTCAGAATGAGGCAACCAAGAAGAGTGTCGAAGCGCCTGACAACGCACCTTATCACGAATTAGGAAAGGCTCCCTAGGACATCGTCGCATGTGCCTGACAGCCCGACGGGGATCCCGAGACAAGCATCGAACAATAACCAAGTTCACAACAAACCCGGAGGTAACATGACAACTCCAAGAACCCAAAAGAACTCCAAGAGAAGAAAAAAGAATAAAAGGCAACCTCCACCAAGAGGAGGGGGAGGGCACCACCATCACCACCACAAGCACAAGCGCAAGCCCGACCAAGAGGGCGAAGCATCACTACCACAACCGATGAAGGGAAATGTGGGGTACAAGGGGAGGCGGAGGAACAGAGCATCCCTCTGTCCCCACTATCACTCTCCCCCAGCAATGTTTATACCTTCACACACATCTTTTACTCCTCCTAGTACAGAGTCCATCAAGAGGGGCCCGACCAAGAGGATCTGTTCCCTTGGATCATCACTGACTTGATCGTCGGAGTGTCCCTGGCGGAAATCCTGGCCCGGGTCTCTAATCGCTGTCTCGCATGCTCAGGAGTGGAGGACCGCCAGGCGGCTAGGCGACTGCGCACGGAGCGGAGGTCCAGGAAGCAGGAACGGTGGGCAGCAGGAGGAGCGCACTTCGGCGCCAGCATCATCTACGGGCCACGACGATCTTTGCGGCAATATTGGTAAATTCAAAATATGCCTAATTTATTTATTTTAAATCTGCATGTATGGACCAGTTAGGAAATTATTTAAATTAGAATTAGTTTGAGTTTCCACCATATGGAGAGGATTGTGTTTAATTTTCTACCATATTTTCAGGCTACAAACAAAGCGAGTTTGGGATGTCACTTTTTTTGGACTGCATGCCTTGTATTTTCTTCTTGGGCCCCAAGTTTTGGAAGCCTATATAAAGGCTCCTCTTCTCTTGAATAAAATAATGATGATGAATATGAATTTTTGAAACGAGTGTTCTTGGTTCTGGATCCATTAGGAGTTGGCATGAGGCCCGTCTTTCCTTCACCTGCGAGTGTCGAGGGGTGTGAGACCCCACTTCCTTTGCTTTCAAGCGTCGAGGGGCGTGAAACCCTAGTTATCTTCTCCTAGCTGAGTTCCCTCTATGATCTTGGAGCTTCTCCTTCACGGCCCAAGGTAGCGATTTGGGTGGGATGCCCTAGGCTCTGCATGTAGTGAGATGGGTGGGACGCTCTAGACTGCATGTAGTGGGATGGGTGAGATGCCCAGAGGTGCGACGTCTCTCCATGAAGGTAATTCCCAAGTCCATAGAGTATCCATCTTTTTTGCCCCCACATATTTTTTCCGCCTTCTTGACCCTAATCCCAGGAGACTTCTCAGCTCTCCAACGATCCTCCTAGCCTCTCCTTTTGTCTCGCATCAATTTTGGTATCAGAGCTTTATCCGCATCAATTTTGGTATCAAAGCAGAAGAGGATTAGGGTTAAAAAAAATTGAAAAAAAAGAAAAGAGAAAAAAAGAGAAGAAAAAAAAAGAGCAAAAACAAAAATGCAGCGTGCTTGACTCGACGGAGTCGAGTTTTTCTCCATCCTAGGAAAATGATGGGGACATCAAAACCAATCTGGGTTTTGATTTTCTTTTTTCAGATTTTTTTTTATTTTAGTTTAAAAATATTTATCCCAGCTATTTCATCTATTCCTGTTATCCCAAATTTATTCTAGACTTATCCCCATTTTATCCCTCTACTATTCCAATCATCTTCAACCTCTCAACAACTCCCAGAATGCCATTTTTTTGATTTTTTTCTTCCCATTCATCCTAGATATGCCACGCCCCTCTCTCCGCAATCACTGCCCAGCCGCCACCGATCGGGGACCTCCACCGCACATGCACATGGCCGCCATCCTCCTCCCTAGCGCAGTCGCCGGCGCCGGTGGAGCCGCCCAAAGTCCTGGGCCAAAGCCCCAGCACCCACGGCCGCCGACCGTGCCTTCCCTACTGCTCCGCCTCCCCGGGCCGTGCCCTCTTCCCCGCGCCACCGTTCGTCCAGCTCCTTGCAACCGTGATGCCCGACGCCACCGGATCGGAGCCCGTGCCGCCCACATCGCCCTCTCTGTAGCTTGAGCTACCTTTAGCAACCTCTCTTTTGAGTCCCTCCAAGTTGCACCGAACTATACTATGCATCAATCAGTAAAGGGAGATTGGCTTCAGAACATCTTTCGCAGATCTTTGATGGTCTTTGGTGAGCTAATTGAAGTTCAAGCTCTACTTCTTCTGTTAGAGGGATTGGCATTAAAGGAGTCAGATAAAGAGGGCTGGATTTGGAGAAGATGGGAAAACAGTGAGCCTTCCATGGAAGATGGAATGACGAGTCTTTTTTGCTCCCATCTCAATAAGTCACTTATCCTTTCAAGCATTGAGATAGGGCAAAGAGCTGTGATCTTCACAGAGATACTAACCGAGGTTGGTGGGAGCGATGCACCATCTCCACTGTCCAGAGAAACCCATCCAAATTTCGATCGCACGCGGCACTGTCTGATGCATCACTCATGATGGGGGACTAACTAAATGCAAGATGAAATGATGCAGGTGATTTGTTGTTTTGTAACATTTAGGGTTTTGAATTCAGTTGAGGATTCTTGAAGACAAAAAAGAATAGATATAGGGTTCTATATTAACAAGAACCTCAGGCAAGCAAGTAGTCCCTAAGCAATGAAAGATAAAGGACATCGGGTCTGAGAAACCCATAGGACTTAGTTCTCAGAACAATACCTAATTAGGAGTCTAGGGTTGCAAACCTCAAAGATTTGAAGCACTCGATGTCGATATCACTCACTCTCACGGATGCGGCCTGGATGATCGAGCCCTCAACCCTGCGGATGCGCCAGCTTTCGGTTCGAAGGTCACGAAGGCAAGGAAGGCCGATTCCATGTTCGTGGTACCTGGAGGACCTGTGAGCATTCAAAGAAGAAAAGTTAGGTTTTGATCAAAATGATAGAACTAGAAGAAGGAAAGAGAGTTGATGTGGTGATGGGTGGAGTCTTCTTGCTAGGCACCCGAGTGGATGATCCCAATGGGCTCCGATACGAAGTTGGAGGATGGAGTTGCAGAGAGATGGTAACTTGAGGCCTCACACCTCTCGATGCCCAAAGGCGAAGGCGCTCCCTCACGGAGATCGACGTTCCTAGTGAATGAAGGCAACTAAAGAGAAATTGGCTCTCACAAACTTGTATTTTTTTTCATTCAATCAATCAAGAATACAAAGGAGGGGTAAGGTCCTTATTATAGGCACCTTAGGACCCCATTTGAATTTCAAATGAAAATACAAGTCCTCTTTAAAGAGGCGCCCAAAAAAATTTCAGAATTCTCTCCTTTGGCTGACCAAGACTTTGGATTTGATTTTGTGGGGCTTGACTTGAGGCTTGGAAGACGGATCTTGGCACCCTTGACTTGGTAGGTTGATTTCTTATTTTGGAAGAAGACTTGAAGTGGGGCTTATAGCAAGGCATGTGTTCTCCTCCTTTCCTTGGTTGTGCATCCAACTTTTGAATAAGACAAGATGTGGGGAGTGGGAGATGGAGGCGCCCATGGATTCTTGCCTTCCTTCCATAGTTGTTCATGTAGTTTGGGAAGATAGCTTGATAGGAGGGCTTGAAGCAAGGGATTCAAATTCTCCACATTTCAAATTCCCTTTGACCTTCACTTGGCTGACCACCCATAGTTGGAAACTAGCTTGATGTGGGGAGGGAAAAAGGGAGTGTATCAAGTATTGTGTCTCCCCTTTGGGCGTTCAAGAATTTGAAATTTGCAGCCCACTTGGCATGTTGACATGGTGCCACATAGGATGAAGAGGTGGGCCCCTGAGCTGAGTTGGCTTCCTTTCAGGCTTGGCTCCAAAGTGACTAAATTTTTAAGTCCAATCTTGCTTGGACCCATACTTCGAACCGACTCTGACTGGACTCAGTAGAGGACACAATTGACTCAATACAGGACTGGACTTAGTATAGGACACAATTTGACCCAATTGGTCAAAGTACAAGACTAGACACAGACACATGAGACTCAATTCAAAGCTAGAAAATTACAAGGTTTAGGCTTGAAGTCTTATTACAAGTCCCGAAAATTAAACCCTAATCAGAGGATTGGTGCCCACACCAATTCTCCCGAGGTGGGAGGAACTCGACCCTGTCGAGTAAGGGTTGATTTGACTTTGCTATTTTTCTAGAAGGTCGAGGTCGAGGTGCTGCAAGTCCTCTTGGGTATCCTACGAATCATCGGACTGTGGTCGGGCTTGCAATCAGACCACGTAACGCTGTTAGCCTTTGCCTCGGGTGGTCATAGCTTGATCATCCAGGACATGCTCGATCTGCTCTCCTCTCTCAGGTAAAATTGGAGGTGGACACTTTGGGTCGGGTTTGCTCTCAAATGAAAGGTTAGGCCCCAATGGCTCACTGGGTATGTTTGCTGATTCCCTATACTCGAATAAGTCTGGGATATTGAAAGTCGAGCTAATGCCATAATTTGAGGGTAGCTCAAGCACATAGGCATTAGGGCTGACTCTCTTTATCACTCTAAAGGGGCCAGCTCCACGAGCATGAAGTTTCTTAACGGTTCCTGGTGAAAACTGTTCAGGCCTAAGCCTAATCATTATAGAATCCCTTTGATCAAACTCTTTAGTTTTCTTTCGGGAATTAGCCAAATTATTTTAAAATTATTACTTAATGCAGAATCCTAACATGATGCAAAATGCAGACTCAACTAAACATTCATATAGAGCAGAATTTTATTGGACTCTCTAGGGCCTAAACCTAATAGATTACTGACTCTCTAGGTTTGACCCTGGTCTGGTAAGCACAAGAAAAATCACCATGGATCCCTAGCAAATGCCATAAGGTATACCAGAAGTAGATGGCAAAAGGGATGGGCTCTAAGGAGTCCTACATTCTGGTAATCTCAACAAAAAGTAACCCCATGGCTCTAGAAATGTGAGAAGGCTCAGGGAATGGTAGGAAATAGGAAGGAGACTCAGGGACTGGTTCAAAGTTAAAGAGACTGACCTTAATGTGTGAATATTGGTCTATGGGTGTGCTTGTCCTAACCTCATGATTAGTACTAGGAGGATCTATAGGTGCAAGTTCTAGGGTAGGCTGGGTGCTTCTAGAAGGTGGAAGCTAATCAAGAAGGTTTTTGGAAAGTTTATCTTGAATGTCCTCTAAACTAATATCAACTTCTTGTTCTTGGACATTCTCTATGGGTAATACTTGAGAACCTTCACTTTCATCGACTTTGTTTGATCCTGACTTGGTCATTTCTTCTTTAAATTATGTGGTGTGTTCAGGATCATTATCCTTTGATTCCTTGATGACTTCAACCTTGGGTTCATCTACATCACACTTCCCCACTAGGCTTGATTCAGAGATGTTTTCTTTCAATTCTTTAATGGGCTCAGGAGTTTCTTTCCCTAGATTTTCAATGGGTTCAACCTTAAAGTCTTCAATGGGCTCAGGGGTTTTTGTATTCAAATTCTCAGAATGTTCATCCTTCTCTCCCCGAAATTCTTTAAAGGATCCTTTCCTAGTAATCTCTTCTTCTAACCCATTGTCCTTGATCAGGTTAACTTCAGGCTTCTTTTCCTTAAGGCTACTTGATCCTTTCTTAGCCTGGTCCTTAGGATGAACTGGATTGATTGTAAATTTCTTCCCATGGTGGTTAAAGGTACAGGTATTGGTCTGACCATGAAGGATGGCATCATGATCGTACAGCCAAGGTCGTCCTAAGATAATGCTACTGACGCCCATGGGAAGGACATCACACCAAATAATCTCTTCATAAGATTGCAACTTGATCAAGACTTGGCACCTAGAATTTATGGGTATGGAAGTTGAATCAATCCACGAGACCTTATAAGGGTTAGGGTGAGGAACTAGGGTCAATCCTAGGGATTTGGAAGTACTTGAAGAAATGGCATTGACACAGCTCCCACTATCAAATCAACTATGATCTTGCATACCTTATTCCCTAGTATGGCAAAGGTTAGTAGGATGTTAGTCCTACGCCAATCTTCTTGCACTATGTCCTGGGTAAGGATGCACCTAATTACTCCTAACAGGTCATCAGACTCATACAGTTCTTCCTGGTTCAGGAACTCTTGATTAGGTCTCCTAGGGTGAATCTCTTGGGCTGGGTTAAAATTGGGAATTCTCCTAGGTTCAGCCTCTATGGATGGTTCATGATGAGGGTAATCCCTAGGGGAAAAAGGTGATTTAGACTCGGCTCGATAGATGGCCTAGGACTATTCTTCTCTATGGCTCCAACTCTATCATCAAGCTTGTTTAGCCTACTATTTATCCTAGCCAATTGCTCAAGAATAACCTTGAGTTGATCTTCTCTTTCATTCTCCATAGGTTCACTTGATTGGGAATGGTGGGGATGATAAGGGACTCCTGATCTAGTCGACATGAGTCAAGCACGCAAAATCGTCTATGATCTACTAGACCCAGAATCTCAACTAGTTGCCAAGTCAGGGTGGCAAACCAGTCTGTAGTAACTTTGTGTTTTTCCAGGTAGGTGTAGGGGAGTGAAGGTCCCTGAACGCCAACCTTAGACACCAATCTGGGATTGGCCAGGTAGGCGGACCAAACTCACAAGCCCTGAATCACCAAGCCTAGACACCAAGAGCAGCAGCACACACAGAATGGGCTAACGCCAAGAATAGACACTTAGTCTTGACTCGACCAGTTGGTGTCCCTAAGCTCTCTAGAGCAAAATTAGTGTCTACTCGATTTTAATTAGATCTTGGGTTCATGATGTAGGTTAGTGATTTTTGGGCTAGGGATAGGTAATGAAATCCTGACCCTATGTTAAATTGCTGCCCTTAAAACGATTTATGAAAATGATTGCAAGCAAATGCTCTAATGAGATGTCTCTAATTATATTTTTGGGTTTTTGAAGGATGAAAGAAGAAATGAGTTCAAGGAAATGATAAGAGATGAAGCTAAATGCAAATTAAACTATCTAAGAAATGTAAGCATAAGAAAATGCAGTTGCTGAAATTCTCAGAATAAAACTTCTTCTTAGGTAGTATTCCAGCTTGTAGAAATTCTACAAGCTACTATAAAATATAATAAAATTATCAAAAATATTTTGAATTACATTTGATCTAACAAAACAAAAATCACAAGATTTTTAGGTCCTTACAAACAGTAACACCTAAAACAACAGACCATGTATGGCAAGGAAAAATTGCAGAAATTAAAAGTAGATGAGATCTAAAGATGCAAAAAGTTTTTTTTTTTATTTTGGGTTTTGAAATCTTTTTTCTTCTTGTGTTCCTCTTCAAAGGCCTATCACAGTGGAATCCCTACATGCCTTAGGAGACCCCGTGGAATGGTAGGTGTAGGGGAGTGGAGGTCCCTGAATGCCAACCTTAGACACCAATCTGGGATTGGCCAGGTAGGCGGACCAAACTCACAAGCCCTGAATCACCAAGCCTAGACACCAAGAGCAGCAGCACACACAGAATGGGCTAACGCCAAGATTAGACACTTAGTCTTGACTCGACCAGTTGGTGTCCCTAAGCTCTCTAGAGCAAAATTAGTGTCTACTCGATTTTAATTAGAGCTTGGGTTCATGATGTAGGTTAGTGATTTTTGGGCTAGGGACAGGTAATGAAATCCTGACCCTATGTTAAATTGCTGCCCTTAAAATGATTTATGAAAATGATTGCAAGCAAATGCTCTAATGAGATGTCTCTAATTATATTTTTGGGTTTTTTGAAGGATGAAAGCAGAAATGAGTTGAAGGAAATGATAAGAGATGAAGCTAAATGCAAATTAAACTATCTAAGAAATGTAAACATAAGAAAATAGAGTTGCTGAAATTCTCAAAATAAAACGTCTTCTCAGGTAGTATTCCGGCTTGTAGAAATTTTACAAGCTACAATAAAATTTAATAAAATTATCTAAAATATCTTGAATTATATTTGATCTAAAAAAATAAAAATCACAAGATTTTTAGGTCCCTACAAATAGTAACACCTAAAACAACTGACCATGTATGGCAAGAAAAAATTGCAGAAATTAAAAGTAGATGAGATCTAAAGATGCAAAAAGTTTTTTTTTTTTTGTTTAGGGTTTTGAAATCTTTTTTTTTTCTTGTGTTCCTCTTCAAAGGCCAATCATAGTTGAACCCCTACATGCCTTAGGAGACCCCGTGGAATGGGAGGAGAGGGTCTTGAAACCCTACTTTTCTCCTAAGACCAGACATCCTGGTGAAGCACCTTATCCAAGTACTTTAAGAAGTTCTAAGTCCTAACCTGCTCTGATACCAGAAATGATGGTGGTGCGGGCACCAGACTCAGAAGAAGACTTCAGATCTCCATCTGGATCTCTGATTAACCTTGCCCGAAGAATTAGGATTTTTTGGCTTGTAATAAGGGTTGACATGATCAACTCAATTTTAGCTTGAGTCTATATTACCTGCATTTTTATTTTGTTGAGTCATGTTGACTCAGTAGTGGACTAGGGCTTCAACCTGGGGTGTTACATTTTCTCCCAAGGCCAAGCAAGTGGGCGCCACACTCCCAGCCATACGCCTGAGTCCAGGGGGCGCCACATCTCCATCCAGCAGGCTTTGGTCCCCACACCACGGATAGCAGCTCCCTTCTCTCATGCACCAATTGAGGAGAAATCCACCAGGGGTCCACAAATCAAGGGGGCGGCCCAAGACATTCCCAAAAGAACCAAACTATGAAAGGGAAGAAATTCTCTTGGAGAGAACTTCAAGGAGGCGCCCATTACCTGCCAAAAATACTCAAAACAAAGTTAGAAAGGGCCATAACTTGGGGAGAAAGGAAAGGAGGTATCCAAAAAAGGGTTGAGCCATGGAAGGAAGGAGATTTCTCTTGAAGAGCAAGGTTAGGAGGCGCCCTAGTCATTCCAACTAAAGCCAGATATAAAAGGAAACAAATTTTCTCTTAGAGGGCAAGGTTAAGAGGCGCCCAAACACTTCCAGATAAGGCCAAGCATAGAAGGAAAAAAATAATTTTCTTGGAGGTCAAGACAAGGAGGCGCCACCCACTTTCCTTTTTTGAAGCCTCAATCATCTTTGGAATTATTTGGCCGGCCATATGAGTAGGGATTGATCCTACAATCCTAATTTGAAGATCCCCTCCTTTAGTCCCACATGGGAAGATGTAAAAACCTACTCTCTTGTAATGTCCTATAAATTAAACCCCCATGTAAGTTTGAAATCAATCAGATGAATGAAACCAACTTTTTTTTGTGAGCAAACTCTGTGTTTTCTCTCTTCCGCACCTGCATCCAGGTGTTGAGCTCCGTGAGGGAGTAAATCCGGGTTCCCCAGGAACCTTAAGGAGGTGTGAGATCTCCAAAACCCAAACCCTAGGTTAGCCACTTCTACTCAATAACCCTAGCCGCCCACCATCCACTTCAATCCACCAAACCCTAGCCTATTCCACCTCCCACGGCCTCTCTCTCCAAGTCCAGGCCGACCACCAGCATCCAGATACAGTCCGGATACTTCAGATCCAAGCTCTTTTTAGAGGGAGTCGAATCAGCCTTCAAGAGAATCCGGATCTCAGCGACATCAGGCTTCAAGTTCTTCGACCTGGTAAATCCTTCCCTGAGTCTCTGAATCCATCACTTGTTTTTCTTCTTCCCAGATCTTGAGTTTAGGAGAAGCCGACCCAGCCATGAGGCCAGTATTGGAGGATCCATTGCGAAGATAGCCGAATCCGAGAATCCAACAATCTGCTCGAGAGAGTTCTTCCACCCAAATTTTGTGAAGATCACTGTCTGGTTGGTAAACCATCTCTTCTCTTTATTTCTGTCATGTTGAAAGTTCAGAGCGAAACCCTAGGTTTGGGAGTTTCTCAACCCCCAACGATCCGTTACTTCTGAACTACTCTGATAACTTAGCTTCTTCTAAATTGTGCTTTCAATCCTTACCTAGTTTCCATCAACTTAGTTTACTTTACTTTGAGTCGAGGCCAATTTCTGAAATATATATATAAAAAAAAGAATTAATCTTAAATTTACTTCCGCATATGCTTCTTTGTTCTTTGTTCTGCATCAGATGGGGGACTAACTAAAAGCAAGATGAAATGATGCAGGTAATTTGTTGTTTTATGACTTTTAGGGTTTTGAATTCAGTTGAGGATTCCCGAAGACAAGAAATAGTAGATCTAGGGTTCTATATTAACAAGAATCTCAGGAAAGCAAGTAGTCCCTAAGCAATGATAAATAGAGGACCCTGGGGTTGAGAAACCCCATAGGACTTAGCTCTCAGAACAATACCTACTTAGGAGTATAGGGTTGCAAACGTCAAAGATCTAAAGTGCCCGATGCCGATATCACTCACTCTCATGGATGCGGCCTGGATGATCGAGCCCTCAACCCTGTGGATGCGTTGCCTTTTAGTCCGAAGGTCACGAAGGCCAGGAAGGCCGATTCTGTGTTCGTGGCACCTGGAGGACCTGCGAGCATTCAAAGAAGAAAAGATAGGTTTCGATCAAAAAGATAGCAATAAAAGAAGGAAAGAGAGTTGATGTGGTTATGGGTGGAGTCTTCTTGCTAGGTGCCCGCGTGGATTATCCCAATGGGCTCCAATTCGAAGTTGGAGGATGGAGTTGCAGAAGAGATGGTAACTTGAGGCCTCACACCTCTCGATGCCCGAAGGTGAAGGTGCTCCTTCACTGAGATCGACATTCCTAGTGAATGAAGGCAACTAAAGAGAAATTGGCTCTCACAAACTTGTATTTTTTTTCATTCAATCAATCAAGAATACAAAGGAGGGGTAAGGTCCTTTTTATAGGCACCTTAGGACCCCATTTGAATTTCAAATGAAAATACAAGTCCTTTTTGAAGAGGTGCCGAAAAAATCTTCAGAATTCTCTCCTTTGGCTGACCAAGACTTTGGATTTGATTTTGTGGGGCTTGACTTGAGGCTTGGAAGATAGATCTTGGCGCCCTTGACTTGGTAGATTGATTTCTTATTTTGGAAGAAGACTTGAAGTGGGGCTTGTAGCAAGGCATGTGTTCTCCTCCTTTCCTTGGTTGTGCATCCAACTTTGGAATAAGACAAGATGTGGGGAGTGGGAGATGGAGGCGCCCATGGATTCTTGCCTTCCTTCCATAGTTGTTCATGTAGTTTGGGAAGATAGCTTGATAGGAGGGCTTGAAGCAAGGGATTCAAATTCTCCACATTTCAAATTCCCTTTGACCTTTACATGGCCTACCACCCATAGTTGGAAACTAGCTTGATGTGGGGAGGGAAAAAAGGAGTGTATCAAGTATTGAGTCACCCCTTTGGGCATTCAAGAATATGAAATTTGTAGTCCACTTGGAATGTTGACATGGTGCCGCATAGGATGAAGAGGTGGGCCCTTGAGCTGAGTTGGCTTCCTTCCAGGCTTTGCTCCAAAGTGATTAGATTTTTAAGACCAATCTTGCTTGGACCCATACTTCAAACTGACTCTGACTGGACTTAGTACAGGACACAATTGACTCAATATAGGACTGGACTCAATACAGGACACAATTTGACCCAATTGGTCAAAGTACATGACTAGACATAGACAAATGAGACTCAATTCAAAGCTAAAGAAAATTACAATGTTTAGGCTTGAAGCCTTATTATAAGTCCCACAAATTAAATCCTAATCAGAGGTCTAGTGCCCACACCAACTCAGCCAATAATCCAAGATCCCCTTCAGCCCGGCCTTCTCCCAGAGCAGCAAGAATTTCAATGTTTCATAGATTTCAGAGCAAGCATTGATCTTGGTAAATTCAAAATATGCCTAATTTATTTATTTTAAATCTGCATGTATGGACTAGTTAGGAAATTATTTAAATTAGAATTAGTTTGAGTTTCCACCATATGGAGAGGATTGTGTTTAATTTTCTAACATATTTTTAGGCTACAAACAAAGCAAGTTTGGGATGTCACTTTTTTTGGGCTGCATGCCTTGTATTTTTTTCTTGGGCCCTAAGTTTTGTAAGACTATACAAAGGCCCCTCCTCTCTTGAGTAAAATAATGATGATGAATATGAATTTTTGAAATGAGTGTTCTTGGTTCTGACTCCATTAGGAGTGGGCATGAGGCCCGTCTTTCCTTCACCTTCGGGTGTCGAAGGGTGTGAGACCCTACTTCCTTCGCTTTCGAGCATCGAGGGGCGTGAGGCCCTAGTTATCTTCTCCCTAGATGAGTTCCCTCTATGATCTTGGAGCTTCTCCTTCATGACCCCAGGTAGCAATTTGGGTGGAATGCCCTAGGCTCCGCATGTAGTGAGATGGGTGGGATGCCCTAGACTGCATGTAGTGGGGTGGGTGAGATGCCCTAGAGGTGTGACGTCTCTTCATGAAGGTAAGTCCCAAGTCCATAGAGTATCCATCTTTCTTGGCCCCACATATTTTTTCCGCCTTCTTAATCCTAATCTCAAGAGACTTCTCAGCTCTCCAGTGATCCTCCTAGCCCCCCCTTTTATCCCACATCAGTATCAAAATCAGACCAGTCGATAGTCGATAGGGTCGAGTTCCTCCCACCCCGGGAGAACTGGTATGGGCACCAAGGTTCGAAAGAAGCTTCAGTTTAATTCAGTATGGCTTTTATTCTTTCATTAAACTTATGTCTTGTAAATAGAGTAATTTTACTTCTTTAATTTAATTTAAGTCATGTAATTTGGTTGGGTTTATTCCAAATTAGTTTCTTTTGGGTCTATTTGGGTTTTTAAGTCCAATTAGGGTTGAATTGGTCTTGTATTTAGTGAGTTTAGTAGTTGGGTCCAAGAGAGGTTTGGAATTGGTTCAATGTAAGCAAGCTCACTTGAAGATTGGATGCATTCAACCACCCAACCACTTGGTGTACACCTCATCAAGCCACATCACCACATGCCACATCACCAAAGAAAACTCAAATTCAAAGGAGCTTCCACCATTATAGCTAGCTCCCATGAAAATCTCCATGTAATTCGAATTCCACCCTTATAGCTAGGAACTTCCTATGAAAATCTCCATGTAATTTGAATTCCACCCTTATAGCTAGGAACTTCCCATGAAAAGCTCCATGTATTTCGAATTTTCAAAGTTCTTTGGAGGCTAATAAATCTACTCCAAGCTCTCTTGTAAATGGATGATGAATTTTGAATGAAAAAAAAAGAGTGTTTCTTCTTCCATTTGGTGTTATCCAATGTCCTCCGAGAGGGAGTGGGTGAGAGGCCCTCAGTTACTTCAAGAGAGTTCTTTTTCCATGCCATTAGCCATTAACAAATCTTCTAGTCCATCCAATCACACCATCCCCAATGTCCAAGGTGCAAGAAGATTCATTCCAAGAGGGCCAGTCAAGCTTCTTCAAATCCAACAGCTTCTTCTCAACTCCAACCATGAATTCCATTTTTTCCTACCTTTCAAGTTACTTCTTAACTTTTCTATGCTTTGTGTAGGATCCTCGAGATATCCAGGTTCCAAAGAAGAGGGTCTTCCAAGGCAAGAAACAAAGACTAGGATTCTCGATATCTGAAGGAATTTCCCTGTCATTCAAGGACTTCATCCTTGAGTGTAACTCTTCAAATCCTTGAGATATTAATGCCTGGTTACCCCTCTTTTAGTGTTTTTTCAGATCTGAAATGTTAACTTAATTAAGCCCTATCTTGTGTGGTTTCCTAATCATGAAGATCCATTCCCCTTTAATATTATGAAAGTTCACATTCAGGTTTAGTTTATATGCAGAATTCCTTCATGATAGTTTCATTTCTTTTTAGAAAGTAGCCTTGCTTTACTCCATTTCTCGTTCAATTATTATTGTCTCCTCTTAGATTGCATCATTTCATTTCATCCCACATCAGTTGGCTAAGGTGTTCCTGACTAGTACTTGGTTCATCTCTAGGGATACTAATCCTATGGGGTTCAGGTAGACTGAGGGATAGTAGATTACTACTGGGTTTATATCTAGGGACTATGGGTTCTTGAGGCTCATAGGGTAAGGGTTCAGCTCTATGGATCTTGTCTAGGATTTCCTCTTGGTCTCCTGTATGGTCAGACCCATGAATTGTCTGATCAAACATATTATTCATTTGGGTCATCTGGTTTATTTGGGTGGCCAATTGGGCATTCATATGGGCTAACTGATTTTGGGATTGGTCGAACCTAATGCTTATCTGGGCTAACTGATTTTGGGTCTGGTTGTTGGATTTGTTTATTTGGGCAGTTAATTAGGTAACCATTTGGTCATTCATGGCTTTTATGAAAGCCTCAAAATTGGGATCCATGGTTGGGTTTGGTTGGGGTTTAGACTTTTGATGTTGGGTTTCTAGTCTAGTAGTAATGCAACAAACAATCAATCAAAGTGGAATGGTGCAGCCAAGCATGCAAAAAGAAAAAGGCTAGTACAATATAGGGTTTCCTAGACCTAGAGCCAAAACTGAATAGGTCAGCTCAACTTACACTTAATCCAGCAGCTAATCCTTCCTCTGGCCAGGTAGAGGGTGGGAGTGTGGGAGGCCCCCCTGCTTTCACAGGGATCCAATTAAAAACCACAACACTACTTAGGTCGTTTGACTCTGGACCCTCAGCCTTAGACACCAGATTTCAGTAATAGCCATAAAATTAAATATACTAGTTGGCCCACACAATTCGGACCCGACTTGTTGGTGTCACCTAGCCCACTAGGACAAATTAAGTCTAATCAATTTTGATTAATGCTTGGGTAGAAATGCTGGGTGGTTGTTTTGGGCCTAGGACAGGTTATGACCTCTTACCCTGATGTTATATTGATTGCCCTTAAGATTAGATTAAAAGATGATGAACATTCAATGGTCCTGATGCAAACAAAAACATAGCAAAAAATAATTTTTTTTTTAATGATTTATGATGTGTCAAGTTAGGTTTAAGTTAACTGGGGTTATCAAACAAAGTTTGGCTTGGGATTGGGGTGGGTGGATGTTGATTAGGTTAGGTTGAGTTAAGTATGCAAAAATAGCATAAATCAAAAAATTAGGATTTCAGATGATGTAGAATTTGGCACAAATCTCGATCATAAAAAATCAAAAAAAATATAAAATAGAGGATAGATGGTGATGATGATACCTACGAAATTTCATGTAGAACAAAAATCAAATAATGATGAAAATCCTAGGGTTTTTGGACTGCTACAGAAATGTTCAGGATTCTGTTAGGGTTTCTAATATGCCAAATTTTAATAATTTAGGTTTTCTATAAAATTAATTAAAAACTTTGATAAAATAGAGGACACAATAGAGATAAATTCATGCAAATCTCATAGAAAAATAAAATTTTTAGATGATCAAAATCAGATGCAAAATAGACACCTAATGTAGTAGACACGATGCAGAAACTAGGGTTTGTGAATGCAAAGCAGATAAAAACTATCCTAAACTTGATCTGATACCAAAATTGATGCTGGATGAATCTAATATTGCTAAACACATACAAACAATAGTAAAATAATTTTTTTATGATTTTTTATAATTTAGGTTTGTAGGTTAAATTTCTAAACTAAAGTAAGAACTAGCAAATAGGATAGCAATGTATAGAATCATCGTGATCGCAAAGAACTCATGCAAGATAATAAGTAGCCAGAACTTGAGAGTTGAGAAACTCTCGATTTAGGATAGCTTATCTTCATCAAATCAGAAGTTAAAAGAAGGGAAGGATGTTACCAATTAATGATTTGAAGAATCTGCAATCAAAGGGATCACACAACTCTCAGATTGATGCCTGGAAGATGAAGCTCGGTTCCCTTGATTAGATGACTAAGTTGGGCAGTCCTGGAGGCAAGGAAAGTCTCCTCTGGGGAGGTGAAATACCTCAGGGATCCTGCAAAATATCAAGGATCAATCAAAATAGCAAGTAAGAAAAGAAAAGGGAACTAGGTTTAGAAGGAATCAGGTTAGGGTTTAGAAGCGGGGCGGCTTGAAGCTTGATGAAGATCTCCTTGCTTGGCGGCCTAGGGCACTCCTTCTTGGATGTATGAAGGCTTGGATGGTAGTGAGTTAGGGCATGGAAGGATGCTAGGGTGGCAAGGAATTCAGCCAAACACAAGAACACAAACCAAAGGAAAACAAAAACAAAGTAACACACAAGCTCGCAAGCTCAAATAAATTCACTATAGTTTTGATATCATGAATAAAAATTGATTACAAGAGGGAGAGGGGTGGGATATTTATAAAGTCCCTATGTCCTCTAACTAGGGTTACACACTTGGGTTACAAGTCCTCTCCTAGCTAGGTTAGAAAAACAAATCTTAAAACAATTAGGAGCATAAGTCCCAACTAGGTTAGGATTTGACCTAGTCTTCTCCTTCTCCCGTCATGCTTTGACTATTCCACTCAAGGACACCTCTTGGACTTGGTCAACACTTCAAGGATGCTGAAAAGGGCATGTTGGGATTCTAGGGGAAGCAAGGGGCCAGCCCAAAGGGGCTTGGCGCATGGGCTTGGGCCTCTTGGAAGCTGGGGTGGCCTGGTAGCCTGGTAGCAGGAATATTCCATGAAATCTTGCTTTTTTAGGGCTTGGACTTGGTGCCTAGGCTTGATTTCCTTTGGCTGGGTTGCAGGTGGACCTCTGGAATCATGGATGCCCTGGTTTAGGAATATGCTCTGGCATCTGGGAAGGAATCTAGGCATCTGGAGGACATCTAGAAAGAATCAAGATTTCTAGAAGTATCTTGGATCCTGGGTTGTCACACAAAATCCAATGGGCTAATGTAGTGGCCTCTGACTCCTGGATGTGGCCTGATGGAACTCCAAAATAGGGTAACCTCTTCTCTTGGACAAAAATTGGGCTAATACTAGAATCATAACTGTTGTACAGGACTCAATATACTTACTTGGTTGAGGGTTGAGACAAATCAACTAACCTCAACTTATTATAAGAATCAATCATAATTGATTACAAAATTTTCAAAACATTGACACATGACTAATTAAACCATATGGGATCCAGTGACAAAGGCACACTCTCTCATAGAGTCCCAAGTCAAAAACAAGGGCTAAGAAGAGGAAAACTTAAATCTTTTTTTCATTCATCAATTAATTTACAAGAGGTTAGGGCCCTTTTTATAAGCTCCAAAGTCCTTATTTGAATATTTGAATTCAAAATTGAAAAAAGAAGTTACAAGCTTGTTTTAGGGAGAAGAAAGGGATTGGTTGTCTTCATGAATCAAGGGTGCCTATTTTGAGTTTTGAATCTTCTCTTCATGAAGCTTGGCCGACCATGAGTGCTAGGCTTGATCCTTGGTGATATGGCTTGATATGTGGAGTGGAGTGAGGAGGGTTGTTTGCTTGAATCAAGGGGGTGCCCACTTTGAATTTGAATTTCTACATGGTGTTTGAATTTGAATTTCTTCATGAAACTTGGAGTGTTGAATTTCTTCATGGAGTTTGAATTTGAATTTCTTCATGGAGTTTGAATTTGAATTTCTTCATGAAGTTTGAATATGAATTTCTCCATGAAACTTGGAGTGTTGAATTTCTTCATGGAGTTTGAATTTGAATTTCTTCATGGAGTTTGAATTTGAAATTTCAGCTTGAACCTGGCCACCCAATGTGCTTGGTGAAGTGGCACCTCCCTGCCATGTGGCATTGATGATGTGGCACTCCATGAGTTGGCACTCCTACTTGGCATGGAGGAGAGGTGGCTTGACTCATCTTCAATTGGGCTTGACTTGATTGCCCACTTATGGACCCATCTTCAAACTAGCTTGAGCCCATCTTCAAATTGACTTGAGCTTGAGAACCAATTCAGCTAATTACAGGACCAATTGACCCTAACTTGACTAAATTGGCCAAAGTACAAGACTAAACCAAAAATTAAAACTAACTAGATACTAATTACATGACTTGAAAGCAAATTACTTAGGCTTTAAGCCTTATTATAGGATCCAAAAGATTTAGAACCCTAATAAAAAATCCATAGAGGGTTGAGGAGCCTTTGTCTAATCCTGGTGCCTGCACTATAAAGTCATCATCTAGCAATGATACCCGATGTCTGGATAGGTCAAAGATGCAGAGCAACTCTCTAGAACCTCTGGTATATGGTTATCGCATAATTCATTCCTTTGACCTCATAATGCTCAGGATGACCTAGGGTTTGACTGCCAACCCTAGTTTAGTACATTCAGATCATGCCTCAACCTTATAAGTTCTGTGACTCCTCACAAGAACTACCCTGGCCAAGATTTTGCTAAATTGAGACATAGTGAGTCATTCACTCCAAACCATTTAGAGGGGTCAATCCCATCTTTATCACCACTGCTCCACAAGTACTTGACTATACCTAGAAACCTTTCATTACTGATTATAAATCCAGGTAGTCTAGTATACTAAAGTATAGTGAGTTGCTTACAAGCTACCATGGTGACCTCAGGTCTAGGGACATATATACCATATCCCTTTACGAGCAACCCTTTAGCAGAAAGGAGATTCGCAGATGGTCATGTTCAGTGAGATATCATACATTTCACCTGTATGTCATATCAGTATCTTTACACTCCTTGGTTAAGAGGACAACCAACCAATGTGACATACAACAACCTACGCTTGATACATCGTCGTCCTATAACAATATATCCTTTGGTTGTGAACCAGTTTAAGAACTACTCGATACATCCTCTCTATGTCAAATATGATGTTGTTCTAGGGACTCCATCATACAAGAGTTCTTTTCAAGAAAATGCACATGTGATGAACAGCCAAAAGAATAACTTTTATTCATTTAAAGAATTCATGTACAATTACAAAATAGCAAAACCATCTACACCCTAGATGATTGGCTTTGGGAAACTATTCTCAACACCCCACACCCTTTCTGACCTTTGGAGAGGAGGTGTGTGTTGGGGCTATTCCTGATCAACAAGAACCTTTGGTGAGGAATTTCATTTGAAGACTCTTCAGGGATTGGTTGTTGGTTTTGAACTTCACTAAGTTCAAGTGTTGTTCCGCTACTTCCTTCTTGGATAAATTCTTGCTCCAAGAATATAGCATGTTTACTGACAAATACCTTTTATTCAGTTGTATAATAAATGAGATATCCAATACCCTCTTTGGGATAACCAACAAACCTGCATTTGTTAGCCCTAGCACTTAACTTATGTCCAAAACTATTCTTGACATAAGCATAGTAACCCTAAATCTTCAAGTATTTAAGATTTGGTCTTTTGCCATTCTATAACTCTTATGGAGTGCTAGTCATTGACTTTGATAGTACGCTGTTCAAAATATAAGCAGTAGTTTTCAAGGCATATCCCTAGAAGGAAATAGGAAGATCTGTGAAGCTCATTATGGACCTCACCATGTCTATCAAGGTGCAATTTCTCCTTTCTGCCATACCATTTAATTGGGGTGTATAAGGAGGAGTCCATTCAGAGATTATGCCTTTATCCTTAAGATGGTTTAGAAACTCACTAGACAAGTATTCTCCTCCTCGATCAGAATGAAGAATTTTAATACTATGTCAAGTTTGTTTCTCAACCATACTTTAATATACTTTAAACTTATCAAAGGCTTCGAATTTGTGTTTCATCAGATACACATGTCCAAACCTATATAAGTCATCTATAAACATGATGAAATAAGAGTATCCACCTCTAGCCTAAGTTGTCATAGGTCCACACACATCAATATATACAAGACCTAATAATTCAGTTGCCCTATCTCCTGTCCAATGAATGGAGACTTGGTCATTTTACCTATGGGGCAAGATTCACAAGTTCTTAATGATTAAAAATCATAAGGGTCAAAGTAATTATCTTTGACTAACTTGTTATCCTTGACTCACTTATATGACTTAATCGGCAATGCCAGAGAAATGTGACATTGACATTATCTCTATTTCTCTTCTTGTTATCAATAAGTAATATTGTATCATTGAGTTCTAAAGTCAAAAGACCATTGATAAAATAACCATGTCCAAATATTTTTTTAGAATGAAGAATAGAGCAGCCACTGATCTTTACACTTATTTCAAATCCTTGTTGTAATAATAAGGGTATAGAAATAATATTTCTTACAACATTTGGGACATAGTAACAATCTTCTAACTTTAGTACATTACCCGAAGGTAATAATAGAAGATAGGTGCCTATAGCTTCAATGTACATGGCTTCACCACTTGCGCCATATAGCTCGAAGTCACCTTTCTTCAAGCTTCTAATTCTGTGGAGCCCCGTAATGACTTACAGATATAAGACCCACATGCGATATCCAATACCCATGAATTAGTAATAGAAGCACTCAATGATAAATTTGTTTGTATCATGTACAAACCTTTAGATACTGCTCTAGCATCTTGCTTTACACTTGTAAGATATATCTTGTAATTTTTCTTCCAATGCCCTTGCTTGCCATAATGGAAATAGGCTCCATCATTAACAGCCTTCTTTGCTTTCTTCTTCTTCTATATGCTCCTTTTGTGGTTGAATTTCCTTTTCAAATCCTTCTTCATTGCCTGTTTCTTCTTCCCATCAACAAGAAGAAGATGAGCATTATCTCCCTTTGAAAAGTTCTCTGCTACCTTATGCATATTAAGCAGCTCATGCAAAGAAGTATTCAGTTTGTTCATATGGTAATTTAGAACAAATTGAGAGAAGGAATCTGGGAGTGATTGCAAGATCAAGTCCTAGTTGAGTTCACCATTCATTACAAACTCTAATTGACCTAATCGGGTGATTAAGTCAATCAATTTTGTTGCCCAGGTGGCTACCCAAGAGGGGGGTGAATTGGGAATTTAAAAAATTTAAAGCAAGTAATGTGCAATTCAAAATCCTTTGCAAGTGGTAGGTGCTGTGATAGAGTTATAAAATGCAGAAGCTAAACAGAGTAGAGAAAGCACAACACAAACACATCAAATTTATAGTGGTTTGGAGCAACCTAGCTCCTACGTCACTACCTAAGATACCACTTGTGATTTCCACTAATTCACACCCAAATACAGTAGGATTGTTTTACAGGATCACAATCCAAAACCACTACACTTTGATTTTACGGGATCACCAAAGAAAACCAACACCCTTTGGTTTTGATAGGCTCACCAAAGAAACCCAACATGGTTTTCACAAGATCACTAAGAACCTAACCCTTGGTTTTAACAAGGCTCACCAAGAACCTATTTGGTTTTTCAACCGGGTTTACCAATAACCCAACAATTCAAAGATTGAATTAAAAATAAATGCAACAAGAAATGACAAACTCAAGTTGTCGGATAGTTGCCGGTGCAGCTTGTTGGAAGTCCACTTGAATGCACTTAAATAATCTTTAATGACTTCAGTGGCTTCTTCCTAAAATTACTTCAAGCTTCAAATTTAGTGTTGGTGAAGACTTGAAAGCTTGACTTGAATGCTCTTGTGCTATTGGTTGGTAGGATATTTAATGAAACTCTCTTTTCTTTGAAGAACTTTCTTAATAATTGCTTTGAGGTAGTTCAAATCCTTTAAATTTAAAGTCTTCCATCATCACAAGGCAGTTCTAGCCATTGTAGACCATTGGGGAATGATTTGTAATCATTGGAGCACCTTTTAGTATTCAAAAATAAATTCTGGAACTAGCTGTTAGATACCTAAAAATGATGTTCGAGTTGGCTCGGATTCCTTCAAGTCGGCTCGGATCCTTTGAGTCAATAGGTCACATCACCAAATCTTCAATGCAGTCGGCTCAGTGTCTCATGGTGTAGAATGTCACTCTGGATGAGTCAGCTCTCAATAGCTCGGGTCGGCTCGAACTTGAAACTTGAAAAACTTGAACTCGAGGAGTCGACTCTTTTCAGCTTGGGTCGGCTTTTCTTTTTAGGTTCAGAAAAACCTTACTCTGGAAGAGTCGGCTCGATGCAGTTCGAGTCGGCTCGCTTTCTCAGGCTTTCGAAATTAGGTATGGCAGAGTCGACTCTTTCTAGGTCGGGTCAGCTCGCCTGGCTGTTCTCAGAAAACATCAGGAAATGGACTTTGGCGGAGTCAGCTCGGATTGATTCCAGTCGACTCGGATTCACTAGAGTCAGCTTGCTTTTCATTGAGTTATCTCAGATTGCTTTCCAGAATCCTTGCTGCGTGCCAGTAAGCAAAGTCGGCTCTTCTTCACTTGGGTCGGCTCGAGTGTCTTCTTCAGGACTTTTACAATTGAACTTAAAGAAAACTCTCACCAACTCTTTTACAATTTTACATAAACCAACTCAAAATGAAATCTAAGGCACACACATACTCATAGAAGTAACGCTTTTTACTTGATTTTTCATAGCATTTTCATTGGGTTCTTCTATACAAATACATTTACAACACAACTCAAACAAGAAAGTAGAGATGTAGGAGTTGAAGTTTGAACTTGTTATACATCCTACAAAAACTTGTCAAACACTTGAAGAGTTGTCAGTAATAAATGTACAAGCTCCAATGTTTGGTTATCATCAAAATCACTTATGGGGTCAACAATCTCCTTTTTGATGATGACAAAACACTAGGCATGAAAAATCGATAAAAAATTTTATAATTACTTGTATAATAGTATTTGCAAGGGTATATGAACAAGCAGAGCAAATTGACTTCAATTCATGCCAAACAATGAGAGGAGAATTAGGGCTTAGCAAGATAATCTCCCCCTCAATAAAATACTCCATGTTTTGGCATACTTTTCACCTAATTTACGTTTCAAAGCTCAAAAAATTTGAACAATTGAGCTAACAAGTGTTGAAGTGTAAAACATTTTGTATCAGAGTCATCATGTATCAGAACTTGTAAAGAAAATGTAATTCAAAGCTTTAAACATTGGAACTTAAAGCATCAGAGCTTGAGATATCAATTAGAGCAACATGTAGCACATATGTATCGAAGCTTTGAAGTATCAAAGTTGTATAGTGTCTTATTTTATCTTTTTCATGCAGTACTTTCTCCATTACTTTCTCCATGCAATACATTATACCATTCTCCCCCTTTTTGTCAATCAATCAAAAAGGTAGAGTAAGAAAAAAGGTTAGATTTTAAAATAGATAGAGAAAGTATTTAAAATTGTTTGAGATAATTTCACTTTCTTATTTTATCTAGAAATTCTAATTAAAAGATTAGTCATCATAAGACCAATCAAACATTCAATTTATAAAGAAATTGAAGAATTTATGAGACAAAAGGTGTACTTTAATTCCATTTCAACAGTTCAATACAAAGTACAAAAGAAAACAAAGTACATTTAATCACTATCGGTGTCTACTTTGAAGTGTGGAGGATGGCCTGGGATTTGAATTCCCGGAGGCAAAGAAGAAATGGGGTCTGGATCTAAGGGTGCCCTAATATGAGGAGCAGGTAGCCTAGGATGAGTAGGAGTATGAAAAGGTGTCGAAGAAGATCTAGGAACACTCAAAGAAGCTTGGATTTCTTTAACTTTGGACATTAACTTGCACAAGAAATTGTTTGTTGATTTCAATTTAGCTTAAACCTTCTTTACACTTCTAGAAGAAACCAAGTCTTCTATTCCTTCTTTGATTTCTACCACTTCTTTTTGTAGAGCAAGCATTTCTGAAGCTTGGACATTAGCAAAAGCTTCTGTAGACCCTCTTAACCTTCCAAATTCACTTATGATTATACCTATACCCTTGGTATAATCCTCTTCCATTTTCTTTCCTGCCTCGAGAGATCCCATTCTGACCCTTAAGTTATCCATTTCAATTCTGTAGGCTTCAAGGATTTGAGTGACTGAGTCTTTTGTAGTGTTAGAGCTTGATGCAATAAACTGAAGAATTGGTTGAAGATCTATTCCGGTTGCACCAGTTACAGTTGCATCAGTTGTTGCAGTTTTGGAGTCTTCAATTATATTTATTCTTTCTTTTAGACCATTTATCTGTTCTCCAAAATGATTTAGCTTGTCATCAACAAATTTTTGAAACACTCCAAACATCTCACCCATTGAAGACTTGATGGATTCAGTCATACTGTTCATTTGTTGTGCCAAAAACCTTGTATCATTGAAGTATCCATAGTAGGAGCAGTAGCAGTTTGACCTTGAGTTGGAATGTCAGTAGCTTGATCAAATGTAGGTGTGCCATAAGGCATATCAAGCAAATCAGGGATAGAAATATCTGGGAAAGTAGTATCAAACTCCATTTGGACTGGAGAATCCTGCTGTGGTTGTGGCTCAAGGATGTGCATTGTAGTGCCTTCATCAGCCTCTTCTTCTCTCTATTCTTGGACTTCTTTAGTCTCTTCAATTATTGGAGTGTCAGACTTCTTCCATGTACCATCAGTCAATAGGTATCCCATTCTCTAAAAGGTCATAGCTATGTAGGTGTCAGTCTGAAGTAAAGCCATGCTATCTTCTCCTGTCAGCTCAACATTTGCTCTTTGAAAAACGATTGTAAGAACCATTCCGTATGGTAAGCATGCCTTGACTTTTCTAATTGCCTCTTTCATTTGGCTAATCATAATTGCAGGTAAATTGATCTTTCCTCCATTGATTAAGAGCTCCATAAAACATAAATCCCTTTCACTTACCCAATCGAAATGACCGGTTCTAGGTAAGAAAATTCGACTGATGAAGTTGTGTAGGATTCTCATCTCAATTGACAACATATTTTCCTTAAGAATCCCAATCTCATCTACTTCAGCTTTTTCCAAAATAGTCTACAAAGCCTTGGATCTATCCTTCAGTACAAGATACTATGTGCCTTCGAATGGCATTTCCAAGACACTTCCTAGAATCTCAGTAGAAATAATTATTCTTCTTCCTTTAACTGTAGACTCAATGAAATTCTCCCCAAACCTCAGATTCTCGTAGAACATTCTAACTATGTTTGGATAGGTCTTAATATCCAATGAACCCAAATTCCTCCTACCCTGACTCTTAATTAAATCCCCAATCACAAAACCAACTTCCCTTAGGTATTCGAATAAAATACGTCGGCCTGTAGTAACTGGTCTCATACCTAATGACACTTGTTGGCTTGGAGAAACCGAACTTGCTACCTCTTCTTCAGCCTGTGGTTCATTTCTACAGACATTATCTTCACGGAACTTTGTTCTTCGTTCTTGTGGAGCCGCATCTCCAACTCTCCCAGTCTTCTTCCCAACTACTCTTCTTTGATGCAGAACAAATGAAGGGATGCGATGCGGAAGTAAATTAAGATTAACTAATTTTTTTTTGTTGTTTTTATATATTTGTAGAAGTTGGCTTCAAATCAAAGAAAAGTTAACCTAACATTGAAAGATACTAATATGATAATTGAAAGCACAATTTTAAGGAAACTAAAGTATCAGAGTAGTTCAGAAGCAATGGATCGCTGGGGGTTGAGAAACTCCCAGACCTAGGGTTTCGCTCCGAACTTTCAAAAGAACAGAAATAAAGAGAAGAGATGGTTTACCTAACCAGACAATGATCTTCACAGATTTTGGTGGAAGAACTCTCCCGAGCAGATTGTTGGATCCTCGGATTCAGATTTCTTCGCAATGGATCCTCCAGTACTGGTCCTTTGGCGGGTTGGCTTCTCCTGAACTCAAGATCTGGAAGAGAAGAAAAACAATTGATGGAATTAGAGAGTCAAGGGAAGAATTTACCAGGTTGATGAACTTGAAGATTGAAATTGCTGAAAACTGGATTCTCCTGGAAGCTGATGTGATTTTCCTTGGAACTTGCTCTAGATCTGAAGTAGCCGGACTGGATCTGGATGAAGGTGGACGGCCTGGACTTGTAGAGAGAGAGAGGCCGTGGGAGATGGATGGATCTAGGGTTTGATGGATTGAAAATAATGAAGGGTGGCTAGGGTTTTGGGATTTCAAGTGGCAAACCTAGGGTTTTGGATAAAGATGGAGATCTCTCACCTCCTCAAGGCTCCAATGGAACCCGGATTACCCCCTCACGGAGCTCAACACTTAGAATAGTGCGGAAGAAGAGAAACCTAGGTCACTCAACACAAGAGAATAGCAAAAATAATTTTTCTTCATTGATTTTTCAAAGTTACAAAGAGAGGTCTATTATATAGACCTAAAATTTTCTCCAAGCTTGTACAAATTCCCATGTGGGACTAAACTCCTCCAACCTCTAGATTAGGTAGAAAATCTTCTCTCTTGGTCAACCAAGACTTCAAAAAAAATTGGGACGGCCATAAAGGAATTTTTTTGGAATTTTTATGGCGCCTCCTTTGGAGTTGGATTTGGATTTGGAGTCCTCCTCTTCTTATGGCATTTCTTCTTTTCTTCCACTCCAAGTTAAGCTCTTTGTTTTTGATTTGAACTTCAATTGGATGTCCTTCTTTGATTTCTTCTCCAAGAGAAGTTTTCTTCCTTCTTTGCTTAGGTAAAATAGGCAGGTATGGGCGCCTCCTTTAAATTAGCTTCCAATTTGATTTTTTCTTCTTTGGGTGTGGGGACCATGACACTGGGATGCCTCTATGGTGCCTCCTGGACTCTGGCGTGTGCTCGGAGTGTGGCTGGGTGTGTGGCTTGGAGTGTGGCCTCCACTTGCTTAAACCTTGATTTGATTGGAAGACAAATGTGGCACCATTTTGGACCAAATTGAAACCACATCGAGACTTGCACCGAGTCAACATGACTCAACAAAATTTAAATGATGACTCAAGAAATAAATAAACTGGTTGACCAGGTCAACCTTTATTACAAACCCTAATTTCTCGGGCAATGTCAATCAGAGATCTAGATGGAGCTCTGAAGTCTTCTTCTGAGTCTGGTGCCCGCACCAATTCTCCCGGGGTGGGAGGAACTCGACCCTGTCGAGTAAGGCTCAAGTTGGCTCTGGTATCTCTCCAAGAGGTCTGGGTCCAATTCTTGTAATTCTTCTCGGGAGATCCAAGAGTCATCAGAATCTGGCCTTCCTTGCCAGCGGACCAGGTACCTTTGGTATCCTCGATTACGAGTAGAGATAACCTGATCATCCAGGATCTTTTCAATCTGCTCTTTCCTCACAGGCCAGTTTGTTGGTGGACACACAGGGTCGGGATCACTCTCAATGATAGGGTTAGGCTCAAAAGGCTCACTAGGAATCACAGCTGGCTCCCTGTACTCTACTAAGTCTGTAATGTTGAAAGTAGAGCTAATGCCTAGTTCTGGAGGCAACTCGAGCACATAGGCATTGGATCCTACTCTCTTTACCACTCTAAATGGTCCAGCTCCCCTAGCATGTAACTTTCTAATGGTTCCAGGAGGAAACCGTTCAGGCCTTAACCTAATCATCACATAGTCTCCCTCAACAAAAGATTTGACTCGCCTTTGAGTATCAGCCAACTTCTTATAAGTTTCATTACTTAAATTTATTTTGGCATGAATTTCTTTATGAAAGTCTTTTACATGCTGTGCAAAATTCTCAGCAGACTCGGAGACTCGAGTGTGGACAGGTAAAGGGACTAGGTCAAGAGGTGTGTGAGGTTTGTACCCATGTACAATTTCAAATGGACTCTTACCCGTAGACCTATTGACCGAGTCATTGTATGCAAATTTAGTCCTGGACAAAATACAAATCCCAATTCCTGGTGCTCTCAATCAAACCAAAATCTGAGCCAAAGCCTAGTAAAGGGTCAAGAAAAACTAAACTAGACTGACGACGCATTCCTAAAGAATGGACTTTATTCCAAAGGAACCCTAGGTCTAAACCTAACAAACTAAGGCTCTCTAGGTTTGACCTTGGGTCGGAGGAGGGCATGCAGAGCATGAAAACTTATCATGGGTGCCTAGTAGGTACCATAAGGTCTTCCAGAAGTAGGTGGCAAACCTAATAGGTTCCGACACGTGGTTCACTCTAAAGACTTCGACAAAGTAAACTTGGGTGGTGTAAGAAGCATTGGAAGTCCTAGAAAAAGGAAGGAAATATGAGATGGAGTCACGAATTACCTGCTAACTAAAGGTGGTGACCTGAAGGTTTGAATGGTGATCTATGAGTGTCAACTGGTCATCCTTTCGAAAGGAAAAGTTTGCTACTCCCAGGAATGGATCAAGAGATGGTTCGGGAAGCAGCCTAGGACATGTGATTGCAATAGTTAAAGTTTGTTCTCTAAGCAAATAATGATCCATTTTCTTAAGAACTAGATTGAAGAATGATTCATGGAAGGGCCTATGGATGATGACCTCAAGACTTGAAATTTGACCTATGGGTGTCGAAAGGTATACTCTATAGAAGGGTAGGTCAGTCATGCAAAGGAAGGGGTCTGGGGCCATAAGGAGGACTTCTACAGGACTGGGTGAACCAATCCGCTCAAGACAAGGATGTTCAACTGAGATTATGGGAGAGACCTTAGTGGCTGGGCTTGGGACAAGGTCCAATTGTAAGAGGCTTGATTCAGTCATCCTAAGGAGAGGATCTACCATAGGATGGGCAAACTTAAACAGTTCAGTGCAAAGATCTTCAATTGGTACTTGGGGAATGACTGTCATTAGAGGGTACGAACTAATAGCTCGGGCTAACAATATGAGTTCTTCCTGGGGGTATTTGACTAAAGGAACCCGGTTCTCACAAATCTCTTGAATTTCTGAACTAGGTCTTATCAGTTGGTTGCTTTCCAAGGTCTCCTCAGGTAAGGAACCAATAGTATCATTGTCACATTCTTCAAGTTCTTCCCCCTCACATTCATCAACTAGACTCAAGCCAGCATCATATACTTCCTCGTGCCATCTTCAATGGGTTTCGGGTCAGTGGTAATCGGGTCAACTGATTCTAGGCTTGTCATACCTAACCGTTCTTCCTCATTGGTAGGCTTGGGTTCTCCCTCATTAATGTCATCCTTAGGATTCTTACCACTTAGCTGTGCACAAGCCAGTCCTATGCATGGGCACTGACTAGATTTATGGCCTCTTTCTCCACAAAACAAACATTCTTGAGATATAGGAACCTGGGTCACACTGGGTTTCAAGCTAGTAGAGACCTTACTTGGGCATGGGTGTGGATCTAAACGGTTTGATCTAGAAGACTTGGGTTGTTGAGTGACTGGTCTAGAATATTGTAAGGACCTCTCATAGACACGATCCACACTATAGATATCATGGTTAGGCTTCCTAAGGTAATGCTCGGGATCACGATATAAGGTCCTCCTAGGTTCCTGGTATGGATGAGGTTGGGGCCTATTAAATTTTGGATCAGGGATCCAATTTTGATGTCTACGTTTTCAAGGACTTGGACTTGATCCCTAAGCTGGGTAAAATTCTCATGGACTTGTTCTTTACACTGGGTAACAGTAGCAGTCAAATCCTGGCTTAACTTGTTCATGCTCTCAGTAAGAGCTCTAACCATGGCCTCTAAATCAGGTTGGGTTTGACCAGGTTGGTAGGGCACTCTATTCCGGGTAGACATGATGCAAGCAAACACACAAAATGAGACTCAACTAAACGACTACGGGCTAACTAGACCTAGAGCCCAAACTAGATGCCCAATCAGAGTGGCAAGCTAGCCTGTAGTAACTCAGGACTCAGCCAGGCAGGTGTAAGGGGAGTGTTAGGTCCCTGATTGCCAATCCTAGACACCAATCAGTGATTGGCCAGGTAGGCGGACCAGCACACAAGCCCTTCGGGAATGGATCCCTGAACCACCATTCTAGACACTGAGTGCTAAGCACACACAGAATAACTCGGCAAACTGACTCAACACTAGCCTAGACCCGACCAATTGGTGTCCCTAGCCCACTAGGGCAAATTAGGTCTAACTGATTTTAAATTAGGTCTAGGTTCGAATGATTGGATGGTGGTTTTGGGCTAAGGAGAGGTAATCAACTCCTCCCCTTATCTTAGATGCTCAATTTCCCTTAAGTAAATTATGAGATGATCACTCCAAAAAGAATTGAATTGCAGAACACAAAAAACAGAGTTGCTGTATTTTAATTCTCAGAATTTTTACCGAAATCAATAAATCACAAAAAAATTATGAAAAATAGGTTCAATTATAGTGGTTTCAACGAAGCAAAAATCATGCAATTCGGAGTTTTATGCAGGGAGAAATAAGTCAGACAACAGGGAAATTACGGGCTGCAACTATATTGTCTTCCCCGTTTATAATCCCTGCTACGAAGTTATAACCCAATGGATCCCCTACACACCCTAGGAACACCCCGTGGAATGGGAGGAGGAGGCTTGCACCTCGCTTAGTTCCTAGGACCGGACGTACTGGGGAGTCTACTTCGAGCAGACAAAATAAAAAGAGAACAATCAAAACAAGCAAGCAAGCAAATCAGAAACCCTAGACTGGGCTCTGATACCAAAAATGATGCAGAACAAATGAAGGGACGCGATGCGGAAGTAAATTAAGATTAACTAATTTTTTTTTGTTGTTTTTATATGTTTGTAGAAGTTGGCTTCAAATCAAAGAAAAGTTAACCTAACATTGAAAGATACTAATATGATAATTGAAAGCACAATTTTAAGGAAACTAAAGTATCAGAGTAGTTCAGAAGCAACGGATCGCTGGGGGTTGAGAAACTCCCAGACCTAGGGTTTCGCTCCGAACTTTCAAAAGAACAGAAATAAAGAGAAGAGATGGTTTACCTAACCAGAGAATGATCTTCACAGATTTTGGTGGAAGAACTCTCCCGAGCAGATTGTTGGATCCTCGGATTTAGATTTCTTCGCAATGGATCCTCCAGTACTGGTCCTTTGGCGGGTTGGCTTCTCCCGAACTCAAGATCTGGATGAGAAGAAAAACAATTGATGGAATCAGAGAGTCAAGGGAAGAATTTACCAGGTTGATGAACTTGAAGATTGAAATTGCTGAAAACTGGATTCTCCTGGAAGCTGATGTGATTTTCCTTGGAACTTGCTCTGGATCTGAAGTAGCCGGACTGGATCTGGATGAAGGTGGACGGCCTGGACTTGTAGAGAGAGAGAGGCCTTGGGAGATGGATGGATCTAGGGTTTGATGGATTGAAAATAATGTAGGGTGGCTAGGGTTTTGGGATTTCAAGTGGCTAACCTAGGGTTTTGGATAAAGATGGAGATCTCTCACCTCCTCAAGGCTCCAATGGAACCCGGATTACCCCCTCACGGAGCTCAACACTTAGAATAGTGTGGAAGAAGAGAAACCTAGGTCACTCAACACAAGAGAATAGCAAAAATAATTTTTCTTCATTGATTTTTCAAAGTTACAAAGAGAGGTCTATTATATAGACCTAAAATTTTCTCCAAGCTTGTACAAATTCCCATGTGGGACTAAACTCCTCCAACCTCTAGATTAGGTAGAAAATCTTCTCTCTTGGTCGACCAAGACTTCAAAAAAAATTGGGACGGCCATAAAGGAATTTTTTTTGGAATTTTTATGGCGCCTCCTTTGGAGTTGGATTTGGATTTGGAGTCCTCCTCTTCTTATGGCATTTCTTCTTTTCTTCCACTCCAAGTTAAGCTCTTTGTTTTTGATTTGAACTTCAATTGGATGTCCTTCTTTGATTTCTTCTCCAAGAGAAGTTTTCTTCCTTCTTTGCTTAGGTAAAATAAGCAGGTATGGGCGCCTCCTTTAAATTAGCTTCCAATTTGATTTTTTCATCTTTGGGTGTGGGGACCATGACACTGGGATGCCTCTGTGGCACCTCCTGGACTCTGGCGTGTGCTCGGAGTGTGGCTGGGCGTATGGCTTGGAGTGTGGCCTCCACTTGCTTGAACCTTGATTTGATTGGAAGACAAATGTGGCACCATTTTGGACCAAATTGAAACCACATCGGGACTTGCACCGAGTCAACATGACTCAACAAAATTTAAATGGTGACTCAAGAAATAAATAAACTGGTTGACCAGGTCAACCTTTATTACAAACCCTAATTTCTCGGGCAATGTCAATCAGAGATCCAGATGGAGCTCTGAAGTCTTCTTCTGAGTCTGGTGCCCGCACCATTCTTGGTGCCATTGTGCAAAGAAACTAAGCTTAGAAGAGATTTATGGAAGTTTGGAGAAGTTTGGAAAGTTTCTTGAAGGGAATTAAATAGGGTTTAGGAGTAAGGAAGGTAAAAACAAAATCCTATGGCTCGAACTAAAAAGAGATGGCTCGACATCCAAGCCGGCTCTACCAACAGTTCGTCTGCTCAAGTCAGCTCGAGCAGAGGGAGCACAAAAATATATTTTTATTTTAATCAAATCCCCAAAAAGTTTGGGATTTGAATCAGAAGGTTGTCTAAATACATTGTCCTTAGGATTTTGAGAATGTTTCTAGATAGGATCACATAATCCTAGTTTATTTCTGATCATTGCAAACATATCTTAATTCAATGGTTTGGTAAAGATATCAGCAAGTTGGCTTTCAGATGGCACATTCAGGGATGATTCTTTTAGAATAACAAAGACCTAAGTTACTTGTACCTTTCAAGTATTTAAAAATTCTTTTAACTGCAAGCATATGTGTTTCTTTAGGATTACCTTGAAATGTAGTATAGATATATACATTATACAAGATATCAGGCCTACTGGCTGTCAAATATACAAGGGATCTGAACATACCTTTATATAGCTTTTGGTCAACATTGGATCCACTTTCATCTTTGTCTAGCCTGTAGGTGGGCTCATGGGTGTGCTAGCCTCTTTGCTTGTTTCCATGCCAAATTTCTTGATTGATTCCTTGATGTACTTGGCTTGGCTTATAAAGATTCCTTCCTTCATTTGTTTGACTTGTAATCCAAGGAAGTAACTGAGTTCACCCATAAAGTTCATTTCAAACTTAACCTGCATTAGCTCGGTAAATTCTTCACGAAAACTTTCATTAGTTGTACCAAATATAATATCATCAAGGTATATTTGTACAACTATTAGATCATTTCCTTTATTTTTAATAAAAAGAGTTTTGTCAACATTTCCTCTTTTGAAATCATTTTCAAGTAGAAACATGCTTAATTTATCATACCAGGAGCTAGATGCTTGTTTCAAACCATATAAAGCTCCGTTTAACTTAAACACATGATTTGGAAAAGCATAATTTTCGAAACCTGGTGATTGTTCTACGAAAACTTGTTCAAAAATAAATTCATTAGGAGAAGTATTTTTGATATTCATTTAAAAGAATTTAAAGTTTATGTAGCAAGCAAATGCAAGAAGTAATCTAATAGTCTCAGGTCTTGCTACCAGAGCATAAGTTTCATCAAAATCGATATTCTCTTTTTGATTGTATTCATTTATTACAAACCTTGCTTTATTTCTTATTACTTTACCATTTTCATCTAGTGTGTTCCTATAGACCCATTTGGTTTCTACTATTGGATGGTCTGTAGGTCTACTAACTAGTGTCCAAACATTATTCCTTTCAAACTGGTTTAATTCGTCATGCAAGGCCAACATCTAGTTATAATCATTTTCAGCTTCTTCTAAGCTTTGGGGTTCAATTTGAGATACGAAGGCTAGGTAATCATGTGTAGTCCTATGTGCTGACCTAGTCCTAATACCATGAGAGGGATCACCAATGATTAAATCTCTAGGATGTGAAGTTACATACCTCCATTCTCTTGGTAGATTAGTATGATCCTCACTTACCATTTCATTTCCATCTTGCATTAGTTTGTCCTGGATGTTTAGATCTTCCAATCCATTTTGTAGAGTACTTGCTTCATTATCTATACACTCATCTTTTCTAGATGGTGAGAGGTTAGCTTCATCAAAAACAACATGAATTGACTCTTCCACAGTAAGAGTCCTCTTGTTAAACACTCTATATGCTTTGCTATGTAATGAATAACCAAGGAATATAGATTCATCAAACTTTGGATCAAATTTTCCTAGGTTATCTTTACCATTATTTAACACAAAGCATTTACACCCAAAAACATGAAAATAGTTAATATTTGGTTTTCTTCCATTCCAAAGCTCATAGGGGGTTTTCTTTGAAATTGGTCATATCAAAACTCGGTTTAGTATATAATAGGCAGTATTCACTGCTTCTGCCCAAAAGTACCTTGGAAGATTACCTTCACATAACATCGTTCTAGCCATCTCTTCCAAAGTCATATTCTTCCTCTCTACAACACCATTTTGTTGTAGTGTTCTAGGAGCGGAGAAGTTATGATCAATGCCGTGCTCAGTGCAATATTCATCAAATAATTGGTTTTGAAATTCAGTTCCATGACCACTTCTTATAGAAATAACAGAGAGATTTTTCTCATTTGAAACCTTTTTATGAAATTTTTGAAATACATCAAAAGTTTCATCTTTATGTGCAATAAATAATATCCATGTGAATCTGGAAAAGTCATCTACAATCACAAGGCCATATTTCATACCTCCTAGGCTTGTAATCCTAGTTGGTCCAAATAAGTCCTTGTGAAGTAGCTCAAGGGTTCTGGTTGTTGTAATGACATTTTTTGATTTAAAACTCTCCCTAATTTGTTTGCCCAATTGACAAGCATCACATACATGATCAAGATCTACTTTAAAATGTGGCAAACCTCTAACTAGATTCTTTGAGATTAGTTTGGCAATAGTATGCATGCCAGCATGACCCAATCTTCTATGCCATAATAAACATGACTCCTTGGTCTTAGCATTCATGGCTACTAGGCTGGAACTACTTGTCATGGCTAGATCATTTAGATCTACCACATAGATATTTCCAAGTCTATAACCAATGAATTTGTTGCTAGAGTCAAGGGAGTTGGTTACTATACACATAGATGATTCGAAGATAACTTTGAAGCCTTTATCACACAATTGACTAATACTTAATAAATTATGCTTCAATTTATCTACTAGTAGCACATCTTCAATAAAAGTACAGGGGTTATTTTAATCTTACCGATTCCGATTATTCTTCCTTTGCCATTATCTTCAAAAGTATCCGATCCTTCTTCTTTTATTTATAGGGTGATAAATTGATTCTTATCACCCGTCATATACCTTGAACAGCCACAATCAAGATACCATATTTTTGTTAATTTTTAGGCTGCAAGACAATCATGCAAAACAATCATGGAGTGATTTTAGGTACCTAAGCTAACTTGGGTCCTTTCGGGTTAGCAACATTGGTTCCCTTTGGAACCCAAATAGTTCTATATTTCAATGCATTAATCATGGAATCTTTCAAGGAATTGCATTGATAAGATTTATGTCCAAGTTTATGACATGCATAGCAAATAACTTTATCATTTTTTAATGTAAAAGATGCAGAAATAGAAATATTTGGTTTGAAAGATTTTTGCATGGAATTCTTAGGAACATATTTCAAGCCATTTGAAATTAATTTCGATGGAAAACCTTTTTCAAATTTAGCATTTATAGCTAAAGGTTTTGAAGATACAAATTTTGTTACTAAAATTCCTTTAGCATTTAATGCATTGAATCCAATTTCAGCTTTACTTTTAGAATCCTTTTATTTTTTCAAAATTAGGTCAAGCTTATTTGAACTCAAAGTCAGTTTTTCTATCAAAGGCTTAAGCTTTTCAATCTCCTTTTTCAAATCAGTATTTTTAGCAACTAAAATATTGTTTGTCTTGTTCAAAATAGTTTTTTCATTGTTCAAGACAATAACATTTTTAGAAATGTTAGTCAATTTTCTTTGCAAAATGTTATTCTTTTCAAAAATTTCATCCTTGTCTTTTAATAAAACATCTTTTTGTTTCTTTAAGAACTTAATTTTAACCCCAGTTTTCTTGAATTCGATAAGTAAATAATGAAATGTAGAATTCAGTTCATCATATGTAAATTCAGTTTGAAGCTCAGGAGATGATACCTCATTTTCAAGACCCATTAAACAAAGATTCGCTGATTTTGTGGTCTCTTCTTCTTCGTTTGATGAGGATGCTTCGCTATTGCTCCACGTCACTACCATAGCTTTCTTTTTCTTCTTCTTGAATCCCTTTTTCAATAAAGGACAATCAGGTCAGATGTGCCCTAGTTTTTAAATTCATAATAGGTGGGCACTTCTTTTTCCTTCTCCTTTTCCTTGTCTTTCTCCTTACTGAACTCTTTGTTCTTGTAGAATTTTCTAAAATAACTTCCTTTTCTTCTTTCCAAGAACTTTCTAAATTTTCTGACGATCATAGCAACATCTTTGTCTTCCATGTCGCTTTCAGTAGAGGAGCTTTCTTCTTCTGATTCTTCATCTTTTCTAGAATCCATAGCAGCTTTGAAGGCAATTAACTTTTTCTTCTTTTGATCATCTTCAGTTCGGTGCTGCATGGTCAGTTCATGCATGATGAGAGATCATAGCAGTTCATCCAGCAATAGTGTATTCAAATCTTTTGCTTCCTGGATAGCAGTCACTTTCGGATCCCATTTGTTTGGAAGAGATCTTAGAATCTTCTGCACTAGATCTGCATTAGTATATATCCTGCCAAGACTTTTTAAGCCATTAATAATGTCAGTGAAACATGAAAACATGACAGAGATTGTTTCATTTGGTTCCATCTTAAATAATTCATAACTATGTACATGAAGATTAATCTTAGAAGATTTCACTTGTGAAGTTCCTTCATGGGTCACTTCGAGTTTATCCCATATTTCTTTTGCCGAAGAGCAAATTGAAATTTGATTAAACTCATTACTATCCAAAGCATAATATAACAAGTTCATGGCTTTGGCATTTAGCTCTCCCATCTTCATGTCATGTTCGTCTCAATCCTCTTCGGGTTTAGGGATGACCACTCCATCAATTTTAACCATGGAGATATAAGAACCCTTTAGAATGACCTTCCACAACTAAAAATCAACTGCTTGAATATAGATCTTCATTCTAGCTTTCAAGTATGCATAATTTGTGCCCATGAAGAGTGGAGGTCTATTAGTTTATTGGCCTTCCGCCAAGGATGTACTCATTGATGAGCCATCAATCTTTACTCTAATGTATTCAGAGACACTACTCTGATACCAGTTGTTGCCCAGGTGGCTACCCAAGAGGGGGGTGAATTGGGAATTTAAAATATTTAAAGCAAGTAATGTGCAATTCAAAATCCTTTGCAAGTGGTAGGTGCTGTGATAGAGTTATAAAATGCAAAAGCTAAACATAGTAGAGAAAACACAATACAAACACACCAAATTTATAGTGGTTTGGAGCAACCCAGCTCCTACGTCCACTACCCAAGATACCACTTGGGATTTCCACCATATTCACACCCTAATACAGTAGGATTATTTTACAGGATCACGATCTAAAACCTTTACACTTTGGTTTTACGGGATCACCAAAGAAAACCCAACACCCTTTGGTTTTGACAGGCTCACTAAAGAAACCCAACTTGATTTTCATAGGATCACCAACAACCTAACCCTTGGTTTTAACATGGCTACCAAGAACCTATTTGGTTTTTCAACCGGGTTTACCAATAACCTAACAATTCAAAGATTGAATTGAAAATAAATGCAACAAGAAATGACAAACTCAAGTTGTCAGATAGTTGCCGGTGCAGCTTGTTGGAAGTCCACTTGAATGCACTTGAATAATCTTTAATGACTTCAGTGGCTTCTTCCTAAAATTGCTTCAAGATTCAAATTTAGAGTTGGTGAAGACTTGAAAGCTTGACTTGAATGCTCTTGTGCTCTTGTGCTGTTGGTTGGTAGGATATTCAATGAAGCTCTCTTTTCTTTGAACAACTTTCTTAATAATTGCTTTGAGGTAGTTCAAATCCTTCAAATTTAAAGTCTTCCATCATCCCAAGACAGTTCTAGCCATTGTAAACTGTTAGGAAATGATTTGTGACCGTTGGAGCACCTTTTAGCATTCAAAAATAAATTCTGGAACTAGCCATTAGATACCTGAAAATGATGTTCGAGTCGGCTCAGATTCCTTCGAGTCGGCTCGAATCCTTCGAGTCGGCTCGGATCCTTCGAGTCGATAGGTCGAGTCGATAGGTCAGTCGCCAAATCTTCAATGTAATCAGCTCTGTCTCAGGGCACAGAATGTCATTCTAGATGAGTCGGCTCTTAATAGCTCGGGTCGGCTCAAACTTGAAACTTGAAAAACTTGAACTCGAGGAGTCGGCTCTTTTCAGCTTGGGTCGGCTCTTCTTCTCAGGTTCGAAAAAATCTTACTCTGGAAGAGTTGGCTTGATGCAGTTTGGGTCGGCTCGCTTTCTCAGATTTTTAAAATTAGGTATGGCAGAGTTAGCTCTTTCTAGGTCGGGTTGGCTTGCTTGGCTGTTCTCAGAAAACTTCAGGAAATGGACTCTAGAGGAGTCGGCTCGGATTGATTCCAGTTGACTCGGATTCACTAGAGTCGGCTCAGATTGTTGCTTTCCAGAAACCTTGCTGCGTGCCAGTAAGAAAAGTCGGCTCTTCTTCACTTGGATCGGCCGAGTGTCTTCTTTTGGACTTTTACAATTGAACTTAAAGAAAACTCTCACCAACTCTTTTATAATTTTACATAAACCAACTCAAAATGAAATCTAAGGCACACACATACTCACAGAAGTAACCCTTTTTACTTGATTTTTCTTAGCATTTTCATTAGGTTCTTCTTTACAAAAACTTTTACAACACAACTCAAACAAGAAAGTAGAGATGTTGGAGTTGAAGTTTGAACATGTTATACATCCTACAAAAACTTGTCAAACACTTGAAGAGTTGTCAGTAATAAATATACATGTTCCAATGTTTGGTTATCATCAAAATCACTTATGGGGTCAACAATTTTCAAAACATGGGTTTGAATTGATGAACCCTCACTCATGCATGCACGGAACAACTACCTCGATATCTCATACCGAGTAGCCCTACTTTGCTCCCCATAAAGCTCCTTTAGATTGAGCAATATGGACTGAGGTTCCATCTCTTCATGTTGCCTCTTTAGCTCATTGCTCATTGAGGCCAACATGATGCACTTGATAGTCATGCTATCATTTAGCCATATTTTATAAGTGACCTTTCCTCCTCAGAAGCATCCTCTCCGATCGGCTCTGGATCTGGAAAATAAAGAATATAAGAAAGCTTCTCCTGAGTTAGTACTATCATCAGGTTCTTCAACCAATCCATATAATTGGGACCGATCAACTTATTGGCATCTAAGATGCCCCACAGTAATAAATTTGAAGCCATAATAAAACCAATATTTAATAAAGAACAATATAAGCAGACCACTCAAGATGATATTCATAACTAAATAAGGACTTTATATCTAATTATGTCTCCCACTATTTTATTCGAATACCATAACCCTCAACTATGGTAAGCAAGAAACCTTACTAGGTTTCTTTAGTAGGGTTGAGATCCTAATTCCTCATGAGTGCCTTGTGTTACACAACAAACACTCATGAGTTCAAAGTAGGAATTTCTTTTCAATTGCAACCTTTGCAATTCTTAACAAATGAACTACCTCTAAGACACTTATAGTCTTGTGTTATATAACAAACTATAATGTCTTAGTTTAGTCAGACCCTTCATTTCCATATAGTCATGCTCAAATAATATTGCCCTTGTGTTACACAACAAAGCAATACTATCAAACATACTATAAAACAAAAACTGTGCTAAGATAATTCATATTTAATACTAGGGCCCCTACTCAAGCCCCCAAGCAGGCGCCTGAGCCCCTTTCATGCTGCCAAGCCCACAAGAGAGCACCCTAGTCCAAGCTTTAAGAGAAGGCGCCCCAAGTCCACAAGCATCTAGTGCCCCCCAAAGCCCATTAGCACCCCAAGCCCTCATGTTTGGCACCCCCCCATCCTAAGTCCACTAGGAGTTGGCACCCCTTCCAGCCTAGCAAGAACCCGGCACGCTAGCACAAGCCCAACAATTGAGTTTTCTTGGTCCTCAAGTCTTGTAATCCTAGTCTATCAGGGAGTTCGGGGACCTTGGTGATTCTATAAATACCCCACCCCCTCTTATATTTTTCGATGCTATAATTGAGTGAAAAGTTCATGAGTGTTTTCTTTATTTTTCATGCATTATGCCTCCATGAGGGAGAGGGTGTGAGGCCCAAAACTTCCATGCCTTAGGGTGTTGATGCTTCATGAGGGAGTGGTTATCTAAAACCAATAAACTATCTGCTTCTTCCATCCCCATTGTTTTCTTCCCTGCCTTCATACCAAAAAAAAGATTTTTTTTATGGTACCCTAATCCATGGTGATTTCTCAGCTTGCCAGCGATCCTTCCCGTCATCCCATCCCTCATCAGTTTGGTATCAGAGCCAGAGGATTAGGGTATGCAGCATCTTTCTGAATCACCTTAGATCCCCCTCACCAGCCCTGCCATTCTCTCTCCCGTGTTCTTGCTCCACTGCCCTCCTTATCGACCTCAGACATCTTCCTCCTGATAATCTGCTTCACTGAGAAGAAAGTGTTCTCAGGATTCACCATGGCCTATCACTTCACAATTTGCCCCACCAGTCGTTCACCGTTCTTCGTCATGCCCTTCTACAGTGGAATCTATGATCCTTCTCCTCTTTCTCCCATCCACCAACCCTAAACCTATTTCTAATCTCTTGTCTCCCTAGTTTATTTATTGTCTTCAATTCGGTCATCGGACCCTTGCAAAACCCTACCGGAAGGAGGAGTTTCTCTAATCGTAGAAGCCAAGGAGGCGGCAGATGGTGGCGATGGCAAGGGTTGATAGGTAGGACAAGATGATTGCGGCGATGTAGCACATCGTGAAGAGCCTCGCCACATCCAAGAATGCCACCGAGGACAAGATCTGCATCCTCTCCGGCTTCGATAACTACCTCTCCATCATGAATGAAGACCTCTTCCCGCCTACCCCCGACTCCGGCTCTACCAGCGGCATCGATGATGCTGGGCCCTTCGAGGCTGAGGCCTGCCTTGACACCGCTGAGGAGGTAATCCTCTAATGGGACCCCTCCTACTGTGACTCCCTTCTCTAGGAGGCCCCTCCCGAGGAGATCACCGAATTCCTCACCACCGTCGACAAGGTCATCTCCTTCGCCGCTAATCTCCAGGCTTTCCCCTCCTCCTCCCCACTATGCCACCTCTAATCCCCGATGAAGCTCACTAGGAGTCCCTCCCTTGTTCCGCCTACATTGGTCATCCATGGAGAAGTAGCAGTGCCATCGCACAAACATGAATGCACCCCCGATCCCTGTTGCTGACTTCAAGCTTGCATGCTCCTCAAAGCTGCACGCTCCTCAAAGCTGCACTATCCTTAGAGCCACCTAAATTTCAAAGCTGCATAGATCTCAAAGTAGCATGGATTACACGATTCTCAAAGTAGAGCATCCTCTTTATTTCAAGCTTATTTGGGTATATTTAGGTTTATTTGATTGGATTTATTTTATGGGTTTGTCTCTTTTGACATGATTGGATTCGGTCCAACCAAAGTCCCTGCTAACCCAAACTAGACTGGGTCGAGTTCTCCCCACTCCAAGGAAATGATGGGGACCCAAGAGCCTATTATATTTGAATCCATTAGTCTTGAGTCACTTGTCCAAAAGTGAGCCAATTGAGTCTTGTAATAAAGATAACTGAGTCCAGTTGAGTCCACTTAGTCGATCCAGTTATTTTCGGTCCAGTCAAGTCCATCAACTCCATGTAATTATCATTCAAGTTAGAACCAAGAGGAGAGTCATCAGACCAGGAGATTGAAAGAAAATGGTGCAGGTGGTTTGACATGATCCTACACTAGGCATGCAAACAGCTGTGGGAGCAGAATGGATTTTAAAACATTTTTAAAAAATCCATGCAGCGGAAATCTGCTCCGCCCAGAAACTAATCTATTCTAGTTGCATGTAGGCATGTATCATGATATAAAAATATTTGCAAAAATTAAACAAATAAATCTATTTATGCATGATTAAAAAAAAATAATTTTCCGTACCTTTATTCCACCTGGAATAACTCTAGAATAAACCTGGAATAGGCTGGAATAGCTGGAATAAAACTATTCCAGCCTTCTTCTTCCTTGGAACCATGGGATGTCCTATTTTGAGGTTTGAAAATGTCATCCAAACACCACCTTCCGGACCTCCGTTTGCTCCCAAACTTCAGCAGCGGCAAGGTGGACGAATCTACTTCGATTTGCCACCGATATTTGCAATCGAAATAATCTAAAATAGGTGTATAAAATCCCCAAAAGTCTGCTGCCAGAAAACTACAGCAGAACAGGATAGCAAGTTGATCTTCGCGTTTGGGGCTGCAGCGATGAACCCGGCTCGCGTAGCTTGCTCCTAGGAGTAGAAGAGTACTCCCTCTAGAGGGGAGACATGCCCGGGGCACTCCGATCCCTCTCCACATGCAGTGCTAACTGCTGGAAAATGATTCAACCACAGTGAACGGTAGCAACTGGCCTTGCTGCAGTCCAGGGTTTGAGCACTCAAATGGACAAGGAAATGGGGCCTGTGACTCTCCCTCTCACCCTCCAAAACCCAGCATATAAGAGCAAAGACTAAGCTCTCAAAAAGGGAGAAAACTCTCAAAGTAAACATTGCCTAGAAATACTTTTGTTTGCCGTTGTACGGTGAAAACCACTTCCTTGAAACAGGGGACTGCAGTGGTATTTAAAGGCAGCAATGGAGGAAGACAGAGAGACTGGGAGAGGAAGAGGCAGCCGGCTGCATTTCTCCAAATTAATCAGCCATTAACAAGGGTTAAAACATAGCCGGTGGGAGGAGAAAAGATGCCAAGGTCATGATCGTTTGGGTCATTTAGGCTTCCAGCGCTTGGGTTTCTTCCAGCAACGTGTAAAACATTTACACGGTGAAAAAAGAACACCGGTTCAAAACTAGTCCAAGCAAAAAATGGTCCAATCCATTTAAACCTCTTGGTTCAATCTAATTGAACCGGTTCAAGTCCAATTAAATTGGTTCAATGGATTAAAATTGGTTCACAACCAATTGAAGGCTGAAACGATCTCCGAATCAGTTCAAAATTGATTCAGAAAAATCCTGGCGCAGTCCTGGTCAGTCCAGAATAATTTCTGGTTGACACAGACAAGGGCAAGATGGGGAAAAAAGTGCTGAAAAATACTGTGACCATAAAACCGAGATGATTCCCAATCGTAATCGGTATCCGGATCAGAGAGTAATCCTCTGTGGCGTGTGACCTCATAGGTTCGAACCTAAACGGTAGCACTAGAATAATTCTAGTACCAGCACAGGAAACCATCTAGCAATGGGTTCTGACGTTCGGATAGGTCGAAGATGCGGGAGCAAACTATCGAACCTCTGGCATATGGTTACCGTATAATTCAACCCTTTTACCTCTAATGCTCAGGACGACTAAGATTGGGCTGCCAACCTAGACTGAGTCTGTCGACTACGTGTCTCAACCTTGCAAGCCCAGTGACTCTTCACTAGGGCTACCCCGATCGAGGATTTGCTAAATTGAGATACTGCGAGACATTCAATCCAAACTGTTTGGACAGGTCAATTCCATCTTGGTCCATCACTGCTCCACAAGTACTTGCTTGTACCCAGAAACCTTTCATCACCGGATTAAAAATCCGGGTAGTCTGGTACCAAAGCACAGGAAGTTACTTGCAAGCTACCGTGATGACCTCAGGTCGGAGGGACTCATATACCCATATCCTATCGTGAGTATCCCTTTGGCAGAAAGGGGCTGCACGGAGTCACGTTCAATGAGATATCACATATCCCCCTTATAGATCACATCAGTGTTACCACGCTCATTTGGTCAAGAGGACAACCAAATGATGTGAACTACAACAACCCATAATTGATATATTGCCGTCCAGTACAATTTATCCTTTGGTTGTGAACAAGGTTTAAGGACCACTCGATACATCCTCTCTGTATCGAAGTCAGTGTAGTCCTAAGGACTTCATCACATGGAAAGAGTTTATTTTAGGGAAATACAATATGTGATGAGCTGCCAAAAATAATATTTTATAAATTCAAAGAAAGAGTACAATACATAGCTCAACCGCCTACAACCTAGGAGATTGGCTTTGGGACACAATTCCCAACAACTCCCACTTGTACTAAAGCCAATTAGAAGAGTATCTAATACCCATTTCCCATTTACAATAGTCAAACTATTTTATTCCGAGGGCTTTAGTGAACGGGTTGGCCAGATTTTCTTTTCCATCGATTTTCAGAAGATTGATGTCGCCTCATTCTACGATCTCTCGTACGAGGTGGTAGCACCATAGTATGTGCTTGGTGCGGTGATGAGCTTTAGGCTCCTTAGCTTGAGCAATGGCTCCAGTGCTATCATAGTACACCGGAACAAGACCATCTAGGGAAGGTGGCACCCGTAACTCTCTAAGGAACTTCCGCAACCACACAGCTTCCTTTGCTGTATCTGATGCTGCAATGTATTCTGCTTCGCATACCGAGTCTGCAACAGTTGCCTGCTTGGAACTTTTCCAGCAGATCGCTCCTCCATTCAGGGTAAATACAAACCTGACACACTCTTGCTATTATCTCTATCTGACTGGAAACTGGAGTCAGAGTACCCCACAAGTTTCACGTCAGGTTATCCATAAATCAGCCATTGATCTTTAGTATTTCTCAAATACTTAAGGATGGTCTTAACCACCTTCCAATGTGCCTCACCTGGGTCAGACTGGTATCTACTCACTACTCGTAGTGAGTATGCCACGTCTGGTCTAGTACAAGTCATAGCATACATGATAGAGCCTATTGCAGAAGCATAAGGTACTCTACTCATGCGCTCTCTTTCCTTAGGAGTTGTCGCACAATCCTTCTTGGAAAGAGTAATTCTAGAACCTATCGGGAGATAGCCTTTCTTGGAATTTTTCATGCTGAACCTTTTCAGCACGGTATCAATGTACATAGACTAGGATAGTCCCAAAAGCTGCTTAGATCTATCTCTATAGATCTTCATACCTAGTATGTAAGAAGCTTCACCCAAGTCCTTTATAGATAACTGAGATGATAACCAGACCTTTATTCCTTGTAATGTTGCGACATCATTCTCGATTAAGAGAATGTCGTCAACATACAGTACTAGGAATACAATCACAGAACCATTAACCCACTTATAGATGCACGGTTCTTCTCCGTTCCTAACGAAGCCATACGATTTGATACATCTATCAAACCGTAAGTTCCAACTTCGAGATGCTTGCTTGAGTCCATAGATGGACCTCTGCAACTTGCATACTTTTGATTCATCTGTGGATGTGAACCCTTTAGGCTGTATCATATACACCTCCTCTTCCAGCTCCCCATTTAGGAAAGCAGTTCGGACATCCATCTGCTAGATCTCGTAATCAAAATATGCTGCCAAAGAAAGCATGATCCGAATGGACTTGAGCATTGCCACAGGGGAGACAGTCTCGTCATAATCGATACCATATCGCTGACGATACCCCTTGGCAACCAGATGGGCTTTATAGGTCTTTACCTTCCCATCTGCGCCCCTTTTCCTCTTGAAGATCCATTTACACCCGATAGGTTTTATTCCTTCAGGCGGATCAACCAATGTCCAAACATTGTTGATTTCCATAGACTCCATTTTGGATCGCATGGCTCCAAGCCATGCCTCAGAGTCTGATCTCAGAAGTGCATCAATATAGGTGATCGGATCCTCATTGTTCTCATCGAGCTCAATGGGATCACCGTCCCGGACCAAGAAACCATAGTATCTGTCCGACTGACGCGGTATTCTACCTAATCTCCTAATGGGTTCTAGGTGTGATTCTATCACAATCGGTTCTATGATGTCCTTAGAGTGTGCAGGTTCTTCTATTGGCTGAACTTCATCAAGTTCAATCTTAGAGGCTATAGTTCATTCTCCAAGGAACTCCTTTTCCAAAAAGATTGCTCTAAGAGCAACGAACACCTTGTGTTCATTCTCCAAATAGAAGAAATACCCTTTGGTTTCCTTAGGATAATTAATGAATAATCACCGATTAGACCTAGGACCAAGTTTGTCTGAGTCTAAATGCTTTACGTAAGCCGGACAACCCCAGACCCAAAGGTGTGAGATTGAGGGTTTACGTCCAGTCCATATCTCATACGGATTGGAGACAACAGACTTACTTGGAACATCATTTAATAAGTAACAGGCTGTCTGAAGCGCATATCCCCAAAAGGAAAGCGGCAGAGTTGCAAAGCCCATCATGGATCGAACCATGTCTAACAAGATTCGATTCCTCCTTTCGGACACACCATTCAACTGCAGTGTTCCTGGAGGAGGCCACTGAGAGAGAATTCCATTCTCCTCAAGAAATGTCAAAAATTCACCAGATAAGTATTCACCACCTCGATCAGATCGAAGGGTTTTAATACTTTTTCCAGTTTGCTTTTCTACTTCATTATGGTATCGTTTGAACATTTCAAATGACTCAGACTTATGTCTCATTAAGAAGACATAACCGAACCTTGAAATGTCATCTGTAAAAGTAATGAAATATTTGTATCCTCCTCTAGAACTAATTGTCATCGGTCCACATACATCAGTATGTATGAGACATAGAAGTTCTGTAGCTCGTTCACCTTTTTCAGTAAAAGGTGACTTGGTCATTTTACCAAGTAAACAGGATTCACAAGTAGGCAGTGATTCAGAATCACTGACCTCGAGGAGTCCATCTCCTCGCATCTTGTTTATCCTATTTTGGTTAATATGACCTAGCCTACAGTGCCAAAAATACAAATCGTTGACATTATCTAACCTTGGGCGTTTGCTAGAAGTGTACATTACACTAACAAGCTTTGATAGTACATATATGCCATTATTTAATCTAGCTTTCATTATAACAGAGTTATTCAAAATAACATTACAAAAATCTCCTTTTATTGATAGTTCAAAACTACAATTGGCCAAAAGGCCTACAGAGATTATGCTCATAATGAAACTAGGACAATAGTGACAGTCGACTAGTTCGACAGTACAAGACTCAAAGACAAGACACAGAACTCCGACCGCCAGTACTGGAACACGATTTTCATTCCTGACGCTCAGAAACTGTGATGCAGAACAAATAAAGGGATGCGATGCGGAAGTAAATTAAGATTAACTAATTTTTTTTTTTTTTTTTTTTTATAGGTTTGTAGAAGTTGGCTTCAAATCAAAGAAAAGTTAACCTAACATTGAAAGATACTAATATGATAATTGAAAGCACAATTTTAAGGAAACTAAATTATCAGAGTAGTTTAGAAGCAACGGATCGCTGGGGGTTGAGAAACTCCCAGACCTAGGGTTTCACTCCGAGCTTTTAACAAAACAGAAATAAAGAGAAGGGAAGGTTTATCTAACCAGACAATGATCTTCACAGATTTTGGTGGAAGAACTCTCCCGAGCAGATTGTTGGATCCTCGGAGTCGGATATCTTCGTAATGGATCCTCCAATACTGGTCCTTTGGCGGGTTGGCTTCTCCTGAACTCAAGATCTGGAAGAGAAGAAAAACAATTGATGGAATCAGAGAGTCAAGGAAAAGATTTACCAGGTTGATGAACTTGAAGATCGAAATTGCTGAAAACTGGATTCTCCTGGATGCTGATGTGATTTTCCTTGGAACTTGCTCTGGATCTGAAGTAGCCGGACTGGATCTGGATGAAGGTGGATGGCCTGGACTTGTAGAGAGAGAGAGGCCATGGGAGATGGATGGATCTAGGGTTTGGTGGATGGAAAATAATAAAAGGTGGCTAGGGTTTTGGAATTTCAAGTGGCTAACCTAGGGTTTTGGATAAAGATGGAGATCTCTCACCTCCTCAAGGCTCTAATGGAACCCGGATTACCCCCTCACGGAGCTCAACACTTAGAATAGTGCGGAAGAAGAGAAACCTAGGTCACTCAACACAAGAGAATAGCAAAAATAATTTTTCTTCATTGATTTTCTAAAGTTAAAAAGAGAGGTCTATTATATAGACCTAAAATTTTCTCCTAGCTTGTACAAATTCCCATGTGGGACTAAACTCTTCCAACCCCTAGATTAGGTAGAAAATCCTCTCCCTTGGCCAACCAAGAGTCCAAAAAAAATTGGGACGGCCATAAAGGAATTGTTTTGGAACTTTTATGGCACCTCCTTTGGAGTTGGATTTGGATTTGGAGTCCTCTTCTTCTTATGGTATTTCTTCTTTTCTTCCACTCCAAGTTAAGCTCTTTGATTTTGATTTGAACTTCAATTAGGAGTAGGTTGGATGTCCTTCTTTGATTTATTCTCCAAGAGAAGTTTTCTTCCTTCTTTGCTTAGGTAAATTAGGCAGGTGTGGGCGCCTCCTTTAATTTAGCCTCCAATTTGATTTTTTCTTCTTTGGATGTGGGGACCATGACACTGGGATGCCTCTATGGCACCTCCTGGACTCTGGCGTGTGCTCGGAGTGTGGCTGGGCGTGTGGCTTGGAGTGTGGTCTCCACTTGCTTGAACCTTGAGTTGATTGGAAGACAAATGTGGCACCATTTTGGACCAAATTGAAACCACATTGGGACTTGCACCGAGTTAACATGACTCAACAAAATTTAAATGGTGACTCAAGAAATAAATAAAATAAATAAACTGGTTGACCAGGTCAACCTTTATTACAAACCCTAATTTCTCGGGCAATGTCAATCAGAGATCCAAATGGAGCTCTGAAGTCTTCTTCTGAGTCTGGTGCCCGCACCAATTCTCCCAGGGTGGGAGGAACTCGACCCTGTCGAGTAAGGCTCAAGTTGGCTATGGTATCTCTCCAAGAGGTCTGGGTCCAATTCTTGTAATTCTTCTCGGGAGATCCAAGAGTCATCAGAATCTGGCCTTCCTTGCCAGCGGACCAGGTACCTTTGGTATCCTCGATTACGAGTAGAGATAACCTGATCATCCAGGATCTTTTCAATCTGCTCTTTCCTCACAGGCCAGTTTGTTGGTGGACACACAGGGTCGGGATCACTCTCAATGATAGGGTTAGGCTCAAAAGGCTCACTAGGAATCACAGCTGGCTCCCTGTACTCTACTAAGTCTGTAATGTTGAAAGTAGAGCTAATGCCTAGTTCTGGAGGCAACTCGAGCACATAGGCATTGGATCCTACTCTCTTTACCACTCTAAATGGTCCAGCTCCCCTAGCATGTAACTTTCTAACGGTTCCAGGAGGAAACCGTTCAGGCCTTAACCTAATCATCACATAGTCTCCCTCAACAAAAGATTTGACTCGCCTTTGAGTATCAGCCAACTTCTTATAAGTTTCATTACTTAAATTTATTTTGGCATGAATTTCTTTATGCAAGTCTTTTATATGCTGTGCAAAATTCTCAGCAGATTCAGAGACTCGAGTGTGGACAGGTAAAGGGACTAGGTCAAGAGGTGTGTGAGGTTTGTACCCATGTACAATTTCAAATGGACTCTTACCCGTAGACCTATTGACCGAGTCGTTGTACGCAAATTCTGCCCTTGGTAGGTATAAATCCCAATTTCTGGTATTTTCACCAACAAGACATCTTAGCAGATTTCCTAGGCTACGGTTCACTACTTCAGTTTGGCCATCAGTTTGGGGATGATAGGCAGTTGAAAACTTAAGTTTTGTCCCTAACTTATGCCAAAGGGTCTTCCAAAAGTAACTGGTGAACCGGACATCCCTATCTGAAATGATTGTCTTAGGTAGGCCATGGAGTCTAACTATCTCATTGAAGAAAAGTGTGGCTACCTTAGACGCATCAAAAGTTTGGGAACAAGGCAAGAAGTGGGCCATTTTAGAGAATCGGTCGACTACGACACAGATAGAATCATGTCTCCTCTGGGTCTTAGGTAAACCTAACACAAAGTCCATACTCACATCTTGCCAAGGACGATCTGGGACAGGGAGTGGGGTATAAAGGCCAGTGTTTTGTTTTCGCTGTTTGGCAACAGCGCAGGTTCGACATCTAGCTACAATATTAGCTACATCCCTTTTTAAGCTAGGCCAGAAAAAGTGGTCTTCAATAGCTAGAATGGTCTTGTCTTTTCCAAAATGGCCAACTAAACCTCCAGCATGGATTTCCCAAATCAAAAATTCCCTAAGAGAAGTTCTAGGGATGCAAAGCCTATTTTTGAAGAATAAAAAACCATCTACAAGGGTATAATCCTGGTGATTACTAGATGGTCCTTGAACTAGATCCTGATACACAGTTGTGAAATCCGGACAAGACTCATATTCCTCTTTGATTTGCTCAAACCCTATGACCTCAGTTCTAACAGAAGTTAATAACAGAGATCGGCGACTAAGGGCATCAGCTACCTTATTCTCAACTCCAGCCTTATGTTTCAGGACAAAAGTATAGGACTGGATATATTCTACCCACTTAGCATGCCTAGGGTTAAGCTTCTTTTGGGAGTTCAGAAATCTAAGAGCCTCATGGTCCGAAAATAGTACAAATTCCTGCGGTAGCAAATAATGTCTCCAGTAACGCAAAGCTTGCACCACCGCATAAAATTCCTTATCATAGGTAGAATACCTAAGCTTAGCATCATTAAGTTTTTCACTAAAGAATGCTATGGGATGATTCTCTTGGCTTAGGACTCCACCTATTCCTACACCTGAAGCATCACAGGCAACCTCAAATACTTTAGAAAAATTGGGTAATCTCAGAATGGGTGCCTGGGTCATTTTATCCTTAAGATCTAGGAAGGCTTTATGGGCTGACTTAGTCCAATGAAATTCTCCCTTCCTAATACAATCAGTGATTGGAGCAGCTAAAGTACTAAACCCCTTGATGAATCGCCTATAAAAGGTAGCCAAGCCATGGAAACTTCTAACTTCATGCACATTGGTTGGCTCTGGCCAGTCTACTATGGACTTAATCTTCTCAGGATCGGCCGCCACGCCGTCAGGGGTTACTACAAAACCAAGAAAGATAACTCTACTAGTCATGAATTCACACTTCTTAAGATTACCGTAGAGTCTCTCATTCCTCAAAACTTGGCAGACTGCTCTAAGGTGGTCTAGGTGATCTGTTGGGGTCTTACTATAGATCAGGATGTCATCAAAATAGACCACCACAAATTTTCCTATGAAAGCTCTAAGTACCTGGGTCATAATTCTCATGAAAGTACTAGGGGCATTGGACAACCCAAAAGGCATAACAACCCATTCATAAAGACCATCCTTAGTTTTGAAAGCAGTTTTCCATTCATCCCCGGGTCTAATCCTAACCTGATGATAGCCGCTTTTGAGATCAATCTTAGAAAAAACCATTGCACCAGCCATCATATCAAGCATGTCATCTAGTCTAGGGATGGGAAACCTATACTTGATTGTAATTTTATTGATGGCACGACTGTCAACACACATCCTCCACGTGCCATCTTTCTTTGGGGTCAGTAAGGCTGGGACTGCACAAGGGCTAAGACTTTCTCTAATAAACCCCTTCCTCAATAATTCTCCAACCTGCTTTTGCAGTTCTTCATGCTCAGATGGATTCATCCTGTAATGGGGCAAGTTGGGCAAAGTTGCTCCTGGGATTAGATCTATGGCATGCTGGATATCCCTAAGAGGTGGAAGGTGGTCTGGCAAATCCTCGGGAAAGACATCCTCAAATTCTTTTAACACAGGTTTAACTTCTTGAGGAGGTTCTGAGGGTTCCGAAGTTCTAAGCTCCTTAGCAGTCAACATCCAGATGGGTGAACCACTATGAATTTCTTGTTCTAGATCCTTAGCACTGATTAGGTTCACTCCAGTTTTCATCTCCTTAACCTTACCAGCTCCTTTAGTTACCTTGTCCTTAGGGGAACGGAATGGATCGTAATCTTCTTCCCATTGAAACTAAAGACACAGGTATTGGATTTTCCTAAGAGGGTGGCATCATGATCATACAACCAAGGTCTTCCGAGAATTATACTGCTCACCCCCATGGGTAAAACATCGCACCAAATCTTTTTGTGATAAGATTGCATTTGGATTTGGACTTGACATCTAGATTGGATGGGTATGGAGGTAGAATCTACCCAAGAAACCTTATAGGGGTTGGGATGGGGAACTGGGATTAAGCCTAACATCTTGACAGTGCTAGTAGAGATGGCATTTACACAGCTCCCACTATCTATGATGATCTTACATACCTTATCCCCTAATTTAAGAAAAGTTTGTAGGATGTTAGTCCTACGCCAATCCTCTTGAACTAGATTCTGGGATAGGATGCATCTTACAACTCCTAATTGGTCAGATTCATTGGGTTCCTTCTCTCCTTCATACTCCTCAACCAAATTCATTCCGGCCTCATAAACTTCTTCTTCAAATTCCTCACTGGGCTCGGAATTATCATTCTCTCCCTCTTCTATGTAAAGGGATCTCCGTGGGCACTGGCTAGCAACATGACCTACCTTATGACACTTAAAACAGGCTATGGCAGTACACTGACTGGAAATGTGACCTGGTTTCTGACACTTAAAACAGGTGATATTTGAACTAGGGGTTCTCTGGGTGTCAGGTGCCTTACCTTTGTCCATGGGCCTAGGGGTAGAAGTACCCTGAAAAGGTTTACTAGGGATAACTTGGCTAGGTCCATTCCTTGGGATTGGGGCACTAACCCTAGAAGGTATAGGTCCTCTCTGAAATTTCTCAGTGTTCAGTGCAATCTGGTAGGCTTGGTCTAGATCAGTAACCTCTCTCCGAAATAATTCTCTCTTGATATCTTCCCTCAGTCCAGCCCTAAATCTAGACAAAGTGACTTCGTGGGCTTCACTCACATCACATCTCATTAGGTATTCATCAAAAGTAGTTATGTAGTCTGAGACAGATCGGTTTCCTTGTTTCAGGTTTTGCCATTGGTCTAACAGGTTTTGCTGGTATGAAATGGGTAGGTATTTATCTCTCAATTTTTCTTTCTTACCCTGCCAAGTGGTTATGGGCTCAACATTCCGTCTCCTAGTGGTTAGCTCAATGTTCCCCCAGTATAACCTAGCTTGACGCACTAATTTCATCTTGGCAAACTTGTATTTCCTCTCCTCAGACATAGCATACCACTCAAAGTATTGATCCATCTCACCCTCCCAATCAGAATACACCTTAGGGTTCAGACTACCATCAAAAGTGGGTGCATCTAATTTGATGTTCCTGATGAACCTATCATCTCTATCTTCAGGCTCTGGGTCAAGCCTCCTATGATTAGGTTCGGGATCTCTATATAAAGGCCTTCTAGGCTCTTGATGTGGGTGAGGTTGAGGCACATTAAAATCGGGGTCAGGAGCCCAATTCCAATGTCTAGGTTCTTCAAGTACTTGGACTCGATCCCTAAGTTGGGTAAGATCCTCATGAATTTGTGCGCTAAACTGGGCCACAGTGTTTGTCATATCCTGATTCATTTTAGCCATACTTTCAGTAAGAGTTCTGATCATGGCCTCTAAATCAGGTTGGGTTTGACCAGGTTGATATGGCACTCCGTTTCTGGTAGACATGATGATTCAAGCAAGCACACAAAATGAGACTAGACTAAATCGACTACTGGATCACTAGACCTAGAGTCCAAACTAGATGCCCAATCAGAGTGGCAAGCTAGCCTGTAGTAACTCAGGACTCAGCCAGGCAGGTGTAAGGGGAGTGTTAGGTCCCTGATCGCCAATCCTAGACACCAATCAGTGATTGGCCAGGTAGGCGGACCAGCACACAAGCCCTTTGGGACGTAGTCCCTGAACCACCGTTCTAGACACTAAGTGCTAAGCACACACAGAATAACTCAGCAAACTGACTCAACACTAGCCTAGACCCGACCAATTGGTGTCCCTAGCCCACTAGGGCAAATTAGGTCTAACTGATTTTAAATTAGGTCTAGGTTCGAATGATTGGATGGTGGTTTTGGGCTAAGGAGAGGTAATCAACTCCTCCCCTTATCTTAGATGCTCAATTGCCCTTAAGTAAATTATGAGATGATCACTCCAAAAAGAATTGAATTGCATAACACAAAAAACAGAGTTGCTATATTTTATTTCTCAGAATTTTTACTAAAACCAATAAATCACAGAAAAATTATGGAAAATAGGTTCAATTATACTGGTTTCAACGAAGCAAAATTCATACAATTTGGAGTCTTAGGCAGAGAGAAATAATTCAGACAATAGGGCAATTACGGGCTGCAACTAGATTGTCTTCCCCGTTTATAATCCCTGCTACGAAGTTATAACCCAATGGATCCCCTACACGCCCTAGGAACACCCCGTGGAATGGGAGGAGGAGGCTTGCGCCTCGCTTAGTTCCTAGGACCGGACGTCCTTGGGAGTCTACTTCGAGCAGACAAAATAAAAAGAGAACAATCAAAGCAAGCAAGCAAATCAGAAACCCTAGACTGGGCTCTGATACCAAAAATGATGCAGAACAAATAAAGGGATGCGATGCGGAAGTAAATTAAGATTAACTATTTTTTTTTTTTTTTGTTGTTTTTATAGGTTTGTAGAAGTTGGCTTCAAATCAAAGAAAAGTTAACCTAACATTGAAAGATACTAATATGATAATTGAAAGCACAATTTTAAGGAAACTAAATTATCAGAGTAGTTTAGAAGCAACGGATCGCTGGGGGTTGAGAAACTCCCAGACCTAGGGTTTCACTCCGAGCTTTCAACAAAACAGAAATAAAGAGAAGGGAAGGTTTATCTAACCAGACAATGATCTTCACAGATTTTGGTGGAAGAACTCTTCCGAGCAGATTGTTGGATCCTCGAAGTCGGATATCTTCGTAATGGATCCTCCAATACTGGTCCTTTGGCAGGTTGGCTTCTCCTGAACTCAAGATCTAGAAGAGAAGAAAAACAATTGATGGAATCAGAGAGTCAAGGAAAAGATTTACCAGGTTGATGAACTTGAAGATCGAAATTGCTGAAAACTGGATTCTCCTGGATGCTGATGTGATTTTCCTTGGAACTTGCTCTGGATCTGAAGTAGCCGGACTGGATCTGGATGAAGGTGGATGGCCTGGACTTGTAGAGAGAGAGAGGCCGTGGGAGATGGATGGATCTAGGGTTTGGTGGATGGAAAATAATAAAAGGTGGCTAGGGTTTTGGAATTTCAAGTGGCTAACCTAGGGTTTTGGATAAAGATGGAGATCTCTCACCTCCTCAAGGCTCCAATGGAACCCGGATTACCCCCTCACAGAGCTCAACACTTAGAATAGTGTGGAAGAAGAGAAACCTAGGTCACTCAACACAAGAGAATAGCAAAAATAATTTTTCTTCATTGATTTTCTAAAGTTACAAAGAGAGGTCTATTATATAGACCTAAGATTTTCTCCTAGCTTGTACAAATTCCCATGTGGGACTAAACTCTTCCAACCCCTAGATTAGGTAGAAAATCCTCTCCCTTGGCCAACCAAGAGTCCAAAAAAATTGGGACGGCCATAAAGGAATTGTTTTGGAACTTTTATGGCACCTCCTTTGGAGTTGGATTTGGATTTGGAGTCCTCTTCTTCTTATGGTATTTCTTCTTTTCTTCCACTCCAAGTTAAGCTCTTTGATTTTGATTTGAACTTCAATTAGGAGTAGGTTGGATGTCCTTCTTTGATTTATTCTCCAAGAGAAGTTTTCTTCCTTCTTTGCTTAGGTAAATTAGGCAGGTGTGGGCGCCTCCTTTAATTTAGCCTCCAATTTGATTTTTTCTTCTTTGGATGTGGGGACCATGACACTGGGATGCCTCTATGGCGCCTCCTGGACTCTGGCGTGTGCTCGGAGTGTGGCTGGGCGTGTGGCTTGGAGTGTGGTCTCCACTTGCTTGAACCTTGAGTTGATTGGAAGAGAAGTGTGGCACCATTTTGGACCAAATTGAAACCACATTGGGACTTGCACCGAGTCAACATGACTCAACAAAATTTAAATGGTGACTCAAGAAATAAATAAAATAAATAAATTGGTTGACCAGGTCAACCTTTATTACAAACCCTAATTTCTCGGGCAATGTCAATCAGAGATCCAAATGGAGCTCTGAAGTCTTCTTCTGAGTCTGGTGCCCGCACCAAACTGTTCTCCATCTTCAAATCTTCTGCTAACTTGAAGTCCCTGTAACGAATTACAAATGTGAATTGGACTACCAGTATCCAATACACAGTTAGCAGTATCAACAATTGAGTAATTACAAGGTTTTATCATATAAATACCTTGTTCAGCAGACTTCTGCTTTCTCGGCCTGTTCGGATCAAGGGACATAATATAAAAAGGACAGTTCCTCTTCCAGTGTCCCTTCTTCTTGCAGTAGAAACATTCTGTAGAAGATTGATCAGCCTTATACTTCCTGGTCTGACTAGGGCCAGTAGCATACTGCACCTTCTTTCCCTTTTTATTTATTTTCTTCTTCCCTTTCTTAAAGGGACGACGACCTCTACTACCTCCCACTAAATTCACCACCCCTTATTCAGTTGGTGGTCTTTCTCGAAAGTCTACAGCAACTCCAAAAGACCATGGTAGTTAACTGCAGGCTTGTTCATTCTATAATGATCAAGAAAATCAAGATAGGAGGAGGGAAGAGAATTCAGGATCGCATCCTTGCCGAGCTGCTCGTGCAAGGGGCATCCGAGTTTGCCCAACTTTTTAATCAGCTCGATCATGTACAATACATGATCAGTGACTGAACCGCCATTCGGCATCTTGGAATTATAGATGGCACAAGACACTTTATATCGTTCTACATCATCCGGGGTGCCGAAGGATTCCTTCAACTTTTATAGGATTTCATCAGGTTGGGCCTCCTCGAATTTGCGACTGAACTTGTCGTTCATCGCCGCTAACATAATGCATCGGACAGTAGTCCGATCAGAGACCCACTTCAGATAAGCATCTCTGACCGCACTCCGTGCATTAGTGGGAGGGATTTCAGGTGTCGGATCAGTTATCACATAGAGGATCTGTTCATGCTCCAGAACGATTCTCAATCTTCGATACCAACTATCGAAGTTGTGACCCTTTAACTTCTTGTTGTCGAGAAGTGACCGGAGCGATAAATTGGAAGACATCTGAAAAGGAAATAAGACCAAATTAGTGTATGAATTAATAATTTAACCAAAAGACATGGACTTTAGTCTAAAGGTTTCTCCCACTAATTTTTCAGATTGGTAGCCTCTAACTCCAATCCGTGAAAACACTTTTTCAAGTGGGTACTGAAATCCAATAGGCCACACATGAGCCCGACTTTGGCCAGCTCACCCATACGAGCCTAAAGGTAAGTTCGTAAACCAATTGCTTCCCTAAACAATTTTCAGTATTTCATTTTGCCCAAGAGAACACCCCAATCGGCCTAGGGGCCTCCTATTGCGGGTCTCTGGTTAGGTCCAACCATTAAAATGACAAATCCAATGCTTCCAGCTAACTAAAGACCAAGCCCGACTATGGCCGGCCCACCTGGTCCCGTTAAGGAGGTTGCACTGAACTATCATCGATTAGATAGAAATTCTAGTCGCCGGATGTACACCCATTCTATGGAACTGCTGATGCACACCAAGCTAGTGGACATATTTCTTCCAACTTAATGGGAGGCTAAGACACTGTCATCTCTTTGACTTAGTCTTTTTAAGGACCTAATAATTTTAGAGGATTTTTTTAGTTATGACAGAAGAAAAAGACAAGGACATGGATCATCCTCCCACTGAATAAATCAGATTCCAAGAGGGTTAAAATAAATCAACAAATTGATCCATGGGCACCTATAGATCAGTTAGACCGATCATCCTGGGTGACATGGGTTAACTCGAGTCATTGACCTTTTCCAATCAGTTCTGGTCGACTCGACTAGCCAGGTAGGTGAGATCATGGGTGAGTATCCGCCATTAACCATCTTTCCTAGACAATAACCAAGTTGGCCAGGAAAGAGGTAGCCTCATACAACCATGATCACAATGCCAAACCTACCTCGACACCAGTCGGTTTACTAGACTCGATCAGACTAGCCTAAAGACTCGGGCATCCACTGAGCCACTAATTGGATCTATTTTAGATGAATGGATCAACTAATCTAACTATTAGATAGTTCTAAAGAAGAGCCTTAAACAACTTTCATTTAATCTTCTAGTAATCTGGTTCAACTAAACTTAGGTCTAACCCAGTGATGAACCCAACTAGTCAGCTAACCCAATTTAACCCAAAATAGCTTATGCAATGCTTTAGATTTCATAAACCTAAAAATTTTTAATAAGCCAAACACTTAATTAAAATATTTTTTAATTAAGTCATAATGTAAAACATTTTTACACAACAAATCATGCATCAAGATTCAAATTTTACAAATATTTCATATCCATATAAAACATGCCCAATAACATGTATCATCAAATTAAAACATTTTTAATTTTAAAAATTCTTTAAGGATCCTTTTGAAAAGGCCAACACAGACGATCCGCATCATGTCAAAGACACACGGTCATGGTGAAGGTCTCAACTAGGTTCCAAAAACAAATTTGGATACATTTTTATTTTTGTAGATTAAACTAATTTTAATCTATAAACATGCATACAGGAATATATTACAGATGCAACCTGGCTCTGATACCACTGAAAGAAAACGGTGCAGGTGGTTTGACATGATCCTACACTAGGCATGCAAACAGCTATGGGAGCAGAATGGATTTTAAAATATTTTTAAAAAATCTGTGCAGCGGAAATCTGCTCCGCCCAGAAACTAATCTATTCTAGTTACATGTAGGCATTTATCATGATATAAAAAAATTTGCAAAAATTAAACAAATAAATCTATTTATGCATGATTAAAAAAAAATAATTTTTCGTACCGTGGGACGTCCTGTTTTGAGGTTTGAAAACATCGTCCAAACACCACCTTCCGGACCTCCGTTTGCTCCCAAACTTTAGCAGCGGCAAGGTGGACGAATCTACTTCGATTTGCCAGCGATATCTGCAATCGAAATAATCTAAAATAGGTGTATAAAATCCCCAAAAGTTTGCTGCCAGAAAACTGTAGCAGAACAGGACAGCAGGTTGATCTTCACGTTTGGAGCTGCAGCGGCGAACCCGGCTCACGTAGCTTGCTCCTAGGAGTAGAAGAGTACTCCCTCTAGAGGGGAGAAGCGCCCGGGGCACTCTGATCCCTCTCCACACACAGTGCTAGCTACTGGAAGATGATTCGGCCACAGTGAATGGTAGCAACTGGCCTTGCTGCAGTCCAGGGTTCGAGCACTCAAATGGACAAGGAAATGGGGCTTGTGACTCTCCCTCTCACCCTCCAAAACCCAGCCTATAAGAGCAAAGACTAAGCTCTCAAAAAAGGAAGAAAACTCTCAAAGTAAACATTGCCCAGAAATACTTTTGTTTGCTGTTGTACGGTGAAAACCACTTCCTTGAAACAGGGGACTGCAGTGGTATTTAAAGGCATCAATGGAGGAAGGCAGAGAGACTGGGAGAGGAAGAGGCAGCCGGCTGCATTTCTCCAAATTAATCAGCCATTAACAAGGGTTAAAACATAGTCGGTGGGAGGAGAAAAGATGCCCAGCTCATGATCGTTTGGGTCATTTAGGCTTCCAGCGCTTGGGTTTCTTCCAGCAACGTGTAAAACATTTACACGGTGAAAAAAGAACACCGGTTCAATACCGGTCCAAGCAAAAAAATGGTCCAATCCATTTAAACCTCTTGGTTCAATCTAATTGAACCGGTTCAAGTCCAATTAAATTGGTTGAATGGATTAAATTGGTTCACAACTGATTCAAAAAAAATTGGTCCAATTAAATCTAATTGAAGGCCGAAACGATCTCCGAATCAAGTCAAAACTGATTCAAAAAAATCCTGGCGCAGTCCTGGTCAGCCCGGAACAATTTCTAGTTGACACAGACAAGGGCAAGATGGGAAAAAGAGTGCTCAAAAATACTGTGACCATAAAGCCGAGATGATTCTCTATCGTAATCGATATCTGGATCAGAGAGTAATCCTCTGTGGCGTGTGATCTCATAGGTTCGAACCTAAACGGTAGCACTAGAACAATTCTAGTACCAGAACAGGAAACCATCTAGCAATGGATCCCAGTGTTCGGATAGGTCGAAGATGCGGGAACAAACTATCGAACCTATGGCATATGGTTACCGTATAATTCATCCCTTTGACCTCTAATGCTCAGGACGACTGAGATTGGGCTGCCAACCCAGACTAAGTCAGTCGACTACGTCTCTCAACCTTGCAAGCCCAGTGACTCTTCACTAGGGCTACCCCGGTTGAGGATTTGCTAAATTGAGATACTGCGAGATGTTCAATCCAAACTGTTTGGACAGGTCAATTCCATCTTGGTCCATCACTGCTCCACAAGTACTTGCCTATACCTAGAAACCTTCCATCACCAGATTAAAAATCCGGGTAGTCCGGCACCAAAGCACAGGGAGTTGCTTGCAAGCTACCGTAATGACCTCAGGTCGGAGGAACACATATACCCATATCCAATCGTGAGTATCCCTTTGGCAGAAAGGGGCTGCACGGAGTCACGTTCAATGAGATATCACATATCCCACTTGTAGATAATATCAGTGTCACCACACTCATTTGGTCAAGAGGACAACCAAACGATGTGAACTACAACAACCTATACATGATATATTGCCATCCAGTATAATATATCCTTTGGTTGTGAACAAGGTTTAAGGACCACTCTATACATCCTCTCTGTATCGAAGTCAGTGTAGTCCTAAGGACTTCATCACATGGAAATAGTTCATTTCAGGAAAATACAATATGTGATGAGCTGCCAAAAATAATTTTTTATTAATTCAAAGAAAGAGTACAATACATAGCTCAACCGGCTACAACCCAGGCGATTGGATTTGGGACACAATTCCCAACAGAGATTAACCAGGCCCCCTAACTAGAGTTGGCCTTCATGCACCTGGGCCCCTACTCAAGCCCCAAGGCAGGCGCCTGGGCCCCTTTCATGCTGCCAAGCCCATAAGAGAGCACCCCAGTCCAAGCTTCAAGAGAAGGCACCCCAAGTCCATAAGCATCTGGCACCTCCGCAAGCCCATTAGCACCCCAGGCCCTTATGTTTGGCACCCCCCCAACCCAAGTCCACCAAGAGTTAGCACCCTTTCCTGCCCGTAGGAACCCGGCGCCCTAGCCCAAGCACAACAATTGATTTTTCTTGGTCCTCAAGTCTTGTAATCCCAGTCTATCAGGGAGTCCAAGGACCTGGATGAATCTATAATTACCCCCCTCCCCTGTCTTTTATTTTTTGATGCTATGATTGAATGAAAATTTTATGAGTGTTTTCTTTATTTTCCGTGCATGTTTATGCATTGTGCCTTCATGAGGGAGAGGGTGTGAGGCCCAAAACATCCATGCCTTAGGGCGTTGATGCTCCGTGAGGGAGTGGTTATCTAAAACCAACCAACTATCTGCTTCTTCCATCCCCATTATTTTCTTCCCTACCTCCATACCAAAAAAAAAAATTTTTTTGTGGTACCCTAATCCCTGGTGAGTTCTCAGCTCGCCAGCGATCCTTCCCCTCATCCTGTCTGATGAGGACATCAGATCAGTTAAAGATTTCAAGCTTCAATTTTGTTCTTTAAGTCATGTGTTAGTCAATTTTGAGTCCTTTAATAATGTGTTAAATCGTGTAATAAAGTTGTCCAATAATTGAGTCCTGTAATAAGTTAAGGCAAGAAGTCCATAAGTCTAGTGAATCCCTTGTCTCAACCTTATGAGTCCTTAAGTTTATTTGAGTCCTGTAAGTTTGTTTCTAGTCAAGTTTTGTACAAGAGGAGGATTACCAGACCAGAGCAATTTACCAGGTGTTGCCCAAGTTGCTTTCCCAAGAGGGGGGTGAATTGAGAATTTAAAAAATTCAGGCAATAATGTGCTCTTTGAAAATTCCTTATAAGTGTTACGTGCTATGATAGGAAAATAGAATGCAGAAGCGTAATCAAATAAGAAAGGCACAACACAAACACAAGCAAATTATAGTGGTTCGGAGCAACCCAGCTCCTACATCCACTACCCAAGATTACCACTTGGGGTTTTCACTATATCCCCCACTAGAATACAGTCAGATTATTTTCACAAGCTCATAATCCAAACCTCTACACTTTGATTTTTAAACCGGGCTCACCAAAGAAACTCAACTTGGTTTTACCAGGATCACCAAGAACCTAACATGGTTTTAAACACAAGCTAACCAAGAACTTATTTGGTTTCTAAATCGAGCTTACCAATAACCCAACAATTCAATAAAAGAATTGTAAAGAAAAGCAACAAGATGACAAATAGATTTTTGTCGAATGGTTGTCGATGCAGCTCGAGAGAAGCCCACTTGAATGCACTTGAATGCACTTTAATGGCTTCTATAGCTTCTTTACTAAGTGCTTCAAGCTTTATATAAGAGTTGCTGAAGGCTTGAAGTCTATCTTGAATGCTCTCAATGCTCTTTTGCTTGTTGGCTTGGTTGGATATTCAATAATGCATTAACTCTTCATCTCTTTTTCAAAAACTTACTTCAAAGAAGTTCAAATCCCTTAAATATATAGTATTGTACCTTTTTCAGATGATTTTAGTCATTGTAGACCATTGGGATGTGACATTTGACTGTTGGAGTACTTTTTGGATTCAAATTTTATGTTATGGAACTAGCCATTATGTCTAAAATCGACCTTCGAGTCGACTCGGATCACTCGAGTTGGCTCAAATCCTCAAAGTAGTTTTGGTTGAGTCAACTCTCTTTAATCTAGTCGGCTCGCTTGCATAGTGTTCAGATTCCTCACTCTATAATAGTTGGCTCGCCTTGATTCTAGTCGACTTGGATCCTCAAGCCTTCAAAATGCAGTCTGGAAGAGTCGGCTCTTTCTTATTAGAGTCGGCTCGATTGGCTGTAGTTCTTAGATCTCTTTTACTAGACTCTGGAGGAGTCGGCTCGATTTACTAAAGAGTCGGCTCGGATGTTTGGCTATGTGATAGAGTCAGCTCGGACTCCCTTTGGGTCAGCTCGCCTGTCTGATTCAAGAAGTAGTACTCTAAACGAGTCAGCTCGGGTCCCTTAGAGTCAGCTCGGATATCTACATGCCAGAATCCTCATGCATGCCATGTGCTAGAGTTGGCTCTCTTCTCTTTGAATCAGCTCGGATGAGTTCTTCAGTGAATTTTCAGTTCTTCTCTAGAATTCATCCAGCAGGGCTTCAAGCTTTCAAGATATCTTCAAACTCTTCTTATAACATACTCAAAGTAATTTAAAGATTGAAATAAACTAAAAGTAACCCATTTAATTGGTTTATACTTAAATTTTTCTTTGGGTTCTTCTTTACAAGATTCAATTATAATATAACTCAACACAGGAAATAGAAATGTAGGAGTTGAGATTGAGCAATGAATTCATCCTACAAAAACTTGTAAAACACTTGAAGAGTTGTCAGTAAAACAAATGCATGCTCCAATGTTTTGTTATCATCAAAATCACTTATGGGGTCAACACCAGGCCACTCCACCAAAGCTGAGTTCAAGTACTTGGACCACTGCTAGGCCCCTCCTAGCTATGCTACCCAAGAGGTGGGCCTTCCAAGCCCAGGTGAAGCGCCCTCCCAGATTGGCGCCCTACCCAATATCAACGCCCAGGCCTTGGCACCCTGCCCTGGCCCACTAAAGCTGGGGCCCCCTCCCAGGCCCTTCAAGATACGGCACCCCAGCCCAAGCCCCTTTCATGATTGGCGCCCTATCTAGCCCAAGCCCAAGGAAGCATTTTAGTCCAAGGGGGTCAGCCAGCCCAGTTTTACTAGGATATCAGTCTTCCTGTCCAAGTATATTTTAAGTTTTATTTCTACAAAGACTTGTACTCCTAATTAGATAAGGAGAGGGACCCGAGTGAATCTACAAATACCCCACCAATCCCCCTCTTATAAAATAATCTCTTATTCATGAAATAAACTCTGTTAAAATTTCTTGTAAAAATTTGTCCTCCTTTTATAGTGGGTGTGGGAACCGTGTTCTTGTGTGTGTGCAAACCCTAGCCACCTAGATAATCTCTCTCTTCCCTCAACTCCAAGCCACCCCAGCATCCATCCTCAACTCCAAGATGCCCCACACCGAGCCCCCAACAGACCGCCAACAGCAACAACAGCCCACTCTTCCTTTCTTCAATCTCCTGTTCTATATTTTTTTCATCTTCTATCATTCAAACCTTTGACATTTGTAGGGTCCCTCTGGTGAAACCATCATTGGATGAAGTCTTCTTTACCTCCAAATCAATCTAATAAAAACCTGACAAATCTATGGGAAAGTGACCAGACCATCCAGGCACAGATTTGAGTTAAGAGATCTCTTCTGCAACATCATGCAAATCGTTGCTAGGTATGTAGACCCCTTCTCTTCTCTCTTTTTCTAATTTCTTGAAGTTGAACATGCTCCTAATAGGCCTTCTTAGACCTAGGATCCTGATTTTTTTCCCTCTTTGATTGATCTAGCATGTGGGTAGGATGCTAATTGATACAGGATAACCCTAACCTAGTCTTATCTAGTTTCGGGGATCAAACCATAGAAAACTCTAAAAATATTTATTTTCTTTAATCTATTTTTTTCATGTTCATCCCTTGCATATCATCCTGCATCATGTTAGAATCCCATCCCTCATCAATTTGGTATCAGAGCTTAGGATTTGGGCATGTTTTTGCATCATAGTCTAAATTTCTGCATGCTATTTTTTGCATAACCCCTCAAAGCATTAAACTATTTCCCCCATCAAACATTTTTATTTTTATATGAAATTCACGGTAATTAACCTATGTTCTATTCTCTATTTTTCTGTTATTTTTTTGGAATTTTCAGATCCAAGAATAAACAAAAAATATCAAAAACAAAACCCTATCAAAATTTTTGCATACTATTTCTGCATTCGAGGTCCGAGTTTAGATTTGTTTCATGAACTTAGGCATTTTATTTTTGTCTAAAATTTGCATCACATCTTTTTTGTTGAGTCCTATATTTTTTTCAGCATTCTTGGTAATTTTTACAGACTATAAAAAATAAAAAAACCTGCATCTTAGAAACCCTAACCAGAAAATGTCTTTCCTGCACCTAGTTAGAAACCCTAGGTGTTGCATCATCATTCGAGTTTTGTTTTACACGAAATTTTGTAGGAATCATCTTCACTGTGAACCCTCTATTATTCAATTTTTGTGAATTCTTTCTGCTCTGGAAACCATGTTAACATCTGCCACAAAATAGTCCCATAATTTCAGTTTCAGCATAAGAGACTAAACCAAACCTAATCAACTACCAAACCCCACCAAACCCAAGCCAATTTGTTTGATAACTTAACCAATTCAAATTTAAATTCCCACCTCATTAAAAGACAAAAAAATTTTATTTTTCTATTTGTTATTAGATTGTATTAGGGTTCATCGATTGTGCATCATATCATTAAACTAATCTTATAGGAAATTTTACTCTATCAGATCAGGGCAGGATTTCATCACCTATCCTAGGCCCTAAACAACCACCCAGCATCAGAACCTAAGCCTTAATATAAATTAACTAGCAACCTAATAGCCTTAGGGACACCAACAGGTCGAGTCTGAGTATAGTGAGGGAACTAGTGCACCCAACCCATCACCTATTACTGAAAGTTGGTGTCTAAGGCTAGAGGTCCAGTGGCAAACACCCTAAGTGGACTGGTAGTTTTTTAATTAGGATCCTGTCACAAGCACGGGAAGCCTCCTACCACCCCACCTCTTACCTGGCTAGTAGAAGGATTAGGTGATGTGTTGAGTGTAAGTTGAGTTAACTCATTAGGTTTTGGCTCGAGGTCTAGCAAACCTAGCACGTTTTAACCTTTGTGTACTTGACTGCATCATTACACCTTGATTGATTGATTGCATGACCACTAGGTTAGAAACCCAATACCAGTAGTCTCAACCCAACCCAGCCTGACCATGGAATCTAACATAGGAACCTTACTAAGGACCATTAATGATCAGCTTGCCTAATTGAATGCCTAAATGAACCAAATGAACAATAGGCTTGACCATGTAGGAGACCGGTTAGAAACCCTAGAGGAAAACCATAGGACCCATACTAGACCCAAACTTGAGTCACCTTTTTCCATACCTCTTAACCTTAAGAGAACCCAATACCTTGACCCATACTCAGAGCCCAACCCTAGGAGAACCCCATACCATGATTCATACTTGTAGCCTAACCCTAGGAGAGCCCAATACTCTAACCCATACCAAGAGCCCAATCATAGGAAGCCTAATCAAGAATTCTTGGACCAGGATGAGAGACCCATTAGACATGTTTGGGGAATAGTATCTACCTTTGGTGGTGATCCTAAGTTTGAGAACTATCTTAGTTGGGAAAGATATATGGACCTATATTTCGAAAGCCAAATGAATTTTTATTTTGAAAAAGATCAGTTCAGGTTTGCTAAAGCTAAGTTAGTTCACCAGGCTAAGGTAGACTGGGATATGTTCGAGAGAATGGCTAAACTAAAAGGAGAAACACCCATAACTACCTGAAAAGCCATGAAAAGCAAACTTAGGGAAAATTACCTACCTAGGTCCTGTGAATCCAGAACCTATGAATCCAGATCCTAACCCCGATCCTATGAGCCCATATCCCATGAGCCCAGCAGACCCGTAACCCATAGATCTGAACCCATATCCTATGAGCTCAAGGGACCCATAACCCCTAGGAGACCTGAACCCCATAAGATTAGTACCCCTAGCTATCAGCCTAGTGCCAGTCCAATTCCCCTTAGTCAATCTGAATCTAACAGGAATGGTACCCTTAGATATGGCCTAGTATTAGTCCATTTTTCCTTAGTCGACCCACCCCTGCTACCCTAGATACTAGTCAATTTTCACTTAGCCAACTGGTGCGGGCACCATACTCAGAAGAAGACTTCAGGGCTCCATCTGGATCTCTGATTGACCTTGCCTGAAGAATTAGGGTTTTCTGGTTTTGTAATAAGGGTTGACCTGATCAACTCAATTTTGAGTCTGTAATTTTGTCATTTCAATTTTTGTTGGGTCATGTTGACTCAGTCCAAGTCCAAGGCCCAGGTAGGTGTCATTCCCTTTGCCATAGGGCACCACATTTTCCAGCTACAAGTGGGTGCCACACTCCCTGCCACATCTCCATCCAGTGTACCTTGGTCCCCACGCCTCAAGTAAGCAGGTTTTTTTTTCTTGCACCACTTGGGGGAGAAATCCATCAAGATACCTCAATCCAAGGAGGAGCCAACTTCTTTCCAGATAAACCCAAGCCAGGATGGCAAGAATTTTTCTTGAAGAGAGGATCAAGGAGGTGCCCCACAATGTTTCATAAAAATCCAAGTTATAAAAGGGAAGAGAGCATGTCTTGGGGAGAAAATCAAGGAGGCACCCAAAAGTTTCCAAAAGTGCCAAAGCCATGAAAGGAAGAAGCCTAAACTTGTGGAGCAAGACTAGGAGGTGTCCAAATGAGCCAAACCATGAAGGGAAAATCCTTGATTCATGGAGAGATACTAGGAGACACCCCCATAACCTGCCATTTGGAGCTGATTTTCAAGTTTTCTTGGAGTTTTTGGGCTGCCCACTCATGGAAGGAGTCTTGGGAAGAGAATTTGATGCCTAAAGTGTGGGTTAGTCCTATTAGTCCCACATGAGAAATGTATAAAATTTTATTTCTTTGTTATGTCTATATATTCAACTCTATGTAATTCTTGAATTAAACTGATGAATGAATTCAAATTTTGTGTGAGCAACTTTGTGTTTCTCTCTTCCGCACTTGCATCTAGGTGTTGAGCTCCATGAGGGAGTAAATCCGGGTTCCCTAGGAACCTTGAGGAGGTGTGAGATCTCCAACCCCTAAACCCTAGGTTAGCCACTTCAACTCAAAACCTTAGCCGCCCATCATCCTCTTCTTTCCACCAAACCCTAGCCTACCCCAATCTCGCTCGACCTCTCTCTCCAAGTGGAGGTCGACCACCAGCATCCAGGTCCAGTTCGGCTGCTTCGAATACGGAGCAAATCCCAGAGGAAGCCAGATCAGCATCCAGGAGAATCAGGACTTCAGCAACATCAACTTTCAAGTTCTTCTATCTGGTAAATCCTTGAGTATCTGGTTCCATAAATTGTTCTTCTTCTTTCCCAGATCTTGAGTTCAGGAAAAGCCAACTCTACCAAAGGACCAGTATTGGAGGATCCATTGCGAAGATGTCTGAATCCGGGGATCCAACAATCTGCTCAAGAGAGTCCTTCCACTATACTCTGTGAAGATCACTGCCTGGTCTGTAACCCTTCTCTTCTCTTTACTTCTGTCCTGTTGAAAGTTCAGAGCAAAACCCTAGGTCTGGGAGTTTCTCAACCCCCAGCGATCCTTTACTTCTGAACTACTCTGATAACCTAGTTTCTTTAAATTGTGCTTTCAATTATTACATAGTTTCTTTCAATTTAGTTTAACTTTCCTTTGAGTCAAAGCTGACTTCTTAAATATATATAATAATAATATAAAAAATATTAATTTTAATTTGCTTCCGCATTCCACATATTCGTTCTACATCATTTTTGGTTTTAGAGCATTTGTTCTGCATCATCTTGGTATCAGAGCTTTCGTCTTGCATCAATTTTGGTATCAGAGCTTTCGTCCTGCATCATTTTGGTATCAGAGCCCTATCCAGGGTTTCTATTTTGATTGCTTGAGTCTCTCTCTTTTTACTTTGTCTGCTCGAAGTAGACTCCCCAGGACGTCCGGTCCTAGGAACGAAGCGAGGTGCAAACCTCCTCTTCCCATTCCATGGGGTGTTCCTAGGGCATGTAGGGGATCCGTTGGGTTACAACTTCGTAGCAGGAATTGTAAACGGGGAAGCACTCTGTTTTCAGTCTGTAACTGTTCTATTGCAGGAATTATTTCTCATTGTAGGTAACTTTAAATTGTATGATTTTTATTTTCCTAGAACCAATATAATTGAAACTATTTTATATAATTTTCTTGTGATTTATTGGTTTCTATGAAATTTCTGAGAATTAAATTACTGTAACTCTATTTTTATGTTCTGCAATCCAATTATTTTTGAGTGTTCATCTCTTAATTCATCTTAAGGGCATTTGAGCATCTAAGATAAGGGGAGGAGTTGATAACCTCTCCTTAGCCCAAAACCACCACCCACTCATTCGAACCTAAGCCTTTAATCTAAAAATTGATTAGACCTAATTTGCCCTAGTGGGCTAGGGACATCAACAAGTCGGGTCAAGGCTAGTGTTGAGTCAGTTTGTCTGGTTACTCTGTGTGTGCTTTGTACTCAGTGTCTAGAATGGTGGTTCAGGGATTCCATCCCGAAGGGCTTGTGTGCTGGTCCGCCTACCTGGCCATCTCTGATTGGTGTCTAGGATTGGCATTCAGGGACCTAACACTCCCCTTACACCTGCCTGGCTGAGTCCTGAGTTACTACAGGCTAGCTTGCCACTCTAATTAGGCATCTAGTTTGGGCTCTAGGTCTAGTTAGCCCGTAGTCGTTCAGTTGAGTCTCATTTGTGTGTTTGCTTGCATCATGTCTACCCGGAATGGAGTGCCCTACCAACCTGGTCAAACCCAACCTGATGTAGAGGCCATGGTTAGAGCTCTTACTAAAGTATGAACAAATTAAGTCAGGATATGAATGAGAATTTTAACCAGTTTAGAGATCGAGTCCATGTACTTGAGAAACGTAGACATCAAAATTGGACCCCTGATCCAAAATTTAATAGGCCCCAACCTCATCCATGCCAGGAGCCTAGGAGGACCTTATACCGTGATCCCGAGCATAACCTTAGGAAGCCTAACCATGATATCTATAGTGTGGATCGTGTCTATGAGAGGTCCTTACAATATTCTAGACCAGTCACTCAATAACCCAAGTCTTCTAGATCAAACCATTTATATCCACACCCATGCCCAAGTAAGGTCTCTACTAGCTTGAAACCCAGTGTGACCCAGGTTCCTGTATCGCAAGAATGTTGGTTTTATGGAGAAAGAGGCCATAAATCTAGTCAGTGACCATGCATAGGACTGGCTTGTGCACAGCTAAGTGGTAAGAATCCTAAGGATGACATTAATGAGGGAGAACCCAAGCCTACCAATGAGGAAGAAAGGTTAGGTATGACAGACCCAGAATCAGTTGACCCAATTACCACTGACCCGAAACCCATTAAAGATGGCATCAAGGAAGTATATGATGCTGGCTTGAGTCTAGTTGATGAATATGAGGGGGAAGAACTTGAAGAATGTGACATCGATACTATCGATTCCTTACCTGAGGAGACCTTGGAGAGCAACCAAGTGGTAGGACCTAGTTCAGAAAATCAAGAAATTTGTGAGAACCAGGTTCCTTTAGTCAAATATCCCCAGGAAGAACTCATAGTGTTAGCCCGAGCTATCAGTTCGTATCCTCTAATGACAGTCATTCCCCAAATACCAATTGAAGATCTTTGCACTAAACTGTTTAAGTTTGCCCACCCTATGATAGATCCTCTCCTTAGGATGACTGAATCAAGCCTCTTACAATTGGACCTTGTCCCATGCTCAGCCACTAAGGTCTCTCCCGTAATCTCAGTTGGACATCCTTTTCTTGAGCGGATTGATTCACCTAGTCCTGTAGAAGTCCTCCTTATAGCCCCAGACCCCTTCCTTCGCATGATTGACCTACCCTTCTATAGAGTATACCTTTCCGTACCCATAGGTCAAATTTCAAGTCATGAAGTCATCATCCATAGACCCTCCCATGAATCATTCTCTAATCCATTTCTTGAGAAAGTGGATCATTGTTTGCTTAGAGAACAAACCTTAACTATTGCAATCACATGTCCTAGGCTACTCCCCGAACCATCTCTTGATCCATTCCTAGGAGTAGCAAACTTTTCCTTTCGTAAGGATGACCAGTTGACACTCATAGATCACCATTCAAACCTTCAGGTCACCACCCTTAGTCAGCAGGTAATTCGAGACTCCCCCTCATATTTCCTCCCTTTCTCTAGGACTTCCAATGCTTCTTACACCATCCAAGTATACTTTGTCGAAGTCTTTAGAGTGAACCACGTGTCAGGATCTATTAGGTTTGCCACCTACTTCTGGAAGACCTTATGGCACCTACTAGGCACCCATGATAAGTTTTCATGCTCTGCATGCCCTCCTCTGACCCAAGGTCAAACCTAGAGAGCCTTAGTTTGTTAGGTTTAGACCTAGGGTTCCTTTGTAATAAAGTCCATTCTTTAGGAATGCGTTGTCAGTCTAGTTTAGTTTTTCTTGACCCTTTACTAGGCTTTGGCTCAGATTTTGGTTTGATTGAGAGCACCAGGAATTGGGATTTGTATTTTGTCCAGGGCTGAAATTGCATTCAATGTTTCGATCAATAGGTCTATAGGCTAGAGTCCCTTTGAAATTGTTCATGGATACAAGCCTCACACACCACTTGATCTGATTTCACTATTAGCCCACACACACAAGTCTCTTGATGCACTTGCATAGCATGTAAAGGACTTGCATAAAGAAATTCATGCCAAAATAACTTTAGGTAATGAAACTTATAAGAAGTTGGCTGATTCTCAAAGACGAGTCAAAACTTTTGTTGAGAGAGACTATGTAATGATTAAGTTAAGGCCTGAGCGGTTTTCTCCTGGAACCGTTAGAAAGTTACATGCTAGAGGAGCTGGACCATTTAGAGTAGTGAAGAGAGTAGGATCCAATGCCTATGTGCTCGAGTTGCCTCCAGAACTAGGCAATAGCTCTACTTTCAACATTACAGACCTAGTAGAGTACAGGGAGCTAGCTGTGATTCCCAGTGAGCCTTTTGAACCTAATCCTGTTATTGAGAGTGATCCCGACCCTGTGTGTCCACCAACAAACTGGCCTGTGAGGAAAGAGCAGATTGAAAAGATCCTGGATGATCAGGTTATCTCTACTCGTAATCGAGGATACCAAAGATACCTGGTCCGCTGGCAAGGAAGGCCAGACTCTAATGACTCTTGGATCTCCCGAGAAGAATTACAAGATTTGGATCCAGACCTCTTGGAGAGATACCAGAGCTAACTTGAGCCTTACTCGACAAGGTCGAGTTCCTCCCACCCCGGGAGAATTGGTGCGGGCACCAGACTCAGAAGAAGACTTTAGGGCTCCATCTGGATCTCTAATTGACCTTGCTTGAAGAATTAGGGTTTTCTGGTTTTGTAATAAGGGTTGACCTGATCAACTCAATTTTGAGTCTGTAATTTTGTCATTTCAATTTTTGTTGGGTCATGTTGACTCAGTCCAAGTCCAAGGCCCAGGTAGGTGTCATTCCCTTTGCCATAGGGCACCACATTTTCCAGCTACAAGTGGGTGCCACACTCCCTGCCACATCTCCATCCAGTGTACCTTGGTCCCCACGCCTCAAGTAAGCAGGTTTTTTTTCTTGCACCACTTGGGGGAGAAATCCATCAAGATACCTCAATCCAAGGAGGAGCCAACTTCTTTCCAGATAAACCCAAGCCAGGATGGCAAGAATTTTTCTTGAAGAGAGGATCAAGGAGGTGCCCCATAATGTTCCATAAAAATCCAAGTTATAAAAGGGAAGAGAGCATGTCTTGGGGAGAAAATCAAGGAGGCACCCAAAAGTTTCCAAAAGTGCCAAAGCCATGAAAGGAAGAAGCCTAAACTTGTGGAGCAAGACTAGGAGGTGTCCAAATGAGCCAAACCATGAAGGGAAAATCCTTGATTCATGGAGAGATACTAGGAGACACCCCCATAACCTGCCATTTGGAGCTGATTTTCAAGTTTTCTTGGAGTTTTTGGGCTGCCCACTCATGGAAGGAGTCTTGGGAAGAGAATTTGATGCCTAAAGTGTGGGTTAGTCCTATTAGTCCCACATGAGAAATGTATAAAATTTTATTTCTTTGTTATGTCTATATATTCAACTCTATGTAATTCTTGAATTAAACTGATGAATGAATTCAAATTTTGTGTGAGAAACTTTGTGTTTCTCTCTTCCGCACTTGCATCCAGGTGTTGAGCTCTGTGAGGGAGTAAATCCGGGTTCCCTAGGAACCTTGAGGAGGTGTGAGATCTCCAACCCCTAAACCCTAGGTTAGCCACTTCAACTCCAAACCCTAGCCGCCCATCATCCTCTTCTTTCCACCAAACCATAGCCTACCCCCATCTCGCTCGGCCTCTCTCTCCAAGTGGAGGTCGACCACCAGCATCCAGGTCCAGTTCGGCTGCTTCGAATACGGAGCAAATTCCAGAGAAAGCCAGATCAGCATCCAGGAGAATTAGGACTTCAGCAACATCAACTTTCAAGTTCTTCTATCTGGTAAATCCTTCCTTGAGTATCTGGTTCCATAAATTATTCTTCTTCTTTCCCAGATCTTGAGTTCAGGAAAAGCCAACTCTGCCAAAGGACCAGTATTGGAGGATCCATTGCGAAGATGTCTGAATCCGGGGATCCAACAATCTGCTCAAGAGAGTCCTTCCACTAAACTCTGTGAAGATCACTGCCTGGTCTGTAACTCTTCTCTTCTCTTTACTTCTGTCCTGTTGAAAGTTCAGAGCGAAACCCTAGGTCTAGGAGTTTCTTAACCCCCAGCGATCCTTTACTTCTGAACTACTCTGATAACCTAGTTTCTTTAAATTGTGTTTTTAATTATTACATAGTTTTTTTCAATTTAGTTTAACTTTCCTTTGAGTCAAAGCCGACTTCTTAAAATATATATAATAATATAAAAAATATTAATTTTAATTTGCTTCCGCATTCCACATATTCGTTCTACATCATTTTTGGTTTCAGAGCATTTGTTCTGCATCATCTTGGTATCAGAGCTTTCGTCCTGCATCACCAACCCCCTCCTACCACTCCACTGGTTCACAAGAATGACATTAAAGAGGAGATATATGAAGCTGATGTGAACTTAATGGATGAGTACGAGGAAGAAGAAGAAGAGATACCTATAGAAGACCTAGAATTAGTTGACCCAGTGATAGGGGACAACATGCACAAAAATTATCCTAAAAACCCATATGAGTACCGATAGTTGTAATAAACATAGATTCTGAAGAACATTCAAATATGATAGATTTTAGGTCATGCATTCCCTCATGCTAGGCTCAATATAATGATAAAGAACTAGGACTCAGAGATTGAGAAATCCCTGACCAAGGACATGCATGCATTTCAAAGATTTAGATCTAAAGCAAGGAAGGAGAAATAAAACCCTATGACAGTAATAACTACTTCTTGTGTGATGAGTTCACTTATCCTTGGAAGATGCGGCCTGGGTGATCAATGTCAGCTATCTAACGCAGGGCATCAGGGGACTTGGTTGATGGTTGGGCTCCCTTCAAAGGCTCGGTACAGGAAGAGGGACCCTACAAGGTTTAATCACGGATTAAGTAAAGGAGCCCAAAACTAAAACATAACCCACAAAGTTTAATCTCGGATTAGCTTAAGTGAAACAGCCATAATTAAGATCCAACCCAAAATGAAATAACCAAAAGACCAAGGGCTCGAAGATGATGGTGTCGGGCGATCTTTGAGGGAAGAAGGGTCTTTGTTCTCAATGGGGGAGTTGGCCTTCGGTGGTAGAATGGCAGCAGGCATCCAGAAATGAGGCCGGGAGCTCGGGAGCTGGGAGGAGATGACTCGAAAGTGTTGGGTTCGTGAACCAGTGCGGAAGCGTGGATTTCAAAAATTTATGAAACCAGGTCCGAACCCTAATCCCAAATCTCCTTATTAGCAGTTAAAAACTATGACTACATGCATGTCCAAATTTAAATATTGTTTAAATACTAACCTCAGATCGCTATTACCAGTCTGATACAGAAATGAACTCCAAATTGAGTAGCCTCTTGAACACACCAGGCGTCCACTTGTCTGCCCTCCGATGGTGATCCACACGGGCAGATGATCAAGACACTGACTCCTTAATTGGGTTCCTTCCAATCAAGTTCTACCCCAAGAACTTGATACATGGGCTATTGGCTAGGACTCCTCTAGCCAAACTAGGACTAAACCTTCTCTCTTACCCTTCTCCTTGTCTTCTAGCAATTTTGGCCCCTTAAGACACTCTTGTCTTAAGAATAAGCCCTTGTCCTAAAATGAGACAAGGCTTGTCTTGGAGGGAGAAGAAAATTAAGACAAGATTGTCTTAATGTAAGAAAGAAAGGAGAGGCGCCTTCTTCCTTTACCGTCGGAGAGTTTCTCTCTGACTCTCCTTCTGTTCTGAGATTCGACAGAGCCAAGGCTCTATAAAGGAATCAAAGAGGAAAGAGAGGAGGGGGAAACGAGGGAGAGGGAAAATCGAAGCAAGGCTTCGCTGTAGAAAAACTAGAATATTTTTACGGTGAAGTCTTCTCCTTAAATAGGCGACAGAGAGGCACCTACCCATCTGTAATCACCCTCTCACGCCCCTCTCTCCCTTCTCACATCCTTTCCCTTCATCTCACGGCCCTTGAATTAATCTCACGGCCTTTCGGATGGGAAGACGCAAGAAAGAGTCGCGAAAAACACAGAAGGGCGCGCGCAGAAGAGAAGAGTCGCGCCCCTTCGGTGTTTTTTTTTCTTTTCTTTCACGGTAATCCCATTTTTTGAAGAGTCCACACCTAGGTGGACTCTCTTCCATGCCCCTTCAGCCAAAACGCCGACCCCTTTTTCTTTTCTCATGCAAAAATGCCGCTTGGAGAGAGTCCACGCGCGCGTGGACTCTTCTCCTTGCGCGCGCGCGTGGGAAGAGAGGGGAAGGGGCTTAGGCGATGTGGGAAAGGGGTTTAGCCTCTTAGGTTAGCCCAATTGCTAGCCTACTATTAGCCCAATGTCTTGAATCTTCAATTAGATTCAAATCGGAATGAATTTGGATCTAAAAAAGACCAAATCGGAACCCTAACTCGAATCCGATTCAAGTAGAAGCCATGGTTTGCAACACATGCTAGTGTGTTCATCTGCAAACGAGTTTTAATTCCAAATTAAATCCTTGATTATCTGTCCTAAGTGTGTGACCCATTGGGTTCCATACCTAGCCAGCAGTGGGTCCGAGTGCAAGTTGACCTAATTTGATCAGAACTCATTCTAATCGATTTAGGTTAAATCGAGCTAACTCGAGTTAGTCAATTAGGACTCCTCCTAATTAGTGATCCAATTAAACCATTTAATTTGATCAACCCACAAGACAAGATTGACGTCTAGCAACGTGTCATGTCACCCGGAAGATATGGAAATTCTGGTGAAATTCCAAAACTACCCTTCAGTGGAAAGTTCCCGTACAATTCGATCCTTCAATCATCTTGCATCCCGAATATAACTATGGATATGGAAACATGTCAAAACCAGCTTATACTCATTCCCAGCTCAGTCATACACTAATGATTCAATTAATTCGATATTAGAAATCATTTCTAATATCTGTACTTTGATCAAAGATTTCCTGAATCATCATCTGACCTAATTTGGCTGGATGCAATCTCCTCCTACTAGGAGTGATCAATTCCTTGTTGACCTACTCATTACCTTCATATACAATTCACCATACCCAGCATCAACCTCGTGCATGACCCAGTGTCATGATTGAGATTGAACCAAAGCATGGGTTCATGTACATAAGGTATTATGGCAGTCTCAGGTCATAGGACTACTTGTACAACTCCCACTATGAGAAAAATCTATTGACATGCAGCTAAGGCTCCATTAGATGTTCTCAAACTGGATCTATTCAGTGAACTCATTTGCTAATGAGCACCCACATCCTTGTATTAGTGTCCCACACAAGTGACTGTGAGAGCAGTCACCCTTTTCAGCATACATAGGATGTGCCAGTCTAACCGGAAACCCTGATCCCTAACTCAGGGTTCCTATGACTAGGAATATTCTAGATTAGGGTTTTAAGGCCTTAGATCTCACTGGTATGATCTCATCATAGCCCTAGGACCATAGCCCTAATCTATGGGGTTCATCATATAATGACACAGCGAATGATGGAAAAATATTGCCTTTATTAACTTGTCAATTTACAATGGTCTGGGAGATACAAATATTGGCTTATAGGGCATAAACCTTTCAATCTCCCACTTGCACTAAAGCCAATCGCTCTTATTCTTTAACCCCATACAATCGAGGTGGCGATCAAACTCCCGCTGTGGTAGAGCCTTAGTGAACGGGTCTACTATGTTGTTCTTTGTATCCACTCTATTGATGCAGACTTCTTGTCTCTCGATTATCTCTCGGACAAGATGGAAGCGTCTCAGAATGTGCTTGGACTTGTGATGGGCTCTCGGTTCCTTAGCTTGAGCAACTGCTCCAGTGTTATCACAATAGAGTGGCACCGGGCTCTCAATCTCAGGAACTACTCCCAACTCTGTGATGAATTTCTTCATCCAGACAGCTTCCTTGGCGGCTTCACTGACAGCTATGTACTCTGCCTCGGTAGTTGAGTCAGCTACAGTCTGCTGTTTAGTGCTCTTCCAACTTACTGCTCCACCATTCAAGGTAAAGACATACCCTGAAATGGATTAACTATCATCTGGGTCTGATTGAAAACTAGAGTCTGAATAGGCTTCTAGTTCAAGATCAAACCCTCCATATATAAGAAAAATATCCTTAGTCCTTCTCAGGTACTTAAGAATATTTTTCACAGCCTTCCAGTGATCCTCTCCTGGATCAGCCTGAAATCTACTGGCTACATCCAAGGCATATGCCACATCAGGCCTGATACATAACATAGCATACATAATCGACCCTATAGCCGAAGCATAAGGTATAGAACTCATTCTATTTCTTTCTTCAGGTGTCTTAGGAGACATCCTCTTAGAAAGACGTATGCCATGACCAATAGGTAAGTAACCTCTTTTACTTTCCTCCATGCTAAATCTCTTTAGCACCTGGTCAATGTACCTAGATTGGGATAAGCCTAGCATCCTTCTTGATCTTTCTCTATAGATCTTTATACCCAGTATATAGGATGCTTCTCCCAAGTCTTTCATGGAAAACTGTTTCGATAACCACACTTTGACTGATTGTAACATTGGGATATCATTCCCAATAAGAAGTATATCATCAACATATAGAACTAAGAAAACTATGGCACTCCCACTAGTCTTCTTGTACACACAAGGTTCATCCTCATTTTTGAAAAAATCAAATTCTTTGACTGTTTTATCAAATCGGATTTTCCAACTCCTGGATGCTTGCTTTAATCCATAAATGGATTTCTTTAGCCTACATACCTGATTAGGTTTAGTCTCCAAGACAAAACCTTCTGGCTGTGACATATAAACCTCTTCCTCAAGGAAACCATTGAGGAATGCAGTTTTTACATCCATTTGCCAGATCTCATAATCATGATATGCTGCTATAGCAAGCATAATCCGAATAGATTTGAGCATGGCAACAGGGGAAAATGTTTCATCATAATCTATTCCCTGTTTTTGTCTGAAACCCTTAGCCACCAATCTGGCTTTATAAGTTTCAACTTGGCCATCTGCCCCAATCTTCTTTTTATAGACCCATTTACACCCAATAGGGTTAATACCCTCTGGTGCATCAACCAAAGACCATACTTGGTTGACATACATGGAGTCCATCTCGGATCTCATGGCTTCCAGCCATCTGTCTGAGTCTCTACTCATGACTGCTTCCGTATAGGTTAGAGGCTCATCATTTTGAATGATTTGGGCTTCATTATTTTCAATTATGAACCCATACCTCTCAGGTGCCTGTCGCACCCTATCAGACCTATGGATAGGAGTGTGTTCAGGTTCTATATTAACTATGTTGTTACTTGACTGAGAAGTGTCTATTTGTTGAATTTCATTAAGTTCGATATTTCTACCAGTGCCCTTTTGTAGGATGAATTCTTTTTCCATAAAAGTGGCATGCCTACTGACCAAAACCTTTTGTTCAGTAGGGTGGTAGAACAGATATCCTGTACTATCTCTAGGATATCCCATAAATAGACATTTGTCTGCTCTAGCATCTAGTTTATGTCCAAAATTTCTTTTTACATAGGCTGGACATCCCCATATCTTAATATACTTAAGATTGGGCTTCTTACCTCTCCATAATTCATATGGAGTGCTAGAGACAGTTTTAGATGGTACTCTATTCAAGATATAAGTTGCTGTTTCCAAAGCATATCCCCAGAAAGAAAAAGGTAACTCCGTGAAGCACATCATGGATCGTACCATATCCAATAAAGTACGATTCCTCCTTTCAGCAACACCATTTAATTGTGGTGTGTAAGGAGGAGTCCATTCAGAGATGATCCCCTTATCTTTAAGGGATCAAGAAACTCAGTGGATAAGTACTCACCTCCTCTATCTGATCGGAGGATCTTTATACTTTTTCCTGTCTGTTTCTCTACCATACTTTGATACTCTAAAAATTTTTCAAAAGCCTCGGACTTATGTTTCATTAGATACACAAATCCATACCTTGAAAAATCATCAGTAAATGTGATGAAGTATGAGTATCCACCATAGGCTTGAGTTTTCATAGGCCCACATACATCTGTGTGTATGAGTCCTAATAACTCTTTTGTCCTTTCTCCATGTCCACTAAATGGAGTCTTGGTCATCTTACCCATGAGACATGATTCACAAGTTCCTAATGACTCATAGTCATAAGGATCAAAGAAATTTTCTTTGTATAACTTGTTAATCCTAGTCTCACTAATATGTCCAAGTCAACAATGCCAAAGTAAGGTATTGTTTACATCATCTCTTTTCCGTTTGTTAGAAACATGAAAAATATTGTCATTAGTGGAAAGAGTTAATAGACCATTGCAGAATATGCCATAACATATAATTTCATTAGATAAAGAAATTGAGCAGCCACTGCACATTACATTCATAGTATATCCTTGTTTAAGTAACAAGGGTACAGATATGATATTTCTAATGATTTTTGGCATATAGTAACAATTCCTTAGCTCCAAGATCTTCCCTGAAGGTAACTTCAAAATATAAGTCCCTACAGCTTCTGCTTGGATGGGGTCCCCTCCAGCACCGTAGAGCTCAAAGTTACCTTCCTTCAATACTTTAAGCCCCTGAAGTCCCTGCAATGATTTGCAGATGTTATGACCACAGGCGGTATCCAACACCCAAGTATTTGAAATGGAAGAATCCAATGACAAAATAGTATGAACTTCTTTCATACCTTTTGGTGCCTCTGATGCACCAGGCTTCACACTTGCAAGGTAAACCTTGCAGTTCCTTTTCCAATGACCCGGCTTGCCACAATGAAAGCAGGTCATCTGTCCGGAGGCCTTCTTTCCTTTCTTCTTCTTAATGCCCCCTTTGGGATTCATCCTCTTACTGGAACCCTTTTTGCCTGTCTTCTTCTTATCCACAAGAAGAACTGGAGCCTTATTTTTCTTTACATGGCTCTCTGCTGTCTTCAACATATTCAACAGCTAAAGCAAGGAAGAATTAAGTTTGTTCATATGGTAATTAAGAACAAACTATGAAAATGACTCTGGGAGTGATTGCAAGATCAAGTCTTGATTCAACTCCCCATCCATTACAAAACCTAATTGACCTAATCGAGTGATTAGATCAATTATCTTTAATACATGGTCTTGTACTGATGTACCTTCTGTCATCCTTGCATGGAACAACTGCTTAGATATTTCATATCTAGCAGTTCTACTGTGTTCTCCATAAAGCTCTTTTAAATTGAGCAGTATGGAGTTAGTATCCATGCTATCATGCTGCCTCTGCAACTCATTAGTCATAGAGGCAAGCATAACACACTTGACAGTAAGTGAGTCATTTTGCCACATATTATATGTGGTCTTCTCCTCTTGCGAGGCATCTTCCCTTGGTGGTTCCAAAATTGGGGTATCAAGAATATAGGAAATTCTTTCTTGACTGAGTACTATTTTTAAATTTCTCAACCAATCAACATAATTAGGCCCAGTCAATTTGTTGGCATCTAAAATACCACGGAGTGAGAGTGAAGAGGCCATTTATCTACATTTAAACAAAGAACAATACATAAGCAAACAACCATGAAATGACAATACATAATTAAATTAGGACTTTAATTTAATTATGTCTCCCACTATTTAATCGAGCATCATAACCCTCTATACGATGATCGAGAAAACCCTAATTAGTTTTTCTTAGTGGGGTTGAGATCCCAATCCCTTTAAAAGACCTTGTGTGTACACAACAAATCCTATATAAGTTCATATGTAGGAAAACTCTCTCCAATTGTAACCCGTACAATTCTCAACTTATCCCGGCCTCTAAAATATTAATAGCCTTGTGTATACACAACAAACTATAATATTTTAGTTAAGTAAGACCCTCCATAGCCATATAGTCATGACTTTAATAGTAATACCCTTGTGTGTACACAACAAAATATTACATTAAATCATGCCATAAACAAATAATTGTATTAGGCCAAAAATTGTGTTAGTCACCATATTAGGTCTTGTGTGTACACAACAAACCTAGTATAGATCGTAACACAATAATGACCTATCATGAAGGAAGACCAATAATAGTATTTTAACACCAAGCATGTTAGTCAAGAATTAAATCAATCAGATCGGCCAGGCTAGTGGAGGAGATGTGGGGGTCCCCCCGTTGCTTTTCTAGACACCAATTTAAAATTGGCCAGGTCAGACAACGAAACCAATTAAAAACCACGATTCCCTTTACCTTCCCAGAACCACCTTTCTAGACACCGAAATGACTAATTATCCATCATGACTAATAATGCTTATCGGTTAACTATACTACCACTTAATATAATTTTAAGAGGGATTTATGCAATGCCAGCACATTCAATTAAAAGCTATCACATATATTAATACATGCTTTAAACTAAGCAAATATGTGAAATATGTGCCATCATACTAGGACAACCATTTACCATAAAATAGATACACCATTATGCCAAGGCAACCTTATTTCAGTATGATGGCTCCAGGGCTAATCATATCTCTAAGACAATTAGGGTTTCAGTGGAAAACCCTAACCGGTGGCTATCATCAAACTCATGTTCAATCAAAGACATGCATTGTGCATCAATATAAAAACTTTAACATGATACTACATCATTTAATAAAACATGAATTGAACTGCATAAGTTTTAATCCTAATAAGGTGGCTCTGATACCAATGTTGGGTTCGTGAACCAGTGCGGAAGCATGGATTTCAAAAATTTATGAAACCAGGTCTGAACCCTAATCCCAAATCTCCTTATTAGTAGTTAAAAACTATGACTACATGCATGTCCAAATTTAAACATTGTTTAAATACTAACCTCAGATCGCTATTACCAGTCTGATGCAGAAATGAACTCCAAATTGAGTAGCCTCTTGAACACACCAGGCGTCCACTTGTCCGCCCTCCGATGGTGATCCACACGGGCAGATGATCAAGACACTGAATCCTTAATTGGGTTCCTTCCAATCAAGTTCTATCCCAAGAACTTGATACATGGGCTATTGGCTAGGACTCCTCTAGCCAAACTGGGACAAAACCTTCTCTCTTACCCTTTCTTTTATTCTAGCAATTTTGGCCCCTTAAGACACTCTTGTCTTAAGAATAAGCCCTTGTCCTAAAATGAGACAAGGCTTGTCTTGGAGGGAGAAGAAAATTAAGACAAGATTGTCTTAATGTAAGAAAGAAAGGAGAGGCGCCTTCTTCCTTTACCGTCGGAGAGTTTCTCTCTGACTCTCCTTCTGTTCTGAGATTCGATAGAGCCAAGGCTCTGTAAAGGAATCAAAGAGGAAAGAGAGGAGGGGGAAAAAATCTTCTGGAGAGGGAGAGGGAAAATAGAAGCAAGGCTTCGCTGTAGAAAAACTAGAATATTTTTACGGTGAAGTCTTCTCCTTAAATAGGCGACAGAGAGGCGCCTACCCATCTGTAATCACCCTCTCACGCCCCTCTCTCCCTTCTCACATCCTTTCCCTTCATCTCACGACCCTTGAATTAATCTCACGGCCTTTGGGATGGGAAGACGCAAGAAAGAGTCGCGAAAAACACAGAAGGGCGCGCGCAGAAGAGAAGAGTCGCGCCCCTTCGGTGTTTTTTTTCTTTTCTTTCATGGTAATCTCATTTTTTTGAAGAGTCCATGCCTAGGTGGACTCTATTCCACACCCCTTCAGCCAAAACGCCGACCCCTTTTTCTTTTCTCATGCAAAAACGTCGCTTGGAGAGAGTCCACGCGCGCGTGGACTCTTCTCCTTGCGCGCGCGCGTGGGAAGAGAGGGGAAGGAGCTTAGGCGATGTGGGAAAGGGGTTTAGCCTCTTAGGTTAGCCCAATTACTAGCCTACTATTAGCCCAATGTCTTGAATCTTCAATTAGATTCAAACCGGAATGAATTTGGATCTAAAAAAGACCAAATCGGAACCTTAACTCGAATCCGATTCAAGTAGAAGCCATGGTTTGCAACACATGCTAGTGTGTTCATCTGCAAACAAGTTTTAATTCCAAATTAAATCCTTGATTATCTGTCCTAAGTGTGTGACCCATTGGGTTCCATACCTAGCCAGCAGTGGGTCCGAGTGCAAGTTGACCTAATTTGATCAGAACTCATTCTAATCGATTTAGGTCAAATCGAGCTAACTCGAGTTAGTCAATTAGGACTCCTCCTAATTAGTGATCCAATTAAACCATTTAATTTGATCAACCCACAAGACAAGATTGACGTCTAGCAACGTGTCATGTCTACCCGAAAGATATGGAAATTCTGGTGAAATTCCAAAACTACCCTTCAGTGGAAAGTTTCCGTACAATTCGATCCTTCAATCATCTTGCATCCCGAATATAACTATGGATATGGAAACATGTCAAAACCAGCTTATACTCATTCCCACCTCAGTCATACACTAATGATTCAATTAATTCGATATTAGAAATCATTTCTAATATCTGTACTTTGATCAAAGATTTCCTGAATCATCATCTGACCTAATTTGGCTGGATGCAATTTCCTCCTACTAGGAGTGATCAATTCCTTGTTGACCTACTCATTACCTTCATATACAATTCACCATACCCAGCATCAACCTCGTGCATGACCCAGTGTCATGATTGAGATTGAACCAAAGCATGGGTTCATGTACATAAGGTATTATGGCAGTCTCAGGTCATAGGACTACTTGTACAACTCCCACTATGAGAAAAATCTATTGACATGCAGCTAAGGCTCCATTAGATATTCTCAAACTCGATCTATTCAGTGAACTCATTCACTAATGAGCACCCACATCCTTGTATTAGTGTCCCACACAAGTGACTGTGAGAGCAGTCACCCTTTTCAGCATACATAGGATGTGCCAGTCTAACCGGAAACCCTGATCCCCAACTCAGGGTTCCTATGACTAGGAATATTCTAGATTAGGGTTTTAAGGCCTTAGATCTCACTGGTATGATCTCATCATAGCCCTAGGACCATAGCCCAAATCTATGGGGTTCATCATATAATGACACAGCGAATGATGGAAAAATATTGCCTTTATTAACTTGTCAATTTACAATGGTCTGGGAGATACAAATATTGGCTTATAGGGCATAAACCTTTCAGAAAGCTGGCAGAACTCTGTTGGGGCGATGGTCCGGAGGAGAAGCTGGCATCGTGGTGATCTCTGGGAGGAGTGGGAGCTTCGATCTTTGATGGGGAGTTGGGCTAGGGAAGACATTCGGGAAGGGAGCTAAGCACTCAGGGATGTCTGTAAATAAGGAACAAGGGAGGTGAGCCGGGCGATGGAAGGACCGAAGGTGGGAGGTCGGGCGACGAAGGACTGGAGGAGGGAGGTCAGGTGATGGAGAACCGGAGGAGGGAGGTTTGGGCGATGGGAGACCGGAGGAGGGAGATCTAGCATCGGGTGGCTTGGGCCATGGCAGACGCGATCAGATGGGCTGAGGATGAAGGTTACGGAGTCTCAGGCAACTATGGAGGGAGTGGGCGGTGCAAGCATTTCTTGGTGGGGGGGTAGCAGTGGGCTTAGGGAAGATGATTGAGGATTAGGGAAAGATGGTGGATCTTTGGAGCAAACAGGAGTTGTGGAGTAGACGGAGATGGTAGCGGTCGATCGAGATGGTCGTGGGATGGAGGTGCAGCGGTCGGAGATGGTGTGGAAGGGTGGTGCAGTGGGACGATGGAGATAGATGGAGCCTCGTACCCATCGACGTCGCGGTCACGATGAAGGCTCGGACAAGCCTCGCTCCCCTCGATGTTACGACTATAACGAAGGCAATCGGAGAAGCAATCGGAGAAGAAGAACTGGGTTTTTTCATTCAAATTCATCATATCATCCTTCATACAATCGAGCCTCATTTATAGGCTTACGAACTAGTTTCCAGAATGCTCTATAAGGGGTTAATCACTAACTAATCCAAGGATTAGTTACACAACATAACTTATCCTAAGAAGGTGGCGGGGGATTTGTTACAATGGGATTTCAACGAGATTCTATACATTTTTTAATTGCAAAAATTGAAGCAAAATAAATTTTGGAAATTTCCGCCACATGGGTTTTGGTTTGACCGTGTCTCGAGTCAGCTCAGCGATCTCGGGTCAGCTCGATGGTGCTGGTCCTATTCTCCTTGTTCTGTGATCCAGATGGGTTCTTGAGGCTTGGTCTTGGTCTTGGTGTGCCCACCATTTCTCCTAGGATGGGAAGAACTCTACCCCATTGAGTAAGGGTCTATTTGGCTTTGATACTCTTCTAAAAGATCCGGATCAATTCATTGCAGGTCCTCTCTGGTAATCCACGAGTCCTCTGATTCGGGATGACCTTGCCATCTTTCCAAGTAGCGCTGATAGCTATTCCGTCGAGTACTAATAGCTTGATCATCCAGGATTCGCTCGATCTTCTCTCTTCGCTCAGGCCATTTTTATGGACACTCCAGGGTAGGTTCTCTCTCAAGTAAAGGGTTAAGCCCAAATGCCTCACTAGGAATTACTGCCAGTTCCCTGTACTCAGTTAGATCAGAAACATTGAAAGTTGAGCTAATGCCTAAATTCAGGGGGTAACTCGTGCACATAGGCATTGGGTCCAATTTTCTTAATAATTTTATAGGGTCCATCACTTTGGGAATGCAGTTTCTTGATGGTTCTAGGAGAAAATTGTTCGGGTCTGAGTCTTATCATGACAAAATCCCCTACAGAAAATTCTTTGAAATGTTTTCCATAAACAGCTTGTCTTTTATAAGCATCGTTACTCATTTTGATCTTTTGGGTGATTTCTTTATGCAAATTTCTAATATGCTGTGCAAAAGAGTCGGCTAACTCAGATACTCTAGCATGCAATGGTAGGGGAATCAGATCAAGTGGTTTATTGGGTTGGTACCCATGGACAATCTCGAAAGGGCTCTTACCGGTTGTCCTATTAACATAACTGTTGTAGGCAAACTCGGCTTTAGGTAACAGCAGATCCCAATGCTTAACGTTCTCGCCTATAAGGTACCTAAGCAGGTTTCCAAGGCTTCGGTTCACTACTTCAGTCTGGCCATCAGTTTGGGGGTGATAGGCTGTAGAAAATCTCAACTTAGTTCCTAACATATGCCAGAGGGTCTTCCAAAAGTAACTGGTGAACCTTACATCTCTATCAGACACAATCGTTTTAGGTAGGCCACGTAACAGAACTATCTCATCCAGGAAAAGCTTGGCTACCTTAGAAGCATCATAAGTCTAACTACATGGTAGGAAATGGGCCATTTTGGAAAACCTATCAACCACAACAAAAATGGAGTCATGTTTCCTCTGGGTTCTAGGCAATCCTAACATAAAATCCATACCCAAATCTTGCCAGGGACAATTAGGAATGGGCAAAAGGGTTTACAAGCTAGTGTTCTATTTTCACTATTTGGCAACAGCGCAGGTCCTACACCTAGCTATGATCTGGGCTACATCCCTTTTCAGACTCGGCCAAAAGAATTGCTCTTCAACAGCTAAGATGGCTTTGTTCCTACCAAAATGTCCTGCTAATCCTCCTGCATGGGTCTCCCAGACTAAAACTCTCTCAAAGAAGTTCTTAGGATGCACAACATACTTTCCTTGAATAGATAACCATCTAATAAGGTATAATGGTTGTATTCTCTAGATGGTCCTATACTCAAAGCTTGGTGAATCTTCTTGAAATCGGGACAGGATTGTACTGCTCTTTGATTTGGTCAAACCCTACAACCTTAGTTTTAATGGTACATAGAAGCAAGGATCGTCTGCTAAGGGCATCGGCTACCTTGTTTTCAGTTCTGGCTCGGTGTTTCAGTACAAAGGTATAAGCCTAAATATACTCTACCAACTTATCATGTCTAGGGTTTAATTTTTTCTAGAAATTCAGGTATCTCAATGCCTCATGGTTAGAGTACAGCATAAACTCATGTGGCAATAAGTAGAGTCTCCAATACTTCAGTACTTGTACTAAGGCATAGAACTTCTTATCATAGGTCGAATACCCAAGCTTAGCCTCATTTAATTTTTCACTGAAAAAGGCTACCGGGTGGTTCTCTTGGTATAGGACTCCTCCTATTCCTACACCTGAGGCATCACAAGCTACCTCGAACACTTTGAAAAAGTCGGGCAATCTCAGAACGGGTGCTTGGGTCATCTTTTTCTTAAGTTCTAGGAAGGCTCTGTCGGCAGCTTTTGTCCACTAAAAGGCTCCCTTCCTAATACAGTCGGTGATGGGTGAGACAATGGTGATAAAATCCTGAATAAATCACATATAGAAAGTGGCTAGACCATGGAAACTACGGACATCAGAAGCAGTTGTGGGTACTGACCTCTCAACTATTGACTTAACCTTTTCTGGATCAGCTGATACTCTTTCGGGGGTCACGACAAATCCTAGGAAGATGACTCTATACGTCAAGAACTCACATTTCTCTAGATTGGCATAGAGACTATCTTTCCTAAGGGCCATACAAACTTGTCTAAGGTGGTTTAAGTGGTCTTCTTTGGTTATGCTATAAATTAGGATGCATCAAAATAGACTACCACAAACTTTCTTATGAACATCCTAAGGACCTGGGTCATAATCCTCATGAAAGCACTGGGTGCATTGGACAGGCCAAAAGGCATTACTACCCATTCGTACAAACCATCCTTAGTCTTAAAGGCCGTTTTTCACTCATCCCCGGGTTTGATTCTAACCTGATGGTAACCACTCTTAAGGTCAATTTTGAAAAAGATGGTGGCTCCTGCCATCATGTCTAACAGGTCATCTAAGCGGGGTATGGGGAATCTATATTTGATGGTGATCTTATTTATGGCATGGCTATCTACACACATCCTCCATGTGCCATCTTTCTTAGGTGTCAAAATGGTTGGGATGATGCAAGGACTTAAGCTTTCCCTAATGAAACCTTTCCTCAATAGTTCACTAACTTGCTTTTGTAACTCTTGGTGCTCAGTTGGGTTCATTCGATAATGGGGCAAGTTGGGCAGGGTGGATCCTGGGACAAGGTCTATGGCATGATGGATGTCCCTAGGTCGTGGAAGTCGTCAGGCAGATCATCCTAAAAAATATATTGGAATTCCTCCAAAACTTCCATAACTTCCTGGGGGTGTTCTCCTAGGGCTGGTTTCCTAATTTCCTTGGTGGTCAAAATCCAGATAGGTGATCCCTCAGCAATTTCTCTCTTAAGCTCTTTGGCACTAATCAAATGTAATCGAGGTTTCTTTTCCTTTAAAGAGCTGGCTCCCTTTTTAACTTCATCCTTAGGCGTAATAGGGTTAATTACTATCTTTTTTCCTAGATGGTTAAATGCACAGGAATTGGTCTTACCAAATAGTGTGGCGTCGTGATCATAGAGCCAAGGTCTTCCTAATATAATGCTGCTTACCCCCATAGGTAACACATCACACCAAATTTCTCCTTATAAGATTGTAATTGAATCAGGACTTGGCATCTAAGTTTGATAGGTATTGAAGTGGAGTCAATCCAGGATACCTTATATGGGCTAGGATGGGGAATAGGGGTTAGCCCTAAGGTCTTGACAGAACTAGCATAAATTGTGTTTACATAGCTCCCACTATCTATGATGACTTGCAAACCTTCTCCCCTATCTTGATAAAGGTGTATAGGACGTTAGTCCTACGCCAGTCTTCTTGCTTCTTAAATTGGGTTAGGATGCATCTAACAACTCCCATAAGGTCAGTGGGGTCATAACTCTCTTCATCTCCCTCATATTCTTCTGCTAGGTTGAAACCTTCTTCATACACTTCTTCACATTCAGGGGTGTCATCTAGGTTTCCTTTTTCTTAAGTCACCTATAAATGAAGGGATCTAGTGGGGCAGTCACTAGCGTAATGGCTTGGCTGGTGACATCTAAAATAGGTGCCAAACTTCTTGGGTGCTTTTACAGATTTTCCTTTGTCAGCTAGAGGTCGACTCAAGTTAGGTCGGGCTGGACTGGGTTGGCTTGGCTTGAGTTGACTTGGGTCAGGTCAGCTTTGGTCGGGTCGACTTGGATTTGGATGGCTTTGGTCTGGTTGACTCGAATTTGGACGGGCAGGGTAAGGTCGACTCGGGTAGGTCTAGGTTGTTCTAGGGTACAAGCTCCTAGGAATCCTATGAAATTGCTCAAAGTCCCTAGCTACCTGGTAAGCCTGTTCTAAATCCTGTACCTCTCTCAGATGCCACTCTCTCTTCACATCATCATGCAGGCCAGATCTAAACCTTGACAAGATCACAGACTCAGACTCGTTTATCCCACATCTCATGGCTAACTCGTCAAACTTAGCTATGTACTCGGTGACACTCTTGTTTCCTTGAACCAGTCTATGCCATTGGTCTAAAAGTCACTGATGGTATGACACAGGAAGGTATTTCTCCCTAAGCTTGGCTTTCAAATCTCCCCAGGTGGCTATGGGATCTTGTCCTCTCTGTCTTACTAACCTTTCCACATTATCCCAATACATCCTAGCTTGGCGAATCAACCTAAGCTTGGCAAACTTAAACTTCCTACCTTCGGTCATCTCGTACCACTCAAAGTACTGGTCCATCTCTTTCTCCTAGTCTAGGTATACCTTAGTGTCAAGGGTACCATCAAAGGTGGGTGCTTCTAGTCAGATACTCCTGAAGGCTCTTTCTTCTTGGTCAATGAAATCCTGATTGGGCCTTCTAGGGTTTGGGTCTCGAAATGGATCAGGCTGCTGAACTCTCCTAGGATTGGGTGCCTCAAAGGGATCAAAGTTTCATCTCTCTTAGGGTTGGTCAGTGGAGAAAATGGGGTCTCAGGTTCATGCTCAAACGGTGGTCTAGGGGTTTTCTCCATGGAATCAAGTCTTGCCTCAAACTAGTTAAACCTATTGTCAATGTGAGTGGTCAATTGGATAGATAATTGGGCAGACAATTGGGCAAAGTGTTCTGACATGGTGTTTAGCAAGGCTTCTTGCGGGTTGTCCATGGATGACTCAAGCTGATATGAGGTTCCTGCTCTAGTGGACATGAGTCAAGCATGCAAAATCATCTATGATCTACTAGACCTAGAATCTCAACTAGTTGCCTAAGTCAAGGTGACAAACCAGTCTGTAATAACCCTGTTCTTGGTCAGGTAGGTGTAGGGGAGTGTAGGTCCCTGAACGCCAACCTTAGACACCAATCTGGAATTGGCCAGGTAGGCGGACCAACTCACTATCACTGAATCACCAATCCTAGACACCAAGAGGGCTGACGCCATGAATAGACACTTAGTCTTGACTCGACCAGTTGGTGTCCCTAAGCTCTCTAGAGCAAAAGTATGTTTCTACTTGATTTTAATTAAAAGCTTAGGTATAAAATGCAGGGTGGTTATTTTGGGCTAAGGAAAGGTAATGAAGTCCTTCCCTTATATTATGATATTGCCACCCTTAAGTAGCTTAATGCAAAATATGAAATGCACATTCCATGATCCTAATGCAAACTAAGAAAACATAAATGAAACACAGATATTTTTTTCTTTTTTTTTTATGCTTGCGATAAAACAACTGAAATAAAGAGATTTGGTAGAATTAAGCAAAAAAACTAATATGAACAGAATTTCAGCTAACAAAATGCTGTAGAAAAATAGTGAATGAGCTAAACAAAATGCATGTCCTAACTGTGCTCTGATACCAAAACAAGGGTGATGGGGGACGACGTGCACAAAAATTATCCTAGAAACCCATACGAGTATCGATGCTTATAATAAACACGGATTCTGAAGAACATTCAAATAGGGTAGATTTTAGGTCATGCATTCCCTCATGCTAGGCTCAATAAAATGAGAAAGAACCAGGACTCAGAGATTGAGAAATATATGATCAAGGACATGCATGCATTTCAATGATTCAGATCTAAAGCAAAGAAGGAGAAATAAAATCCTACGATAGTAATAACTGTTGGATTCGGGAACCAGTGCGGAAGCGTGGATTTCAAAATTTTATGACATCAGGTCCGAACCCTAATCCCAAAATCTCCGTATTAGAAATTAAAACTATGACTACATGCATGTCCAAATTTAAACATTGTTTAAATACTAACCTCAGATCGCTATTACCAGTCTGATGCAGAAATGAACTCCAAATTGAGTAGCCTCTTGAACACTCCAGGCGTCCACTTGTCCGCCCTCCGATGGTGATCGACACGGGCAGATGATCAAGACACTGACTCCTTAATTGGGTTCCTTCCAATCAAGCTCTACCCTAAGAACTTGATATATGGGCTATTGGCTAGGATTCCTCTAGCCAAACTGGGACTAAACCTTCTCTCTTACCCTTCTCCTCGTCTTCTAGCAACTTTGGCCCCTTAAGACACTCTTGTCTTAAGAATAATCCCTTGTCCTAAAATGGGACAAGGCTTGTCTTGGAGGGAGAAGAAAATTAAGACAAGATTGTCTTAATGTAAGAAAGAAAGGAGAGGCGCCTTCTTCCTTTACCGTCGGAGAGTTTCTCTCTGACTCTCCTTCTGTTCTGAGATTCGACAGAGCCTAGGCTCTGTAAAGGAATCAAAGAGGAAAGAGAGGAGGGGGAAACAATCTTCTGGAGAGGGAGAAAGAAAAAGAAGCAAGGCTTCGCCGTAGAAAATCTGGAATGATTTTTTACGGTGAAGTCTTCTCCTTAAATAGGCGACAGAGAGGCATCTTTTTCCTGTAATCATCCCCTCACGTCCCTCTCTCCCTTCTCACATCCTTTCCCTTTATCTCACGGCCCTTGGGATTAATCTCACGGCCTTTGGGATGGGAAGATGCAAGGAAGAGTCGCGAGAAAACACAGAAGGGCGCGCGCAGAAGAGAGGAGTCGCGCCCCTTCGGTGTTTTCTTTCTTTCTTTCACGGTAATTCCAATTTGAAGAGTCCACGCCTAGGTGGACTCTCTTCCACACCTTCTCAGCCAAAAGACGCCGACTTCCTCTCTTTTCTCACACAGAAACGCTGCTTGGAGAGAGTCCACGCGTGCGTGGACTCTTCTCCTTGCGCGCGCGCGTGGGAAAAGAGGGGAAAGGGCTTAGGCGATGTGGGAAAGGGGTTTAGCCTCTTAGGTTAGCCCAATTGCTAGCCTACTAATAGCCCAATGTCTTGAATCTTCAATTAGATTCAAACCGGAATGAATTTGGATCTAAAAAGACCAAATCGGAACCCTAACTCGAATCCGATTCAAGTAGAAGCCATGGTTTGCAACACATGCTAGTGTGTTCATCTGCAAACGAGATTTAATTCCAAATTAAATCCTTGATTATCTATCCTAAGTGTGTGACCCATTGGGTTCCATACCTAGCCAGCAGTAGGTCCGAGTGCAAGTTGACCTAATTTGATCAGAACTCATTCTAATCGATTTAGGTCAAATCGAGCTAACTCGAGTTAGTCAATTAAGACTCCTCCTAATTGGTGATCCAATTAAAATATTTATTTTTTTCAACCCACAAGACAAGATTGACGTCTAGCAACGTGTCATGTCTACCCAGAAGATATGGAAATTCTGGTGAAATTCCAAAACTACCCTTCAGTGGAAAGTTCCCGTATAATTCGATCCTTCAATCATCTTGCATCCCGAATATAACTATGGATATGGAATCATGTCAAATCCAGTTTATACTCATTCCCAGCTCAGTCATATACTAATGATTCAATTAATTCGATATTAGAAATCATTTCTAATATCTGTACTTTGATCAAAGATTTCCTGAATCATCATCTGACCTAATTTGGCTGGATGCAATCTCCTCCTACTAAGAGTGATCAATTCCTTGTTGACCTACTCATTTCCTTCATATACAATTCACCACACCCAGCATCAACCTTGTGCATGACCCAGTGTCATGAATGAGATTGAACCAAAGCATGGGTTCATGTACATAAGGTATTACGGCAGTCTCAGGTCATAGGACTACTTGTACAACTCCCACTATGAGAAACATCTATTGACATGCAGCTAAGGCTCCATTAGATGTTCTCAAACTGGATCTCTTCAGTGAACTCATTCGCTAATGAGCACCCACATCCTTGTATTAGTGTCTTACATAAGTGACTGTGAGAGCAGTCACCCTTTTCAGCATACATAGGATGTGCCAGTCTAACCGGAAACCCTGATCCCCAACTCAGGGTTCCTATGACTAGGAATATTCTAGATTAGGGTTTTAAGGCCTTAGATCTCACTGGTATGATCTCATCATAGCCCTACAACCATAGCCCTAATCTATGGGGTTCATCATATAATGACAGCGAATGATGAAAAATTATTGCCTTTATTAACTTGTCAATTTACAATGGTCTGGGAGATACAAATATTGGCTTATAGGGCATAATCCTTTCAATCTCCCACTTGCACTAAAGCCAATCGCTCTTATTCTTTAACCCCATACTGTCGAGGTGGCGATCAAACTCCCGCTGTGGTAGAGCCTTAGTGAACGGGTCTGCTATGTTGTTCTTTGTATCCACTCTATTGATGCAGACTTCTTGTCTCTCGATTATCTCTCGGACAAGATGGAAGCATCTCAGAATGTGCTTGGACTTGTGATGGGCTCTCGGTTCCTTAGCTTGAGCAACTGCTCCAGTGTTATCACAATAGAGTGGCACCGGGTTCAAAATCTCAGGAACTACTCCCAACTCTGTGATGAATTTCTTCATCCAGACAGCTTCCTTGGCGGCTTCACTGACAGCTATGTACTCTGCCTCGGTAGTTGAGTCAGCTACAGTCTGCTGTTTAGTGCTCTTCCAACTTACTGCTCCACCATTCAAGGTAAAGACATACCCTGAAATGGATTTACTATCATCTGGGTCTGATTGAAAACTAGAGTCTGAATAGGCTTCTAGTTTAAGATCAGACCCTCCGTATATGAGATAAATATCCTTAGTCCTTCTCAGGTACTTAAGAATATTTTTCACAGCCTTCCAGTGATCCTCTCCTGGATCAGCCTGAAATCTACTGGCAACACCCAAGGCATATGCCACATCAGGCCTGGTACATAACATAGCATACATAATCGACCCTATAGCCGAAGCATAAGGTATAGAACTCATTCTATTTCTTTCTTCAGGTGTCTTAGGAGACATCCTCTTAGAAAGACGTATGCCATGACCAATAGGTAAGTAACCTCTTTTACTTTCCTCCATGCTAAATCTCTTTAGCACCTGGTCAATATACCTAGACTGGGATAAGCCTAGCATCCTTCTTAATCTTTCTCTATAGATCTTTATACCCAGTATATAGGATGCTTCTCCCAAGTCTTTCATGGAAAACTGTTTCGATAACCACACTTTGACTGATTGTAACATTGGGATATCATTCCCAATAAGAAGTATATCATCAACATATAGAACTAAGAAAACTATGGCACTCCCACTAGTCTTCTTGTACACACAAGGTTCATCCTCATTTTTGAAAAAATCAAATTCTTTGACTGTTTTATCAAATCGGATGTTCCAACTCCTTGATGCTTGCTTTAATCCATAAATGGATTTCTTTAGCCTACATACCTGATTAGGTTTAGTCACCAAGACAAAACCTTCCGGCTGTGACATATAAACCTCTTCCTCAAGGAAACCATTGAGGAATGCAGTTTTTACATCCATTAGCCAGATCTCATAATCATGATATGCTGCTATAGCAAGCATAATCCGAATAGATTTGAGCATGGCAACAGGGGAAAATGTTTCATCATAATCTATTCCCTGTTTTTGTCTGAAACCCTTAGCCACCAATCTGGCTTTATAAGTTTCAACTTGGCCATCTGCCCCATTCTTCCTTTTATAGACCCATTTACACCCAATAGGGTTAATACCCTCTGGTGCATCAACCAAAGACCATACTTGGTTGACATACATGGAGTCCATCTCGGATCTCATGGCTTCCAGCCATCTGTCTGAGTCTATACTCATGACTGCTTCCGTATAGGTTAGAGGCTCATCATTTTGAATGATTTGGGCTTCATTATTTTCAATTATGAACCCATACCTCTCAGGTGCTTGTCGCACCCTATCAGACCTACGGATAGGAGTGTGTTCAGGTTCTATATTAACTATGTTGTTACTTGACTGAGATGTGTCTATTTGTTGAATTTCATTAAGTTCGATATTTCTACCAGTGCCCTTTTGTAGGATGAATTCTTTTTCCATAAAAGTGGCATGCCTACTGACCAGAACCTTTTGCTCTGTAGGGTGGTAGAACAGATATCCTATACTATCTCTAAGGAATCCGATAAATAGACATTTGTCTGCTCTAGCATCTAGTTTATGTCCAAAATTTCTTTTTACATAGGCTGGACATCCCCATATCTTAATATACTTAAGATTGGGCTTCTTACCTCTCCATAATTCATATGGAGTGCTAGAGACAGTTTTAGATGGTACTCTATTCAAGATATAAGTTGCTGTTTCCAAAGCATATCCCCAGAAAGAAAAAGGTAACTCCGTGAAGCACATCATGGACCGTACCATATCCAATAAAGTACGATTCCTCCTTTCAGCAACACAATTTAATTGTGGTGTGTAAGGAGGAGTCCATTCAGAGATGATCCCCTTATCCTTAAGGTGATCAAGAAACTCAGTGGATAAGTACTCACCTCCTCTATCTGATCGGAGGATCTTTATACTTTTTCCTGTCTGTTTCTCTACCATACTTTGATACTCTAAAAATTTTTCAAAAGCATCGGACTTATGTTTAATTAGATACACAAATCCATACCTTGAAAAATCATCAGTAAATGTGATGAAGTATGAGTATCCACCATAGGCTTGAGTTGTCATAGGCCCACATACATCTGTGTGTATCAGTCCCAATAACTCTTTTGTCCTTTCTCCATGTCCACTAAATGGAGTCTTGGTCATCTTACCCATGAGACATGATTCACAAGTTCCTAATGACTCATAGTCATAAGGATCAAAGAAATTTTCTTTGTATAACTTGTTAATCCTAGTCTCACTAATATGTCCAAGTCGACAATGCCAAAGTAAGGTATTGTTTACATCATCTCTTTTCCGTTTGTTAGAAACATGAAAAATATTGTCATTAGTGGAAAGAGTTAATAGACCATTGCAGAATATGCCATAACATATAATTTCATTAGATAAAGAAATTGAGCAGCCACTGCTCATTACATTCGTAGTATATCCTTGTTTAAGTAACAAGGGTACAGATATGATATTTCTAATGATTTTTGGCATATAGTAACAATTCCTTAGCTCCAAGATCTTCCCTGAAGGTAACTTCGAAATATAAGTCCCTACAGCTTCTGCTTGGATGGGGTCCCCTCCAGCACCGTAGAGCTCAAATTTACCTTCCTTCAATACTTTAAGCCCCTGAAGTCCCTGCAATGATTTGCAGATGTTATGACCACAGGCGGTATCCAACACCCAAGTATTTGAAATGGAAGAATCCAATGACAAAATAGTATGAACTTCTTTCATACCTTTTGGTGCCTCTGATGCACCAGGCTTCACACTTGCAAGGTAAACCTTGCAGTTCCTTTTCCAATGACCCGGCTTGCCACAATGAAAGCAGGTCATCTGTCCGGAGGCCTTCTTTCCTTTCTTCTTCTTAATGCCCCCTTTGGGATTCATCCTCTTACTGGAACCCTTTTTGCCTGTCTTCTTCTTATCCACAAGAAGAACTGGAGCCTTATTTTTCTTTACATGGCTCTCTGCTGTCTTCAACATATTCAACAGCTCAGGCAAGGAAGAATTAAGTTTGTTCATATGGTAATTAAGAACAAACTGTGAAAATGACTCTGGGAGTGATTGCAAGATCAAGTCTTGATTCAACTCCCCATCCATTACAAAACCTAATTGACCTAATCGAGTGATTAGATCAATTATCTTTAATACATGGTCTTGTACTGATGTACCTTCTGTCATCCTTGCACGGAACAACTGCTTAGATATTTCATATCTAGCAGTTCTATTGTGTTCTCCATAAAGCTCTTTTAATTGAGCAGTATGGAGTTAGTATCCATGCTATCATGCTGCCTCTGCAACTCGTTAGTCATAGAGGCAAGCATAACACATTTGACAGTAAGTGAGTCATTTTGCCACATATAATATGTGGTCTTCTCCTCTTGCAAGGCATCTTCCCTTGGTGGTTCCAAAATTGGGGTATCAAGAATATAGGAAATTCTTTCTTGACTGAGTACTATTTTCAAATTTCTCAGCCAATCAACATAATTAGGCCCAGTCAATTTGTTGGCATCTAAAATACTACGGAGTGAGAGTGAAGAGGCCATTTATCTACATTTAAACAAAGAACAATACATAAGCAAACAACCATGAAATGACAATATATAATTAAATTAGGACTTTAATTCAATTATGTCTCCCACTATTTTATCGAGCATCATAACCCTCTATACGATGATCGAGAAAACCCTAATTAGTTTTCTTAGTGGGGTTGAGATCCCAATCCCTTATAAAAGACCTTGTGTGTACACAACAAATCTTATATAAGTTCATAGGTAGGAAAACTCTCTCCAATTGTAACTCGTACAATTCTCAACTTATCCCGGCCTCTAAAATATTAATAGCCTTGTGTGTACACAACAAACTATAATATTTCAGTTAAGTAAGACCCTTCATAGCAATACAGTCATGAATTTAATAGTAATACCCTTGTGTGTACACAACAAAATATTACATTAAATCATGCCATCAACAAATAATTGTATTAGGCCAAAATTGTGTTAGTCACCATATTAGGTATTGTGTGTACACAACAAACCTAGTATAGATCGTAACACAATAATGACCTATCATGAAGGAAGGCCAATAATAGTATTTTAACACCAAGCATGTTAGTCAAGAATTAAGTCAATCAGATCGGCCAGGCTAGTGGAAGAGATGTGGGGGTCCCCCCGTTGCTTTCCAAGACACCAATTTAAAATTGGCCAGGTCAGACAACGAAACCAATTAAAAACCACGATTCCCTTTACCTTCCCAGAACCACCTTTCTAGACACCGAAATGACTAATTATCCATCATGACTAATAATGCTTATCGGTTAACTATACTACTACTTAATATAATTTTAAGAGGGATTTATGCAATGCCAGCACATTCAATTAAAAGCTATCACATATATTAATACATGCTTTAAACTAAGCAAATATGTGAAATGTGTGCCATCATACTAGGACAACCATTTACCACATAATGGATACACCATTATGCCAGGGCAACCTTATTTCAGTATGATGGCTCCAGGGCTAATCATATCTCTAAGACAATTAGGATTTCAGTGGAAAACCCTAACTGGTGGCAATCATCAAACTCATGTTCAATCAAAGACATGCATTGTGCATCAATAAAGACTTTATCATGATACTACATCATTCAATAAAACATGAATTGAACTGCATAAGTTTTAATCCTAATAAGGAGGCTCTGATACCACTGTTGGATTCGGGAACCAGTGCAGAAGCGTGGATTTCAAAATTTTATGAAATCAGGTCCGAACCCTAATCCCAAAATCTCCTTATTAGCAATTAAAACTATGACTACATGCATGTCCAAATTTAAACATTGTTTAAATACTAACCTCAGATCACTATTACCAGTCTGATGCAGAAATGAACTCCAAATTGAGTAGCCTCTTGAACACTCCAGGCGTCCACTTGTCCGCCCTCCGATGATGATCCACACGGGCAGATGATCAAGACACTGACTCCTTAATTGGGTTCCTTCCAATCAAGCTCTACCCTAAGAACTTGATATATGGGCTATTGGCTAGGATTCCTCTAGCCAAACTGGGACTAAACCTTCTCTCTTACCCTTCTCCTCGTCTTCTAGCAACTTTGGCCCCTTAAGACACTCTTGTCTTAAGAATAAGCCCTTGTCCTAAAATGGGACAAGGCTTGTCTTAGAGGGAGAAGAAAATTAAGACAAGATTGTCTTAATGTAAGAAAGAAAGGAGAGGCGCCTTCTTCCTTTACCGTCGGAGAGTTTCTATCTGACTCTCCTTCTGTTCTGAGATTCGACAGAGCCTAGGCTCTGTAAAGGAATCAAAGAGGAAAGAGAGGAGGGGGAAACAATCTTCTGGAGAGGGAGAAAGAAAAAGAAGCAAGGCTTCGCCGTAGAAAATCTGGAATGATTTTTTACGGTGAAGTCTTCTCCTTAAATAGGCGACAGAGAGGCGTCTTCTTCCTGTAATCATCCCCTCACATCCCTCTCTCCCTTCTCACATCCTTTCCCTTTATCTCACGGCCCTTGGGATTAATCTCACGGCCTTTGGGATGGGAAGACGCAAGGAAGAGTCACGAGAAAACACAGAAGGGCGCGCGCAGAAGAGAGGAGTCGCGCCCCTTCGGTGTTTTCTTTCTTTCTTTCACGGTAATTCCAATTTTGAAGAGTCCACGCCTAGGTGGACTCTCTTCCATGCCTTCTCAGCCAAAAGATGCCGACTTCCTCTCTTTTCTCACGCAGAAACGCCGCTTGGAGAGAGTCCACGCGCGCGTGGACTCTTCTCCTTGCGCGCCGCATGGGAAAAGAGGGGAAAGGGCTTAGGCGATGTGGGAAAGGGGTTTAGCCTCTTAGGTTAGCCCAATTGCTAGCCTACTAATAGCCCAATGTCTTGAATCTTCAATTAGATTCAAACCGGAATGAATTTGGATCTAAAAAGACCAAATCGGAACCCTAACTCGAATCCGATTCAAGTAGAAGCCATGGTTTGCAACACATGCTAGTGTGTTCATCTGCAAACGAGATTTAATTCCAAATTAAATCCTTGATTATCTATCCTAAGTGTGTGACCCATTGGGTTCCATACCTAGCCAGCAGTGGGTCCGAGTGCAAGTTGACCTAATTTGATCAGAACTCATTCTAATCGATTTAGGTCAAATCGAGCTAACTCGAGTTAGTCAATTAAGACTCCTCCTAATTGGTGATCCAATTAAAACATTTAATTTGATCAACCCACAAGACAAGATTGACGTCTAGCAACGTGTCATGTCTACCCGGAAGATATGGAAATTCTGGTGAAATTCCAAAACTACCCTTCAGTGGAAAGTTCCCGTACAATTCGATCCTTCAATCATCTTGCATCCCGAATATAACTATGGATATGTAATCATGTCAAATCCAGTTTATACTCATTCCCAGCTCAGTCATACACTAATGATTCAATTAATTCGATATTAGAAATCATTTCTAATATCTGTACTTTGATCAATGATTTCCTGAATCATCATCTGACCTAATTTGGCTGGATGCAATCTCCTCCTACTAGGAGTGATCAATTCCTTGTTGACCTACTCATTTCCTTCATATACAATTCACCACACCCAGCATCAACCTTGTGCATGACCCAGTGTCATGAATGAGATTGAACCAAAGCATGGGTTCATGTACATAAGGTATTACGGCAGTCTCAGGTCATAGGACTACTTGTACAACTCCCACTATGAGAAACATCTATTGACATGCAGCTAAGGCTCCATTAGATGTTCTCAAACTGGATCTCTTCAGTGAACTCATTCGCTAATGAGCACCCACATCCTTGTATTAGTGTCTCACACAAGTGACTGTGAGAGCAGTCACCCTTTTCAGCATACATAGGATGTGCCAGTCTAACTAGAAACCCTGATCCCCAACTCAGGGTTCCTATGACTAGGAATATTCTAGATTAGGGTTTTAAGGCCTTAGATCTCACTGGTATGATCTCATCATAGCCCTACAACCATAGCCCTAATCTATGGGGTTCATCATATAATGACACAGCGAATGATGAAAAATTATTGCCTTTATTAACTTGTCAATTTACAATGGTCTGGGAGATACAAATATTGGCTTATAGGGCATAATCCTTTCAATAACTACTTCCTATGTGATGAGTTCACTTATCCTAGAAAGATGCGGCCTAGGTGATCAATAGTTAGCTATCCAATGCAGGGCATCAGGGGACTTGGTTGATGGTCGGGCTCCTTTCAAAGGCTCGGTACCGGAAGAGGGACCCTACAAGGTTTAATCATAGATTAAGTGAAGGAGCCCAAAACTAAAACATAACCCACAAAGTTTAATCCCTGATTAGCTTAAGTGAAATAGCCATAATTAAGATCCAACCCAAAATAAAATAACCAAAAGACCGAGGGCTTTGTGAAATAGGGGAAGGATCCGGAAGCTGGGCGGAGGCTTCACAAGGCCGTGGCTCGGAGATGATGGCGTCGGGTGATCTCTGAGGGAAGAAGGGTCTTCGTTCTTAATGGGGAGTTGGCCTTCGGTGGTAGAACGGTAGCATGCATCCGGAAATGAGGCCGAGAGCTCAGGAGCTGGGAGGAGATGACTCGAAAGCTGGCGAAACTCTGTTGGGGCAGTGGTCTGGAGGAGAAGCTGGCATCGTGGTGATCTCCGGGAGGAGTGGGAGCTTCGATCTTTGATGGAGAATTGGGCTAGGGCAGACATTCAGGAAGGGAGCTAAGTGCTCAGGGACATCCGAAAATGAGGAATAGGAGAGGTGAGCTGAGAGATGGAAGGACTGGACGTGGGAGGTCAGGCGATGGATGACCGGAGGAGGGAGGTCGGGCGACAGAGAACCGGAGGAGGGAGGTTTGGGTGACGAATAACCGGAGGAGGGAGGTTTGGGTGATGGGAGGACCGGAGGAGGGAGGTTTGGTCGACGGGAGATCGGAGTAGGGAGATCTGGCATCGGGTGGCTTGGGCCATTGCGAACGTGATCAGACAGGCTGAGGATGAAGGTTACAGCGTCTCAGGCGACTGTGGAGGGAGTGGGCGGTGCAAGCATTTCTTCTTGGTGGTGGGGTAGCAGTGGTCTTGGGGAAGATGATTGAGCTTTGGGGAAAGATGGTGGAGCTTTGGAGCAGACAGAAGGAGTTATGGAGTAGATGGAGGTGGCAGCAGTCGACGGAGACGGTCATGGGATGGAGGTGCTGCGGTCGGAGACCGCGTGGAAGGGTGGTGTAGTGGGATGATGGAGATAGATTGGGCCTCGTACTCCTCGATGTCGCGGTCGTGATGAAGGCTCAGACAGGCCTTGCACCCCTCGACATTATGACTGTAACGAAGTCGATCGGAGAAGCAATTAGAGAAGAACTTGATTATTTTTTTCATTCAAATTCATCATATCATCCTTCGTACAATCAAGCCTCATTTATAGGCTTACGAACTGGTTTCTACAATGCTCTAGATGGGGTTAATCACTAACTAATCCAAGGATTAATTACACAACACAACTAATCCTAAGAAGGTGGCAAGGAGTTTGTTACAATGGGATTTCAACGGGATTCTATACATTTTTTAATTTCAAAAATTGAAGCAAAATAAATTCTGGGAATTTCTACCACATGGGTTTCGGTTTGATCGTGTCTCGAGTCAGCTCGGCGATCTCGGGTCGGCTCGATGGTGCAGGTCCTATTCTCCTTGTTCTGTAATCCAGATGGGTTCTTGAGGCTTGGTGTTGGTCTTGGTGTCCCCACCACCCAGTAGATATCCAAACTGAAGCAAATCCAGAATTAGTTGACCCTGACCCTACCCATACTAAGCCAACCCAAAGTTAGTTGACCCTGACCATACCCAGATAGAAGCCAATCCAAAGTTAGTTGACCTTGACCACACCCAAACTGAACCTATAGTGGAAGACCAGTTAGAGGAAGAGAACCCAGATACTACTGTTAGAATTATACATGAGTAGACTTTAGAAGAAAGTCCAATTGTAGAGCCTATTCTTAAATTTCATAAACTAGAAGAGTTTATTGAGGATTTGGCTTATCAGTAACCCCAGGAAGAATTCTCTCCTATAGTTCCCATTCATGATCTCTTCCATGAAATTAATGACCCATTCTTCCATAATGCAGACCCTGTAGGTATACATCAACCTCATAAGGTCAACCTTTTTAGTCTAGGACTAATCCCTGACATCCCTTATTGTATCCTATTCTATCCAACCAACCCCGAACCCCCTTCTCATTTTCTACCCTACCAGACTAACCCTGAATCAACCTCATATTTTTTGCCTTGTCTTGAATCTTCTTATGTTTCTTTAACCATTCATCTTCATTTTGTAAAGGTTTGCATACTGCATTCATTCATTGAGCATGTCATGTTTGCATCTTAGTTTTGGAGGACCCTATGGCACCTAGTGGCAGTCCATGCACCATTCTCATCTGCATGTCACCCTCCTGACAAAGGGTTAAACCCACAGTTGTAGTTTAGGGTTTAGTCATTTGTTTGCCTACATTTGGCATTAGGTGTTTGCCTGCATGTCATTAGGTGCTATTATGAGTTTTTGCACTGCATTAGAGATCTGCATGAGAACTTAATCTTAGCATTACTGTAAGCAATGATTTTTATAAGAACATGCTTAATTCCCGAAAAGAGTCTAGGAGTTTGCTAGGAAAATCTTGTGATGTTTAGGCTATATACCCGTAGAGCTGGATCAATCAAAGTGATAAAGAAAGTTGGACCTAGTGCCTGAGTTACCTAATTAGGCATTAAGCTCAACCTTCAATATCTCAAACTTAGTAGAGTATAGGGAGCCAGCAATGATACCCAATAAGTTTTGAGCCTAACTTTTTTCTTTGAGAGTGAACCCAACCTTGAGTGTCCACTATCAAATTAGCCTATAAGAGGAATGATTGAGAATTTCCTGGATAACCAAGCCACTAGTACCCGGATCAAAGGCTTCCATATCACTTGGTTCATTAGCAAGGTCGACCGAGATTTGAGGATTCGAGGATCACTCGAGAGGATCTGCAATGCCTCAATCCAGACCCGTCAAAGCAGTACCAAATCCATATCAACCTTTACTTGACAGGGTCAAGTTCCTTCCATCCCGGGAGAATTGATGAGGACATCAGATCAGTTAAATATTTCAAGCTCTAATTTTATTCTCTAAGTCATGTGTTGGTCAATTTTGAGTCCTTTAATAATGCATTAAGTCCTGTAATAAAGTTAGTCCAACAATTGAGTCTTGTAATAAGTTAAGGCAAGTAGTCTATTAAGTCCAGTGAATCCCTTGTCTCAACCTCATGAGTCCTTAAGTTTATTTGAGTCTTGTAAGTTTGTTTCTAGTCATGTTTTGTACAAGAGGAGGATTACCAAACTAGAGCAATTTACCAGGCCACTCCGCCAGAGCTGAGTTCAAGTACCTGGACCCCTGCCATGCCCCTCCTAGCTATGCCATCCAAGAGGTGGGCTTTCATGTTGCCAAGCACAGGTGGAGCACCCTCCCAGGTTGGTGCCCTACCTAGTATCAGCGCCCAGGCCTTAGCACCCTGCCCTGGCCCACTAAAGCTAGCACTCCCTCCTAGGCCCTTCAAGATATGGCACCCCAGCACAAGCCCCTTTCATGAGTGGCGTCCCATCTAGCCTAAGCCCAAGGAAGCTTCTTAGTCCAAGGGGGAGTCAGCCAGCCCACTTCTACCAGGAGTCAGCCAGCCCAGTTTTACTAGGAGACTAGTCTTCCAGTCCATGTTTATTTTGAGTTTTATTTCTATAAAGAATTGTACTCTTAATTAGATAAGGAGAGGGACTTGGGTAAATCTATAAATATCCCACCCGTCCCCCTCTTGTAAAATAATCTGTTATTCATGCTGCTAAATTTTCTTATGAAAATTGTGTCCTACTTTAGGTGTGGGTGTAAGATCTATGTTCTTGTGTGTGTATGCAAACCCTAGCCACCCGCATACTCTCTCTCTTCCCTCAACTCCAAGCCACCCCAGCCTCCATCCTCAAACTCTAGGATGCCCCACACCAAGCTCCAAGCAGACCACCAATAGCAACAACAGCCCACTCTTCCCTTCTTCAATCTCTTGTTATATATTTTCTCATCTTCTATCATTCTAACCTTTAACGTTTGCAAGATCCCTCTGGTGAAACCATCCTCGGATGAAGTCTTCTTTGCCTCCAAATTGATCTGATAAAAAGTTGATGGATCCACGAGAAAGTGACCGGATCATCCAGGCACCTATCTGAGTTGATAGATCTCTTCTACGACATCATGCAAATCATTGCTAGGTATGTAGACCCCTTCCCTTCTCTCTTTTTCTAATTTCTTGAAGTTGAACATGCTCCTAATAGGCCTTCTTAGACCTAGGATCCTGATTTTCTTTCTTCTTTGATTGATCTAGCATGTGGGTAGGATTCTAATTGATACAGGATAATCCTAACCTAGTCTTATCTTGTTTTAGGGATCAAACCATAGGAAAACCTAAAAATATTTGTTTTTCTAATTTGATTTTCCTCATGTTCATCCCTTGCATATCATCCTGCATCATGTTAGAATCCCGTCCCTCATCACCCAAGATCCTTTATTCATTACAATTAACAAGTCATTCAATTAGGATTTGGAAGAATAAGTGGAATGCTAATTCCTTCTTCTTTCCACTAGGCACATAAGTGCATACCCTCCAAAGGTGATCCACACAAGAATTAATCCTAGGAAAAACTCCTTAGTAGGTTGCTTAAACCACTGGGACTCTTCACTTTGGCCTTTCTTACTTTGGCACCCTATCCTTCCTTGCTCAGACCCTTGCCCTCCAGTAGAGCACTCTAAGCCCTCTCCAAAATCTCTCTTCATTCTCTTTACCACTTCCTAAATCTCTTCCTAATCCCTTGTCTTAAAATGGTGGACTTATCTTAAGAGAAGACTTAAATTCTAACAAGGGAGGGAGGAGACAAGGATAGTGTGACAGAGTATAAGTGTAAGAAAGAAAGGAATCAGATTCATAATAATTCCTTTAGCCTAAACACTGAAGGCTATTTATAAGAGATGGGGAGGTGCCAATTATGGCACTTCATTAACCTTTGATCTTGTTGCCCAGTAAGCAACCCAAGAGGAGGGATGAATTGGGTCTCTAAAAATTTAAATGCAAGTGTGTGCGCCAATCCAATAATTAAACTTAGTACTATGAATGCAAGTGTAATGTGCTTTTAATAAGTAAGCAGTGGAAATAAAAAAGCAATTAGAGAAGAGCAAATGAAAGAGACAAGCAACCACAAACACAAAGGAAATATAGTGGTTCGGTGCTATCCAATGCACCTACATCCACTCCCCAAGTCCCACTTGGGAATTCACTATAATCTCAACCGATTAGACTCGATTAGTTTTCTAGGCCCACTAATCAAAACCCGACTTGTTTTCACAAGGCTCACAAGTCAAAATCTCACTTGGTTTTCTGGGCTAACCAAGAACCTAAATGGTTTTAAGGCTAACCACCAACCTCCCTTGGTTTTGTGAGCTAACCAAGAACCTAAATGGTTTTCAAATGCTCACCAATAACCTCCTTGATTTTTCAATAGGCTAACCAAAAACCTTTACAACAAATATAAGTTTGAACTAAAGAAATAATGAAAGCTTTTTAATAAAAGCGAGTATCTCTTTGAAGCTTTGTTGTAGTGCTGCCTCCAACTTGATGAAGCATCTTTTAATGCTTAAGAAGATTGATCTTAAAAGCTCTTGAAGGCTTGGAGACTTCTCTTAGCTTGAAACTAGTTGAACTCAATTAATAGGAGTGAATGCTCTATTTTCTTTTCTCTTAGTTATTCCTTTTTCATTCTCTTTATTTTTGATTTGATTTGAATCAATTAAATAACTTCCCAAGGCCTCAAACCCGGTTTCTAGTCGTTAGACATGACAAACTAGCCATTGGGAGCCAAGAGAAGTGAGTTCTACATTTAAAAAACTAGCCATTACTATTCTCAGAACTCTAAGTGTTGACACTTCAAGCTATGAGTCGATACATAGGGTTGGCACTTGCACTCCATCAGTCGACACCTAGTTCAAGTATCTTCAATGAAGCATTCTGGAGTTTTCAGATATGTCGACACTTCTTCTGGTGAGTCAAAATCTTGAGTCAACACTTAGCATCCATGTATCGACACTTCAAGCAAATCTTCAACTTTAGCAAGTTCTGTAACCCAAAAATCTTAGGCGATGAGCTGATCCATGTGTCGACACTTTGAGTCGACACCAAACATTCATGTATTGACACTTCAACCGTGCCACTGAAACTTTCTTTGCGTATCGGCTTGAGTCAATACTTTCTCAGTCATGTATCGAAACTTGAGTCATGTGTCGACACTTGGAGTCAACACTTCACTGAGATTTTTACAAAAAAACTGAACTTTTGCTGAAACAAAATTGTGTTGACTTCTTGTGTCCTTTCAAGCATTCTTCAACTACCAAAGTCCTCTTTGAACAGATCTTCCATCCATATTTGGGACTTTTCAATTAATCAATCTTTTATTAAGTTGATGAGCACCTTGTTCTATAAGAACACACTTCAAAAAAAATATTAATACTCAACTTATACTTAAGTATTTTACTTATCATCAAAATCAATAATGGAGTGAACAATCTTCCCCTTTTTGATGATGACAAAACCTTTAAGTATAAATTACATAATAAAGGCTTTCAAAAGAAATTTTCAATGTGCATAGAGATTATTGCAAAAGGCATTAAAGAAATTAAAAGAGATGTATCAGAGTTAAGAGTATTGCCATAGCTAAGAGTATCAGAACTCAAAAATATATAAGAGATAACATCATGTATCATGATATTCTAAGAAAAATGCTCAAGAGAGATAATTTCAGCAGAAAAACAATACTCCCCCTAAAAAGATGATCCATAAAAAATAGTGGACATCTTTTAAGCATCAAAAGATTAGAATTAGACAAGGAATTCAGTTCAAATCAGATTTTCAATACAAAAGAGGTATTGAAACATACAAATTTTTAATACTCCCAATCACTCAATGCATAAAATTTTCAAAAATTACAGAATTTTAAATTTCAAAAATTTCTTTTTCAATCATACAAATTTATACTTATTTCTCATTTATACTTATACTAAAGTTTCTCCCCATTTTTGTTATCATTAAAAAGGAAGGAAGAAATAAATGAGTTTGAATAAAGAAGTAAGCCATTCACTCAATCATAAAGGAAGACAATGAATTACTGAGAGTAACTAATGCATTTTGTTCCCTCAAGTCATAAGGTGAAACATAATATTTCATTCACTTAAAACAAGTTTGATACACAAAGGAAACATCAAAATATACAAAAAGTACAGAAATATAAATCATATAAAAACTATCCTAAGCATCATCCTCATCATCTGAGGATCCATTCTCGATCGGTCCAGTATTAGTGAAAACACGAGATCGGGGCCACATCGATCTAAGATCTCGAAGATGAGTCCTGGTTAGTCTTGAAGGAGTACGATGACCACGACCTCTACATCGAACATAAGTCCTCCCTCTAGATTGAACAAAAGAGGTAGAAGCTATATCATCAGCAGGAATAAAACTGATCAGAGTGACAGACTCAACAGCTATCGGATGTTGTGTGTGGTCAAACAAAGGAACGGAATCAAGATGGTGGAAACCAGGTGTGTAGAAACCTAGCTCCCGAATAAGAGAAGATGTATGTAAGGATGGTGTATCAACTACAGGTGTATCAGCTAAAGAAATGATAGGTGTATCAATAATAGGAGAATCAATAACAGGTGAATCAATAACAGGTGAAAGTATAGGAATGGCAGAATGATCAACAGATTTAGAAGGTGGTGTGGATATGATAGGAGTCTGAAAGGATGAACTTGAAGGATCATGAATGGGACTCCTAGGTAAGCCACTTGCTGTCTCTGGCATTGGTTCTGTCATCATATCTAGATAGTCAAATCTATCAGAGTCAGTATCATCATCGTCATCATCTCTGTCTGGTCCCAGAGCAGGTGGAATTGGAGCTGAATCTGGAATACTCCCAAAAGAGGGTCTAGATAGTGCAGACAATATAGCAGTGATGCCATCACTCAATCCTCGATGGCTCTCTCTCGTCTCTATAATGAAGCTATCAAGTCACCATCGAATAATCATAATATCCATCTCAATGCGACTGACTCTATCTGTAAGACTCTCTGAAGCTCCTGGAACATCTGACTATGCTTGTTGAGGCTAGGGAGTAGGCTCAGACTGAGGAGTAGGCTCTGGCTGTGCTGCGGGCTTAGGCTGAATCTCTGGTAGATATGCCTCTGAAGTTCCTGCCTCGCCTGAATATATCTGCTCCTCCTTTGCAGTCAGTACCCGCGATGGTGCCAGCCTCCAGGTTACGTGATCGTGAAGGTGAAGTGAACCGTCTCCGATGCCCGTGGTACCTAGAAAGACCTGAAAACAAATCCGCGATAGAATCAATGGAGAGTTGAGGAGTAGTGAAGTAGAAGTAGGGTTAGGGTTAGGGAAGGTTTCGAGCCCGGCGCCTGGAGGGATCTGAAGTCGAAAGGATAGCTTGGGGCCTCGCACGCGCGACATCCCAGAGGATGAAGGAATGTGGCCTCTCACCACGCGACCCCCTTAGGCGAAGGAATGTGGCCTCTCACCACGCGACGCCCTCAGGCGAAGTAATGTGGCCTCTCACCACGCGACGCCCTCAGGCGAAGGAATGTGGCCTCTCACCACGCGACATCCCGGAGGACGAAGGAAGCTCTCACTTAACCTAGCCTAAGAGACAAGGTTTGAAGAAGAGGATGGAACACACAAGCTTTCTTTCATTAATCATCAAAAATAATTTACAAGAGGGGTTTTGGTCCTTTAAATAGGCACTCAAGAGCACTTTGAAATTTAAACTACCCCATTACACTTGGTGCCCAAAATTTGGAGGAGGACTTCTTTGGCTGACCAGCTTGGATTGGCAAGAATCTTGGCTTGGAGTGGGGCGTTGCATCTTGACTTCCCTCTTTGTGTTGCTTGGTTTTGGTAGAAGGCGTGAATAGAGGCTTGATGTCATCACCATGCCTTTCTTGCTTAACTTCTTTATGGAAGGAGGCTTGAGTGGAGGCATGCGTCAAGGGATCATGCCTTTCTTGCTTAACTTCTTTATGGAAGGAGGCTTGAGTGGAGGCATGCATCAAGGGATTTGAAACTTCTTTCCACTTGGAGAATGGAGGATGACTTTCTTGCTTGACTTCTTTATGGAAGGAGTCTTGAGTGGAGGCATGCATCAAGGGATTTGAAACTTCTTTCCATAACCGCTCATCCTAGATTGGAAGAGAGCTTGAAGAGGGGAGGGGAAGGGGTTATGGATCATGTGAGTGGTCCCCTTTCTTGGGCGCCCAAAACAAACCACATGTCATCACCTCAGTGCGCCACATAAACAGATAAGGTGGGCCCTGAGCTGACATGTCTCCTTGCCTTTGTTAGGCTTAAAAGAGGCTTAACTTTTGAACCACTAAAGACTTCATGGGCTTAGACTCGGCCCGACTTATTACAAGACTCAGCTCGACCCGATGGGTTGAGGTACAGACTCCATTTAAGCAAATAAACTAGAGGCTGACAACCTTATTACAGGACTTGATAAACACAGAACCCTAATCCGAGATCTCCCGAAGCTTGAAGGGCTCAAGTCAAACCCTGATGCCCACATCAGCGGGGAGCTCCCCTTCTAGACTGTGCGGGTCCCCGTGGGAAAGGGGATCTCCGACATGGCTGGTGGAGACTTCTCTCGCTCGCATCATCACCATCCTCCCAGTGGACTGCTTGCAAGGGGATTAGGTTAGATCAGAATGCATCCTGCCTCCCCTTCCTGGCATGCCAATCTGTTATCGCCCAGTCACCGTGGCCTGTAGCTGAGGTTGAACTCGGACTGCACTCTTGTCACTCAAGATCTTGCTCGAATGCCCAGACCTACAAAATAGAGTTAAAGACCTGGGCTGGTGATCCCGGCGGGGGCGTTCCGATGATCAAGTCTGTGGCAATCCAGGAGAACAGATCCTCCCGGTCGAGCCCCAAGGGTGACTCCATGCTATGAGGAGGACTTATGAAATGAGGGAGAGCTAGTGGGTCAAGAGTAGAGTGTGGGAGTGGCAGTAGAGGAGAGCTCGAGCTGAGTGGCTATGTCCGTCAAGACCCCTCCTGGGGGTTTTGCGGTAGCCTAGAGCGGTGGTCTTCCTGCATGCTACCCCTTTCTTTCTTATTTTTCCCCACTTGATTGGATCTCTACTTACCTCGTTTGAATCTAGGAGACCCTTTTAGCTAGGGCCGTGCACGTCGCTTACCTTGGGATCTTTTCCATGCTTGCGGGTGCATGCAGCGATGTTTCATGCCGTGGACGAGTTACCTTTCTTTATTTGTGGTATGGAAGCTATCATTCACTCTGACATTCCTTCTGGTCGTTCCCTTTTGGATAACATAGTAAGGCCTCGATCGAAGGGCTGCCATCTCCAGGATCCAGATCTGTTGGTTGACTTCCCCTTTTGGAAGGTGCAGACGGTTGATGGAGAGTGTAGAGCCTCTATCGAGAGATTCTTTCCATTCCAGTATAAGTAGCAGCTTGGACCATCATCATGGCCTGGCAGGCATCCTTTCATGGTCTTTGGGTGTCGGGCCACCATCCAGGGAGAGCAGTGACTTCCTTCGACTACAGATCTCTTCGTCTGAGGTGGGGCCGATCTTGAAAGGCCGAGCTCGACTTTGGCCATGGCGTCTTAACCCGGAGGGAGCACGGTAGGGCTAAGGAGAGATGGAGCTCAACTTCTACCACGGTGTCTCGACTCGGAGGGAGCATGGCCGGGTGAAGGAGAGGCGGAGCTCAACTTTGGCCTCGGTGTCTTGACATGAAGGGAGCGTGGCCGGGCGAAGGAGAGGTGGAGCTTGACTTCAACCATGGCATCTCGACCCAAAGTGTGCACGATCAGGCAAAGGAGAGGCGAAGCTCGACTTCGGCCATGGCATCTCGACCCGGAGGGAGCGTGGCCGGGCGAAGGAGAGGTGGAGCTCGACTTCGGCCATGGCATCTCGACCTAGAGGGAGCACGGCCGGGCGAAGGAGTCCGGGTAGAGGCATCCCATATAGCAGCTTCATCCAATATGGCATCTGACAGGGCCTGACATGGGTTCCATGTCAGCGATACCGCCACACCACTACCTACTTCAGGAAGACCCTCTCGAATTTGCTAGAAGTTCATTGTAAATTTTCATGTGCATACCAAACCTGGGTTAAACCTAGAGAGTCTATAGTCTATTAGGTTTAGGCCTAAGAGTCCAATAAAAATTCCTCTCAATAAGAATGCATAGTTAAGTTTGTATTTTGTTAGGTATCACTACGAGTCTCAGAGTCTGCAAAGTCATTCGTGTTGGGTTCGGGAACCAGTGCGGAAGCGTGGATTTCAAGATTTTATGAAATCAGGTCCGAACCCTAATCCCAAAATCTCCTTATTAGCAATTAAAACTGTAACTACATGCATGTCCAAATTTAAACATAGTTTAGATACTAACCTCAGATTGCTATTTCCAGTCTGATGTAGAAATAATCTCCAAATTGAGTAACCTTTTGAACACACCAGGCGTCCACTTGTCCGCCCTCCGATGGTGATCCACACGGGCAGATGATCAAGACACTGACTCCTTAATTGGGTTCCTTCCAATCAAGCTCTACCCTAAGAACTTGATATATGGGCTATTGGCTAGGACTCCTCTAGCCAAACTGGGACTAAACCTTCTCTCTTACCCTTCTCCTCGTCTTCTAGCAACTTTGGCCCCTTAAGACACTCTTGTCTTAAGAATAAGCCCTTGTCCTAAAATGAGACAAGGCTTGTCTTGGAGGGAGAAGAGAATTAAGACAAGATTGTCTTAATGTAAGAAAGAAAGGAAGGAGGGGCGCCTTCTTCCTTTACCGTCGGAGAGTTTCTCTCTCTGACTCTCCTTCCGTTCTGAGATTCGACAGAGCCTAGGCTCTGTAAAGGAATCAAAGAGGAAAGAGAGGAGGGGGAAACAGTCTTCTGGAGAGGGAGAGGGAAAAAGAAGTAAGGCTTCGCCGTAGAAAATCTGGAATAAATTTTCACGGTGAAGTCTTCTCCTTAAATAGGCGACAGAGAGGCGCCTTCTCACCTTTTAATCATCCTCTCACGTCCCTCTCTCCCTTCTCACGTCTTCTCTCTTTATCTCACGGCCCTTGGGATTAATCTCACGGCCTTTGGGATGGGAAGACGCAAAGAAGGATCGCGAAAAACACAGAAGGGCGCGTGCAGAAAGAAGAGTCGCGCCCCTTCGGTGTTTTCCTTTTTCTTTTCATGGTATTTTCCCCTTTTTTTGGAGAGTCCATGCCTAGGTGGACTCTCTTCCACGCCTCTTCAAAAAACACCGGCCCTTTTTTTTCTTTCTTTTCACGCAAAGACGCGACTTGGAAAGAGTCCACGCGCGCGTGGACTCTTCTCCTTGCGCGCGCGCGTGGGAAAAAAAGGGGAGGGACTTAGGCGATGTGGGAAAGGGGTTTAGCCTCTTAGGTTAGCCCAATTGCTAGCCTATTATTAGCCCAATGTGTTGAATCTTCAATTAGATTCAAACCGGAATGAATTTGGATCTAAAAAAGACCAAATCGGAACCCTAACTCGAATCCGATTCAAGTAGAAGCCATGGTTTGCAACACATGCTAGTGTGTTCATCTGCAAACGAGATTTAATTCCAAATTAAAAACCTTGATTATCTGTCCTAAGTGTGTGACCCATTGGGTTCCATACTTAGCCAGCAGTGGGTCCGAGTGCAAGTTGACCTAATCTGATCAGAACTCATTCTAATCGATTTAGGTCAAATCGAGCTAACTCGAGTCAGTCAATTAGGACTCCTCCTAATTAGTGATCCAATTAAACCATTTAATTTGATCAACCCACAAGACAAGATTGACGTCTAGCAACGTGTCATGTCTACCCGGAAGATATGGAAATTCTGGTGTAATTCCAAAACTACCCTTCAGTGGAAAGTTCCCGTACAATTCGATCCTTCAATCATCTTGCATCTCGAATATAATTATGGATATGGAATCATGTCAAATCCAGTTTATACTCATTCCCAGCTCAGTCATACACTAATGATTCAATTAATTCGATATTAGAAATCATTTCTAATATCTGTACTTTGATCAAAGATTTCCTGAATCATCATCTGACCTAATTTGGCTGGATGCAATCTCCTCCTACTAGGAGTGATCAATTCCTTGTTGACCTACTCATTTCCTTCATATACAATTCACCACACCCAGCGTCAACCTTGTGCATGACCCAGTGTCATGAATGAGATTGAACCAAAGCATGGGTTCATGTACATAAGGTATTATGGCAGTCTCAGGTCATAGGACTACTTGTACAACTCCCACTATGAGAAATATCTATTGACAAGTAGCTAAGGCTCCATTAGATGTTCTCAAACTGGATCTATTCAGTGAACTCATTCGCTAATGAGCACCCACATCCTTGTATTAGTGTCCTATACAAGTGACTGTGAGAGCAGTCACCCTTTTCAGCATACATAGGATGTGCCAGTCTTACCGGAAACCCTGATCCCCAACTCAGGGTTCCTATGACAAGGAATATTCTAGATTAGGGTTTTAAGGCCTTTAGATCTCACTGGTATGATCTCATCATAGCCCTACAACCATAGCCCTAATCTATGGGGTTCATCATATAATGACACAGTGAATGATGAAAAATTATTGCCTTTATTAATTTGTCAATTTACAATGGTCTGGGAGATACAGATATTGGCTTATAGGGCATAATCCTTTCAATCTCCCACTTGCACTAAAGCCAATCTCTCTTATTCTTTAACCCCATACAATCGAGGTGGCGATCAAAATCCCGCTGTGGTAGAGCCTTAGTGAACGGGTCTGCTATGTTGTTCTTTGTATCCACTCTATTGATGCAGACTTCTTGTCTTTCGATTATCTCTCGGACAAGATGGAAGCGTCTCAGAATGTGCTTGGACTTGTGATGGGCTCTCGGTTCCTTAGCTTGAGCAACTGCTCCAGTGTTATCACAATAGAGTGGCACCGGGTTCTCAATCTCAGGAACTACTCCCAACTCTGTGATGAATTTCTTCATCCAGACAGCTTCCTTGGCGGCTTCACTGACAGCTATGTACTCTGCCTCGGTAGTTGAGTCAGCTACAGTCTGCTGTTTAGTGCTCTTCCAACTTACTGCTCCACCATTCAAGGTAAAGACATACCCTGAAATGGATTTACTATCATCTGGGTCTGATTGAAAACTAGAGTCTGAACAGGCTTCTAGTTTAAGTTCAGATCCTCCGTATATAAGAAAAATATCCTTAGTCCTTCTCAGGTACTTAAGAATATTTTTCACAGCCTTCCAGTGATCCTCTCCTGGATCAGCCTGAAATCTACTGGTTACACCCAAGGCATATGCCACATCAGGCCTGGTACATAACATAGCATACATAATCGACCCTATAGCCGAAGCATAAGGTATAGAATTCATTCTATTTCTTTCTTCAGGTGTCTTAGGAGACATCCTCTTAGAAAGACGTATGCCATGACCAATAGGTAAGTAACCTCTTTTACTTTCCTCCATGCTAAATCTCTTTAGCACCTGGTCAATATACCTAGACTGGGACAAGCCTAGCATCCTTCTTGATCTTTCTCTATAGATCTTTATACCCAGTATATAGGATGCTTCTCCCAAGTCTTTCATGGAAAACTGTTTCGATAACCACACTTTGACTGATTGTAGCACTGGGATATCATTCCCAATAAGAAGTATATCATCAACATATAGAACTAAGAAAACTATGGCACTCCCACTAGTTTTCTTGTACACACAAGGTTCATCCTCATTTTTGAAAAAATCAAATTCTTTGACTGTTTTATCAAATCGGATGTTCCAACTCCTGGATGCTTGCTTTAATCCATAAATGGATTTCTTTAGCCTACATACCTGATTAGGTTTAGTCTCCAAGACAAAACCTTCTGGCTGTGACATATAAACCTCTTCCTTAAGGAAACCATTGAGGAATGCAGTTTTTACATCCATTTGCCAGATCTCATAATCATGATATGCTGCTATAGCAAGCATAATCCGAATAGATTTGAGCATGGCAACAGGAGAAAAAGTTTCATCATAATCTATTCCCTGCTTTTGTCTGAAACCCTTAGCCACCAATCTGGCTTTATAAGTTTCAACTTGGCCATCTGCCCCAATCTTCCTTTTATAGACCCATTTACACCCAATAGGGTTAATACCCTCTGGTGCATCAACCAAAGACCATACTTGGTTGACATACATGGAGTCCATCTCAGATCTCATGGCTTCAAGCCATCTGTCTGAGTCTCTACTCATGACTGCTTCCGTATAGGTTAGAGGCTCATCATTTTGAATGATTTGGGCTTCATTATTTTCAATTATGAACCCATACCTCTCAGGTGCCTGTCGCACCCTATCAGACCTACGGATAGGAGTGTGTTCAGGTTCTATATTAACTATGTTGTTACTTGATTGAGAAGTGTCTATTTGTTGAATCTCATTAAGTTCGATATTTCTACCAGTGCCCTTTTGTAGGATGAATTCCTTTTCCATAAAAGTGGCATGCCTACTGACCAAAACCTTTTGTTCAGTAGGGTGGTAGAACAGATATCCTATACTATCTCTAGGATATCCCATAAATAGACATTTGTCTGCTCTAGCATCTAGTTTATGTCCAAAATTTCTTTTTACATAGGCTGGACATCCCCATATCTTAATATACTTAAGATTGGGCTTCTTACCTCTCCATAATTCATATGGAGTGCTAGAGACAGTTTTAGATGGTACTCTATTCAAGATATAAGTTGTTGTTTCCAAAGCATATCCCCAGAAAGAAAAAGGTAACTCCATGAAGCACATCATGGACCGTACCATATCCAATAAAGTACGATTCCTCCTTTCAGCAACACCATTTAATTGTGGTGTGTAAGGAGGAGTCCATTCAGAGATGATCCCCTTATCTTTAAGGTGATCAAGAAACTCAGTGGATAAGTACTCACCTCCTCTATCTGATCGGAGGATCTTTATACTTTTTCCTGTCTGTTTCTCTACCATACTTTGATACTCTAAAAATTTTTCAAAAGCATCGGACTTATGTTTCATTAGATACACAAATCCATACCTTGAAAAATCATCAGTAAATGTGATGAAGTATGAGTATCCGCCATAGGCTTGAGTTGTCATAGGCCCACATACATCTGTGTGTATGAGTCCTAATAACTCTTTTGTCCTTTCTCCATGTCCACTAAATGGAGTCTTGGTCATCTTACCCATGAGACATGATTCACAAGTTCCTAATGACTCATAGTCATAAGGATCAAAGAAATTTTCTTTGTATAACTTGTTAATCCTAGTCTCACTAATATGTCCAAGTCGATAATGCCAAAGTAAGGTATTGTTAACATCATCTCTTTTCCGTTTGTTAGAAACATGAAAAATATTGTCATTAGTGGAAAGAGTTAATAGACCATTGTAGAATATGCCATAACATATAATTTCATTAGATAAAGAAATTGAGCAGCCACTGCTCATTACATTCATAGTATATCCTTGTTTAAGTAACAAGGGTACAGATATGATATTTCTAATGATTTTTGGCATATAGTAACAATTCCTTAGCTCCAAGATCTTCCCTGAAGGTAACTTCAAAATATAAGTCCCTACAGCTTCTGCTTGGATGGGGTCCCCTCCAGCACCGTAGAGCTCAAAGTTACCTTCCTTCAATACTTTAAGCCCCTGAAGTCCCTGCAATGATTTGCAGATGTTATGACCACAGGCGGTATCCAACACCCAAGTATTTGAAATGGAAGAATCCAATAACAAAATAGTATGAACTTCTTTCATACCTTTTGGTGCCTCTGATGCACCAGGCTTCACACTTGCAAGGTAAACCTTGTAGTTCCTTTTCCAATGACCCGGCTTGCCACAATGAAAGCAGGTCATCTGTCCGGAGGCCTTCTTTCCTTTCTTCTTCTTAATGCCCCCTTTGGGATTCATCCTCTTACTGGAACCCCTTTTGCCTGTCTTCTTCTTATCCACAAGAAGAACTGGAGCCTTATTTTTCTTTACATGGCTCTCTGCTGTCTTCAACATATTCAACAGCTCAGGCAAGGAAGAATTAAGTTTGTTCATATGGTAATTAAGAACAAACTGTGAAAATGACTCTGGGAGTGATTGCAAGATCAAGTCTTGATTCAACTCCCCATCCATTACAAAACCTAATTGACCTAATCGAGTGATTAGATCAATTACCTTTAATACATGGTCTTGTACTGATGTACCTTCTGTCATCCTTGCACGGAACAACTGCTTAGATATTTCATATCTAGCAGTTCTACTGTGTTCTCCATAAAGCTCTTTTAAATTGAGCAGTATGGAGTTAGTATCCATGCTATCATGCTGCCTCTGCAACTCATTGGTCATAGAGGCAAGCATAACGCACTTGACAGTAAGTGAGTCATTTTGCCACATATTATATGTGGTCTTCTCCTCTTGCGAGGCATCTTCCCTTGGTGGTTCCAAAATTGGGGTATCAAGAATATAGGAAATTCTTTCTTGACTGAGTACTATTTTTAAATTTCTCAGCCAATCAACATAATTAGGCCCAGTCAATTTGTTGGCATCTAAAATACTACGGAGTGAGAGTGAAGAGGCCATTTATCTACATTTAAACAAAGAACAATACATAAGCAAACAACCATGAAATGACAACACATAATTAAATTAGGACTTTAATTTAATTGTCTCCCACTATTTTATCGAGCATCATAACCCTCTATACGATGATCGAGAAAATCTTAATTGGTCTTTCTTAGTGGGGTTGAGATCCCAATCCCTTATAAAAGACCTTGTGTGTACACAACAAATCTTATATAAGTTCATAGGTAGGAAAACTCTTTCCAATTGTAACCCGTACAATTCTCAACTTATCTCGGTCTCTAAAATATTAATAGCCTTGTGTATACACAACAAACTATAATATTTTAGTTAAGTAAGACCCTTCATAGCCATATAGTCATGACTTTAATAGTAATACCCTTGTGTGTACACAACAAAATATTACTTTAAATCATGCCATAAACAAATAATTGTATTAGGCCAAAAATTGTGTTAGTCACCATATTAGGTCTTGTGTGTACACAACAAACCTAGTATAGATCGTAACACAATAATGACCTATCATGAAGGAAGGCCAATAATAGTATTTTAACACCAAGCATGTTAGTCAAGAATTAAATCAATCAGATCGGCCAGGCTAGTGGAAGAGATGTGGGGGTCCCCCCGTTGCTTTCCTAGACACCAATTTAAAATTGGCCAGGTCAGTCAACGGAACCAATTAAAAACCACGATTCCCTTTACCTTCCCAGAACCACCTTTCTAGACACCGAAATGACTAATTATCCATCATGACTAATAATGCTTATCGGTTAACTATACTACCACTTAATATAATTTTTAAGAGGGTTTCATGCAATGCCAGCACATTCAATTAAAAGCTATCACATATATTAATACATGCTTTAAACTAAGCAAATATGTGAAATGTGTGCCATCATACTAGGACAACCATTTACCACATAATGGATACACCATTATGCCAGGGCAACCTTATTTCAGTATGATGGCTCCAGGGCTAATCATATCTCTAAGACAATTAGGGTTACAGTGGAAAACCCTAACTGGTGGCAATCATCAAACTCATGTTCAATCAAGGACATGCATTGTGCATCAATATAAAAACTTTAACATGATACTACATCATGAATTGAACTGCATAAGTTTTAATCCTAATAAGGAGGCTCTGATACCACTGTTGGGTTCGGGAACCAGTGCGGAAGCGTGGATTTCAAAATTTTATGAAATCAGGTCCGAACCCTAATCCCAAAATCTCCTTATTAGCAATTAAAACTGTAACTACATGCATATCCAAATTTAAACATAGTTTAGATACTAACCTCAGATTGCTATTTCCAGTCTGATGTAGAAATAATCTCCAAATTGAGTAACCTTTTGAACACACCAGGCGTCCACTTGTCCGCCCTCCGATGGTGATCCACACGGGCAGATGATCAAGACACTGACTCCTTAATTGGGTTCCTTCCAATCAAGCTCTACCCTAAGAACTTGATATATGGGCTATTGGCTAGGACTCCTCTAGCCAAACTGGGACTAAACCTTCTCTCTTACCCTTCTCCTCGTCTTCTAGCAACTTTGGCCCCTTAAGACACTCTTGTCTTAAGAATAAGCCCTTGTCCTAAAATGAGACAAGGCTTGTCTTGGAGGGAGAAGAGAATTAAGACAAGATTGTCTTAATGTAAGAAAGAAAGGAAGGGGGCGCCTTCTTCCTTTACCGTCGGAGAGTTTCTCTCTCTGACTCTCCTTCCGTTCTGAGATTCGACAGAGCCTAGGCTCTGTAAAGGAATCAAAGAGGAAAGAGAGGAGGGGGAAACAGTCTTCTGGAGAGGGAGAGGGAAAAAGAAGTAAGGCTTCGCCGTAGAAAATCTGGAATAAATTTTCACGGTGAAGTCTTCTCCTTAAATAGGCGACAGAGAGGCGCCTTCTCACCTTTTAATCATCCTCTCACGTCCCTCTCTCCCTTCTCACGTCTTCTCTCTTTATCTCACGGCCCTTGGGATTAATCTCATGGCCTTTGGGATGGGAAGACGCGAAGAAGGATCGCGAAAAACACAGAAGGGCGTGCGCAGAAAGAAGAGTCGCGCCCCTTCGGTGTTTTCCTTTTTCTTTTCACGGTATTTTCCCCTTTTTTTGGAGAGTCCACGCCTAGATGGACTCTCTTCCACGCCTCTTCAAAAAACACCGGCCCTTTTTTTTCTTTCTTTTCACGCAAAGACGCGACTTGGAAAGAGTCCACGCGCGCGTGGACTCTTCTCCTTGCGCGCGCGCGTGGGAAAAAAAAGGGGAGGGACTTAGGCGATGTGGGAAAGGGGTTTAGCCTCTTAGGTTAGCCCAATTGCTAGCCTATTATTAGCCCAATGTGTTGAATCTTCAATTAGATTCAAACCGGAATGAATTTGGATCTAAAAAAGACCAAATCGGAACCCTAACTCGAATCCGATTCAAGTAGAAGCCATGGTTTGCAACACATGCTAGTGTGTTCATCTGCAAACGAGATTTAATTCCAAATTAAAAACCTTGATTATCTGTCCTAAGTGTGTGACCCATTGGGTTCCATACTTAGCCAGCAGTGGGTCCGAGTGCAAGTTGACCTAATCTGATCAGAACTCATTCTAATCGATTTAGGTCAAATCGAGCTAACTCGAGTCAGTCAATTAGGACTCCTCCTAATTAGTGATCCAATTAAACCATTTAATTTGATCAACCCACAAGAAAAGATTGACGTCTAGCAATGTGTCATGTCTACCCGGAAGATATGGAAATTCTGGTGTAATTCCAAAACTACCCTTCAGTGGAAAGTTCCCGTACAATTCGATCCTTCAATCATCTTGCATCCCGAATATAATTATGGATATGGAATCATGTCAAATCTAGTTTATACTCATTCCCAGCTCAGTCATACACTAATGATTCAATTAATTCGATATTAGAAATCATTTCTAATATCTGTACTTTGATCAAAGATTTCCTGAATCATCATCTGACCTAATTTGGCTGGATGCAATCTCCTCCTACTAGGAGTGATCAATTCCTTGTTGACCTACTCATTTCCTTTATATACAATTCACCACACCCAGCGTCAACCTTGTGCATGACCCAGTGTCTTGAATGAGATTGAACCAAAGCATGGGTTCATGTACATAAGGTATTATGGCAGTCTCAGGTCATAGGACTACTTGTACAACTCCCACTATGAGAAATATCTATTGACAAGTAGCTAAGGCTCCATTAGATGTTCTCAAACTGGATCTATTCAGTGAACTCATTCGCTAATGAGCACCCACATCCTTGTATTAGTGTCCTACACAAGTGACTGTGAGAGCAGTCACCCTTTTCAGCATACATAGGATGTGCCAGTCTTACCGGAAACCCTGATCCCCAACTCAGGGTTCCTATGACTAGGAATATTCTAGATTAGGGTTTTAAGGCCTTTAGATCTCACTGGTATGATCTCATCATAGCCCTACAACCATAGCCCTAATCTATGGGGTTCATCATATAATGACACAGCGAATGATGAAAAATTATTGCCTTTATTAATTTATCAATTTACAATGGTCTGGGAGATACAGATATTGGCTTATAGGGCATAATCCTTTCAATTCGCACAGTATGCATAAAGAAATTAGCCAAAAAAATTAATCTAAGTAATGATACATACAAGAAATTGGTTGATTCTTGAAAGCATGCCCATGAATTTGACATAGGGGATTCTGTAATGATTAGGCTTAGGCCTGAATGGTTTCCACTAGGAACTGTTAAGAAACTTCAGGCTCGTGGAGCTGGCCCCTTTAAAGTGATGAGGAGAGTTGGCCCTAATGCCTATGTGCTTGAGCTACCCCCAGATTATGGCATTAGATTGACTTCAATATGTTAGACTTAGTCGAGTATAGGGAACCAGCAACCATACTCAGCGAGCCATTTGGGCATGACCTATCTTTTGAGAGTGAACCCGACCCAGAGTGTCCACCTCCAATTTTACCTTAGAGAGGAGAACGGATCGAGCGTGTCCTAGATGATCAAGCTACCACCACCTGGGGCAAAGGATATCAGCATGACTTGGTCCGATGGCAAGGCCGACCAGAGTCCGATGATTCATGGATTACTTGAAAGGACTTACAGCACCTCGACCCTAACCTTCTTGAGAAATACCAAAGCCAAATCAATCCTTACTCGATAGGGTCAAGTTTCCTCCCATCCTGGGAGAATTGGTGTGGTCACCAAGATTAGATAGAGGCTCCTTAACCCTCTGTGGATCTCTGATTAGGGTTCTTAATCTTTTGGGTCCTATAATAAGGCTTCAAGCCTGAGTAATTTACTTTTGAGTCATGTAATTAGTATTTATTTGATTTCAAATTTTGGTTTAGTATGGTAATTTGGCCAATTTGGTCAAGTTAGGATCAATTGGTCCTGTAATTAGCAAAGTTGGTCCACATGCTCAAGTCAATTTGAAGATGGGCTCAAGCTAGTTTGAAGATGAGTCAAGCCACCTCTCCATGTCAGGTTAGGAGTGCCAACTCATGAGGAGTGCCACATCATCAGTGCCACGTGGCATGGAGGCGCCACTTCATCAAGCACCTTGGACGGCCTAGTAAAGGTAAAATTTCAAATTCAAATTCCATAGTTGACTCCCATTAATCTCTCCTTGATCCAAGCCAACAAGATCCTCACCCCACTCCACATATCAAGCCATATCACCAAGGATTAAGCCTAGCATTCATGGTTGGTCAAAGCTTCATGAAAAGAAGATTCAAAATTCAAAATAGGTGCCCCTTGATTCATGAAGACAACATCCTCTCTTCACTCCCCCAAATCAAGTCTTGTAACCCCTATTTCAAATTTGAATTCAAATGTCAAATGAGGACTTAGGTGTTTATAAAAAAGACCCTAACCCTCTTGTAAAACAAAATTTTGATGAAATGAAAAAAAGAGTTCAAGTTTTCTTCCATTACCCCTTGTCTTCTTAGACTAGGAACTCTGTGAGAGAGTGCCTTTATCCTTCGGGACATCGAGGGGTGAGAGGCCCTGAGTTACCTTCCTCCTTCGCAAGCCACTAGTCCATCTTCAAGCTGGGACACCACCTAGAAGATCCACCTGGATGGCCAACAAGAAGAACCCTCTTCGACCACCATCTTCGATTCCTTTTCTCCTTCCTTTTCACTTTCTCATACCCCTACTTGCTATTTTTTAACCCTTCTCTTGGTTGCTCGCAGGTTCCCCAGGTGCCACGGACAAAGGATTCGATCTCCCTTGCTTTCAGACCATTGGACGGAAAGCTGGCAAATCCGTAGGGTTGGAGGCTTGATCTTACAGGCTGCATCCATGAGTGTGAGAGAACTCAGCATCGGGCACATCAGAAACTTCAAGGTTTGCATTTCCTGGTCTCCTAAGTAGGTATTGATTTAGAGCTAAGTCCTGCAGGGTTTCTTAATCCTGGGGTCCTCTCTTCATCATTGTTTAGGAACTAAACTTGCATGCTAGAAGTATCTTGTTTTTATAGAACCCCTACATCTAGACTTTGCTCAACCTCGGGAATCAAAAAATCACTTCAAACCTAAAACACCAAAAAGAAATCATTTGCATATCCATCTCATCATTAGTATAGTCTCGCATTATCCTAGGTCCCACATCACCTGGTCTATGAACTCATAATTGGGCCTCCTATGATTGGACTCTCAGATTGGGTCATGGTGTAGGGTTCTCCTAGGTTTGGGAGGTGTGGGACAAGGGTCTCTAGTTTAGGCTCAGTATGGGACTTACAGGTTCTCTCCGGTGTTCCTAGATGCTCATCTATTTGATCAAACCTATTGTTCATTTGGGTATGGGATTGGGTCAATTGGTTAAGTCCATGGTTTATTTGGATCAATTGGGCAAGCTAATCAGTAATGGTCCTTAGTAAGGTTCCTACATCAGATTCCATGGTCATGCTAGGCTGGGTTGAGACTACTGGTATTGGGTTTCTAATCTAATGGTCATGCAAAAAATCAATCAAGGGATTATGATGCAGTCAAGCACACAAAGGTTAGCACGTTCTAGGGTTTGCTAGACCTAGAGCCAAAATCAGGTTAGTTAACTCAATTTACACACAACACAACACCTAATCCTTCCACTGGCCAGGTAAGAGGGGGGGTGGTGGGAGGCTCCCCCTGCTTGTCACAAGGTCCGAATTAAGTAACCACCAATCTGCTTAGGGCATTTGCCTCTGGACCTCTAGCCTTAGACACCAGTTTCCAGTAATAAGTGGAGGGTTGAGTGTACTAGTTCCCTCATTAGACTTAGACCCGACCTGTTGGTGTCCCTAAAAAAATTAGGTTTCTAGTTAATTTTAATTAGGGTTTGGGTATATATGCAAGGTAGTGGTTTTGGGCCCAGGACAGGTGATGAAATCCTGCCCTGATCTGATAGAGAAAATTGCCCTTAAGATTAGTTTAGATGCAGATGATGCACAATCAATGAACCCTAATGCAATCTAATAACAAAACATGGAATAGATTTTTTATTTTTTGTCTCTTTTTATGAGGTGGCTGACTTAAATTTAAGTTGGTTAGGTGGTCAATCAAAATTGGCTTGGGTTGGGTGGGGTTTGGTAGTTGATTAGGTTTAATCAAGTCAACTATGCAGGAACAACAGAAATTGAGATTTTTTTGTTCTATTTTTGCAGCAGATAATGCATGGATTTCAGAACAGAAAAATTCTAAGAAAATTGTATAATAGAGGTTTTTGTGTGAGGATGACTTCTACCAAGTTTTAAGAAAAAAAAAATATTATGATGATGAAAAACCTAGGGTTTTTAACTGGGTGCAGGAAAAAATAAATTTCTAGTTATGGATTCTAATATGCAGATTTTTTTTTTTTTGGTTCTATAAAATTATAGTAAAATAACATTAAAACAAAGGACAACTCAGGGGATAATTAGTGCAAAAATCAAAAAAAAAAAAATATGCCTAAGATGGAAAACTTGACCTATTTTTGGACCCCTAGTGCAGAAATAGCATGCAGATTTTTTTGTTAGGGTTTTGTTTTTTTACCATTGTTTTGTTTATTTTCGGATCTGAAAAAATCCACAAAAATAACAAGAAAATAGAGGACTAAACAGAGGACAACACCACAAAATTCAAATAAAAACAGAAATGTTTGATGGGGAAATAGCCCTATGTTTTGACTAGTTATGCTGAAAACAACATGCAAAAATTCTACCTATGATGAAATAACATGCCCTAATCCCGCTCTGATACCAAAATTGATGAGGGACATGATTCTAATATGATGCAGGATGATATGCAAGCGATGAACATGAAGAAAATCATATTAAACCAAAAAAATATTTTTAGATTTTTTTTACGGTTTGATTCCCAAAACTAGTCCAGATTAGGTTAGGGTTATCCTGTATCAGTTAGCATCCTACCCACATGCTAGGTCAATCAAAGAGAATAAAAAATGAGGATCCAAGGACTAAGAAGGCCTATTAGGAGCATGTTCAACTTCAAGAAATTAGTCAAAGAGAGTTGAGAATTGGAATGAACTTACCAGGCAATGACGTCTTGATGCCGTATATGAGATCGCTCCACTCAGATCATTGCCAGGATGATCCGGTCACATTTCCATGGATCCGTCGGCTTTTTATCAGCTTCTTTCGAGGGCAAAGAAGACTTCATCTGAGGATAGTTTCACTGGAGGGATCTTGCAAATGTCAAGGGTTAGTGATAAAGAATATGAAAAAAATACTAAACAGGAGGGGAAGAAGAAGATCGGGCAGAAGAGAGGCTGCAGGGGCTGGAGGCCTTTGATGCAGCTTGGGCATCTGGATTTGGAGAAGGGCAGCCAAGGAAAAATAAGGGGGATGAGAGAGAGGGGATGGCTAGGGTTTGGGAGGAGGGGGAAAGAAAGGGGCTAGGGTTTGATAACTAGGGCCTTGCACCCCTCGATGTTCCTTAGAACAAAGGAAAATGGGTCTCACACCCACTCCAAGTTGGAGGAAACAATTGAATAACTCAATCAAATTTTTATTTCATGAAAGGAGGTTATCATACAAGAGTGGAGCGGGGGTATTTATAGAATTACCCAGGTCCCTAGGCTCTTACTCGAACTAGGATTACAAGACTTGAGGGCTAAGAAAGCTCCTCTTGGGATAAACTTGAGGGCCAAGAAACTCTCTTGGGCTTGGTCTGCTTCACTCCTTGCTGGGCTGGGATGACTACTCCTTTGACTAGGTCAAAGCCTGGGGTGCCAACTTCATGATGGGCTGAGGGGTCACTAAGCCTGGTTAAGCTGGGAGGGGTGCCAAGGGATGGGAAGAATGAAGGGCGCCAGGGCTTGGGCTTGGGCCTGGGGCGCCAAATGCTTGGATTGTTGGGGTGCCTTCTCTTGGTAGGCTAGGGTGTTAACTCCTTGGTCTTGTAGGCTTGAATGGAGGGCCTAGGTACTTAAATCCAGTACTGGCTAGGAAGGGCCTAATGAATCTCCTAATCTAGTGACTCTCCTTCTTGGTTCTTGTCATGAAACCAAAATTATAGGACTCTTGACTTGGGACAAAACTCAATTGGACTAAAAGACTCATTGGACTCACGGACTTACATGTCCCACTTTATTACAGGACTCAAAATTAAACTCATTACAGGACTCAACAAAAATTGACCAACACATGACTTAGAGAACAAATTGAAGCTTGAAGTCTAATTTGATGTCCTCATCAGTCAGTCAGGAAACCAAGGAATCACGCCATCGACCACTTGACTCACAGTTTGGCACCTCAAGCTAGGAAACTATAGAAGCCCCGCATCCACTACCTTGCTCACAATCCAGAGATGTCAGCCAGGAAACCAAGGAATCATGCCATCTACCGCTTGACTCACAGTTCGGCACCTCAAGCTGGGAAAACTCAGAAGCCTCGCATCCACTACCTTACTCATAGTCTGAAGATGTAGCTGGGAAACCAAGGAATCCTGCCATCTAACGTTTGACTCACATTTTAGCACCTTAGGTCGGGAAACTCCAAAAACCCCGTGTCCACTTCCTTATTCACAGTCTGAAGATGCTAAGCAGGAAACCAAGGAATCCCACCATCTACCGCTTAACTAATAATTAGCACCTCAAGGTGGGAAACTCCAAAAGCCCCGCATCCATTGCCTTACTCATAGTCTAGAGATGTCAGCTAGGAAACCATGGAATCCTGCCATCTACCGCTTGATTCATAGTTCGGCATCTCAAGCCAGAAAACTCTAGAAGCCTCGTGACCACTGCCTTACTCATAATCCAGAGATTTCAGCAAGGAAACAAAGGAATCCTGCCATCTATCACTTGACTCATAGTTTGGCACCATAATATGGGAAACTCCAAAAGCCCCGCATCCACTGCCTTGCTCATAGTCTAGAGATGTCAGCCAGGAACCAATGAATCCCACCATCTACCGCTTGACTCATAGTTCGGCACCTCAAGATAGGAAACTCTAGAAGCCCCACATCCACTACCATACTCACAGTCTGGAGATGTCAGCCAAGAAACCAAGGAATCCCACCATCTATCGCTTGACTCATAGTCTGGCACCTCAATCTGGGAAACTCTAGAAGCCCCACATCCACTGCCTTACTCATAGTCCGGAGATGTCAGCCAAAAAACCAAGGAATCCCACCATCTACCGCTTGACATACAATTCAGCACCTCAAGCCAGGAAACTTTACAAGCCCCGCATCCACTGCCTTGCTCATAGTCTGGAGATGTCAGCTGGAAAATCATGGAATCACACCATCTATTGGTTGACTCATAGTTTGGCACCTCAAGCCAGGAAACTCCAGAAGCCTCACATCCACTGCCTTACTCACAATCCAGAGATGTTAGTTGAGAAACCAAGGAATCTCATAATCTATCGCTTAACTCAAAGTTTGGCACCTCAAGCTAGGAAACTTTAGAAGCCTCGCATCCACTACCTTACTCACAGTCTGGAGATGTCAGCCGAGAAACTAAGGAATCCTGCCATCTATCGCTTGAATCAAAGTTTGGCACCACAAGTCGGGAAACTCCAGAAGCCCCGCATCCACTACCTTGCTCGTAGTCCAGAGATGTCATCCAAGAAATGAAGGAATCCCGCCATCTACCGCTTGACTCATAGTTCAGCATGCCAAGCCGAAAAAAATCAGAAGCCTCACATCCACCACCTTGCTCACAGTCCGGAGATGTTAGCCGGGAAGTCTAAGGAATCCTGCTATCTTCCACTTGACTCACAGTTCGGCATCCTAAGTCGAGAAACTTATAAAGCCCTGCACACCAAGCTAGGAAACTTACGAAGCCCTGCACGCAAAGCTAGAACACTAAAGCAGTGCTGCCTCTGAGGCCAGGAGATGCAGTAGTACCACCTCCGAGGTCAGGAGATATCAGCAATCACGCCTCTAAGTGATGGGGGACGGGATGAGGGGAAGGATCGTCGGTGAGCTGAGAAGTCATCGAAGATTAGGGTATCCTATTTTTTTGATTTTTTTTTATAGGAAGGTGGTGAAGGAACAATGGAGATGGAAGGTAGGAAATATCTAGACTTTCATGGACTTTGGTACTCACACTCATGGAGAGACCTCTCACCTCTAGGGCATCCCACCCACCTCGCTACTTGGAGCCATTAGGATGAATCTCAAAGCACATGAGGGCGGTAAAGAAGGTGGATGAAAGGGTAGGTGGATAGCAGATGACATCGCATCATGTTCGGGTTGCACCTCGCGTGCTCTCCTTATGGAGCGAAAGTTGGGCCTCTCACCCTCTCCATGTAGAGAGAAAAAGAATAATTACTCTTCTCTAAAATCACATTTTCATTCACCAATTATTTACAAAGGAATGATAGTGGTATTTATAGACCTTTCCAACTCTCATTTGAATTGAATACAAGATAGAAAGATAAGGATGGTTCAAATTCAAATACAAGATAAGGCCTATCCAAATCCTAACAAACTTAGATATCCAAATCCTAACAAACTTTTTTTTTAAAAAAAAAAAACATATCCTAAAACTCCAATTCTAAATCAACTTATTCTCGAATTTAAATTATTTACATTGAGATCTGTGCTACTCCAAGATCTATGCTATTGATGTCCCCATCATTTTTCTAAGGTGGGGAGAACTCGACTCTGTCGAGTCAGGCTTTAGCAATCTTCTAGCTCCATGATATGCATGACCTGTAAAATGATTTTTTTAGCTCTACTTTGAGATTTGTGCACCTCCGAGATTCGTATAGCTCTAAGATCTATGCAGCTTTGAAATTCATGTAGTTTTGAAACCCATGTAACTTTGAAATCTATGCAAGTCTGAAGTCGGCAATAGGAATGTGAATTGCTTTCACATTCGTGCTAATGGACCTCCTTCTCCACGAATTGAAACCAGGGAACAGGGGCTTATTGGGCAGGATTCCGTTGGAGATGGTGAGGAGTACATGGCAACGGATGAAGGGGTGTTGGTGGTTGAGATATAGACGGGTGGAGACGATTGGTAGGGCGGCGGTGAGGCGATGCGGGCAGCACAAGCCCTGATCCAACGGTGTCAGGCATCACGACAACAAGGTGACGGGGCGGGCCATGACCTTGCTTCGAAGAGGGGCATCGATGAGGCGGCATGATAGCAATGGGTATCGGTCGTTGATTGTTGGCAGTGAGAAGACCCGGTGGGAGGAGCTTGGTAGGAGATGGAGGATGCGGCAAATGGGGTCCAAGTAGTGGTCTTCAGTGCTCTCAGAATTGTTCTCGTGGGACGCCAGCGAGAGGCAATGAAAGATGTTAACGCCGATCGTGTGCACGAGCTCTTCTTGGATGGGCTCGATGATGTGGTCGAAACCATACTGGATGAAGTTGACGAGCTGGGGAGCATTTAACGCTTGGCCTCCTTCTCTCGTGCATATTTAAGGGTGTCAGAGAAGTCAAAGACCACGAGTAGATCTAGAGTTTGTGGAGGAAGAGAGCTTGGTGCTCAGTGACAGGGAGTCGTGGAATAGGGGGAGGGTCACGATTTGTGGGATGGGGGGTTTCGATGGTGGAGTATCGATTTGCCAGGAGTGGGTGAAGAATCGGGCGACCGTTGTTGTTCTGCATCATCAATTGTAGGAAGAGCTTTGGTGGATCTGCCTGGAAGAAGGGTAGCACGGTCGGGAGTTATTCATCGGAGGAAGGGAGGTCCGGTGGGAGGCACGTCGATGAAGCTTTTTGGGTGTCCGATCTGTGGGAAGCTTCATGGATGGAGGATGGGGAAGTCACGGGCAGTTGGGTTTTGATCTTGATCGGGTGTTGTGCGACGGTGGAACGGCGATGGTCATGCAATAGGGATGGGGCTGGGAGAGGCTAAGGATGGTCTTGGCTGACGGTGGGGTGGTGGAAGGTTTGCTCGGTTGGAGCTGGCATAGATGTGGGCCAAAGAGGAGGGCAGTGGAGCAAGAATAGGGAAGAGAGAGAATGATGGGGTCGTGGGGAAAGAAATCTAGGAAGAGTCGGGAAGATGGCAATACCCTAACTCTCTAGCTCTGATACCAAATTGATGGGGGATGGAATCAGGAAAGAACCGCTAGTGAGCTAAGAAGTCACCAAAGATTAGGGTACCCTAGATTTTATATTTTTTATATTTTTTTCTAAGGAGGTGGTGAAGGAACAATGGTGATGGAGGCAGAGGTTAGCACTCTCATGTACTTTGGGATTCACACTCACAGAGAGATCTCTCACCTTTAGGGCATCCCACTCACATCACTAATGGAGCTGTTAGGGTGAATCTCAAAGAACATGGAGGTTAAAGAAGATGGAATATAAGAAGGGGATAACTAGACATGGCCTTGCACCATGTCTGGGATTGCACCTCTCATGCTCTCCTTCATGGAGCGATAATGGTTGGGCATCTCACCCAGGCCTCGCACCCACTCCCTCTCGGAGCAACCATGGTTGGACCTCTCACCCTCTCCATCACGAAGCGAAAGAAGAATCACTCTTCTCTAAAAATTCATATTCATTAACCAGTTATTTACAAAGGAATGAGGTGATATTATAGACCTTTCCTATCCCTCATTTGAATTTGAATACAAGATAGAAAGATAAGGGTTCAAATTCAAACACAAGATAAAGATAAGGGATTTAAACAAAAGATAAGGTCTATCCATATCTCAATCATAACCAATCAAAACTAATTCTAATTCAAATTTCAAATCAATCATAAAGATAAATCCTAAATAACTAATCTTTGAATTTGAAGTTTGCATTGAAATCTGAGTTGCATCAGAGTTTGCACTGCCTCAAGATTCGTGCTACATCTGGTTTCGTGCTGCTTTAGGATATGTGGTAATGATCCTCCCCCATCCCGTCCCCCATCATTCATCCACTTTCCATGCGAAAGAGAAGAATAACTAAGTGAAGAACAAAGTCCAGGTTGGATGTTTCTATCAAGTTGTACTACACCCTCATTGCAAGGCTAAGTCCCATGAATACCTTAAAGGGTTCCTTCTAAGTCCTTCAAAAACAAAAAGAGAAAAAACGGGGGAGAAGAACAACAGCCATAAAGAAAAGGATGTTTTCATTGCTAATTCTTCTCTTACATCCTATGAAGGTTCCAAACAGGCCAGAAACCCTCCAAAAATCTAAGTTACAAGGGAAAGAAGGATGCACGAAGGATAAGGGAAGAAAAATTTTCATTGACCAAAATCTCTTATGCTGTGAAGACCCCCGACAGGCCAAGGAGTCTTTCAAAAGTTTAGTTACAAAATGAAAAGAAAAAGCTTGGACCACCCTCGCCGCTCTTCGCTTAACCAAAGGACAGGTCCTCTCGGCTCTGGACTCTACCCTTGGCAACTGGTTGAAGACAATCCAGTCCCTTCTACCCGAGAAAGCGGGCACCCTTCTTCTCCTGGATCCCTCGTGACAAGGTCCAGTGCCGCATCAGTCGCCCCGTCCTTGGAGGTCACCGATCTTGTGATTCCAGGGGTAGCTTTAGCGGCTTCTTGTTAGGCCACCTCCATCAGCACCATGGTAGCTGTGGCCTTCTCCATAGCGGTCGTGACCACATCCACCTTCTTCGCCCTCTGCGGCTCTCCCCCTTCTCATCCTTCGAGGCATCTTCAAGCTCGGTGGATTTCTTTTCCAGGACAAATGCCTTTGCCCTAGCACCGACCGATTGCTCATGAAAAAGGTGAAGAGCCTTTGCTTGGCCCTCTGGTTCTTGGGCTGAGAACCTGAAGTCTACTAGATGCCCTCCCTCGGCACAGGCTGAAGGAGAAGGGTTGAAAGAGGAGAGCATGGGAGGAAAGAACTAGCCCGCTATGAACTCCCAACACTGAAGCAGGAAGAGGGGGACTAGTGAAGAAGGAAGGCGACTGTGTAGAAGCTTGGTCACTCATGCCCAAAGGTCCTTTAAAAAGGTTTTAAGGGGATAGGTCCTTTGCAATAAAGCCCACCGCCCACCATTGCTTCGTGCCCATCAAAGGCAAGTGCCTCTTCAACTCCCTGACCAACAGGAACCGCCATGTACCAGCATCATACAACTCTGACACTTCAGATCAAGGGTAGTCACCTCGGTCCAAATGAAGCATTTATGATCCTTCTATCGAAAGACCAAGTGCAGCATCACATCGTTCACCTGAGAGTGCAATCTTCGGGATGCGGGTGCTTAAGGCATTGATGGTGAAAGGGATGCACCCCTCCATGTCAGCATGATCATTACTCTGCTCGCCCTTAGCACAGCATCATCTCTGGGCTCGAGAGTGGGGGGCATCTAATGTGGTAGCATCTATTGACATGGTGCCCATATGGACACCAGTTGGTAGTCATGCAGGGGGGAGTGCCACCAGGACACGGTGCCCAATTACTGCCAAGGTGAACCCTTCAGCTAAGGACAGCTCCCAACCGGAGTGATGCTCATAGGGCGAGCCCCCTGTCTGAGGCCAGCTCCCGATCGGGGTCGCACCCATGCTGCCAAGGTGAGCCTTCCTGTCGAGATCAACTCATGATCAGGGTCACACTCATGCTGCCAACGCAAGCACTCCTACTGAGATCAGCTCCCAGTCGAGGTCATGCTCATAGGGCGAACCCCCTATCTGAAGCCAACTCCCGGTTGAGGTCACGCTCTTGCTGCCAAGGTGAGCCCTCCTGTCAAAGTTAGCTCCCATGATGAGGGAAGGGATTCTAATATGATGCAGGATGATATGCAAGGGATGAAGATGAAGAAAATCATATTAAAGCAAACAAATATTTTTAGATTTTTCTTATGGTTTTATTCCCGAAACTAGGCAAGATTAGGCTAGGGTTATCCTGTATCAATTAGCATCCTACCCACATGCTAGATCAATTAAAATGAAAAAAAAATCAGGATCCTAGATCTAAGAAGGCCTATTAGGAGCATGTTCACCTTCAAGAAATCAGACAAGAAGCGATGGAAATTAGGTTTAACATACCAGGCAATGATTTCTAGTTATTATGGAAGAGATCACTCTGCTCAGATCAGTGCCTGGATGATCTGGTCACTTTCTCGTGAATCTGCCAACTTTTTATCAGCTTCGTTCGAGGGAAAAGAAGAATTCATCCGAGGAACATAGCATTGGAGGGATCCTGCAAACATCAAAGGTTAGAGGCAAGCAAGAAAGAAAAAAATAAGAAACTGGAGATCGGGTTGAAGGATGATTGGAAGATGGAGTTGCAGGGCATGGCGGCTTTGGAGGAAGCTTCGGGCATCCGAATCTTGGAGAGGGCTGATGGTGGGTGTCTTAGGGCTCTTGCTTGGATGGACAATAGCTAAGGTTTAGTAAGAAGAAAAAGGAACAAGTCTCACACATACTTCCAAAGAACACAAATTGTCACAAGAAAAATTCACCAGAGTTTTAATTCATCAAAAGAAATTAGATTACAAGAGGAGAGGGGTGGGGTATTTATAGATTCACCTAGGGCCCTTTCCTTGTCAAAATTGGATTACAAGTTTGTATGGGACAAGGAGTACAAGGTTTAACTAGAATTAGGAGTACAAAGTTTGATTGAAATTAGGAGGCCTAAATTCTAGTAGGACTTGGTCATTGGACTCCTTGTATAACTTGGAAGCTTTGATTTTTCTTCATGCTGGGATGAAATCCTCTTGGACTACTTTGACTTTTCCACTCCCTACTGGGCTTGGACTTGGGCTAGATGGGGTGCCACTCATGAAAGGGCTTGGGGGGTGCTAGCTTTAGTGGGCTAGGGCAGGGTGCCAAGGCCTGGATGTTGATACAGGGTAGGGTGCCAATCTGGGAGGGTGCTCCACCTGGGCTTGCTGGAATGAAAGGCCCATCTCTTGGGCGGCATAGCTAGGAGGGCCCTGGCAGGGATCTAGGTACTTGAACTCAACTCTGGTGGAGTGGCCTGGTGAATGCTCTAGTTTGGTAATCCTCCTCTTGTACAAAACTTGACTAGAAACAAACTTACAAGACTCAAATAAACTTAAGGACTCATGAGGTTGAGATAAGGGATTCACTGGACTTAATAGACTTCTTGCCTCAACTTATTACAGTACTCAATTATTGGACTAACTTTATTACAGGACTTAACACACTATTAAAGGATTCAAAATTGACCAACACATGACTTAGAGAACAAATTAAAGCTTGAAGTCTATGTCTGATTTGATGTCCCAATCAATTCTCCCAGGGTGGGAGGAACTCAACCTTGTCGAGTAAAAAGGTAGATCTAGCTCGGGTACTACTCTGATGGGTCTGGGTTGAGGCATTGCAGATCCTCTCGAGTGATCCATGAATCCTCAGATCTCAGTCGACCTTGCCAACAAACCAAGTGACTTGGTAGCCTTTGATTCAGGTACTAGTGGCTTGGTCATCTAGGATACTACACTCAATCATTCCTCTCATAGCTAATATGATGGTGGACACTCAGGATTCGGTTTGTTCTCAAAGAAAAGGGTTAGGCTCAAACTCACTAGGTATCAATGCTGGCTCCCTATACTCAACTAAGTCTGAGATATTGAAGGTTAAGCTTAATACCTAATTAGGTAACTCAGGCACTAGGTCCAACTTTCTTTATCACTTTGATGGATCCAGCTCTACAGGTATATAGCCTAATCATCACAAGATTTCCTAGCGAACTCTTAGGCTCTTTTTGAAAATTAACCATGTTTTATAAAAATCATTGCTTACATTAATCTGATGATTAATTCCTCATGCAAATCTCTAATCATGCAGTGCAAACGACACAGACTAACAACATGCAGGCAAAACACCTAATACAGGCAAATAAAATACTAAACCCTAAACTACAACCATGGGTTTGACCCTTTGGTCAGGTGGGTGACATGTAGAAGAAAATGGTTCATGAACTCCTACTAGATGCCATAGGGTCCTTTAAAAGTAAGATGCAAACATGACATGCTCAATGAATGAATGCAGTATGCAAACTTCTACAAAATGCAATCAATAGTGAGAAAAACATAGGAAGTCTCAAGAAAGGGTAAAAAATAAGAGGTGGGTTCAGGGTTAGTCTAGTAGGGTAGAAAGTAAGAAAAAGATTCGGGGTTGATCGAAAAGAGTAGAATGAGTCCTAGACTAATGAGGTTGACCTTATGGGATTGGTGTATACCTACAGGGCTTGCATAATGGAAGAATGGGTCACTAATCTCAGGGAAGAGATCAATTGGAGTCAAAGGAGTGACTTCATCCAGAGGGTACTGATTTAAAGAGATTAGGTCCTTAATAAATTCTTCTAGTTCTTGAATCTCAGGACTAGACTCTATAATTGGGCTCTCTTCTAAAGTCTCCTTAGGTGGTGTCACCTTCCGTTGACCGAACTAGTCCTCCCCTTCCAGGCATCGGCTCCTTCGAGATTGCCGGCGAAGCCTCACCGGATTCCCTTTGTGAGGATCCCTATTCCGGCATGGCACGAATGTGAAGGCACCAAGGCCAGCACAAACATGAAAGCAGTTGCCCTTCATCATTGCCGACTTCAAGCTCTGCACGGATTTCAGGACTGCATGGATTTTAAGGCCATACAAATCTCAAAGCTACATGAATTTCAGAGTTGCACAGATCTCAAAGTATAGCCTCCTCTTTATTTCAAGCTTATTTGGGTATAATTGATTGTTTCTATTTTATAGGTTTTTATTTGACATGCTTGGATTTGGTCCCATCAAAGCCCTCGCTGAGCTTGACTCGATGGAGTCGAGTTCTCCCGACTCTAGGAGAATGATGGGGACTCGAGAGTCTATTTGAGTCCATTAATACTGAGTCACTTGCACTAAAGTGAGTGGTGCGGACACCAGAAGTACCAGAATAAGACAGAGGCTTCTCAACCCTCTATGGATTACTTAGTAGCATTTGAGTCCATTTGTAATAAAGGCTTAGCCTATTTGAGTTGTGTTTTATTATGTGAGTCCTGTACCAGTCAGCTTATGTTGAGCTAGTCTTCTTCCTGAGTCCTGTACATGTCAGTCCAAGTAAAAGTGAAGACATGTTAGCCCATGTACAAGTGAAGACCGAGCTAGTACAAGTAAAGATCAACTTAGCCTGAAGTTATGAAGATCATGGAAGGCTTATTAGAAGAAATCAGAAGCCCTAGAGTCAAGTCGGAAGCCCTGAAGCCCTGAACCGTAACCTGAAGCAGATTGGGCCATCCAAGGCCCAGGAGGGGAGCTAGGGTACCATCCACCCTATGGTCACCACCCCTTGGTCGACCACTAGGGTCACCTCCCTTAGCCGACCAAGGCAAGAGAGGGGAGAGTGATTTGAGGGATTTTAAATCCTAGTCCTACATGTATTCTAGCTAGGGTTTGGGTGGGATTCAAATACATAGAAAAAGTTTATTGTAACCTTACTTGGAGGACAAGTTTAAGAGTCTATTTAAGAGACTCTACTCTCTTGTATCAAGGCACTTTATTCATGAAATATAATTGAGTTCTTCCAATTGCTGTGTTCTACCTGCTGTGTGCTAAGGGGATTCTATGTGAACCCATCCATGTTCCTGGTGTCCTGCACCCAGTCTCCAGCAGCCATCCATCTCTCCAAGCCATGGCTGCCCACCCTCGACTTCTACGAATCCAACAACTTCAGCCGGGTAGCGATCGGGTCACCGCATAGAAAGCCGAGAATCTGTGGATCTCTGGCTTGATTTTCCAGGCCGCATCTGGGAGCGAGAGCAATCCCTTCACCAATGATCTGCACCGGGTGCATCAACCATTATCAGGTACACCACTTCTACCTGCCAGTCGCTTTATGGAGATGAACTAGCCCAACCGAGACTTCTCAACCTTGGCAATCCACTTTTTCTATTACTTTTAGGTCCTATTTTTGCATGCTTTAGCTTCTTATCTTGCATAGATTTCCCTACTTAGGTTCTTGGTCTATTCTTCGAGAATTAGATTCATAACTTAACCTAAAAAATACAAAAATATATTTGCATGCAATTTTAGTTCCGCATCATTTGGTATCAGAGCCTGTTTTGGGCTCATTTCTCTTTGGATATTCGGATCGAGTGTTTCACCATAGCCATCCGGTCATAGGAGACTAGTAGGGCTGCAAGACCCTCTCTTCCGAATCTACAGAATGTTCTATGGTGATAGGGGTGCCGCTACGAATTGACCCTGAAGAAGAACACAGAGTTCCATTAGGGTTTTTGCATTCTCAGCCTTCTCAGTACATCCCCGTTGTTTCAATTGTTTTGGCTGCATAAAACTCAAAAAAATCTGAAATTTATTTTCTGAATTTTTTATAATAGAAATTAATTTAAAAAATTTTCTCAAGAATTATTTAAGTCAGTGGATTTTCTCCCAGCTAAAAAACTATTTGAGAATAGTTCTGCTCTATTTTGGTAGCAAAGATGATTTCGGAAAGTTTAGGGTTGTTTTGGTATAACTTTTGTATATCTTAATTTTTTGCATGTTTCCTACATTTTAGTTCATTATTTGCAAATTATCTTTCTGTTTAAGAAAATACCAAAAAAAAAAAAAAAGGTCCAAAAATAGCTAAACCCTAATTTACATTTTCATCTGCCTGCCATCATTGCATAAAATACTTTAAGGGCACTTTCTATATGTCAGATAAGGAGGAGGAGTTGATAACCTATCCTTAGCCTAAAACCACATCCCTTGCATTCAATCCCAAGCCTAATCTAAAATTAACTAGACTTAATTTGCCCTAGTGGGCTAGGGACACCAATCGATCGGGTTCGATCATTGTGAGATGACTTGTGCACCCAATTCATCTTTAATACTAGATTTTGGTGTCTAGGCTAGAGGTACAGTGTCAAACGACCTAAGCAGATTGGTGGTTCTTAATTGGGTTCCTGCGAGAGCAGGGGACCTCCCACCATCCCACCTCTTACCTAGCCAACTAAAGGATTAGGATTTGAGGTATGTGTAAGTTGAGTCAACCCATTCTGATTGTACTCTAAGTCTAGGTACCCGTAGTCGAGTTAGTATTGAGTCCCGCATGTGCACCAGATTAGGAGTCCCATTTCATCCATCTCCACCTTTGGCTGAACCCATGGATAATCTTGAAGCATAGATTAGAAGCCCGTATGGCCCATACTAAACGTAGATCATCTAAGCCTAACTCCCTTGATCAAGAGCCTATTATCATGATCTTGCCCCTAAGTCTAATCCTAGATGTCCATACCCATACTTGGTTGACTAAAAGAAATGACCCAATATGAACACCCAACCTTATGCACCCACTTCTGATGGAAGACAAGAGGTGTATATCGATTGGGAGGAGATCATGGATCACTATTTCGAGTACACTAGGATGTCAGAGTTATAGAAATTTAGATTGGCCACACGTAAGCTAATTCAACATGCTAGGCAATACTAGGAAGATATTGAGGATGAATGTTATCAATGGGGAGATGAAATCCTTACATAGAAAGCCATGAGAAGTAAATTAAGAGAGAAGTACCTAGGTAGATCTTATGAGTACCAACTTTTAGACCAATGGTACAAATTGAAACAAGGGAACATGACTATGTCTGAGTATATTAACTAATTTAACGAGTTTAGTATGAGATGTAACACAGTCGAACCTAAGTCTAAGATCATGGCTAGATTTCGAGATGGCCTGCATAGGGATATCTAGTGGGAGCTATTTCATTAGAAAATTATGACCTAGAGGAAGCCTATCACCTAGCTAGGGAATTGAGTTATATCAGAGGGAACTCATGATCAGTCAATCTAAGTCAACAAGGTAATTCCCTTGAACCTAAGTCCAAACCTAGTCGACTTCTTTTAGACCAGCTTACTCCTATCCCATAGTTTGCAAGGAAAAGACCCTAGAACCCATTAATGAGCCTGAGGTGGTAGAAGTGTATGAGGCTGATCCTAGTTTAGTAGATGAATACGAAGGAGAGGACTTTGAAGAGGATGAACCCCTTAAAAACTTAGAGAGAGAAACTCTTGAGCCTAATAAGACATCTAAAGAGGCCACCTATGAGTTAAGTCTAGTTGAGGAACCTGTAGTGGAAGAACAATTAGAGGAGGAGAACTTAGATACTACTGCTAGAAGCTTACTTGAGAAAACTGTGGAGGAGAGCCAAATTATAGAGTCTAATCCTAAAATATAAGAACCAGAAGAATTTATTAAGGACTAGATCTTTTTGAATCAATACCCCCATGATGAGCCCCCTCCCATAGTTTCATTGAGGACCTCTTCCTAGAAATTATTGACCCATTATTCCATAGCATGGACCTTTTCTTGCCTAGAGACATAACCCAATGCTCATACATTAAGGTCAATCTCTTTAGCCCAGAACCAGTCCCTAAATCCCCTTCCTATTTCCTACCCTTCCCTGAGTCGTCTCATATTTCTAGAACCATTGGGTCACATTTTGTTGAGGTTACCAGATTGCAAGAATCCATAGAGCCCATCTCATTTGCTACCTACTTTTGGAAGACCCTCTGGCATCTATTAGGAGTTCCTGGAAAATTTTTTTCTGCATGTCATCCATCAACCATGACTCATGCCCCATGCCCAAGTCGTAGTTAAGACCTAATAAACCTCTATCGATAGGAATGCATAATCGAGTCTATTTAGTATTAGTATGAGTCCTTTGTGTCACCTGTTAGGAGTCTGCATGTCCCCAGCATGTTCACCACCTGCACTAATTTTGAAACAAACTGGCTAATTCTTGGAAAAGGGCTAAGAAATTAATGTAGTGGATTCTGTCATGATTAGGCTTAGGCTCGAGCATTCCCACCCGGAATTGTTAAGAAGCTTCATGCTCGTGAAGCCGAACCTTTTAAAGTGAAAGAGAGGGTTGGACCAAATGCCTATGTGTTAGATTTGCCTCTGGATTTGGGCATTAGTTCTACCTTCAATATCGCAGACCTGGTTGAGTATAGAAAATCGAAAGTGATACCCAGTGAGGCCTTTGGACCTACTCCTTCCATTATGAGTGACCCTAGCCTAGAATGTCCACTAATAAATTAGCCTGAGAGAGGAGAACGGATCGAGCTTATCCTGGATGATCAAGCCATCATGACCTGGGGCCGCAGCTATCAACGCTACCTGGTTCGATGGCAAGGCCGGCTAGAGTTGGATGATTCATTGATTTCTCGAGAGGACATGCAGCACCTCGACCCAGACATTCTCGAGAGATATGCGAGCCATTGTGATCTTGACTCGATAGGGTCGAGTTCCTCCCATCCCGGGAGAATTAGTATGGACACCAGAAGCACCAGATTAAGACAAAGGCTTCTCAACCCTCTATAGATTACTTAGTAGCATTTGAGTCCATTTGTAATAAAGGCTTAGCCTATTTGAGTTATCTTTATTATTTGAGTCATGTATCAGTCAGCTCATGTTGAGCTAGTCTTCTTCCTGAGTCCTGTATATGTCAATCCAAGTACAAGTGAAGACAGTCAGCCTAAGTCCAAGTGAAGACCGAGCCAGTATAAGTAATGATCAACCTAGCCTGAAGTTATGAAGATCATGGAAGGCTTAGTAGAAGAAATCAGAAGCCCTGGAGTCAAGTCAGAAGCCCTGAAGCCCTGAACCATAGCTTGAAGCAGATTGGGCAAGCAAAGGCCCAGGAGGGGAGCTAGGAAACCATCCACCCTATGGTCACCACCCCTTGGTCAGCCACTAGGGTCACCTCCCTTGGTCGACCAAGGAAAGAGAGGGGAGAGTGATTCGAGGGATTTTAAATCCTAGTCCTACCATGTATTCTAGATAGGGTTTGGGTGGGATTCAAATACCTAGAAAATGTCTATTGTAACCTTACTTGGGGGCCAAGTTTAAGAGTCTATTTAAGACACTCTACTCTCTTGTATCAAGGCACTTTATTCTTGAAATATAACTGAGTTCTTCTAATTGCTGTATGCTACCTGTTGTGTGCTAAGGGGATTCTTTCATGTTTTGTAAATAGAGTTAGTTTACTTCTTTAATTGAATTTGAGTCATGTAATTGAAGTGGGTTCATTTCAATTTGAGTTTTTTTGAGTCCAATTAGGATCTAATTAGTCTTGTATTTAGTTAATTTAGTAGTTGGGTCCAAGAGAGAGTTGGAATTGGTTAAATGTAAGCAAGCTCATTTGAAGATGGAATGCGCTCAACTATTTCAACAAGTTAATCCAAGGAGGGTGCCACTTCAACAAGCCATGTGGGATGCCATGTCAACATCCCAACCATATGAAGTACACCTCAGCAAGCCACCTCATCAAATGCCACATCACCAAGAGAGATTCAAATTCAAAGTGGGCAAGAAGTTTTTTCTTCCACCATTTTAGCTAGCTATTCCCATAAAATCTCCATGTAATTTGGAATTCCACCTTATAGCTAATAACCTCCCATGAAAAGCTCCTTGTAATTTAAAATTTCAAAATCCTTAGAGGCTTATAAAACCTACTCCAAGCTCTCTTGTACATGATGATGAATTTTTAATGAAAAAAAATAGGTGTTTCTTCTTCCATTTGGTGTTATCCAATGTCCTCCGAGAGGGAGTGGGTGAGAGGCCCTTAGCTACTTCAAGAGAGATCTTCTTCCATGCCAATAGCCATCAACCAACCTTCTAGTCCATCCAAGCACTCCCTTCCCAAGTCCAAGGAGCAAGAAGAGCCATTCCAAGGGAGCCGGCCAAGCTACTTCTACTCTAATCATCATCTTCTCAACTTCAACCATCATTCCAATTGTTTCTACCTTTCAATCTCCTTCTAAGCTCAAATATGGTTTGTGTAGGATCCCCGGGATGTCCAGGTTTTAAAAAAGGGGGTCTTCCAAGACAAGAAATAGAGACAAGAAGTTCCAATATCTGAAGAAATTACCTTGTCATCCAAAGGCTTCAACCTTGAGTGTAACTTTTCAAATCCTTGAGATGTTAATGCCTGGTTACCCCTCATTAAATGATTTTCTAGATCTGAAATGTTAAAATAATTAGGCCCTATCCTGTGTAGTTTGCTAACCATGAAGATCCATTTCTCTTTGATATTGTGAAAGTTCTCATTCAGGTTTAGTTTCTATGCAAGCTCCCTTCATGATAGTTTCATTTCTTTTACACGGAAAGTAGCCTTGCTTTACTTAATTTCTTATTTAATTGATACTATCTCCTCTTAGATTGCATCATTACATTTTGTCCTGCATCAAATTGGTATCAGAGCATGGTAGGTTAGGGTTAATTTTGAATTTCTGCATTTAGGTAGGTTGCTGAAATTTCTGCATGCATAGCATTTATACTTACTACATAGTTTTCTTTGTAAATCCAACCTAGATCTAAGATTCACGCCTCTTGAGCAGGTGTACACCAGTACACTGTCACGACCCATGGGAATAATGAGTCCCTAGCCAGACATGAATCATTAGGTTTAAGGTTGGTACGCAAATACGTTTGTTTGTTTAAATTCTACTTGCTGTATTTCTGAGTAGGCTGATTGTGATTTGCATAAAAGTCTGAATGAAAGTTGTTAATTTTTCATTGAAATAATTTTTTTCCTACTTTATATTATGTTATTTATCAGCATGAAAAATTTTATCTTTGGAAAAAAAATCACAAAAAAAATGAAAATCCCCGCACTCCATCACTACTGCTAAAATTTCTGTTGTTCTATTCTGTTCTTTTTACATTATCTAACTTTTAGTATCTGCTCAGCATAGTATAGATTTTATCTTTAAATTTCCTTCATATGGTGTATCCCTGTAAGTTAGAAGTGTTTTATGATTTTTTCAAATTTTAATGAGATTGATACACATCACTTTTCTGCCCCACATCAGAACTGCAACACACTGATTTCTGCACCTGAAATTTGGATCTATATGCTTGTTGCATTCATTTCATGGTAAAACAAGTTAAGGGCATCAAATTGACATAGGGTTAAGATTTCGTCACCTGTCCCTAGCCCAAAAATCACCAACTTGCATAACGAACCCAACCCTAATTAAAATGAAGTAGACATTTAATTGCTCTAGTGAGCTAGGGACACCCACAAGGTCGGGTCGAATCAAGTGTCAAGCCAACTTTGACAACCTGTTTGTGTGTGCTTGTATCTAGTGTCTAGGCAAGTGGTTCAGGGACAAGAGCCCAAAGGAAGGTGGGTTGGTTCATTATCTGGCCAATTTCAAATTGGTGTATAAGGTACGGAAAGAGGAACCTCTACCAACCTTACACTTACCTGGCCAGGTGCCAAGTTACTACAACCCGGATTGTCGATTTGACTTAACATTTGGTTGGTCTCTAGGTCTAGTAAATCCCTAGTTTGAGTTTTAGTCCGTGTGTGCATGGCAACTAGATCAGGAGCACCTTACCAGCAAACCCAAGCTCAATCGAGTGCAACCATGGACCAAAATTTTGAGACCTTGTTGAAGACTTTGAATGATCAAATGGCCCGACTTAACCAAAACCTGACTAACCAATTGGCCCAGACCAACCAAAGCATGACTGATAAGATGGCCCAAGCAGAGGCACGGGTAGAAGCCCGCAAGGCCCATGCTAAACTCAACTCCTCTAGGCCCAATTCCCTTGATCCAAGAGCCTATGATCATGATCTTGCCCCTGAGTCTAGCCTTAGGAGCCTATACCCGTACTTGGTTGAATCAGAGGAAGGGCCTATTAGGAACATTAGGATAGAAGCTCCCTCATTTTGAGGTAGTCATGATCCTCGGGTTTACATTGCCTGGGAGGAAGATATGGATGATTATTTTAAGTGGGATGAAATGTCTGAGGATGAAGAAGTTAGGTTTGTCCGAGTGCATCTATGGGGTCCAGCCGAGTCTTATTGGATCAATGTTCAAGGAAGGGCGGTGTATGAGAGACACGAACCAATTAGGACCTGGAAAGAAATGAAGAGCAAGCTTCGTGAAAGGTATATCCCTACATCCTTTGAACAAAGTCTCTTAGACCACTTAGAGAGGTTGACCCAAGGTAATGGATTAGTCAATAATTATATTGATAGATTCGAGCATCTAGTGCACTATATTGTGAATATGGATCCATATAATATCCTAATCCGATTTGAAGAGGGTTTGAGGGTAGATATTCTGAGAGAATTATTTAGACATAATATCTATAGTTTGGAGCAAGCCTACCGAGTATCCCAAAACTATGAGAGGTCCTTGAGGAATGCTAGATCAAGTACTTGGACTTAAATCCGACCTCTGCTAGCTTGAATCATATCCCCATTGGTCCAACACCTAGTGTGAACCAGGCTTTTGTTGATCAACCCTAATCTGTATCACCTCCAACCAGAAGGATGACATTGAAAAGGAATTAGGTATGGTCGACCCAGGATTAGTTGACTAGAATGAAGCCATAATCAATAAACAATTAAAGGAGGAAGAATTAGAACCGACGATAAAAGTATATGAGACTGACATGAGTTTGGTAGACGAATATGAAGGAGAAAACTTTGAGGAGGACAACTCTAGTACCTTACCTGAGGAAATCCTTGTAGAAGATAAGATTGTTGAGCCTAGTCCTAAAACATTAGAACAACAGGAAATTAGTGAGGGCTTGGTTTGTAAGTCAATGCCCTTAGGAAGAGCCTACTCTTTAGCCTCAACCCGAGACCTCATTCAGTTCCCTTGTAAAGAGTTCATTCCTCTAACCCCAGTTGATAACATTTTTCTGGAACTGACCAAGTCTTCCTTTCATGAAAAATCTGCACTTACAATGACCAAATTCTCCATCCATCAATTTGACCATATGACACCCACAGATCAATGTCCAGATTTTAAGAACATCCTGAATAACCAAGGTCTGTTTCATGCTTCTTATAGATTACCCCAAGACTCTTATTCCAATTTCCTACCCGTTCCTGAGTCAACACATGTTTCTAAAGCCATTAGGTTACACTATATTGAGATCACCAGGTTGCATGAACCATTAGAGCCCATCCCATTTGTGACCTACTTTTGGAAGACCTTATAGCATTTGCTAGGGGTCCATGATAATTTTTCATGTGCATGCCAACCAGGGTCAAACCTAAATAATCAATAATCTATTAGGTTTAGGCCCTAGAGAGTTCAATAAAATTCCTCTCAATAGGAATACACAGTGAGTCTATTTTTTCTTTTTGTCAAATGTCAGTATGAGTCTCAGAGTTTGCAAAGTCATATGCACAGCATATTAAGGAATTGCATAAGGAGTTTAGTAAAAAAATTCAAATGAGCAATGAAGTCTATAAGCATATGGCGAATTCACATAAACGAATGAAAGAATTCAATGTAGGGGACTCCGTAATGATTAAACTTAGACCTGAAAGGTTTTCACCGGGACTATGAAGAAACTGCATGCCCGGGGAGCTAGACCTTTCAAAATATTAAAAAGAATCGGACCTAATGCATACGTGTTAGAGTTACCACCAGATTATTGCATTAGTTCCACATTTAATTTTTCTAATATGAAAGAATACAAAGAGCCAGCATTAATTCCTATCGAGCCTTTTGAACCTTACCCAGCCTTTAAAAGAGAAACCCTACCTGAGTATCCACCAGTACTTCAGCAAAACGGAAGATAGGGTTGAAAGTATCTTGGATGACCAGGTAATTACTACCAGAAATAAGGGCTATCAACGTTATCTAGTTTGATGGCAAGGAAGACCCGAATCGAGGATTCCTGAATCACTCAAGAGGATCTGCAACAAATCAACCTAGATTTGCTAGAAAGGTACCAAAGTCATATCAGTCCTTACTCGACAGGGTCGAGTTCCTCCCACCCCGAGAGAACTGGTGCAGTTACCAAAGTTTGAAAGATGCTTCAGTCCAATTTAGTATGGCTTTAATTCTTTCATGTTTTGTAAATAGAGTTAGTTTACTTCTTTAATTGAATTTGAGTCATGTAATTGGAGTCGGTTCATTTCAATTTGAGTTTTTTTGAGTCCATTAGGATCAAATTAGTCTTGTATTAGTTAATTAGTAGTTGGGTCCAAGAGAGAGTTGGAATTGGTTAAATGTAAGCAAGCTCATTTGAAGATGGAATGCACTCAACCATTTTAACAAGTTAATCCAAGGAAGGCGCCACTTCAACAAGCCATGGGGATGCCATGTCAACATCCCAACCATATGAAGTACACCTCAGCAAGCCACCTCATCAAATGCCACATCCAAGAGAGATTCAAAATCAAAGTGAGCAAGAAGTTTTTCTTCAACCATTTTAGCTAGCTATTCCATAAAATCTCCATGTAATTTGGAATTCCACTCTTATAGCTAGGAACCTCCCATGAAAAGCTCCTTGTAATTCAAAATTTCAAAATTCTTGGATTCTTATAAAACCTACTCCATGCTCTCTTGTACATGATGATGAATTTGAATGAAAAAAAAGAGTATTTCTTCTTTCATTTGGTGTTATCCAATGCCCTTCGAGAGGGAGTGGGTGAGAGACCCTTAGCTACTTCAAGAGAGATCTTCTTCCATGCCAATAGCCATTAACCAACCTTCTAGTCCATCCAAGCACTCCCTTCCCAAGTCCAAGGAGCAAGAAGAGCCATTCCAAGGGAGCCGGCCAAGCTACTTCTACTCCAATCATCATCTTCTCAACTTCAACCATCATTCCAATGTTTCTACCTTTCAATCTCCTTCTAAGCTCAAATATGGTTTGTGTAGGATCCCCGGGGTGTCCAGGTTTTAAAGAAGGGGGTCTTCCAAGGCAAGAAATAGAGACAAGAAGTCCCAATATCTGAAGAAATTACCTTGTCATCCAAAGGCTTCAACCTTGAGTGTAACTTTTCAAATCCTTGAGATGTTAATGCCTTGTTACCCCTCATTAAATGATTTTCCATATCTAAAATGTTAAAATAATTAGGCCCTATCCTGTGTGGCTTCCTAACCATGAAGATCCATTTCTCTTTAATATTATGAAAGTTCTCATTCAGGTTTAGTTTCTATGTAAGCTCCCTTCATGATAGTTTCATTTCTTTACATGGAAAGTAGCCTTGCTTTACTTAATTTCTCATTTAATTGATACTATCTCCTCATAGATTGCATCATTACATTTGTCCTGCATCACCAGCGATCCGCTCCCCACATCCTGTCCCGCATCATCCCTGTCGGGGGTCGTGCTCATAGGGCGAGGCCCCCATTTGAGGCCAGCTCCTGATGGTGGTCATTCTCATACTGCCAATGCGAGCCCTCTTTCTGAGATTAGCTCCCGGTCAAAATCATGCTCATGCAACCAAGGTAAGCCCTCCTGCTGAGGTTAGCTCTTAGCCAGGGTCGTGCTCATAGGGTGAGCCCCCTATCTGATGCTAGCACTTAGCCGAGGTCATGATTATGATACCAAGGCAAGCCTCCTACCGAGATCAGCTCCCAGCTGGGGTCACGCTTATGCTGCCCAGGCAAGCCCTCCTACCAAGGTCAGCTCCTAGCTGGGATCGGGCTCATCGGGCGAGCCTCCCATCTAAGGCCAGCTTTCAGCCAGGGTCGCACTCATGCTACCAGGTGAGCCCTCCTATCAAGATCAACTCCCGGCCTAGATCATGCTCATGTTGCCAAGGCAAGCCCTCCTGCCGAGATCAACTCCCAGTCGGGGTCATGCTCATAGAGGAGCCCCCACGTTTGAGGCCAGCTCCCGACGGGGGTCACGCTCATGCTGCCAAGGCGAGCCCTCCTACCGAGGTCAGCTCCTAGTCGGGGTCATGCTCATTGGGTAAGCTCCCCATCTAAGGCTAGATCTCGATTAGGGTCATGCTCATGCTGCCAAGGCGAGGCTCCCGAAGCGAGCCCCTCTGCCTCGCAGAGAACAGAATTCCCACCAACAGCAAAGGAGGGAAAGATCAACAGGAATTCAAACAATAGCAAAGGGGGGTCCCTGTTCGCCTGCAATCTCTAGAGGTGGCGCATGCCCCACCATTAATTCAAGCTTTGCAATGCACCACCGTGTAGTCTATGCAAGGTTGTGCTCTTTCTATGCCTTCAGGCCCTAGATCCTGTAGCATACCACCATATCGATGATTGTACGACCGGGGGCCTTAACTCTCATGACATGAAACCTGAACCTCCTTCAAGAGGAGTAATCCACTAAGGCCACAGGCCTTATGACACTTTGATGGTCCCTCTAGGGATAGAATTGTCACATCATGGCTCAGGGCTTAGTGGCATGGCACCTGCCCCTCCCACGAGGAACTATGCTACACAGGGGACACGGGAGAAGAGGACATCTCAAGGAAGCCCCAGACCAGCTCGAGGCCATCATTCTCATATAAAAACAAAAGGAATGTGATTAGTAAAATGGAGGAAGGGGAGAGGAGAGGAGAGCAAGTAGGCAAAGGGCCCCCAGTAGATCCTTCCAAGCTCTTCCATCATACTTCTACCCAACTTTTACATCTTGTTTTCCATCTCATTTTCCACTTTGCACCCTCTACGTGGGGAGGCCACCAGCTCCCTACAACAGAGGTTCTGTTCCCCTAGATTATCCTACTGACTAGACCGTTGAAGTGTCCCCACCGAAATCCCCGGCCTGGGTCTTCTCTATTTTGTAGGGCAGCCGATTAAGGAGTGCACCGGAGTGATGGACTGAGTACCCCATGTGAACCGAAGAGCTCCCATGGTGTTGGCCATCTCGGATTAGGCACACGTGGAAGATGCAAGCTGGGGGAGCCACCGGTCAGTACCATGCAAGGGCTGTAGGCCGTAGAGGACTATTGGCGGGAAGGCCATCACCCGATGCCACACAAGAGCTGTAGGCCATGATGATCCAGGTGGCAACATGTCTTATATCTGTAAGTCATTGTAGTGGTTACAGAGACCTAAAAGTCTGAAGAAAGGTGACTTCAAGCTTTATGGTGTGAGTGGAGAGGCCATTCATGCAGAAGTTGTTGGAACCTATATGTTATAGTTGCCTTCAGGCAAGATATTGAAATTAAAAGACTGTTATTACATTCCAAGTGTTGTTAGAAATATTATTTCTGTACCTTTGTTATAAGACAAGGTTATGAAATAAAAGATAAGAAAAATGGGTGTTCCATTTTTCATTCTAATGACTTCTTTGGAATGGATAAATTTGTGAATGGTCTTTTAGTTCTATCACTCAATGATGAAGTGTTGCTTGTAGAAAACAAAAATAGAAAGTGAGATGATACCAATGAAATATTCCTTTGGCATTGCCGATTAGGTCATATAAGTGAGTCAAGGATTAACATGTTATACTAAGATGATTTCTTTGGCCTTATGATTATAAATCATTAGGAACTTATGAATCTTATCTCATGAAAAAAATGAACAAGTCTCCATTCACTAGACATGGAGAAAAGGCAAATGAGTTGTTACTGTTAATAAATTCAGTTGTTTATGGACCTATGTCAACTCAGGCTAGAAAAGGATACTCTTATTTCATCACATTCATTGATGATTTATCTAGGTTCGTATATGTGTATCTCATGAAATATAAATCCAAAGCCTTTGAATTTAAAGATTATCAAAGTATGGTTGAAAAATAAACTAGAAAAGTATTAACGTCCTTCGGACTAACTGAGGAGGAGAATACTTATCTAGTAAATTTTTTAATCATCTTAAGGAAAATGGTATTCTCTCTGAATGGACCCCTTTAAAAGAATTATGCCCTGAAAGTCAATAGTTGTTATTGTATTAGTGGCATTCTCCAACTCAAGATTGATAAAGGCAATTTTGTTTCATCATATGTTGTGTCTTATGTTTTTAATTATAAGATTATGATGAACCCCATAGTTAGGGCAAAGGAATTAGGGTTATGATGGAGATCATACTGGTGAGGCCTAAGTTCATATAAATCCTAACCTAAAATATTTCTAGTCGATGGATCATCAATTCGGGAATTGATGAATCCAGAAAGACTAGCACATCCTACGTATGCTCAATGGAGAGGGTGGTTGGTCTCATAAATACTTGTGTAGAGACACTAATATAAGCATGTGGGTGCTCATTAGGTTATGAGTTCACTAAACTAATTCGACAAGAGAACATCAAATGAAAGTCTTACTAGTCAAAAGCAATGTTCTCTTTGTGGGAGTAGTGCATATAGTTGTTAGACCTTAGACTACCATAGTATCTTATGCACATGAACCTATATTTTGGTGCATGCTCATTCATGATGATTAAGTAGTGTATAGGGTGCTTCTGGACATGGTGGATTGTTTATAAAGATAATGAGTAGATCAACAAGGAATCGATCAGTCCTTGTAAGACAAGAAATTATCCCATGTAATCTCTTTAAATGATGACTCAAGAAGTCTTTGATCAAAGTATGATGAGATTAGATAGGGTTTCTAATATATCATCGATCGAATCTTCATTATTGAATTGAGATTTGAAAGGATTAAGTGCTAGGATTTGACATTTATCCATGCCCATCACTTAATCAGGATAAAGGGAGATCGAAGGATTGAATTGCATGATAACTTTTCATTGAAAGATATTTTGACAATTTCTACCAAATTTTTTATCTGTCGGGTAGGCATGATATGTTGCTAGATATCAATCATATCTTGTAGGTTTTCATGAATCAATTTGATTGGATTCATGAGTCGATTCAAAAGTAGGTTCGAATTGGCAACTTAGGTCAGCTTAATTTGACCTAATTAGGTCAATTGGATTTGATTGGATCAAACTAGCTTGGTCCTAGACCTACTGCAAGCTTGATATGGAATCCAAAGGGTCACACACATTAGGGAATTGACCAAGGAAGTCAATTATATTTTTTATTAAGGTCATGGGATCCTAATTGGCTAGCTAATTGACATACTAGCATATGTTGGTTTGCCGAACTCCTAACCCAATTTGATTAGGTCAGCTTGTTTGCTATTTGAGATAACCAATTTAAGTGGAATTGGGTAGAGTTCTAAGTGGGGCAGCCTAATTCTGTATTTATCTTGATTTTATTAGGCATTATCTTGGATTTATGGAAGAATCCTACATGGCATGGACTCTTGGCACCATGTTACGGTGTGCGCCAAGAATAAATGTGTGCAAAAGGACCAAGAGTCCTTCTACCAGTCAAACACAACACCCAGATAAAGTCCAAATGCCTCTTCCTTATCTCCATGCCCAAATGGATGCGCTTTGACCAGTCAAAAGGTGGTAATATGGCATGGAAGTAGTTGGTGCAAAAATGAAGAGTTGCATTTCTACATTATGGTGCAAAATTGAAACCAGGGGTCTTTTTGTTTGAAGGCTCCTATATTTCTCCGATGCCTCCTTTCATATTTCATGCCCCTTAGCCTTCCTATAACTAGTTAATGCCATGTGGCAGGTGGAGAAAAAGGCTAGAAAAATGAAGAGACATTATTTTGTGTCTTGGTGTATGATTAGATATATCATGATATGTCCTCTCATCCTAATAAGGCTCTTTCATCCTTCTGCGTGAAGGGTCTTATCAAATGGTGAAGGAGAGACATATCAGGTGCCCCATCCCTCTCTATAAAAGGCATCACATTCTGATGCCAGAGTAATTGAGTTTTCCCTTCCGAAAATATACCTGCTATTTTTTCTTCCTCCTCCTAAAGACAAGGTTTGTCTTTTAAGACAAAGCTTGTTCTTTTCAGACAAATCTAATCTAATTAAGACAAGAGCCTAGGAGAAAAAAATAGAAGAAGTATTCAGGATCTGAGAGAGGATTCAGAATATTCTCTGAGTGCCCTACAGGAGGGTAGGGGTTTTTGCAAAGGAAGAAAGTCTGAAAGGCTGTCAAAATAGTCCCAATCAAATAATCAACCTTCGTAGGAGTGCTTCCTTGGTTCGATTTCTGTGTGGATCATCTCTGGAAGGCATACACTTGTGTGCCTCATAGAAATTAAGAAATATCACATTCCAAGTATTCTTTTATAACCCTAAAGATTTGATTTATTAGTTGTTATGCTCAAGTGGTCCTAGGATTTAGGGTTCTGGCAGGTTAGTTTCGAAAATGAAAATTTTGAAACCCAATCTTCCACTGCACCCGACCCGAGGAATCCAACACCCTCCATATACACCACATTAAATGGTATAGCAGAAAGAAAGAATCATACCTTGTTTGACATGGTAAGTCCATGATGTGTTTCAAAATCTTCCAATATCCTTCTGGGGATATTTCCTAGAAACTGCTGCATATGTATTAAATAGGGTACCATCAAAATCAGTACCTAGTACTCCATACGATTATGGGATGGCATGAAACCAAGTATTAAACATCTTAAGATTTGGGGTTGTCTAGCTTATGTTAAAAATGAATTTGGACATAAGCTATGTGTTAGGGCCAAGAAATGTAGGTTTATTGGTTATTCATAAGAGAGTATTGGATACCTATTCTGTCAACCTACTGAACAAAAGATTTTTGTTAGTAGGCATGTCGTACTCTTAGAAAATGAATTTATTCAAGAAGAATGTAATGAGAGAATAATTGAATTGAGTGAAGTTCAACATCAACAAACTCAAGTTTCTCAATTAGAAGTACCAGTTGATCAGGTACAACATAACACACACCTCCTCTCCGTAGGTCGGAGAGAGTGCAGGTAGCACCTCTAAGATATGGTTTTATGATTGGAAATAATAATGAAACCAGTATCATTGAAGGAGATGATCCACTGACCTATACGGAAGCTATCATGAGTAAGGACTCTAACAAATGGTTAAGTGCCATGAAATCCAAAATGGACTCTATGTATGACAACCAGGTTTGGACCTTGGTTGACCCACCTTAGGGAATTGCCCCAATAGGGTGCAAATGGATTTTTAAAAGGAAGACTGGAGTCGATATGCAAATTGAAACCTACAAGGCTAGGTTAGTGGCAAAATGTTTCTAGCAAAATCATGGTATCGACTATGATAAAACCTTTTTGCCAGTTGCCATGCTCAAGTCCATTAGGATTATGCTTGCCATTGCTACATACTACGACTATGAGATTTGGCAGATAGATGTTAAGACTGCATTCCTCAATCGAAATCTTGAGGAAGAAGTCAATATGTCACAGCCAGAGGGTTTTGTCTCAAGTAGGAGACCAAACCAAGTATATAAGCTTGGAAATCCATTTATGGATTGAAGCAAGCATCAAGGAGGTGGAACATCCATTTTAATGAAACTATAAAAAATTTGGTTTCATCAAGAATATGGATGAGCTGTGTGTGTATAAGAAGACAAGTGGGTGCCATTGTCTTTTAGTCTTGTATGTCGATGACATACTTATCATTGGAAATGATGTTCTAGTGATGTAGTCAGTTAAATCATGGCTATCAAAATAGTTTTTCACGAAGGATTTGGGAGAAGCATCCTATATTCTAGGAATAAAGATCTATAGAGATAGATAAAAAAGGATGCTAGGATTATACCAATCCAGGTACATAGACTTATATCGAAAAGATTCAATATGGAAGGAAGTAAGATGGGTTACTTGCCCATGAGTCAAGGCATACACCTATCTAAAAGGATGTCACCTAAACTCTAGAAGAAAGAGATAGGATGAATAAGATCCCTTATGCTTCGATAGTGGGATCAATAATGTATGAAATGCTATGTACCAGGCCTGATGTTGCTTATGCTTTAGGCATAGTAAGCAAGTTCCAGGCTGATCTAGGGGTGGATCATTGGAAAGCTATAAAAAATATTCTTAAGTACCTGAGAAGGACTAAGAATGTTTTTTAATATATGAAAGATCATATCTAAAACTAGAAGGCTATACAGATTATTTCCCATTTGATCCAGATGATAAAAAATCCATATTAGGGTATGTCTTTACTATGAATGAAGGAGCAGTGAATTGGAAGAGTCCAACAAGCCCAACTATAGCTAATTGAATCACTGAGATAAAGTACATAGCTACAAGTGATGTTGGTTCTAGGCAGGCATAGTTGAAGGCTGGGTTTCAAAATTTTCATTATTGAAACCCTGACTAGCCAAAACCTTAAACCCTAGGACCACTTGACCATGATAACTAATAAATCAAAATTTTAGGGTTATAAAAAAATACCTGGAGTGCTATACTCCTTAATTCCTATGAGACATGCAATTGTATGACCTCCAGAGGTGATCTACATAGGAACCGGACCAAGGAAGCACTCCTACCAAGCTTGCTTTTTGACTAGGAGTCTTGCAGTAGCCATTCAAACTTTCTTCCTTTGTTGGAACCCCTACCCTCCTGTAGGGCACCCAGAGGGCTCTCAGAATCCTCTTTCATAATCTAATTATCCTTTCTATATCTCTTTCTAGGCTCTTGTCTTAAAATGACAAGCCTTGCCTTAAAGGAACAAGCCTTGTCTTAAAGGGACAAGCCTTGTCTTAAAGGGACAAGCCTTGTCTTAAAAGGACAAGGAAGAGTAAACAGAAAGGGACTTCTTTCAGATCAGAATGGAATGCTTGGCATCAGAATATCGATGCCTATTTATAGAGAGGGATGAGACACCTAATAAGAATTTTTCTTAGCCCTTTGATAAGACCCTTCAAGCAAAAGGAGTCTTTAAGGTGAGTGGTGGGGACACCTGAGGCACCAGAATAAGACAGAGGCTTTTCAACCCTCTGTAAATTGATCAATAATTTATGAGTCCATCTGTAATAAGGGCTTAGCCCATCTGAGTCCTTTTTTAGTTGTTGTTTAAGTCTTTTGAGTTGTTATTTCAGTTCTGTACTAGTCAGCTTATGTTGAGCTAGTTCAGTCCAATGCTAGTCAGCATATGTTGAGCTAATTTTATTTTTTTTGAGTCCTGTCCAAGCATACTGAAGACTCAAGACTATATCATACAAGTGAAGACCATGTCCAACTAGATTGAAGACATGGAAGTATAGCTCAAGTCCAACCCAGCTTGAAGATTTGAAGACCCCAGGAGAAAAATTCAGAAAACCCTGATTTCTTGCAGATGCCCTCCAGATGCCCAGATTCCTTTCCAGATGCCAAAGTATATTCATAGATAAGGGCATCCATGATTCCAGAGGTCCATCTGCATCCTAGCCCAACGAAATCAAGCACAGGTGCCAAGCCCAAGCCCCTAAGAAGCAAGATACCAGGGAATATTCCTGCTACCTGGCTACCAGGCCACCCCAGCTTCCAAGGCCCAAACCCATGCACCCGAGCTCCTTTGGGCCGGTCTTTTGCTGCTCTTAGAAGCCCAACACGCCCCCTAGGCATCCTTGGAGTGTTGTCCAAGTCAAGAGAACTTTTAGGGATTTTTTCTACCTAATGTTTCCTTATTTTCTAGCTAGGGTTTGAGAGGGAAAAGGATTCTTATGTGAAGACTTATGTGCCCTTACTTGGAGCCCAAGGTTAAGGTCTATTTAAGGGACCCTAGCCTCTTGTATGAAACCTAATTTTTGATATGAATTAAACTTTGAGTTCTTCTATTGACTTGTGTGATACCCTGCTATGTGCATAAAAGGGTTTGTAAGAGTTTTTCTTCCCATGCTGCAATCATCTTCCTGCTGCCAACAAGCCTCTCAGATCCCTGGACGCCCACTCCAAAAGAAGCCTTCCCTTGCTATTTTTTCTTTGTTTTATTGTTCCTTGTGAATTTTCTAATCCCTGACAGGTCGTTTGCAGGTCCCCGAGTTTCTACGAATCCAACGACTCCAGCCAAGCCTCAATCGACCACCGAGTAGAAAGCCGGGTATCCGCGGGTCATTGGCTCGATTTTTCAGGCCGCATCCATCGAGGAATGAGAAACCCCTTTGCTGCGATCTTCACAGACATTGTCAGGTACACCCCTCTACCTCCAGTAGTTTTATTGTAGGAGAACTTGCCTTAACCGAGGCTTTTCAGCCCCGCAGTCATTCTTTGCTACTTTTCTAGGTCCTAATCTGCATGCTGATCTTCAAAAATTCATACAAAATTCCCTACAAATAATTTTGATCTAAAATTTGGGAATTAATCACCTAACTCAACATGTAAAACATACAAAAAGAATTTTATGCATATTAGTCCCCCATCATTTGGTATCAGAGCTTAGATTAGGGCTTGTTTTCTGCAATTTCTCAGTCCATATATACTCTATTATTTTAATTATTTCTTCCCTGATAGAAACTCTAAAAATTCTTAAATTATTTTACTAGATTTATAATAATTCACAGTAATTTTAAGAATTTTTACAGATTTTATTATGTCCTGTGAATTTTCTGCAAGCCGAAATATAGCCTGCAAAATTTCGGCTCTATTTTTTCAGCAAGACAAGTTTGGAAGTTTTAGGGTATTGTTTAGCATCTTTTGCATATCTTTTAATTTTTGTATATTTCTCTGCATATTAGGCCATGATTTGCAAGTTTTCTTATATTTAAAAAATAATAATAAAAATTACATATTCTCCAAAAATATCAAAAACATCTAAACCCTAATTTGCATCCTCATCTGCCTGCCATCATTGCATAATTTACTTTTAAGGGCACTCTTGCTATATCTGATGGGGGGAGGATTTGATCACCTCTCCTTAGCCCAAAACCACATCCCTTGCATTCGGTTCCAAGCCTTAACCTAAAATTAACTAGACTTAATTTGCCCTAGTAGGCTAGGGACACCAACTGGTCGGGTCCGGGCTAGTGTTAGATCACTGTGTCAAGTTACCTGTATGCCTTGTGCTCAGTTCCTAGAACGGTGGTTCAGGATTCAATCCCAAGGGCTTGTGTGCTGGTCCGCCTACCTGGCCATCTCTGATTGGTGTCTAGGATTGGCAATCAGGGACCTAACACTCCCCTTACACCTGCCTGGCTGAGTACAGGGTTACTATAGACTAGTTGCCACCCTGATTGAGCATCTAGTTTAGACTCTAGGTCTAGTCAGCTGTAGTCGGTCTGATCAAGTCTTGCATGAGCACTAGATCAGGGGTTTATCACCCCACCTCCTTCACAAATGTCTGAACCCATGGAAAATTTGCAATCCCAATGAAAGCACTCACTGAGCATCAAACCCCATCCATGGCCCAATTGACTACCAAGTTAACTCAGTCTAGTACCCAAACCAACAATAGAATTGACCATCTTGCCGATAGGTTTGGCCAGTTAGAAGGCCATGTAGGGACCATAGAAAGAACCCATGGGTCACAGTCTGATCCAGATCCTAATTCCCCTCATCCTGACCCGTACTACAATCCTCAACCAGGAGGACCCCAAACCCTGATCCATACCGAGAGGTTGAACCTAGGAGAGCCCCTCAGCTTGACCCATAAAATAATGCTGAACCTAGAAGAACCCCTTACCATGACCCTTATTATGATACTGAACCTAGAAGAACCCCTTACCATGACCCTTATTATGATACTGAACCCACACCCAATATTCTGACCCATATAGGGAGTGCAACCCTAGGAGAAACCAAAATTCTGACCCATATAGGAGTCCAACCCTAGGAGAACCCAATATCCTGACCTATATAGGGAGCCCAACCATAGGAGGACTCCATACCATGATCCATCCTTAGAACCTGACCATAGGGCGGACCCAAAATCCTATGACCCCAGATCCTATAATCCCCTGACCCATAGATCTGCACCCTTGTCCTATGAGCCTAGGGAGCCCATAACCCCTAGGTATCAATCTAGTACTAGTCAGGTTTCCCTTAGTCAACTTGAACCCCATAGGATTAGTACCCCTAAATATGAACCCAGTAGTGAGCCACTACCCCTTAGGCAACCTGAACCTACTAGGACTAGTGTCCATAATCAGAAACTAGGACCTAGCCAATTCTCCCCTAGCCGACCTTCTCCAACCATTCCTGATATTCATAAGGCTTACATTAACGTGGAAGTGTATGAAGCTGATGTGAGCCTAGTGGATGAGTATGAGGGAGAAGAGGAGACACCTTTAGTAGACCTAGATTTGCTGACCCAGTAGATACCCAGGTAGAAACCACCCTAGAGCTAGTTGACCTTGACCACATCCAACCTAAAGCTATAGTGGAAGAACAATTAGAGGAAGAGAACTCTGATACTAGGATTTTACCTGAGGAAACACTAGAAAAGGATCTAATTGTAGAGCCTATTCCTAAATTCCATGAACAAGAAGACTTTTTTGAGGATTTGGCTTACTTAACCCATTGCCCTCAGGATGAATCCCTTCCTACCATTCCTATTGAAGATCTCTTCCCAGAAATTGTTGACCCCATCCTTCCATAGCATGGACCTTTTCTTGCCCATAGATATTCCACAATCTCGTAAGATTAGCCTCTTTAGTCTAGGATTAGCCCTGACATGCCTTCTTATATTGAACTTTATCCAACTAACCTTGAACCTTTTTTCCTACCTTACCAAACTAATTCTGAACCCACTTCCTATTTTCTACCCTTTCCTGATACCTCCAATATTTCTAGGATTATTAGATTGCATTTAACTGAGATTAGCATACTGCATGCATTCATCACGCATGTTAGGTTTGCATTATACTTCTGGCATACCCTTTGGCATTTACTTGGAGTCCATTGTAAATACTCTTGTGCACACCACACTAGGGTCAGACCTAGAGAGTCTATAGTCTCTTAGGTTTAGGCCCATAAAAGTCTAATAAATTTCCTTCGATAGGAATGCAAAGTCGAGTCTATTAGGTGTTAGTTTGAGTCCTTTGCATCATTTTGTTAGGAGTTTGAATGTGCCCAGCATGTTCACCACCTACACTAATTTTAAACAAATTGGCTAATTCCCGAAGATGGATCAAAGAATTTGATGTAGTGGATTCTATCTTGGTTAGGCTTAGGCCTAAAAGAAGCTTCATGCTCGCAGAGCCGGACCTTTTAAAGTGATAGAGAAGGCTGGATCAAATGCCTAGGTGTTAGACTTGCCTTTGGATTTGGGCATTAGTTCTACCTTCAATATTACTGACCTGGTTGAGTATAGGGAACCGGAAGCGATACCTAGTGAGGCCTTTGGACCTATTCCTTTTCATTGTGAGTGACCCTAACCTAGAGTGTCCACAAACAAATTTGGCCTGACAGAGGAGAATGGATCGAGCGTATCCTGGATGATCAAGCCATCATGACCCAGGGCCATGACTATCAACGCTTCCTGGTTCGATGGCAAGGCCGCCAGAGTCGGACGATTCATGGATTTCTCGAGAGAACTTGCAATGCCTAAACCCAGACCTTCTCGAGAGATAAGTGAGCCAGTCTGACCTTCACTCGACAGGGTCGAGTTCCTCCCACCCCGGAGAATTGGTGGGGACACCTGAGGCACCAGAATAAGACAGAGGCTTTTCAACCCTCTGTAAATTGATCAATAATTTATGAGTCCATCTGTAATAAGGGCTTAGCCCATCTGAGTCCTTTTTTAGTTTTTGTTTAAGTCTTTTGAGTTGTTATTTCAGTTATGTACTAGTCAGCTTATGTTGAGCTAGTTTCAGTCCAATGCTAGTCATCATCTATTGAGCTAATTTTATTTTTTGAGCCCTGTCCAAGCATACTGAAGACTCAAGACTATATCATACAAGTGAAGACCAAGTCCAACTAGATTGAAGACATGGAAGTATAGCCCAAGTCTAACCCAGCTTGAAGATTTGAAGACCCCATGAGAAAAATTTAGAAAACCCTGATTTCTTGCAGATGCCCTCCAGATGCCCAGATTCCCTTCTAGATGCCAAAGTATATTCATAGATAAGGGAATCCATGATTCCAGAGGTCCATCTGCATCCTAGCCCAAGAAATCAAGCCCAGGTGCCAAGCCCAAGCCCCTAAAAGCAAGATACCAGGGAATATTCCTGCTACCTAGCTACCACGCCACCCTAGGTTCCAGAGGCCCAAACCCATGCACCAGAGCCCCTTTGATTCGGCCTTTTGCTGCTCCTAGAAGCCCAACACGCCCTCCTAGGCAACCTTGGAGTGTTGGCCAAGTCAGAGAATTTTTAGGAATTTTTCTACCTAATGTTTCCTTATTTCTAGCTAGATTTGAGAGGGAAAAGGATTCTTATGTAAAGACTTATGTGCCCTTACTTGGAGCCCAAGGTTTTCTCTATTGAGTTGTGTGATACCCTGCTGTGTTCATAAAGGGGATTGTAAGAGTTTTTCTTCCCAGTGCTGCAATCATCTTCCTGCTGCCAACAAGCCTCTCAGATCCCTGGACGCCCCTCCAAAAGAAGCCTTCCCTTGCCATTTTTCCTTTGTTTTCTTATTCTTTATGAATTTTCTAACCCCTGACAGGTCGTTTGCAGGTCCCCGAGTTCCTACGAATCCAACAACTCTAGCCAAGCCTCAATCAGACCACCGAGCAGAAAGCCGGGTATCCATAGGTCATTGCTCGGTTTTCCAGGCCGCATCCATCGAGGAATGAGAGACCCCTTCACTGCGATCTTCACAAACATTGTCAAGTACACCCCTCTACCTCCAGTAGTTTTATTGTAGGAGAACTTGCCCTAACCGAGGCTTCTCAGCCCCGGCGGTCCTTCTTTGCTACTTTTCTAGGTCCTAATCTGCATGCTGATCTTCAAAATTCATACAAATTCCTTACAAATAATTTTCATCTGAAATTCGGGAATTAATCACCTAACTCAACATGTAAAACATACAAAAAGAATTTCACGCATATTAGTCCCCCATCAGTGAGTAGACTTATCATGAAAAGTCAATTCATGCACTAAGAGACAAATAGAGTCTCTTCATAATTCTAGCGAATTCTCAACATGCCATATGGCATGTTACTGGTCAAATAATGGCTAAAGGGCGTGGGCTCCCAAGGGACATATTGAAGAAACTAGAAGCCTTCAAATTGAAGGACTCTTGATTTCAAAATCTGTGAAAAAATGAAGAGACGCAACCCTTCATCATGCACACTACATTTCTCATGCTAGTTTACCATTTTTTGACTTGTCAAAGCCCATCCAATTGGGCATGGAGATAATGGAGAAGTGCTTAAGTTTATCTAGAATTTGTGATTGACCAGCATCAGGACTCTTGGTCCTTCTGTGCCCCTTAATTTGGCATATGCCAATCATGGCACGAAGAGTCCATCTTATCTTGGACTCTTTCATAATTCCAAGATAATTCCTAAATAATTCAAGATAAAGTCAGATAGTTGCTACCTCAAATAGGACTCAACCCAATTTAAGATCCACTTAAATTGTTTAGCCCAAATAGCAATCTAGCTAACCCAATCCAATTGGGGTAGGAGTTAGGCTAGCCAACATATGCAAGTATGTTAATTAGCTAACCAATTAGGATCCTATGATCCTAATAAAAATATAATTGAATTCTTTGGCCAATTTCCTGACCTTTTGGCTTCCACATCTTGCTAGCAGTAGGTCTAGGTCCAAGCCATTTAGATCCAATGAAAATCGATTGCCTAATTAGGTCAAATCGAGTTGACTGAAGTTGCCAATTTGAACTAGCTTCCAAATTGACTCAAGAATCTGATTAATTTGATTCATGAAAAAATCTACAAGATATGATTGACATCTAGCAACATGTCATACCTACTTGAATGATGAAGAATTTGGTAGAAATTATTAAAATATCCCTCAATAGAAAGTTACTATGCAATTCAATCCTTTGATCTCCCTTTTTTCCAAATAAGTGATGGGTATGGAGAACTGTCAAATCTAGTACTTAATCCTTTTAAATCTAAATACAATAATAAAGAATCAATTGATGAAATATTAGGAACCCTATCTAATGTCATCCTGCTTTGATCAAAGGCTTCTTGAGTCAACAATCGAAGAGATTATATGGGATAAGTCTTCTTACTAGGAGAGATCAATTCCTTATTGATCCACTCACATCCTTCATACACAATCCACTATATCTGAGAATACCCTGAACATGACTTATTGTTAAGAGTGGGTATGAACCAAAACATAGCTTTATGTATATAAGGAACCATGGTGATCTTAGGTTTATAGATCACTTGCACAACTTCCATTATGAGAACCATCTTTTGACAAGTAGTAAGACATCCATAAGATGTTCTCAAGATGGATCAGTTCAGTGAACTCATATTCTAATGAGCACATACATCCTTGTATTAGTGCCCTACACAAGTAGCTGTGAGACCAACCACCCTCTCCATCGAGCATACATAGGATGTGCTAGTCTTTTCAAAAATATAAATCCTCGAATTTGTATCCAATGACTAGGAATATTTTAGATTAGGGTTTATAGAAATTTAGGTCTCACCATTATGCTCTCCATCATAACCCTAATTCCATTTTCCTAATCTATGGGGTTCATATTAATCTTAATAAGATGCAGTAGTAAGATGAATCAAATGCCTTTTATTAATAAATAAATATACATGAGTTGAAAGATTATAGAAATGCCCATATAAAGACTGACTTTTAGGGTATAATTCTTTCAATCTCTCACTTGCACTAAAGCCAATCATCCTTGTATTTTACATCCTACAATCTAAGTGGCGATCAAACTGCTACTGTGGTAGTGCCTTACTGAATGGGTCTGCTTTGTTGTTTTTTGTATCTACTCATTCGATGACAATATCTTATCATTCTATTATTTCTCAAATGAGGTGGAAGCATCTTATGGTGTGCTTGGACTTATGATGAGACCTTGGTTCCTTAGCTATGCAATAGCTTCGGTGTTATCACAATAAAGTGGCATCGGTTGTTGTATAGTAGGAACCATGCCCAATTCGTAATGAATTTCATCATCCACACAACTTCCTTTGTGGCTTCACTTATAGCTATGTACTCTACCTCAGTGGCTGAGTTATCTACAATTTGCTGCTTTGTACTATTCCAACTCACTACTCCACCATATAGGGTGAAGACATACCCTGATATGGATTTGCTATCATCAAGATTTGACTGTAAACTAGAATCCATATACCCTTCTAGTTTCAACTTTGATCTACCATATATTAGAAAATATCTTTAGTCATTTTCAGGTACTTAAAAATGTTTTTCATTGCTTTCTAACGATCCTCCACTAGATCAGCCTGGAACCTGCTTACTATGCCCAAGGCTTAAGCAACATGAGGCTTGGTACATAAAATGGCATACATAATTGATCATATAACCAAAGTATAAGGAATCAAACTCATTCTCTCTCTATTATGATCTTAGGAGACATCTTCTTGGGGAGATGTATGCCTTCACTCATGGGCAAGTAACATCTCTTACTTCCCTTCATGTTTATTATATTTTTTTGAGTCAATCATTTAAGTCCTGTTAGCCATTTATTCAGGTCTTGTAATCGAGTCAATACAAGTCCTGTCATCTTTTAATTGAGTCAAGTCAAATTTATTTCACTTGGGTCCAAGTCTGTAATCTAGAAGTTGAAGACCCCAACCACCTCAACAGCCACGTGGGATCCTAGTCACAGTGGCACACTTAGTACGCCACCTCAATAGCCACGTGGAGTCCTAGTCATAGTAGGCATCATCCACCCTATTAGTCATCCTAAGATCTTCATGACATCATCCAAGCCCATAAAAGAAGCAAATCAGTGCCACATATGGAAGTTGTGGACCACCCAAGAGAAGATGGAAGAAACTTGTAAGGCATCCAAGCAGATCAGGCAGCATATGGGTGCCATCCCTCTTTCCCTTGCTTTATGAAATTTTTTTCTTTCTACCGCCCTCCTGTTATAGAAGTTATGTGGTGCCTCCCTTTCATGCAAATCCACACACAAGGCAACGTGTTGTTGCCCTCCCTCTTTGCTCATCATTCAATGTAATCAAGGGCTTGGGTCAATTATAAAAAGACCCCCTTCATGTATGAAAATTGAATTCCAATGAAGAACAAAGGATGAGTTTAGAAGACAGATTCTTCATTCGCTTCACATGAAGAGGGTGAGAGGCCCATTTTTCACTCTGCAAGAAGAGCACAAGAGGTGCATCCCGGATATGTTGCTTCGCATCATGTATAGTTACCCTTCCCTTTTGATTCCTTCTTCTTTACCACCCTCACAAACTTTGAGACTTATCCTAACGGCTCCATGTAGTGAGATGGGTGAGATGCCCTAGAGGTGAGAGGTCTCTCCAAGAGTATGAGTCCTAAAGTCCATGAGAGTCCAAACTTCTGTCTCACATCTCCATTGTTTCCTTTAAACCTTCTTAGAGAAAAAAAATCTAGTGGTACCCTAATCTTTGGTGACTTCTCAGCTCACCGACGGTCCTTCCCCTCATCTCATCCTGCATTATGTGGGATGCAAGATGGAGTTCTTAACTTAGAAACTTAGCAATCTAAAATGAGCAAGGACTCCTTCACATATTAGCAAGATTTATGCATAAGAGGGAGCAAATAAACTTAATGTAGGAGACTATTAGATGAACGTTTTATTACCCACGATATAGTTTCCATTCAATTAAAAGTAAAAGGACCTAATGGTTAAGAAACCATTCTAACTAGGGCAAGTAACTTCAAACAATCAGACCTAAGAGTCTAGGATAGGTTTTTCTTACCAATAATGAGAATTAAAACTTTGGTGGTGGTATAATCTCGGCACTCAAAGGACTTGTAGCTGAATTTGAAGACTATCACTTTTTTGATTGAGGACTCCTAATGTAGATGGTCCCGAGGCAAAGTAAACTTCATCTTTAGATCAAGATCATTGAGGGATCTTGCAATGGAGAGCATTAGCGGCCGTGGGAGGTATGAAAGGAAAGGAAATTGAGGAAAGATTGAATGAAGGGGAAGATGAGTATGGTTGGCATCTTCTTGGAACTTGGATGAACAGGTTGGGCCTCACACCCTCTCCCTACGGAGTGTCAATGCAACAAGGCAATAAAGAAGGAAAGAAGCTTTCATTCATTCATAACATAGCTGATTACAAGAGCATTAGGGGGTATTTATTAACTTCCCAAGCCCTAATTTGAATTTAAAATGGGAGAGATTACATGCATGAAAAGGGGAGTGGGAAGTGGGGAGTTACAACTTGAATTCAACTTTGAATTTCAGCATGCTTGGGCACAAGAATTGGCGTGGAGAGTGAGATGGCATGGCTGACTTGGCATGGATGTTGAGGTGGTGCTCCAACAAGGCTTGACTTGGCATGGAGGGTGAAGTGGTTAACTCCAATCCAATAGGTGGTCTTGATGCTCCTTCACTTAGGTTAAAGCTTCTTCCCATGGTTCATGCCTTGGCTAATTTGAACCCAACTTGACCAACTTGACTAATTACAAGACTAAATTGAAATCAAAATTGACTTGACTCTAATTACAGAACTCATGCTAAAAATTAAAAACAAAGTTGAAGCCAAAATTAAGTTTGGTTTATTCACTTGCAATCCATAAGGAACTCGAATTGATTAGGTTTGCTTGAAGCCTCTTTTGCATTGTGGTGCCCACACCAATTCTCTCGGAGTGAGAAGGACTCGACCCTATCGAGTATGGGTCAACTTGACTTTGGTAATGTTCTAGTAAGTCTGGGTTGATCCTTTGCAGATCCTCTCGAGTGATCAACGAGTCTTCAGATTCTAGTCGACCTTGCCAATAAACCAAATAGCATTGATAGCCTTTGTTTTGGGTATTGATAGTCCTGTCATCCAGAATATGCTCAATCCTATCTTGTCATTCTGGTTATGTGGTTGATGGACACTCAGGGGTAGGTTCACTCTCAAAAATAGGATCAGGTCCAAAAGGCTTACTAGGTGTCATTGTTGGTTCCTTATAGTCTACTAGGTTTGAGATATTGAAAGTTGTACTGATACCAAAGTCAGATGGTAACTCAAGCACATAAGCATTCGGTCCAATTTTCTTTATTATTTTGAAAGGACCTGCATCGCAGGCATGTAACATTTTCATGGTTCTTGGTAGAACCGTTCAGGTCTAAGCCTAATCATCACATAGTCTCCTTCATAAAATTCTTTGACTCTCTTACAGGAATTTTCCATATGCTTATAAGTTTCATTCCTCAAGTTATTTTCTTACTTATCTCTTGTGCAAATATCTAACATGCTGTGCATATGACTCTACAGACTCAGAAACTGATGCATGCTGGGTAAAGGGATAAGGTCTATGGGCTTTTAGATTTGTATCCATGGACAATCTCAAATAGACTTTTTGCAGTGGACTATTGACTGAGCTATTATAGGCAAATTCAGCACGCGGTAACAAAAGATCCCAATTTCCAGTACTCTCACAAACTAAACATCTCAACAGGTTTCCAAGACTCCTATTCACAACTTTTGTTTTGCTGTTAGTTTGTGAATGGTAGGTGGTAAAAAATTTTAGTTTCGTTCCTAACATGTGCCATAGGATTTTCCAAAAATAGCTAGTGAATTGGACATCCCTATTAGACATAATGGTTTAGGCAAACCATGTAACCTAACCACTTCATTTAAGAAAAGCTTAGTCACTTTTGAAGCATCAAAAGTTTAGGAGTAAGGAAAGACTTGGAAAAGCGATCGACCACAACATAGATAGAGTTGTGTTTCTGCATGGTCTTTGGTAACCCTAACATAAAATCCATACTAAGGTCTTGCCATGGACAATCAGGTACTGGCAAAGCGATGTACAGGCTAGTGTTTTGTTTCTGTTGTTTAGCAACAGCATAGGTTTGACACTAGGCCATACTTTTTTTGAGGCTAGGCCAAAAAAATTGGTCTTCAACTGCTTGAATTATTTTGTTTCTACCAAAATGACCAGTTAAAACCCCTGCATGATTTTCCCAAAATAGGAATTCTTGGATAGAGGCTCGAGGGATGCACACCTATTTCCTTTGATAAGGAATCTATCATGAAAGGTATAGTTACTATATAAACTAGATGGTCCTTGGTGAATAGATTAGAAAATCTTACTAAAGTTAGGATAATTTTTGAATTCTTCTTTCAATCTATCAAATCCTATGACTCAGTACTCATAGAGGTCAAGAGCATGTAATGATGACTAAGCACATCGACAACTCGATTTTCAATGCCAGCGATATTTTAAAATATAGGTATAAGCTTGGACATACTCTACCTACTTTCCATGCCTAGGGTTCAATTTTTTCTAAGAATTAAGGAATCAGAGCACTTCATGGTTCGAATAAAGAATGAATTCCTGTGGTAGTAGATAGTGTCTCCAAGACCTTGGGTTTGGACTACCACGTATAACTCCTTATTGTAAGTTGAATATTTCAACTTCGCTTCATTCAGTTTCTCACTAAAAAAGACTACAAGGTGATTCCTAACTTAAAACTCCTCCGATTCTAATTCTGGAGGCATCACAAGCAACCTCAAAGACCTTTGAAAAGTCATGTAATTTAAAATGGGTGCTTGGGTCATTTTCTCTTTGATGTCAAGGAAGGCTCTATTGGTGGCCTTAGTCCACTCAAAGGTCCCCTTCCTAACGTAGTCAATAATGGGTGTGACAATTGAACTAAATCCCTAAATAAATCACCTATAGAAGGTAGCAAGGCCATGGAAACTACACATCATGTATGCTTTTGGGTACAGCCACTCAATTATGGACTTAATCTTTTATAGGTCAGCAGATACTCCTTTAGGGGTAATGACAAAACCTAGAAAAATGACTCTAAGGGCCAAGAAGCTGCATTTCTTAAGATTGTCATAGATGCTATCACTTTTGAGGGCTTGGCATACTTGTTGGAGATGGTCCAAGTGATTTTTCTTAGTCCTACTGTATATAAGGATGTCATCAAAATATATTACAACAAATTTTCCAATGAATGGTTTCAGGACTTTGGTCATGATCCTCATAAAAGTATTAAGGGCATTTGAAAGGCCAAAAGGCATCACTAACCATTCATAAAGGCCATCCTTAGCCTTAAAAGCTATCTTCCACTCATCCCCAGGTCTAATCCTAACTTGGTGATAGCCACTCTTAAGGTCAATCTTAGATAAAATAGTGGCTCCGACCATCATGTCTAACATATTATCGAGACGGGGAATAGGAAAATAATACTTGACTATTATCTTACGATGGCACGACTATCTACACACATTCTCTAAGTACCATCCTTCTTGGGGATCAAAAGGACAGGAACCGTACAAGGGCTCAGGCGACTCAGGCTTTCTCTAATGAATCCCTTATAGAAAAGATCTCCAACTTGCTTTTGTAGCTCTGAATATTCAGTGGGATTCATCTTATAATGTGGAAGGTTTGGCAAGGTGGTTCTTGGGACTATGTCTATGGCATGTTGAATGTCCCATAATGGTGGGTGGTGATCAGGAAGATCTTCCGGAAACACATCTTGAAAATCCTTCAAATCTCTACTATTTCTTAGGGTTGCTCTTTCTGGATTGATCTTGGACTTCTTTGGTGGATAATATCCAAACTGGTGAACCCTCATTAATCTCTCATTCTAAATCCTTAGCACTAATCAGATTTAGTCCTTGTTTCTTCTCCTTCAAATTACTAGACCCTCTTTTGATGTTGTCCTTAGGTGGGGTCGAGTTTATGACAATTTTCTTTCCATGGTGGTTAAAGGAATAGGAGTTGGAATGACCATACAGGATAGCATCATGATCATATAACCAAGGTCGGCCTAGAATAATACTACTAAACCCCATAGGAAATAGATCACACCAAACTTTCTCTTGACAAGATTTGATTTGGACTATAACTTGGCATCTTAACTTAATGGGAATGTGATGCAGGACAATATGCAAAACTAAACTACTGATTAATTAACTAATTATCTAATATTAATAGTAATTAATTTTTTTGGATTTTCAGCTTTAAAGATTCAAAGTAAATAATTAAAGCAAACTAGTTAACTACTTCTAAAGCCCGCAAAGTAAATCAAACAAATTAATTAAGAACAGGACTTGGTGATTAAGAAATCACCTTAAACTAGGGTTAAAACCTTCAACGAATCAAAAATTCAAAGTAGAAGAAGAGGTTTTATTTTACCAATGGAGAATATAATTCTCTGATTGTAGATTTGATTGGACTCTCGAGGATCTTGCGGTAGGACTTCCAGATTTTGGTTTCGAACTCCGATCTTTAGCTCTATTGGTTCCAGGGCAAGAAATATCATCACATCCGACCTCAATCACCTACAATCAGTCAAACACATAATAAGAAGGCTTGGAAAAGAAAAATTGAAAGGAAGAGGAAAAGGGAGGAAGAAGCTAGAAGGTGGCTAGGGTTTTCTGATTATTAGATACATAGGGTCTCACACCCCACGATGCTCCGAAGAACAAAGGAAGGGCCTCACCCCCGCGATGCACACAACAAAGAAATCTTGATAGAATGTCAGCTTTATTTCATATATATGGAATTAATTATACAAGGGGGGTTGATGGGGTATTTATAGAATATCAACCATAAGTGTAAGGGTTACAAAGACTAGCATTAGTTTTCCTTAGGCAACAACTCTTTGGAATCCCTTCTTGGGTGTCTTGGACTCCTATCTTTGGGCTAATCTAGAGCTTCCTTCAAAGTGGGCAACAACAAGAGACCCTCATCCAATTTGGGCACCAAGATGAGGATAGGTGATGTGTGATGATGAGTGGCCAAGATTGGCTCATTGATTGGCCATGATTGGTGGTCTCTAGAGTCTGGTTGATGTGGGCTCCTGTGTGAAAGTGGACTCTCCAAGTTTGTTGCCCAGGTGACCTTTCCCAAGAGGGAGTGAATTGGAAATTTAAAAAATTTAGGTAAATATGTGCTTTTTAGTATGGAAAGTTGGTGCGCGCACTAGGCTCAGGAAGAGGCTTCAACTAATGCCAAGTTCTTTATGGATAGAAGACTAGGAATTTAAGTCCTGTAATAAGTCTATGAGTCTTGTATTTATGTTTATTTGAATAATTGAGTCCTGTTTTATTTCAATTTGGGTTCAATTAGAGTTCAATTAGGCTTTGTATTGAGTCGGGTTCAAGAGCTACTTGAGTTGGGTTCCAATCAAGCTAGATCAAGTGCAACCAGTTTCACATTAAGTGCAACCAGCTTCACCAACAAGCTTGGAGCACCATATCATCAATGCACCTTACCAAGTTGGAGGACAAGTCATTTCACATCACCAAGACACTTCACCATGAATTTTCAAGACAAATTTGAATTTGAATGAAGCTCCACTCTTCATGGGAATGAAGCTCCACTATTCATGGGACGCCCCCTTGTATTTAGGAGTTTGAATTTTTAAAAGGGTCCACTCCACTTTCTTTGGGATGCCCCTTGATTATCTCCATGAAATGTGATGTAGTTTGAATTTGAAAAGGAAACTTAAGGTTTATAAAAGCTCCTAAATCCTCTTGTAATTGAATGATGAATGAAATGAAATTTTTTTCTAAAAAAGCTTTCTTCCTTTGCTAGCCAAAGACCCTTGAGAGAAGGTAGATGTGAGACCTAGGATACTTAACCAAACAAGCTACTAGTCCCTCTTTCAATCCCATTCGGCCACCCTTAGAGAATCCTCTTCAAGCCTCTCTAATTTTGACCTTCCCATCTTCCAAAAGAGATCATCTACAATGGAGTTCTCCACGCCAATAATTGAAGATGATTCAAGCAAAGGTCACCACAGGAGATCCACTTAAAGCCAAATCTAAGCCATTTCTTCCATTCCTAATTTTTTCTTCCATTTCTCTATTCTTCCACCTAAATATTTTAATTTTACTGTGTACCTATGCAGGATCTCCGGATCTCCTGGTTTTCAAGGTGAAGGTCTACTGTGCCAAGGAATCATAAACAAGGTGCCTTTAGATCTAGAGTAACTCCTTACTACTCTTAGTACTTCATCTTGAGTGTCCCTTTTCTGAATTTCAGATTATTAATAGCTGGATAGCCATCTTTATAATCTTCTTTCAGATCTGAAATAGGAAAGTAGGCTAGCCCTAAACTGTGTGGTTTCCTAACCATGAAGATCCCTTCTTAATTACTTTGAGAGATTCTTTTCTACTCTAGTTCTTTTCCTTATGTTCCTTTCATATAATTCTATTTCTTTTACATAGAATAGCTTCATGTTTATCTATTTCATTTTCATTTAGTCCTTCTAATTCCTTTAAATGCATCATTCGATACATGTTCCCCATCATTTTTGGTATCAGAGCCAGGTTGGTTAGGGTTACTTTTGAATTTGTGCATATAGGTAGGTTGCTGAAATTTTCTGCATGCATAGCATTCATACTTGCTACTTAGTTATTGTTTAAAAATCCAATCTAGATCTAAAATTCATGCCTCCTGAGCGGGTGTACACTAGTACACTATCACGACCCATGGAATAATGTGCTCATGGCTGGACATGAATTTTTAGGTTGAAGTTTGGTATGTAAATGCCTTTGTTAGTTTAAATTCTGCTTGTTGTATTTCTGAGTAGGTTGACTGAGATTCACATAAAAGTATGAATGAAAGTAGTTAATTTTTCATTGAGATAATTTTTTTCCTACTCCATATTAAGATAGTTATTAGCATGTAAATTTCATCTTCAGAAAAAAATTACAAAAAATATAAATTCCTGCATTCCATCACTATCGCTGAAATTCCTTTATGTTTAGTCCTATTTTTTTTCTCATTAACTAGTTTTCAGTATCTACTCAGCATAGTATAGATTTTATTTTTAATTTCCTTTTGTATGGCATAACATCTAGAAGTTAGAAATCTTCTGTGAATTTTTTAAATTTCTTTGAATTTGTTACATTCACTTTTCCACCACTTTAGAACTGCAACACACTAATTCTACACCTGAAATTTTGATCCATATGTTTGTTGCATTCATTTCATGGTAAACCAAATTAAGGGCATCAAATTGATATAGGGACAGGATTTCATTACCTGTCCCTAGCCCAAAAATGACCAACTTGCATAATGAACCCAACCCTAATTAAAACGGATTAGACATTTAATTGCTCTAGCGAGCTAGGGACACCCACAAGGTCGGGTCGAGTCAAGTGTCAAGCCAACTTTGACACCCTATTTGTGTATGCTTGTATCTGGTGTCTAGGCAAGTGGTTCAGGGACAAGAGCCCGAAGGAAAGTGGTTTGGTTCGCTTACATGGCCAATTTCTAATTGGTGTCTAAGGCAAGCAAAGAAGAACCTCCACTAACCTTACATTTACCTGGCCAGGTGCCAAGTTACTACAACCCGGATTGTCAATTTGACCTTACATTTGATTTGTACTCTGTTCTAATGGAATTGCTGGTGGACACTCAGGTAGGGTTTTGCTCTCAATGATCGGGTGAGGTCCAAAAGGCTCACTAGTTATTAATGCTGGTTCTTTAAATTCTTCAAGATCAAAAATATTAAAAGTGGAGCTAATGCCATAATCAGGTGGTAACTCTAACACATATGCATTAGATCCTATTTTCTTAATTATTTTGAAAGGTCCAGCTCCCTGGGTGTCGCCCAGAGATGATGCAACCCAAGAGGGGGGATGAATTGGGTTTTATAAAACTTTCAAACTATTTGTAATAAACTAAAGCAAGTATGTGCTAGATTAATTCAATGCTTATGTTTTGGCAATGTATTTGTGTGCTTCAAAATAATATGCAGTGGAGTTAACAAAGTAAATGTACAAAGAAAATAATCACACAACTAATCACAAACACAGAGATATATTGTAGTTCAGTGCACTCCAAGGCACCTACATCTACTCTCCAAGATCCCCTTGGGAATTCACTATAATCTCAACTGATTACAGCCGATTAGTTATCTGGGCTCACTAATCAAAACCCAACTTGTTTTACATGGCTCACAAGTCATAACCTCACTTGGTTTTACAGGCTAACCAAGAACCTAATTGGTTTTCACAAGGCTAACCAAAAACCTCCCTTATTTTTTCGGGCTAACCAAGAACCTTAGTGGTTTTACAGGCTAACCACCAACCTAATTGATTTTCAAGGCTTACCAATAACCTCACTTAGTTTTCCAATAGGCTAACCAAGAACCTTTACAAGAAATAAGAGTTTGAAATAAAGAAACAATGATAGATTTCTAAAATAAAGCAAATATCTCTTTGAAGCTCTTGGATGATGTTGAAGAAGCTTGTCTTCAATTTGTTGAAGCCTTTGAATGAAGCTTGATGTTGTGGATTTAGAATCTCTCTTTAAAATTGGATGCTTGAAGGCTCAACTCACTCAAAATATGAATCCTTAAGGTGTATGAAACTTTATTCTCAAAGGATTACCTCCCCATTTGATTTGTGTTGATGATATAGCTCTCCAAACCTTAAATGACTGTTAGAGACCATTGGAGATAAAAAACTAGCCGTTACACACATTTTGGAGAAGTTCTATTTTTCAGAAAACTAGCTGTTGCAGAGCTGTCGTCCGTTCAGGTGTCGACACTTCAGGTCATGTGTTGACACATAGGGTCGACACTTGGAGTCCGTGAGTCGACATATGACCAAACCTTGAAATTATCTTTTGGCCTTGAGTCAACATTTCACTGTTCATGTGTCGACACTTCACTGTTCATGTGTCGACACTTGATTTTCATGTGTCGATACTGCAGCATGCTGGATAAAAAACTTTTTCTGTGTATCAGTCCATGTGTCGACACATTTGGTGTCAACATAATTTGGTGTCGACACATTTGGTGTCGACACATGACTTGACCAATATCGAAACTTGTCCAAATTTAATATTTGAGTCCTTCAAGGTCTTCAATATATGTTCCAAGGTCCATAACTTGAAATTTCATGGCTTCTTCAACTGAATGATAATCTTTTCAATCTTTCAACATTTAATGAGTACCTGAAACTGATAAATATTTTTAACAAGCATTAGTACTCATATATACTTAAATATTTGTCAATCATCAAAATCAATACCAAAGTCAACAATCTCTCCCTTTTTGATGATGACAAAACCTTTAAGTATATGAACAGGATAAGCTAAAAAGATTAACAACAAGATAAATATGTAAGCTCAAAAATCAATGAGTATCAAGCTCACCCTCAAAATATGATTTCAAAAGCATTTTTCAAATATGCAAAATTTTCAATTTCTCTTCCTCTTACTAATTCTTACCCGTTTTTATACTTTCTTTCATTTCTTATATGATTTTTTATGTTTATCCAATCTTTTCCTTTTTCATACTTAACATTTTTCTTCCTCTTTTTGTAATCATGAAAAAGGGTGAAAGACAATACAAAATAGGAATGAAGGTGGAAAGAATAGCAAGTAAATCATCAAAATCAATACATAAAATTAATTAATCATGATACCAATTAAATTTGTTATAGATTGAACATGATATAGCAATTGAAATATGATACCACTTGAAATATGAATTGAATATGATACCATTTGAATGTAACTCTCCTCAAAGAATTAGATTTGAAAACAAGGAGGAGTATCAGAGTAATATAAGCAAAGCATGATATCAACAAGATATTCAAGGCATCAAATATGTATATAATGATAAAAATCTTTGGATGCTCCCCCTGAATATTATTCCCCCTTAAAAATATGCATTCATTTGAGGAATAAAACATGAAAGCACATAGCATCATAATTTCAGATAATTTGAGATATGAGCACAAATTCTAAGTTTGATATCGAAGATTTTAAATATTTTTTTTAAGATATTCATGATTTTCAAACTACAAAGATTTGATACCACTTGAAAACTTTTAGCATGATTTAAATTCATTTAAAATGATTTGATATCCATACAAATGCTAGAAATAATTCAATAGCAAGTCTAGATACTGGATTAAGGGTTTATCAATATGCATACCTTCTTCTTAAATATAACCCTTAACTACCACTTCTATACTTATTTCAAATCATTTCTAACTTAAGCATAGATGCCAAAAGTAAAACCACATAAATCATAGCATTTCACTTGAAATAGTTTAAAAACTATATTAATCAAAATCAAGTGAAAATCTAATAATCATAAATTTGACCATGAGAATATGAAATCCATCAACATCAAAATGGTCATTATCACAACAAATGATTATTAGTCTTAGCTTGATTTTAATTAATCAATTAAAATATTTTTCAAAGCAATATACATCTTTAAAAAGTATTTTCATGAAATATATTAATCAAAATCAAGTGAAGGTCTCACTATCACTAGTTTAATCATGATAGCATGAAACTCATCAACATCAAAAAAATTATGATCATAGCCAATGACTATAAGTCTAAACTTGATTCTAATTAAGCATTTTTCAAAATAATTGATGCAACATTTATAATAAATATTCAACTACATTTTCAATTATGGAAGGAAATGTTTAAAATTTATCAATACGTACAGTCCTTCCTTTTACCATTTAGTCCAAAATATAGCTTGTCCACTTCTTCAAATTATCTTGTACAGTCATTTTTCAAAAAATTCCTTTTTCTTGTTTGATTGCAAGACATTCATGCAAAACATACTAAGTGGATAATTTTGGTACCCAAACTTTCTTGGGTCCTTTAGGATTAGTAGCTATGGTTCCTTTTGGAACCCAAATTTTTCTTAATCTTGAAGGATAAGCATTAAACTCAAATTTATCACAATCAAAGCATTGCAATATTGGAAGAAGGAATAAGCAAATTTTACAAAATTTTTTTCTTCTTTTCTTCAATCAAGATATTTTTTTCATTCAAAACTTTATCACATAAATCTTTCAAAAAATATTTTCTTTTTCTAAAAATTCTTTTTCTTTAGAAAAATTATTCTTTTAATTTTTAAAATATTAATCTTTGTATTTAAATCATTATTTTTATTAGCAAGATTGGTGTTTTCAAGAGAGAGAATCTATGTATCTTTTTAATTTCTTGTGCTCAATTTTTAGCAATTTGTATTCATGCACAAGATCATTAAATGCATCATGTAGTTCATCAAAGGTAAAATTATTTTCGGTTTCAGAATTTACCTTATTTGCCATAAAGCAAAGATTGGCTAATTTTTAAATTTGTTTTTCTTCTGAACTAGAGTCTTTACTTTCGCTCCATGTAGCCATCATTGCCTTCTTTGTGTATTTCTTTTTGGCACTTTTTCTCATGAATCTTCGAAATTTATGAGCCAAAACATCTATCTCATCTTCATCTTCACTATCTTCCGACTCCTCACTTGAAGACTTATATTGTGTAGTGGATTTGAAAGTGATTATTTTCTTCTTTATATCAGCATCCACTTTCTTTTGCCATAAGTTCAACTCATAGGTTTTGAGTAAACTGATGAGCTCCTCCACAGGCAAGGTTTCTATATTTTTAGCTTCTTGGATCGCCGTTACCTTTGGATCCCATGATATTGGCAAAGACCTAAGAATCTTATTAACCAAATCAGCATTAGTATAGACTTTGCCAAGACTTTTCAATTCATTAATAATAGTCATGAATCTAGTAAACATATCAGATATAGATTCATAATGCATCATTTCAAAAATTTTAAAAGAATGTACAAGCAAATTAATTTTAGTATTCTTCACTTGAAGAGTACCCTTATGAGTAACTTGAAGTGTGTCCTATATTTCCTTCGAGGATGTGCATGTTGAGAATCTATTAAATTCATTTAAGTCCAATGCACAATAAAGTAAGTTCATTGCTTTAGCATTAATTTCAGTTTGTTTAATGTCATATTCATTCCAATTCTCTTCGAGCTTTGGAATGGAAATGCCATTAACCAAAATAGAAGGATTATGAGGACCATTAACAATAATTTTCAAAAGATGATAACTAATAGATTGAATATGGATGCGCATGAGAGTTTTCCAAAATATGTATGTTGACCCCTAAAGTGATTTTGATGATAACAAAATATTAGAGCATACATTTGGTTATCTAACAACTCTTCAAATGATTGATAAGTTTTTGTAGGACAACTACATTGACACACTTTCTAAATCCTACAGTCTTTAATGTTTTGTGTTGAGTTGTAAAGTCTTTAGAATCTTGTAAAGAAGAACCCTACAAAAATTTTCTATTAAAATCAAGTTTAAGGGTTACTTCTAGTAGTCTTTCAAGCTTCAATTTTTCTTGAATTTATTGAAAGAAGTGCTTGAAGAAGACTTCAAAGCTTAGGACAAGTGTTCTGGAAGTTTGAAGTTGATCTGGCTGAAGAACCACCTTCGAGCCGATTGGATGGACGACCCAGCCGACTCTGGCACTGGCACAGAAAAGAAGTTCTCTGGCACACATATCCAGCCAACTGGCACCAAGGCCCAGCTGACTCGTCTAGAACATGGTTGAGAACGTTCTGAGATTCCTAGGGATCCAAGCTGACTGGAATTTAGCCCAGCTGATTCGTCCAGAACTCGATTGAAAATGGTTTGATAGCTTCTGAGATCCGAGCCGACTGGATTCCAACCTAGCCGACTCATCCAGAGTGAGGTATTTTCTCAACTATGGAAGCTAGCTGACTGGCACTCAGCCCAGTCGACCCGAACTTGGTCTGAGCTGACTCAAAGTTTGTCCAAGCCGACTGGAATGATGGGGTCACCTCCAACGGCTAGTTCCAGTTCTCAGTTTTTGAATTCCAAAAGTACTCCAATGGTAACCTGTCACCTCCCAATGGTCTACAATATTCAAAATCAAGGGAAGGCAGTTGAAGTCTCTATAAATAAGGTATGAGAATATCTTTGAAGAGACTAATGAATTATTAAGCATTTATTGAACATTTATTGAAGTGAAGAGAGAGCACTAGAGCTTTAAAGTCTGCTTTCAAGCCTGCAACAACTCTTACCGAAAGCTTGAAGCATCTTTTGAGGAAAGCAAGGAAGCCATTGAAGTGCATTGAAGAGCATTCAGTGGATCTTCACTCGAGCTGCATTGGCAACCACCCAGATAATAGAGTTTGTCTTTATTGTTGCTTCTTTATTCTATCATTTAGAATATCTGGGTTATTGGTGAGCCCGGTTGTAAAAATCAAATAGGTTTCTTTGGTGAGCCTTTAAAACCAGAGTGTAGAGGTTTCTTTGGTGAGCCTATCTAAAAACCAAAGTGTAGAGGTTTTAGATGAACCTTTAAAAACCTAGCTTGGATTTTTTTGGTGAGCCCGGCTTCAAAAACCAAAGTGTAGAGGTTGGGATTGTGAGCCTGTAAAACAATCCGACTGTATTTCATTTGGGGGATATAGTGGAAATCCCGAGTGGTGAACTTGGGTAGTGGACGTAGGAGCTGGGTTGCTCCGAACTACTATAAACCTGCTTTGTTTGTGTTGTGTTTGTTTTATCTTTTAGCTTCTGCATTCATACTCTGATTAACACAGCTCCTAACCACTAAAAGGAATTACTTGTGCACATACTTGCAAAAATTTGTAATTCCCAATTCACCCCCCTCTTGGGAAAAGCCACCTGGGTAATAGCTGGTATCAGAGCAGTGTCTCTGATTACTTGAGTTAAGATTGATGGCTCATCCCATGAGTACAACCTTGTCCGAGGGCCAATCAACTAATAGACCTCCACTATTCACAGGCACTCATTATTCATATTGAAAAACATGAATGAAAATTTACATACAAGCTATAGATTTTTAATTATGGAAGGTCATCTTGAAAGGACCACACATTCCCATAATTAAAGTTGTTGGCGTGGACATCTCTAAGCCTGAAGAGGACTGGGATGATCATGACATGAAGATGGGGGAATTGAATGCCAAAGAAATGAATTTATTATATTATGCTTTGGATACAAACGAGTTCAACCGAATTTCCACTTGCTCTTCAGCAAATGAAATCTGGGATAAACTTGAAGTGACCCATGAGGGAACTTTCCAAGTGAAAACCTCCAAGATAAATCTATTAGTTCATAGTTATGAATTATTCAAAATGGAACCTTCTGAAACAATATCTACCATGTTCTCTAGATTTATAGATATTATTAACGGTTTAAAGAGTCTTGGCAAGGTATACTCTTATGCAGATATAGTTTAGAAGATCCTTCGTTCTTTGCCTGACAAATGGGATCCCAAGGTAACTGCAATCCAGGAAGCCAAAGATCTCAAACATTGATGCTGGATGAATTGCTGGGATCACTCATCACCCACGAGCTGACAATGCAACACAGAACGGAAGATGAGCAGAAGAAAAAGAAGACTATTAGCCTTCAAAGCTGCTTCCGATTCAAAGAGGGATGATGAAGAATTTGAAGAATAAAGCACCTCCTCCAATGACGACCTAGAAGACGAAGACATCGCTATGGTTATGAGGAGATTCAAAAAATTTATGGAAAGAAAGAAAGGAAGGTACAATCAAAAATTTCACAGGAAGGATTATGGAAAGGAAGAAGAAAAGGATAGAGAGAAAGATAAAGAGGTAGTCCCCACATGCTACGAATGCAAGAAGCCGGGGCACATACGTCCAGACTGTCCACTACTTAAGAAATCCTTCAAACAAAAGAAGAAAAAGAAAGCCATGGTTGCCACATGGTCCGACAATGAAGACTCATCATCATCTGAAGAAGAAGAGACCACCAAGACTACAAATCTTTGCTTAATGGGTCTCGAAGATGAGGTAACATCCCTTAACAATTGCACTGAATTTACTTTCGATGAATTAAATTCTGCTTTTCATGACTTACTTTCTAAATTTATGAAAGTTGGAGTAAAGATAAAATCATTGAAAAATATAAATGATTCTTTACTCAAACAAAAGGATGAAATTTCAGAAAAGAATAATTTATTACAAAAAGAATTGAATGACTTTTCTGAAAAATTTGAAAAGCTGAAAAATGAAAATCTTTCATATGAAAAGAAAAACAATGATTTACTTACTGAAAATAATAAATTAAAAAAGGAGGATACAAAACTCAAGCCTTTGGTTGAAAAACTCACTTTATCTTCAAATAAGCTTGAGCTAATTTTAAAAGAACAATGAATTTCTGGAAATAAAGCTGGAATTGGTTTCAACACTTCTTTTGTAAATGGAGTTTCAGCAATGACTTTTGTGAAATCCAAAATACCTGCTCAAAATATTTTATCTAAAAAAGTTTTAGCCATACCAAAAACTATTTTTACTTCAAAGTCCTTATCATATGTTTCTAATAATTTGAGCAAAAATGCATACATTCCAAAAAGTTCAAAATCTGCATCAAGTGCATCAACTTTTAGAACTTTAAATTCTGTTTTTATCAATAATTCTAAAGTTGTTTGCTATGCTTGTAAAAGAATAGGACATAAAGCTTTTGAATGCAATAATCTTAGAAATGTCCATAAAAAGGTAAAAAAGATTTGGGTTCCCAAAGGAACCTCCTCTACTGACCTGCAAGGACCCAAGGTAGCTTGGGTACCTAAAAGAATTCATTAAATGTTTTGCAGGAATGTCTTACAGCCCAAAAATTGAAGAAAAGGTGGTACTTGGACAGCGGCTACTCAAGACATATGACGGGTGACAAGGACCAATTCATCACCTTTGAAATGAAAGAAGGAGGTATGGTCACCTTTGGAGATAATGGCAAAGGGAGAATAATCAGTATTGGTAAGATCAAAATTACTTCCTTCACTTTTATTGAAAATGTTTTGCTAGTAAACAAATTGAAGCATAATCTCTTAAGTATAAGTCAATTATGTGATAAAGGCTTCAAGGTTGTCTTTGAGTCTTCTATGTGTATAGTAACTAACTCTTTAGATTATAGTAATAAATTTATTGGACATAGACTCGAGAAATATCTATGTTGTAGATCTTAATGATCTTGCCATGTCTAGTAGCCCTAGTCTAGTTGCAATGAATGCTAAGACCAAAGAGTCAGGCTTACTATGGCATAGACGATTAGGTCATGCTAGCATGCATACAATTGCCAAATTAATTCCTAAAGATCTTGTTATAGGCATGCCTAAGTTTAAAGCTGATTTAAATCATGTTTGTGATGCATGCCAAATGGGTAAACAAACTAGGGGAGTTTTAAATCAAAGAATATAGTTTCTACAACAAGACCTCTTGAACTACTTCACATGGATCTTTTCGGACCAACTAGGATCACAAGCCTAGGAGGGATAAAATATGCTCTTGTGATAGTAGATTTTTGAAGATTTACATGGGTTTTGTTCATTGCCTCAAAAGATGAAACTTTTCATATTTTTAGAAAATTTCATAAAAAGGTTTTAAACCAAAAGAACTTATCTTTGATTTCAATTGGAAGTGATTATGGAACTGAATTTGAAAATCAATTTTTTGAAGATTATTGTACTGAATTTGGCATTGATTACAACTTCTCCACTCCTAGAACACCTCAACAAAATGGTGTTGTAGAGAGGAAAAATAGGATATTGGAAGAAATAGCTTGCACCATGTTGTATGAAGGCAATCTTCCAAAGTACTTTTGGGCAGAAGCGGTGAACACTGCATGTTATATTTTAAACTACGTTTTGATCTGTCTTATTTTAAAGAAAACCCCCTATGAGCTTTGGAATGACAAAAAATCTAATATTAGTTATTTTCATGTATTTGGTTGTAAATGCTTTATGCATAACAATGAAAAAGATAATTTAGAAAAATTTGATTCTAAAGCTGATGATGCAATTTTTCTAGGTTATTCATTATATAGCAAAGCATATAGGGTTTTTAATAAAAAGACTCTTATTGTTGAAGAGTCAATTCATGTTGTATTTATTGAAACTAACCCTACACCTTCTAGACAAGAAGAGTGCATAGATAATGATGCAGGTACATTACAAAAAGGAATGAATGACTTGAGCTTTAACGACAAAGACACTCAAGATGGAGAAGAAATGGTAAGTAAGGATCACACCGATCTACCGAGGGACTGGAGGTATGTTACATCTAACCCTAAAGAATTAATAATAGGAGATCCTTCACATGATGTTAGGACTAGGGCTGCACATGAGGATGCATATGATTACTTAGTCTTTGTATCACAAATAGAACCCCATAGCTTAGAAGAGGCCGAGACTGACCCAAACTGGATGATGGCAATGCATGAAGAATTAAACCAGTTTGAAAGAAATAAGATATGGACACTTGTAGATAGACCTACAGACCATCCAATTATAGGAACTAAATGGGTATATAGGAATAAATTAGATAAGCAAGGAAATATTATAAGAAACAAAGCTAGATTAGTGGCTAAGGGATATAACCACGAAGAAGGTATTGATTTTGATGAAACCTATGCACCCGTAGCAAGACTAGAAGCAATTAGATTACTACTTGTTTTTGCTTGCTACATGAACTTCAAACTCTTTCAAATAGATGTAAAAAGTGCATTTCTTAATGGTTTTATCTCTGAACAAGTTTTTGTGGAACAACCACCAGGTTTTGAAAATTACATCTTTCCAAACCATGTATTCAAATTAAACAAAGCATTGTATGGTTTGAAATAAGCACCTAGAGCCTGGTATGATAGACTTAGCACTTTCTTAATTGAAAATGATTTTTCAAGAGGTATTGTAGACAAAACTTTGTTTATCAAAAAAAAAAAAATGACATCTTAGTTGTACAAATATATATTGATGACATCATTTTTGGTGCAACTAACGAATCTTTATGTAAAGAATTTGCTAAGCTTATGCAGGGAGAATTTGAAATGAGCTTAATGGGTGAGCTGAACTACTTCCTTGGACTTCAAGTAAAACAAACAAAGGAAGGCATCTTCATCAACCAAGCCAAATACATCAAGAAAATTATCAAAAAGTTTGGTATGGAGAGTAGCAAAACAATGAGCACACCCATGAGCCCAGCTTGCAGATTAGACAAAGATGAGAATGGATCCCATGTTGACCAAATGCTATACAGAGGTATGATCAGATCTTTATTATATTTGACTGCAAGTAGACCTGACATATTATATAGTGTATGTGTTTGTACTAGATTTCAGTCATCACCAAAAGAAACATATATGCTTGCTATAAAAAGAATAATTAAATATTTGAAAGGAACAAGTAATTTAGGAATTTAGTATTCTAAACATTCTACTCTAAATTTGATTAGATTCTCTGATGCCGATTATGCTGGTTGTAAAATAGATAGAAAAAGTACTGCGGTACATGATAATTTCTAGGGTTGAATTTAATTTCATGGCACTATAAGAAGCAAAACTCCGCAGCCTTGTCCACAGCTGAGGCTGAGTATGTAGCTGCTGGTAGTTGTTGTGCTCAAGTGTTATGGATTAAACAACAACTAGAAGAATTTGGTGTATCATAATCTAAAATTCTAATTAAATGTGATAACACAAGTGCTATCAATTTGACAAAGAATCTAATTCAACACTCTAGAACCAAGCACACTAAAATTAGACATCATTTTATTAGAGATCATGTTTCTAATGGTAATATTGTGCTTGACTTTGTACCTATTGAAGATCAATTAGCTGACATATTTACTAAGCCACTCAATCAAGATAGATTTGAGCTAATTAGGAGTGAATTAGGACTTTGCGATCCTTTTTAGATTCTTTAACCTAATTCCTTCAATTATAAGGTAATTTCATCTTGAAAACCTCCTCAACTTATTCTATTTTATTGAGCCTTAATTTCAATTGAAATTCTTTTCAAAATTCTTCTGGTTTTTGTTCAAACTTTTCAAAACTCCATTTTCTCTGTTCGAGTTGACTGAATCTTAATCTGAGTCGACTGGATTTTTTGAGAGTTTTGAACTTGTTTTGGCCTAGCCGGCTCGAACAGTTTCAATTCGACTGGATTTTCTGATGGTGTTAGAAGAGCTCTGGCCAAGCCGACTCAAGCATTTTTAGGGCTACTCGAGTCGATTGGAATTTCACGCTGAAGCATTTTGCTTAGGTTTATAAACTCTTCACCGAACCGTTTAGCCTTTATGTTGTCTTCTCTAACATTTCATTCATCTCCAAAACCTACTCCAAAGACTTCCTTCTCCCTTCCAAGCACTCCATTTTCTTGATTTTCCATCTTTCCTAGCTATGGCACCCAAGCATGCGACAGGTAAATGCTCCGTTAGGGTTGCTCCATCGGTTGAAAAGGAAAGAAGGTCCAAAAGGAGGCAAGAAGAGCCAAGTAGCGCCACTCGCAGTGAAGAAATTGTAGAAGAAGCCACAAGAGAAGCTCCAACCGCTCCTAGCCAAGTGCCCTCAATGTCTACGCATCCGGTAACCTCCGGCCGCCATATTAATTTTGAGTTTATTAAGGGCATTGGGTTAAAAATAGGAGATTTAATTGAAGACTAAAAATGAGAAAATTTTGTTCATTGAATGAGAAGACCTATCCCACTTTGGTTAGAAGTTTTTATGAAAACTTAAGATTGGGAACCAATCATGTGGAATCTACAGTAAAAGGAAAAAGGATTATAGTAAATGAGAAATTTCTACAAGGTGTATTGGACCTACCTTCAGAGGGATTAAAGTTTTTAGTAACTGACAATAGAGAGAAGACTCTGAGGACTATACTGAACAAAGAAGATGTTGGTGGTATTGGTACTGTGTTTGCTAACACCCTATCACTGGAAATGAGATTACTTCGCAAATTTATTTATAGAATTTTCTTGCAAAGAACTGGTAGATTCGATTAGATGAGTGAAAGGGATTTGTGCCTTATGGAGCACATTCTAGAGAAAACTCCTGTCAATCTGCCATACATCATAATCATGCAAATGAAAGAGACAGTAAGAAAAGCTAAACCCTGTCTACCTTATGGAATGATGCTTACATTATTGTTTAAATCTCATAGAGTCAGTTTGGATGGTGAAGACGGATTGGAATTGCATCACACTGATATCTACATATCCAAAACTCTAGAGAGAATGGGGTATTTCCAAGTGGAAGGAGTGTGGAGAAAGAAAGGCACAAATGTAAGGGCTATTGGCATCTCCAGTAGTAGTGAAGAAGAAGAAAAGGAAGAAAATATAGAAGCTACTGGAACTTCTTCTACAGCAGTACTGGAGCCTGAGTTATTTGCATCTAAGCCTGCTGCTATTACTGAAGAGACTAGAGCACCTTTACCTATGTTTGATATACCTGCAGCTGAGTTCGATTTGCCTGCACCAGAGTTTGACTTGCCTGCAGCTGATGTTCCTTTACTTGACTACCCTACTGTAGCTCCACAACCTCCAATTGTTCAAGTTCAGATTGAGGAACAGTTAAGAAGCTTGATAGATTCACTGACAAGTACAATAACTTCTTTATTTAGTGATTTGAAACAGTCAGTGGACAGCAGATTGGATAGACTGGAAGAGCATGTGTCAAGTCTACAAGGAAAGGTTGAAGCTATAGAAGCTTCAAGGTCTGCACCTCAGATAGACCTTCAACCAATTCTGAGTTGTATCTCTTCAAGTTCTGAAACAATTTTGAAGTCTGTGGATGCCACTTTGAATGAATATCAAGTTGAGTTGAAGGAGCTTAGAAGCAACATGGTAACTATTGTAGATACAAGGAGTATGGCTGATGATTATACTAGAGGTATCGGGATCATCAGGTCGGAGCTTGGCAGACTTCAAGGTTTAGCTGAAGCATTCACCAATGTCCAAGCATCTGAGCTTGTATCTATGTAGAAAAAAATAGGTGAAATGAAGGAGGCAGTAAACAATGTGCCAGTTTGCCTCAAGAACTCGGAGCAACAGTTGGGAGCAATTTGGATGGAGATGGTGTCTATCTATGGCACTGTCAGATTTGGAAGTCATAGCTAGGACCAGACCATTGTATGATCCACCTCCCGTTTCCACCAGGGCTCCTAGTACTACTCATCACCCTAGGGCTCCTCCTCCTCATGCTTCATCTAGTCGATCACCTAGACCCACTTCTTGGCAAGGTGCCAATTGTTGACTCTGGTCTTGATTTTGATGATTGACAAAATGTTTAAGTATATATGAGTACTAATTATGTTTTAAGTGTATTTCTCAGATCTTAGTACTCATCCATGTTGAATGAAGAAATGCTTGTATTTCAGTTGAAAAAGTCCTTAAATTAATGGAAAATCAAGTATATAGACTTTGGAATTAATATGGAAGGACTTGAAGAGGTTAAAATTTTAATTTAAAGATATTTCAGCAATGGCATAGGCAAGTGTCGACACTTGGAAATGAAGTATCGACACCTGAGGAACAAGTGTCGACACTTGAAGAGTGAAGTGTCGACTCAAGGCCTGAGACAAATAGAAAACTTCAGAAAGCTCTTTCAGTGAAGTGTCAACACCTGGAGCTGAAGTGTCGACACTTGGAATTGAAGTGTTGACACCTGTAAAGTGAAGTGTCGACACTTGAAACTGAAGTGTCGAACCTGAAGGTAAAGTGTCGACACTTGAACAGTAACGGCTAGTTTTCTGGGCTGCAGAACTTCTCCAACTTGCTTCCAAACGGCCATATTTTCCTCCCTAACGGTTATAAACGGTCATTTAAGTGTTGGGAGGCTATATAAACATCAAAAATTAATTGGGGAAGTAATCCTTTGATGAGATTTTTGAAAATTCTTCAAGGATTTTAGAGTTGAGTCGTTCAAGCCTTCAAGCTTCCAAGTTTCAAAGAAAGCATCCAAAGTTTACATCCTCAAGCATCAATCAAAGGCTTCATCAACTTGAAGACAAGATCTTCATCAACTCTCAACGGGCTTCAAAGAGATATTTGCTTTATTTTAGAAAGCTTTTATTGTATTCTTCTATACTTGCTCTTACATTGTTTTAATTAAGGTTTTTGGTGAGCCTTGGAAAACCAAAGAGGTTTTTGGTAAGCCTTGAAAACCAAAGTGGTTGTTGGTGAGCCTTGATACCAACTAGGGTTTTACTTGTGAGCCCGAAGCCAAAACAAGTTGTTTAGGTTCTTGGTTATCCCGTAAAACCAAGGTTGGTTTTTGGTGAGCCTTGAAACCAACTAGGGTTTGACTTGTGAGCCCGAAGACAAAACAAGTTGTAAAGGTTGTTGGTGAGCCTAAGTTATAAAACTAAACTTAGTGGAATTCCCAAGGGGTTCTTGGGGAGTGGATGTAGGTGCTTGGTTGGCACCGAACCACTATAAATCTTTGTGTTTGTGTGATTGTTCTCTTTATGCTTTTATTTCATTATTTGCACTGCATTTATTTGAAATATACAAGCACTTAAATTGCATTAGCATATACTTGCTTTAGTTCATCTTTTAAATAGTACAAAAATTTTATAAAACCCAATTCACCCTCCCCCCCTCTTGGATTGCCTACGTGGGCCTTCACCAATGTTCTTAGAGATGATTCTGATTAGACTTTTTATAGTTTCAGTACTTTTTGGATGCTTTTTGAAACTTTTGTAATGGTTAATGTACTGAACACCTTTTTGACAAAAAAGAAATGAACATCTTTTTGATCACTGTGTAATGTTTGTATATGTGTTATCTTGTTTACACTCTCTTCTTTTTAATAAGAATTCTCTCTCTAAGTTGAGAAAGTGAAATTATCTTAAACAAATCTTGAAATTTTTTCTTGTATACTTAGCTTGGTTGATGAAGATTCCTTCTTTAGTTTGCTTGATTTGGAGTCCAAGAAAGAAATTTAGTTCTCCCATCATGCTCATCTCGAACTCACCCTGCATTGGCTTAGCAAACTTTTGATAAAGAATTTTATTAGTAGCATCGAAAATAATATCATCAACATAGATTTGCACTACTAATAAATCATTATTTTTCTTCTTTAGAAATAAAGTTTTATCAACACGGCCTCTAGAAATTTCATTTTCAATCAAAAATTTGTTGAGTCTTTCATACCATGCTCGGGGTGCTTACTTTAAACCATAAAGTGCCTTGTGCAATTTAAAAACATGATTAGGATGTGCGTGATTTTTAAATCCAAGTGGTTGTTCAACAAAAACTTCTTCTGCTATAAAACCATTAAAAAAAAATACTTTTAATATCCATTTGAAAGAGTTTGAAATTCATAAAACAAACAAATGCTAATAGTAATCTAATTGCCTCAAGTCTAGCAACAGGAGCAAAAGTTTCATCAAAATCAATTCCTTCCTCCTGATTGTAGCCTTTGGCAACTAGCCTAGCTTTATTTCTAACAACAACTCCATTTTCATCTAACTTATTCCTAAACATCCATTTTGTGCCAATAATAGAAAAATTAGATGGTCATTCTATTAATGTCCAAATATTATTTCTATCAAACTGAATTAATTCATCTTGCATAGCATTTATCCAGTTAGGGTCCTTTTCAGCATCTTCAAAATATTTAGGGTCTATTTGAGAAATAAACACTATATAATCAGATTCATTTTTAACTGAGGCTCGAGTTCTTATCCCTTTAGATGGATCACCTAGGATTAATTCCTTAGGATGTCCATGAGCATACCTCCACTCCTTAGGTAGATCTTGGTGCTTTGGAGTGTCTTCACCTTTTTCATCTTTATCTTGATTTTCTTCGCTTTGCTGAGAGGGTTGATCATTCAATGTTAACTTTTGAAGCTTATCATCACCTGCACATACATCAGAACTATCCTCTTTTCTGGAGGATTTGTTAGTAGACTCTTCAAAAATGACATGTACAGACTCCTCTACAATTAGGGTTCTTTTGTTAAAAACTCTATATGCCCTACTTGATATAGAGTATCCTAAGAAGATACCTTCATCAGACTTGGTATCAAATTTTCTAAGATTGTCTTTCCCATTATTTAAGATAAAACATTGACAACCAAAAACTCAAAAATATTTTAAAGTTGGTTTTCTTTGATTCCAAAGTTCATAAGGAGTTCTCTTCAAAATAGGGTGGATTAAAACTCGATTCAAAATATAACATGCAGTATTAATAGCTTCAGTCCAAAAATATCTTGGTAAATCATATTCGCAAAGCATAGTGCATGCCATTTCTTCCAAAGTACGATTTTTTCTTTCAACTACCCCATTATGATGAGGTGTCCTAGGTGCAAAAAAATTATGTTAAATTCCTTTCTTATTATAAAAGCTTTCAAAATCTTGATTTTCAAATTTAGAACCATGATCACTACGTATGCAAATAACTGAAACACCTTTTTCATTTGAAACTATTCAGTAAAACTTTACGAATGCAAAAAATGATTCATCTTTATGTGCAAGAAAGAAATCCCAAGTAAATCTTGAAAAATCATCCACTATAACAAATCCATATCTCTTGCCTCCTAGACTGGATGTTTTAGTTGGTCCAAAGAGATCCATATGAAGTAGTTCTAGTGGCCTACTAGTAGTAACAAAACCTTTAGGTTTGAAAGAAGTTTTAACTTGTTTTGCAAATTGACATGCTTGGTAAATTCTATCTTTTTCAAAACTAAGTTCTGGTAAATCTCTTACTAAATTCTTTTTTCAAAGTTTTGAAAGTAAATACATACTAGCATGACCTAGTCTTCTATGCCAAAGCCAACTAGCCTCATCTTTAGTAGAATTAATTGCAACTAGGCATTCTTCATTAGGCAAGGATAGATCATCTAAGTCTACCAAATAAATATTACCATATTTTTTTTAAATGAATTGTACTCTTTTTTATACGGACTAGCAATCATACAATAAGATAATTTAAAAACAACATGAAACCTTTATCTCAAAACTGACTAATACATAAAAGATTATGCTTCAAACCTTCAACTAAAAGTACCTTGCTAATACAAGTAGAAGGAGTAATGTGAACCTTACCAATACCAATGATTTTTCCTTCACCATTATCCCCGAAGGTCACACTCCTTCCATTTATTGCTTCAAGAGAGGTGAATTGCTTTACATCTCCCATCATGTGCCTTGAAAAACCACTATAAAGAACCAAAGTCTTTTGTTCTCCTTTGTTGCAAGACACACCTGCAATACAAATTATGTTTTGTTTTTAGGTACCCAAGCCAACTTGGGTCCTTTAGGATTAGCACTTAAATTGGTTCCTTTTGGAACCCAAACTTTTCCATAAATATTAATTTTTCTTATATTACATTGAAATGATTTATGATCTTGTTTTTTGCATGAAAAACATGTTATGTTAGATGATGCGGGTACAAAAAGATTTTTGAAATACTTTTATTGTCTTTGGAGTCTATGACCTAATCTTGCTTTGTTAAAAACTGCTTTTTGGTTATTTAAAAGAGGATTTAGTTTTTCTAAACTATAGATAAACTTTTCAACAAAAGGTTTCATTTTGTCAAGCTCAATTTTGTACTTTTCATTTTCTAATTCTAAATCCTCATTTTTCTTCAAAAGATCACTATTTGAAATAATAGTTTTGGATCATTTTAAAACTTCATTTTACATTGTTAAAGCATTGTTTTTATTTTCTAAAACTTCTAGTTTAGTTTTCAAATCACTAACTTCATTTAATAAAGAATTATTTTCATGAGAAAAACTATTTGCATGCTTTTTTAGTTTTCTATTTTCAGATAAGAATAGTTTGTAATCATGCATTAGCTCATTAAAAGCATTTCTTAATTCATCAAAAGTAAAATCTATTTCTGTATCATAATTTATCGCTTCTTACTCTTGATGTGTCATGAGACCTAGGTTTGCAATTTCATCTTGTTCTTCTTTTGAACTGGAGTCCTCACTATCACTCCAAGTAACCATCATTGCCTTCTTCCTTATCTTCTTCCTTGACTTCTTTAGGAGAGGGCAATCGAATTTATAGTGTCCCAGCTTCTTACACTCGAAGCATGTAGGTATCTCCTTCTCCTTTTCCTTTTCTCTTTCTTTTTCTTTCTCTTTTCCCTTCTCTTTAGTTGATTGGAAATTCTTCTTGTAAGGGAACTTTCTTTTCTTCATGAACCTTCTAAATTTTCTTACAAGAAGTGCTTCTTCACTTTCATCATCATCTTCTTTTTCAAATTCATCAATTGAAGATTTTTCTTGTATGGTAGATTTGAATGCAATCCCCCTTTTCTCCTTATCCATATCCATTTATAATATTTGTAAATCAAGTGTACATATCAGTGATAGACTCATTAGGTTCCATTCGGAACATTTTATATGTGTGCACTAACATGTTCACTTTAGTATTTTTCACTTGATCGATACCCTCATGGGTAACTTTAAGTGTATCCCATATTTTCTTGGCTAATGTGCAAGTAGATATCTATTGAATTTACTAGGATCTAATGCACAATAAAGGAGATTCATTGCTTTTGCATTGATTTCAGATTGTTTAATGTCATTTTCATCCCAATCCTCTTTGAGCTTTGGGATGGAAACACCATTAACCATAATCGAAGGAATATATGGACCTTTATCAACTACCTTCCACAAGTTATAATCAATAGAATGCATGTATATTCTCATTCTAGTTTTCCAATAAGTATAATTTGATCTATTGAAAAATGAAGGTCTATTTGAGGCTTGTCCTTCAGCTACATTAATACCAATAGGGTACTAATAGGGGCTGCTATAGATCTTTAATCAAGGCGGTTAGACCTATAAACTAAGAATAGGGTTCTGATATCACTTGTTGCCCAGTAAGCAACCCAAGAGGGTGGGTGAATTGGATCTCTAAAAATTACTTGATGGAATGCAAGATTGTGTGATCCAATCCAATAATTAAACTGAGTACTATGAATGTAAATTAAGTGCTCTTAAGCAAATGTGCAGCAAAAATATAAAGCAATAAAAATAATAGCAAGTAGAAGAGACAAGCAATCACAAATATAAAGAAGTATAGTGGTTTGGTACTATCCAATGCACCTATATCCACTCCCCAAGATCTCCTTGAAAATTCACTATAATCTCAATTGATTATAGCCAATTAGTCTTTTGGGCTCACTAATCAAAACCTAACTTGTTTTCACAAGGCTCACAAGTCAAAATCTCAATTGGTTTTACGAGCTAACCAAGAACCTAAATGGTTTTAAGGCTCACCACCAACCTTCCTTAGTTTTGCGGGCTAACCAAGAACTTAATTGATTTTCAAAGGCTCACTAATAACTTCCCTTGGTTTTGTAATAGGCTAACTAAGAACCCTTATAACAAATATAGTTTTGAATTAAAGAAACAAAAAAAGCTTTCTAATACAAAGCAGGTATCTCTTTGAAGCTCGTTGTTGTGATGCTTTCAACTTGATGAAGCCTCTTTAATTGCTCAAGAAGGATTGATCTTGAATGCTCTTGAAGGCTCTTGAATGCTTGAAGGCTTCTTCTTGCTTGAAGGTGGTTGAACTCAATGAATAAGAATGAATGCTCTCTTTTCTTTCTCTTTTGTTCTTCCTTTTTCAATCTCTTATATTTTGATTTGATTTGAATCATATAAATACCTTCTCAAGGCCTCAAATCTGGTTTTTAGCCATTAGACATGAAGAACTAGCCATTGGAAGCCAAGAAGGATGAGTTTTGTATTTGAAAAACTAGCTATTACTATTTTCAAAACTCCATATGTCGACACTTCAAGCTGTGAGTTGACACTTCAGGTCGACACTTGAACTCCTTGAGTCAACACCTAGTTTAAAAGTCTTGAATGTAGCTTTCTAGAAATCTCAGATGTGTCGATACTTTTTCAGGTGAGTCAATAATTTAAGTCGACACTTAGCATCCATGTGTCAACACTTTAGCCAGATCTTCAACTTCAGCAAGTTTTGTAACCTAAAAATCTCAGGCGATGAGCTGATCCATGTGTCGACACTTTGAGTCAACACTTCAATTCCATGTGTTGATACTTCAGCCATGCCATCTGAAACTTTCTTTGTGTACCGGCTTGAGTCAACACTTCACTGTCATGTATTGACACTTGGTATCATGTGTCGATACTTTGAGACGACACTTCACCGAGATCTTCATATAAATGCTGAACTTTTGTTGAATCAAGTCTATGTTGAACTCAAGTATCTATTCAAGCAATCTTCAACTGTCCAAGTCTTTTTTGAGCAGATCTTTTATCTAAATTTGGACTTCTTCGATCAGCCAACATTTTTTAAATTGATGAGCACCTTTTTCTATAAAAACATACTCCAAAGAAATCTTTAGTACTCAACTTATACTTAAGCATTTTGCTTATCATCAAAATCAATAATGGAGTCAACATGAAGCTTTGGCTGACTTTGACTTGGTTTAATCCTAAGTGGAATGGCTTGATTTGGGGGAGTGAAGAGAGGATGTTGTCTTCAAGAATCAAGGGGGCACCCATTTGAAATTTGAATCCTTTCTTCAAGACACCTTGGCCTTGGTGGAAATGCTTGATTTAGGGAGGGAAGAGAGGAAGGTTGTCTCCATTTGAATTTTGAACTCCTCCTTGGCCAATCATAATCTTTGGAGAGGCTTGATGTGTGGAGTGAGGTGGAGATGTTGTTGGCTTGGATCAAGGAGAGGTTTAATGGTCATCCACTTATCATTTGAATTTGAATTTTTAGCTTGTCTTGGCCTCCCAAGGTGCTTGATGAACTGGCACTTCATCATGCCAAGTGGTACTGATGAGGTGGCACTCCATGAGCTGAAGTGGTGCTCTTACTTGGCATGGAGAGAGGGCTTGACTTAAATGCCCACTTGTGGACCCAACTTCGAACAAGCGTGAGCCCAACTTCAGGTTGCCTTGAGCTTGTGAACTAGTTCAGCAAATTACAGGACCCATTGATCAAATTGGTCAAGATACATGACAAAAAAAAATTGAAACCAAGTACATGACTCAAAAGTAAATTGCTTAGGCTTGAAGCCTTATTATAGGATGCAACATATTAAAATCCTACTCAGAGATCCATATAGAATTGAGGAGCCTTTATCTAATCCTGATGCCCACACCAACCTCGCTCCTACATCCACTATCCAATATACCACTTGGGATTTTCAATAAATTCACCCACAGAATACAGCCGGATTGTTTCCACTAGCTCACAATCCAAAACCAAAACTTGGTTTTAATCGGGCTAACCAAAAACCAAAACTTGGTTTTAACCAGGCTCACCAAAATCCCAAACTTGGTTTTGACCGGGCTCACCAAAAACCCACTAGAACGTTAGTTTTGAGATGGGATCACTAACATCCCACACTTGGTTTTCAATAGGCTCACCAAGAACCTAACAAACTCATAAAAGAATTTAGAAAAATACAAGCAACTTTATGAAAAACCCAAGTTGTCTGATGGTTGTAGTTGCATCTCAAAGGAAGCCTTCTTAATTGCACTTGAATGCTTCTTAATGGTTTATGGGATTCCTTAGTGAATGCTTCAAGCTTCAGATGAGTATTGGTGAAGACTTGAAGACTCTCTTGAATGCTTTTTCTTGAATGTTCTCACCAAATAAACATTAAAGCTCATTAACCTTTTCAAAAGATGTCCAAATTTCTTATAAATAGAGTCTTGTACTCTTCTCTAGTGGATATAGCCATTGTCGACCGTTGAAATTTGAAATATGATCGTTGGAGCTTGATTTGATTTCAAAAAGCAAGTTCTAGAACTAGCCGTTACTTGCCTAAATCTGGGATTCAAGTTGGCTTGGATTCTTCGAGTCAGCTCAGATTCTCAGATAGGTCAAAATGTTATGCTGGTTGAGTCAGCTCCTCTTCATCGAGTCGGCTTGCTTAACCTGTTCTTCAGAACTGATTTTCTCCGAACTCTATAAGAGTTGGCTCTTCTTCCTTTGAGTTGGCTCGTTTGTCTGTCTGAGAAATCCTTACTCTAGTTGAGTCAGCTCACATACCCTCAAGTCACCTTAGCTATCTGACTGAGAAAACCTTGCTTTAGCTAAGTCGGCTCGCATACCCTCGAGTCGGCTCGGTTCCTCAGAACTTCAAAACAAGTACTCTACTTGAGTCGGCTCTTTGCCTTTGGGTCAGCTTGAATGTTTGACTGAGAAACTGAAGTGCTGGATGAGTCGGCTCGACTTCCTTCGAGTCAGCTCGAATTCATGCGTGCCAGAAAGATGTGTTCTATGCCAGAACTTGAGTCGGCTCTTCATAATTTTGAGTCGGCTCTTCAATGAAGTTGCCCATTTTCATGAGTTTTTGAGTGATTCTTGTTGGACACTTCTTTTCATAAAATATTTCCAATATTTCCAGTGATGCGAGATGATCCTAAGACTCATATGCATGCAAAAAAATAGAAACTAAATTTTTAAAATTTTTTAGGATTTTAATTTGCAAACTAAAGTTCTCAAAATCAAGTAAAGAACAACAAGGAAACTAGTAATGAAAGAAACTAGCATACTCGCATAAGACTCATGCAAAATAATAAAAGATAGGATCTCGAAGTTTAAGAAACCCCTGATTAGGATAGCATACCTTCTTCAAATCAGAAATTAGGAGGGGGAAGGATTTTACCAAGCACCGATTTGAAGAACTATTCGAAGCCGGGGTTACACATCACTCAAGATTGGCACCTGGAAGATAAGCCTTCGGTTTCTCGGTTCGAGCAGCTATCTGGGATCAGTCCTGGAGGCAAAGAGTGCCTCCTCTTCGAAGGTGAATACCACGGGGATCCTGCAAGTGTCAGAGGATTAGTTAGAGAACAAATAAAAAGTGGAATTATGGAACTAGGGTTAGAAAGGAAGAGATTAGGATTTTGGATGTGGGCAGCTTGAAGGTGGAAGAAGGATGCTCCTTATTTGAGGTCAGCCAGGGCACTTGCTGATGGCATGTTGGGGCTTGGATGAAGATCACCTGGGATGGCTACGGCTTGGTAGGATTAGGGCACACAACTCCAAACATTCACTTCACACAAAGTAGAACGCAAGAGCAATCTCAAATAAAATTCACCAGAGTTTTGATATCATGAATAAAGATTACTTATAAGAGGGGGAGGGGTGGGGTATTTATAGATGTTCCCCAAGTCCTCTCCTAGTTAGGATAGGAATACAAAGTAGAGAGGGAGAGGGAATACAAGTTTGCTTAGGATTGGGAGAATACACTTTGAATGAAACTAGTTCTCCTTATTCTAATTGGATTTCCTTCCTCCTTTGAATTGGTCAAAGGCTTGGACTTGGTCAAAGGGCTTGGATGCCTACATGTATTGGGATTGGGCGTGTGGGCTTCATGGGCAGCAAGGGGGCATCCTCCTTTGGTTTGGCGCAAGGGCTTATGTGCCCTGGAAGTTGGGGCGCCATGGTATCAGCATATTCCTTGGAATTTTGGTTCCGGGGCTCATGGGCTTGACTCTTGAGCTTAGAGTTTCTTAGCATTGGTGTTGGCATATTCTTAGAATTATGAGGTTCCTTGATCTAGGAATATTCACTGGCATTTGGAGGGTATCAAGGCATCTGGCAGGCATCTGGAGGGCATTTGGGGCATCTAGAAGGAATCTTGGACCCTATGGTGGCAAACAATGCCCAATATGCTACTGTGAAGGCTTCTGGCTCATGGATGAGGCTTAGTGAAACTTCAAAACTATGTAACCTCTCCTCTTGTACAAAATGGGACTCAGATTGGACTAATACTCAAGTACAGGACTCAATAACTGGACTGGATTGAGACAAATCAACTAGCCTTAACTTATTACAGGACTCAATCTTACTTGATTACAAAATTTGACATATGGCTAAGTAAATCAGATAGGGCCCAGCAATCTATATCTGATCTTGGGCCCCCACCATCTAGAGATTTGCTTGACATATTTACAAAGTTGTAGGAAGTGTGAATATGTATTAAAATCATCCTACAAAAACTTAGAAAAGCCTGGAAATAGTTAGCAAAATAAATACCTACTCCAATATTTTGTTATCATCAAAATCATTCAAGGGTTCAACAATCTTCCCCTTTTTGATGATGACAAAACACCGGGAATGGAAAAGAAAACTTTACAGTTACATGTATAAAAGTATTTGGAAGTTAGTATCAACATGTATGAGCTGTAAATTACAAATGTATCAGAGTATATTAACAAAGTATCAAAGCTTTTGAAATAGTTTCATTATGTATTAACATTTATCCAAGCCTATTTTTCCCTAAATTAAAGTCAATAAGCATAAGGCAAAATTGATAGGAAAAGCATATATCAGAGTTCAAAATTTGCAAATAGCAAAAGGTATTGGTGTTGGCAATAATATATCAGAGCTTATTCAGAGATAATGGTGGTAGAGCTATTGAATATATCAGAGCTTGATATGTATCAAATATGCATCAAGGCTAAATTTAAAAAACAAGTCAGACCATAAAGTTAAAAATGCATAGCTCATTAATCATAAAGCTCCCCCTTACTTGTATATTTCTCTAAAATAATGAATGAATTTTCCATGCACATACACTTAATTATAATCATTCTCCATTCTCTCCCTTTTTGTCAATAATCAAAAAGGTATGCAAATAATTGAGCTCGATTTTTGAAACAGAATGAGAACATTATTAATATGGTTTGAGATAATTTCACTTTCTCATGAAAATTTTGATAATCTAATTCAAATTAATCTTGAGTAAGAAACATATAATAATCATCATTTCACAGATAACATTGCATACACAAAATGTAAGAAACAGATACTTTCATTTCTTATAAAGATTTTCATTATAGCTTATAAAATTTGGAAGCAGAAAAACTAAAGACTAGCCTACTCACTATCACTAGGCTCCTTTATAATAGGTTCAGATCTACCATACCAAGATTTAGGATGACTAGAAAAACCTCTAGCCCTAGTGGATGGTCCAGTAGGTGGTCTAGAAGAAATAGGGTATGAATCAAACAATCCTGGAGGTACAAAAGGTGGTTAAGAGAGTGAGGTGGTGGCTGTGTAGAATGAGGTGGTTACTGTCTAGGAGTAGAGGAGTTAGCTCCTCTAGCAGTAGAAGATAGCTGAGACAAGAAAAGCCAAATAGTGCATAGCTCAGTCTATCTTCTTCATGCCCTCATGAAGTGCAATGATCTCACTAGCTTGAGCATTGGCAAAAGCTTCTGCTGAACCTCTCAATTGGCCAAACTCAGCTCAGAGTATCCCCAAACCTGCTTTATAGTCATCCTCCATCTTCCTAGTCTCCTCTAATGATCCCATCCAAAAAGACAGCTCTCGAAACTCAGATCTGAACTCCTGAATGCTATGATCTACTGTATGTCGGATATCATGAGATATAGACCTGAAAGATTCTGTCAATGACTGTGGGTCAATCTGTGGCCCTGCTCTTCTAGACTCAACTATGTCCATCCTAGAATGTACTATCTCAGCTCTCCATAGATCTCCTCAAGTCTAGTATCGATTGTTTGACAAAGCTCGCCAAACATTGACCCAACAAAGCTCGTTAGGGACTATGATAACTGTCTCATCTGCTGTGCAAAGAAGGCTTGAGAAATTGATGGTGTTGAAGTATCTGCAGATGATCCTGGAGCAAGTGTAGCAAAAGGTGCAGGAGTAGAAGTCTCTGCTAGTGCTGGTGCTGGTGAAGTCCTCTCTACTTATGCTGGTGAAGGAGCTTGTCTTAGTGAAGGTGCTGGTGCTGGTGCTGGTGAAGGTGTTGGTCCTGGTGAAGTCCTTGGACTCCCAGCCTCTCTTTATATATGCTCATGCTCCTTAGTCTCAGGAACTAAATGCTTAGCAGTAGTGGTAGTCTCAACATCAGCCATGATGGAAGACAGGTGGGGCTAGGAAGGATCGAACAGTGAGCCTAGAAGTCACCTAGATTAGGGTATCCTAATTTTTTTTTGATTTTCTAATTTGATGGTGAAGGAATAATGGGATGGAAGATAGGGATCTGGATCTCATGGACTTTGGGACTCACCCTAACGAAGAGACCTCTCACCTCTAAGGCATTACACCCTCCTCGATACTTGGAGGTGCTAGGATGGATTTCAAAGGTCACGAGGGGATAAAGAAAATGGAATGGGAAGGGGGATAACTAAGCATGACCTCACGTCATGTCCTGGGGTTGGGCCTCACACCCTCTCCTCATGGAGTAGAAGAAGAATCACTCTTCCCTAAAACAAAAATTTTATTCATCAACATTTTTACAAAAAGGATTGGAGCCTATTTTATAGACACCAAGTCATTTTAAAATTCAAACTCAAAATTCAAAAATAACAAAATAAGGGGAGAGAATGGTGGATGTTTCCATGAAGAGGGGTGGCATTTGTGGAAGAAAATGTGGACCCATTCAAATTTGAATTCAAATTCTTCCCTGCTTTGAGATTTGTGTAGGTTGTTCCTACTCTAAGATCCGTGCAGAAAACTCCTCCCTGTGATCGTGGGATAGGGGGCATGGTAGATGGATGGGGAAGATTGGTTGCAGGATGGCTTTGCCGGCATCAATGCTGGGAAAGGCGACGGCACGGTCGAGATGGCGGAGACAATGGAGATGGCGGTAGGGAGGGAGACGGCCATGGGAGGAGCCGCAGGCTTCACGGTTGTAGGCGGCTTGACAAGCAGAGGGGTTCTGGGTTATAAACATGGCAGATACGGGTTGAGATCCGGAGGAGATGACTCGGGCAGCAACGGACGACGGCGTGGAGGAGAGGGGCGCGTGGGCGGAGCCGCAGGGGCGGACGGCCATGGGAGGAGCCGCAGGGTGCACGGTCGTGGGCGATTCTATGGGATTCGCCAGCATTCGCATGAGGAGATCGACATCGAGGGGGAGGTGGACGGTCATCGGCATCATTGGTGGTTGGGTGTGGCAGATTCAGGACGAACGGGAAGAAAAATTGAGAAAAATGGAGGTTCTGGAAGTTTTCTGGGAGGGAGAAGATGACAGGGATAAACATGGAATACATTTGGAATAAATTGAGGATAACGAGAATAGGTGGAATAGCTAGGATAAATATTTTTAAGCTAAAAATTAAAAAAATCTGAAAAAGGAAAAAGAAAACATGGATGGGTTTTGATGTCCCCATCATTCCCCTAAGGTGGGGAAAACTCAATCCCGTCGAGTCAAGCTTGCCGCAATTTTTTTTTTCTCTTCTTTTTTTTCAACCCTAATCCTAACCCGCTCTGATACCAAAATTGATGGGGGACAGGTGGGGCTAGGAAGGATCGAATGATGAGCCTAGAAGACACCTAGATTAGGGTATACTAATTTTCTTTTGATTTTCTAATTTGATGGCGAAGGAATAATGGGATGGAATATAGGGATCTGGATCTCATGGACTTTGGGACTCATCCTAACGAAGAGACCTCTCATCTGTAAGGAATTACACCCTCCTCGATACTTGGAGGTGCTAGGATGGATCTCAAAGGTCACGAGGGGATAAAGAAAATGGAATGGGAAGGGAGATAACTGAGCATGACCTCACGTCGTGTCGTGGAGTTGGGCCTCCTACCCTCTTCTCACGGAGCAAAAGAAGAATCACTCTTCCCTAAAACAAAAATTTCATTCATCAACATTTTTACAAGAAGGATTGGAGCCTATTTTATAGACACCAAGTCATTTTAAAATTCAAATTCAAAATTCAAAAATAACAAAATAAGGGGAGAAAATAGTGGATGTTTCCATGAAGAGGGGCGGCATTTGTGGAGGAAAATGTGGACCCATTCAAATTCGAATTCAAATTCCTCCCTGCTTTGAGATCTATGCAGGTTGTTCCTGCTCTAAGATTCATGCAGAAAACTCCTTGTGACCGTGGGACAGGGGCATGGTGGACGGATGGGGAAGAGCGGTTGCAATATGGCTTTGCCAGCATCAATGCTGGGAAAGGCGGTGGCACGGCATCGGCCCAGTCGAGATGGCGGATACGGCGGAGACGGTAGCAGTGAGGGAGATGGCCATGGGAGGAGCCGCAGGCTTCATGATTCCAGGTGGCTTGATGAGCGAAGGGGTTCTGGGTTGCAAGCATGGTGGATACGGGCTGTGGTCCAGAGAAGACGGTTCGGGCAGCAGTGGACGGCGATGCGGGGGAGAAGGATGCGTGGGTGGAGCCGCAGGGGCGGACGGCCATGAGAGGAGCCACAGGGCACACGGCCATGGGCAATATAATGGGATTTTCCGGTTTTCCCACGAGGAGATCGACATGCGAGGCGGAGGTGGAAGGCCATCGGGGTTGTTGGTGGTCGGGCATGGCGGATTTAGGACGAATGGGAAGAGAAAATAAGAAAAATGGAGGTTCTGGAAGTTTTCTAGGAGGGTGAAGATGACAGGGATAAACATGGAATACATCGTTAATAAACATGGAATAAAGTGAGGACAATGGGAATGGAATAGCTGGGATAAATATTTTTAAGCTAAAAATAAAAAAATCTGAAAAAAGAAAAGGAAAACCTTGATGGGTTTTGATGTCCCCATCAAGGCAAATGCTGCTCAGGCTCATCATCATTAGTAGATGACTCCCTTGCTCTCTGTCCAGATGCTCTCTTCTTCCAAGTTCCATCTGTCAAATGATATCCCATTCTTTGTAATGACTTGGCAGAATAAGTATCTGTATGATGCAATGGCCTGCCATCTTCTCCTGTCAAATCAATTCTAGAGGCTTGAAATAGTAAAGTGAAGACCATTCCATATGGGAGACAAGCCTTCACCTTTCTTACAACTTCTTTCATCTGCACTAACATGACATAGGGTAGATTGAGGGCCTCCCCCTCAATCAAGTGCCTCATAAAGCACATATCTCTTTCACTTACCCAATCAAACCAACCTGTTCTTGGTAAGAAAATTCTGCTTATAATATTATGTAATAACCTCATTTCTAAGGAAATAGTGTTTGCTTTAATATTTCCAATTTCACTCACATCACTTCTTTCCAAAACCGTTCTGAGGGTCTTTTGTTTATCCTTTAGAACCAAGTGATTAATTCCCTCAATTGGCATTTCTAACAGATTGCTCAATCTTTCTTCATTCACAATTATTCTTTTTCCTTTTACAATGGACTCAATATGGTATTCTTCTAAAATTAAATTCTCATAGAAGCTTTGAACTAGGTTGGGATAAGTAGGAACATTCAAAGAGTAGAAAAATGACCAACCTTGATCTTCAATCCAATCACCGATTCGAAGCCCTAAGCCCTTCAAGAAAGTGAAAATAATTCTTCTATCATAAGTAACTGGTCAATTAGCCAAGGAAATCACTTGTCTTGGAGTCACTGGAGGTGAATTTCTGATTTCTTCCTATTCTTCTTGTTCTTCCTATTCTTCTGAACGAGTTGGCTCTTCCTGTCTTTGTTTGGTCCTTCTTTCTCTTTCTGCTCTGAAATCAACTCAATGAGATCTCTTGCCGGTAGCCCTTTTGGTGCCATTGGGAGAGAAGAACTAGGTTTGGATTGTATGAGTGGATTTTGGAAAAGTAGGATAGGAGAGAAAGGTCTAAACCTTAGAGAGAGAAAGCTCTAATCTTTAGCTAGGGTTTAACTGAAAATGAAGTCTAAGAAGGGTTCAGCGGGTTTTATATAAAAATGCCCAACCCGATATTCGAGTCGGCTCAACTTGAGCACTAATGCTCGAGTTGACTAGAACCAAAACTCTCTAGAATGTTAAAAAAGGTTCTGAATTGGTTTCTAAAAAAGGGTATACATTTATAAAGATGGTCAATAACCTTAAGTTAATTTTGGAGGCTTCTATATAATTTTTCCTTATGTTTTTGGAGTGAATAGGTCAACAAACAATAAAATGGGTCACATAAGCCTAATTCACCTCAATCATCTCAAATCTTTCTTCATTAAGTGGCTTAGTGAAAATGTCTGCAAGTTGGTTCTCAGTTGGAATAAATTCAAGTTCAATTTCTCCATTTAAAACATGATCTCTTATGAAATGATATCTAATTTTAATGTACTTTGTTCTTGAATATTGAATTGATTTTTTTATCAAATTTATAGCACTTGTGTTATCACATTTGGTGTGGACACCATAGTTCGAAAGAGGCTTCAGTCTAATTCAGCATGGCTTTAATTCTTTCATAGAACTTGTGTCTTGTAAATAGAGTACTTTTACTTCTTAATTAAATTTGAGTCATGTAATTAGGTTTGGGTTTATTTCAATTTTGTTTCTTTTGAGTCCATTTGAGTCCAACTAGGAATGAATTAGTCTTCTATTTAGTGAGTTTAGTAGTTGGGTCCAAGAGAGATTTGGAATTGGCTCAATGTAAGCAAGCTCACTTGAAGATTGGATTCATTCAACCACTTCAACAAATTAATCAGAGGAAGATGCCACTTCAGCAAGCAATATTGGATGCCATGTCATCCTCCCAACCATTTGGTGTACACCTCATCATGCCACATCACCAACATGACACATCACCAAGGGATTTCAAATTTAAATGAGCCGGCCAAGGTTTTCAAAATCTCCACCTTTATAGCTAGCTAAGGATGCTACTTCCATGAAAAGCTCCTTGTAATTCGAATTTCCACCCTTATAGCTAGCAACTTCCCATAAAAAGCTCTATGTAATTCAAATTTTCAAAAGTTCCTTGGAGTCTTATAAATAATACTCCAAGCTCTCTTGTAAAGGGTACTTGATATAAATGAAAAATTAAGGTTTCTTCTATTCCATTTGTGTTATCAAATGTCCTCAGAGAGGGAGTGGGTGAGAGACCCTTAGCTACTACAATCAATCTTCCGAGACCCTTAGCTACTACAATCAATCTTCCATGCCAAGAGTTATATTCCCTTCCATCTAATCATCCCATTCCATCTTCCATGGCACAAGGAGGTCATACAAGGAGGCCGGCCAAGCTACTTCCACTCCACCAAGCTTCTTCTCAACTTCAACATTCATTTCATTAGCATTCCACCTTGCAAATTCCTTTCTAATTCTAATATGGCTTGTGTAGGATCCCTGCGATTTTCAAGTTCCAAAGAAGAAGGTCTTCCATGACAAGAAACAGAGAAGAAGCCCTCCCATCTAGAAGAATTTCCTTGTCATCCAAGAGCTTCATACTTGAGTGTAATCTTTCCAATTGTTGAAATATTAATGGCTGGGTATCCCTCTTTCAATGCTTTCAGATCTGAGATATTAGAGTAATTAAGCTCTAGCCTGTGTGGTTTCTTAGCCACAAAGATCCTTTCTCTTTACTACTTTGAAGGTTCTCATTCAAGTTTAGTTTATCATGCAAATCCCTTCATGAAGATTTCAGTTTTGTTTACATGGAAAAGTAACCTTGCTTCACTCCATTTTTCATTTAGTTACTACTATCTCCTCTTAGAATGCATTATTCCATTTCATCCCGCATCAAATTGGTATCAAAGCATGGTAGGTTAGGGCTTAGCATCTTCTTCAGTACTTGGATTGGGTGCTTCACTATGGCCATCCGATCATAGAAAAAAGAAGGGCTACAAGACCCTCACATCCCATTCAATGAAAATTTTTTATGGCATGTAGGGGTGCCGATGTGATTGAACCTTGAAGGGGAACACATGAAGGTAAGTTTTAAATTTTAAAGAATAGTTTTAAAATTTCTACTGTTCTATCCTGTTTGCATTATCTAAGTTCTAGGAACTGCCCAGCATAGCACAGATTTTATTTTTTAATTTTCTTTCATTTGGTATATCAACTATGAGTTATGAATGTTCTACAATTTTTTCTGAATTTTCTGACACTGATACATAGCACTCTTCGGCCCCACTTCAGAACAGCAACACATAAAAAATTATGCACATAAAATTAGGGTTCATATGCATGTTTGCACTCATCTCACGATAAATCGATTTAAGCACATCAATATGACATGGGGGCAGGATTTAATCACCTGTCTTTAGCCCGAAACCACCACCCTGCATAGCTAACCCAATCCTTAATTAAAATTGAGTAGTACTCTAATTCCAAGGGACACGCACAGGTCTAGTTCAAGTCATTTAGGAAAACTAGTGCACCCATTTCAGCATCTATTTCTGAAAGCTGGTGTCTAGGCTAGGGGTCAAGTGGCAAACATCCTAAGCGGTTCTTGTGGTTTTTAATTAGGACCCAGTGAGAGCTATGGAAGCCTTCCACAGACCCACCCCTTACCTGGCTAGTGGACAGGATAGCTGTTGATTTGGTTGTACCTAGTCAACTCACCTTACTTGAACTACTAGGTCTAGCAAACCCCTAGCCTGAGTTTAAGTCTGTGTGCACATGGAAACTAGATCAGGAGCACCTTATCAACAAACCTAAGCTCAATCGAGTGCAACCATGGACCAAAATTTTGAGACCATGATGAAAACCCTGAATGATCAAATGACCCGACTGAACCAAAACCTGACTGACCAATTGGCCCAAACCAACCAAAGCATGACTGATCAGATGGCCCTCATCACTGCTAGGCTTGACTGATTATAGGCTCGTACCCCTAGAGGAACCCATAAAGTCCATAATGAATCAGAGCTTGAACCAGAGTTTGACATACCCATCAACCCTAGAAGGGCTTCGCACCAAGACCTTTTCTTTGAACCCATTCCTAGGAGGCCTCATCAAGACCCTTTCTTTGAGGCAAATACTAGGAGACCCAATTAGGATCAAATGGACCATGATGACCGAACCCTTAGGAACATTAGGTTGGAAGCACCTACTTTTGATGGAAATCTAGATCCTAAGGTTTATATAGATTGGGAGGGAGAGATGGATCAGTATTTTGAGTGGTACGACATGACTGAGAAGAGGAAGTGCAAATTTGTGAAGCTTAGATTAATCCATCAGGCTAGGCTTTACTGGGGAAATGTCAAGAGGTTCATTAGACAAAGAGGTGATGTTTCTATTGTAACCTAGAGGGAAATGAAGCTTAGGCTTAGAGAGAAGTACCTTCACATGTCCTACCAACAAAGACTTTTAGACTAGTGGCAGAGATTGCCAAGGGAACCAAGAGTGTAGCTGGGTACATTGCTAAATTTGATGAGTTTGTGATGAGATGCAATATCGATGAGTCTGAATCAGTTACCCTATCTATGTTCAGAGCCGGATTAAGGGAAGAGTCCAGAAGGAGTTGTTCTTGAGAGAAGTCCAAGATTTAGAGCTAGTCTACCAGGTAGCACGAGATGCTAAGAGATTTAATAGGGACCAATTTATCATAGACCAGAACCCCCTAGATCTAGTGCACCTAGTCAGCAGCCAGGACCAAGTCAGATGCGACCAAATGACCAAACCCTAGTACACCTCTGACTCATAGAGAAGATAGGGGTAAAGCACAAGAAGTTTAGAGAACCCCAAACCCTAATGCTCCTTGTTTTATATGTCATAAGATAGGCCATTATGCAAGCAATTGCCCAACTAGAGGCTTCCACATACGAGAATTAGCGGAGAATGAGTCTGAACCCATAGAGCTCCTAGATGATTGTGTTGAGGAAGTATATCAGGCTGAGGATAATTTGGTAGACAAGTATGAAGGTGACTAGGATCATGTAGAGCCTGACCTTTTGGGAGTAGTTAGATGCATCCTTACCCAGACTGAGACCCAAGAAGATTGGCATAAGACTAACATCCTACAAACTTTTGTCAAGTTAGGGGATAAGGTGTGTAAGATAATCATAAATAGTGGGAGTTGTGTGAATGCCATATCCACTAGTGCTATCAAAACTTTAGGCTTATCCATAGTTTTCCATTCAAATCCCTATAAGGTTTCTTAGATAGTCTTCACCTCAATTCCTATCAAGCTTAGGTGTCTAGTCCAAATCCAATTGCAATCCTATCGAGAGAAGGTGTGGTGTGACGTCCTACCAATGGGAGTGAGTAGTATCATCTTTGGTCCACCTAGGTTATTTGACCATGATGTAACCCTTTATGGTCGATCTAATTCTTGTGCATTCATGCACTTTGGAAAGAAGTTTTTGATCAACCCTACACCACTTAAAGACACTATTAAGAGAGGATCGAACCACCTAAAGGAAAAGAAGACTAGAGTCAACCTGATAATTACAAAAGAAATTGAGAAAGAGCTCACTGAGGGTACACCTGTTTGGATCTTAACCACTAAGGAAATTCAAGAGCCCTCCCAGAAAGAACACCCTCAGGAAGTGGTTGAAGTGTTAGAGGACTTTAAGGATGTGTTTCTAAATGACCTACCTGACCACCTTCCACCACTTAGAGACATCCAACACGCCATTGATTTAGTCCCAGGAGCAACCCTACCCAACCTCCCACATTATAGGATGAACCTTACCGAACACCTAGAATTACAAAGAAAAGTAGGGGACCTCCTTAGGAAAGGATTTATAAGGGAAAGTTTGAGCCCTTACGTAGTACCCGCATTATTGACCCCTAAGAAAGATGGCACTTGGAGGATGTGCATTGATAGTCGTGCCTTTAATAAGATCATAACTAAATATCGGTTTCCCATACCCCATTTGGACGACATGTTAGATATGATGGCCAGAGCAATAGTATTTTCAAAGATTGACCTTAAGAGTGGCTATCATCTGGTTAAAATTAGACCTGGGGATGACTGGAAGACAGTGTTTAAGACCACGGATGGTCTTTTTGAATGGGTACTAATGCCTTTCAGATTGTCCAATGCTCCAAGCACCTTTATGCAGATTATGAACCAAGTCTTACGATTATTTATAGGAAAGTTTGTCGTAGTTTACTTCGATGACATTCTTATATATAGCAGGACCCAGGAGGATCATTTGGACCATTTGAAGCAAGTCTGTTTAGCTCTTAGGAAAAATAGTCTCTACGCAAACATGGAAAAGTGTAATTTTCTCACCAATAGAGTCATTTTCCTAGGTTTTGTTATTATACCTGACGGAGTTTCTGCCGACCCCGAAAAGATTAAGTCAATTATAGAGTGGCCTGTGCCAAATAGTGTTCATGAAGTACGAAGTTTTCATGGCCTAGATACTCTTTATAGAAGATTCATTCAGTGGTTTAGCACCATAGTTGCACCAATCATGGATTGCATTTGGAAGGGCCATTTTGAATGGACCAAAGCTGCTGATTGGGCCTTCCTAGATATTAAAAAGAAAATGACACAAGCACCTATCTTAAGATTGCCTGATTTTTCCATGGTTTTTGAGGTGGCTTGTGATGCCTTTGGAGTAGTTATTGGTGGAGTTTTGAGCCAAGAGAATCATCCTGTAGCCTTTTTTAGTGAAAAACTGAATAAGGCTAAATTAAAATACTCCAACTATGATAAGGAACTTTATGTGGTAGTTTAGGCTTTAAGGTATTGGAGGCACTACCTTTTACCGTAGGAGTTTGTCCTTTACTCTAATCATGAAAAACTTCGGTTTCTCAATTCTCAGAAGAAACTGAACCCTAGGCATGGTAAGTGGGTGGAATACATTCAGGCATACACCTTTATATTCAAACACCATGCCAGGACTGAAAACTGCATAGCGAACGCCTTGAGTTGTCGATCCTTGTTTTTGACATCAGTCAGCACTTAAGTCATAGGATTCGATAGGTTGAAGGAAGAATACCCCAATTGTCTTGACTTTAGTGAAGTTCATCAAACTCTACAACATGGACCATCTAGCATATTGAGCGATTACACTCTACATGATGGTTTTCCTTTTAAGGACAATAAGCTATGTATCCCACGAACATCGATTAGAGACTTCTTAGTGTGGGAAATTCATGCTGGAGGATTGGCTGGCCACTTTGGAAGAAATAAGACCATATAAATAGTTGAGGAGAAATTTTACTGGCTAGGCCTTAAAAGACACGTAGCCAATATTATTGCCCGATGTAGGACGTATGCTGTTGCCAAATATTAAAGGCAAAACACCGAGTTATACACTCCTTTACCTGTGCTTGAGTATCCATCACAGGATCTTAGCATGGACTTTGTTTTAGGATTGCCCAAGACCCTTAGGAAATACGATTCAATCTTTGTAGTGGTCGACAGATTTTCAAAGATGGCCCATTTTATACCCTGTTCCCAAACTTTTAATGCCTCTAGGGTAGACAAGCCTTTTCTTGATCAACTAGTCAAATTGCATGGGTTACGTAAGACCATTGTTTCTGATAGGGATGTTCATTTCACAAGTTACTTTTGGAAAACCCTGTGGCACCTACTAGGAACAAAATTGAACTTCTCAACTGCTTACCACCCCCAGACTGATGGACAGATCGAAGTAGTAAATAGGAGTCTAGGGAACTTATTAAGGTGTCTTGTTGGAGAGAGTCTAGGAAACTAGGATTTGCTATTACCTCATGCCAAATTCGCTTATAACAGTTCAATCAATAGGTCTACTGGTAAGAGTCCCTTTGAGATTGTGCATGGTTATAAACCCAGGAAACCTATCGACCTCATTCCATTATCCACTCATGCATGAATATCTGAGTCCACTGAGTCATATGCACAGCATATTAAGGACTTGCATAAGGAGATTAGTAGGAAAATTCAAATGAGCAATGAAGTCTATAAGCTTATGGCCAATTCATATAAACGAATGAAGAATTTAATGTAGGAGACTCTATAATGGTCAAACTTAAACCTGAAAGGTTCTTGTCAAGAACTATGAAGAAACTTCATGCCTGGGGAGCTGGACCTTTCAAAGTATTAAAGAGAGTTGGACCTAATGCATACATGTTAGAGTTACCACCGGATTATGGCATTAGTTCAACATTTAATATTTCTGATTTGAAAGAATACAAAGAGCCGGCACTAATTCCTAGTAAGCCTTTTGGACCTTATCCAGCCTTTAAGAGCAAAACCCTACCTGAGTGTCCACCAGCACCACAGCCAGAATGAAGAGATAGGATTGAAAGTATCTTGGACGACCAGGTAATTACTACCAGAAATAAGGGCTATCCACATTATCTGGTTCAATGCCAAGGAAGATCCGAATCCGAGGATTCCTGGATCACCCGAGAGGATCTACAGCAAATTGATCCATACCTGCTAGAAAGGTATCAAAGTCAGACCAGTCCATACTCGACAGGGTTGAGTTCTTCCCACCATGGGAGAATTGGTGCAGGAACCAAAGTTTGAAAGAGGCTTCAGTCTAATTCAGTATGTCTTTAATTCTTTCATAGAACTTATGTCTTATAAATAGAGTACTTTTACTTCTTAATTAAACTTGAGTCATTTAATTAGGTTTGGGTTTTTTTCAATTTGGTTTCTTTTAAGTCCATTTGAGTCTAACTAGGAACGAATTAGTCTTGTATTTAGTGTGTTTACTAGTTGGGTCCAAGAGAGATTTGCAATTGGTTCAATGTAAGCAAGCTCACTTGAAGATTGGATTCATTCAACCACTTCAACAAATTAATCCAAGGAGGATGCCACTTCAGCAAGCAATATTGGATGCCATGCCATCCTCACAACCATTTGGTGTACACCTCATCATGCCACATCTCCAACATGCCACATCACCAAGGGATTTCAAATTTAAAGGAGCTGGCCAAGGTTTTCAAAATCTCCACCTTTATAGCTAGCTAAGGATGCTACTTCCATTAAAAGCTCCTTGTAATTCGAGTTTCCACCCTTATAGCTAGCAACTTCCCATGAAAAGCTCCATGTAATTCAAATTTTCAAAAGTTCCTTGGAGGCTTATAAATAATACTCCAAGCTCTCATGTAAAGGGTACTTGATATGAATGAAAAATTAAGTTTTCTTCTATTCCATTTGTGTTATCAAATGTCCTCCGAGAGGGAGTGGGTGAGAGACCCTTAGCTTCTACGATCAATCTTCCATGCCAAGAGTTATTTTTCCTTCCATCTAATCATCCAATTCCATCTTCCAAGGCACAAGGAGGTCATACAAGGAGGCCGGCCAAGCTACTTCCACTCCACCAAGCTTCTTCTCAACTTCAACCTTCATTTCATTAGCATTCCACCTTTCAAATTCCTTTCTAATTCTTACATGGCTTGTGTAGGATCCCTGGGATTTCTAGGTTCCAAAGAAGAAGGTCTTCCTAGACAAGAAATAGAGACAAGAAGCCCTCCTATCTAGAGGAATTTCCTTGTCATCCAAGAGCTTCATCCTTGAGTGTAATCTTTCCAATTGTTGAAATGTTAATGGCCGGATATCCCTCTTTCAATGCTTTTAGATATGAGATATTAGAGTAATTAAGCTCTAGCCTGTGTGGTTTCTTAGCCACAAAGATCCTTTCTCTTTACTACTTTAAAGGTTCTCATTCAAGTTTTGTTCATCATGCAAATCCCTTCATAAAGATTTCAGTTTTGTTTACATGAAAAAGTAGCCTAGCTTCACTCCATTTTTCATTTAGTTACTACTATCTCTTATTAGATTGCATCATTCCATTTCATCCCGCATCAAATTGGAATCAAAAAATGGTAGGTTTGGGCTTAGCATCATCTTTAGTTCTTGGATTGGGTGCTTCACCATGGCCATCCGGTCATAGGAAAAAGAAGGGCTACAAGACCCTCACATCCCATTCAATGGTGATTTCCTATGGCGTGTAGGGGTGCCGATGTGATTGACCCTTGAAGGGGGACACAAGAAGGTAGGTTTTAAACCCTAAAGAATAGTTTTGCATCACTGGAATCTAGCATCTTTAAAATTTCTAATGTTTTGTCCTGTTTGCATTGTCTAAGTTCTAGAAACTGCCCAGCATAGCACAAATTTTATTTTTTAATTTTCTTTCATCTGGTATATCATCTATGAGTTAGGAATGTTCTATGATTTTTTCTGAATTTTCTGATACTGATACATAGCACTCTTCTGTCCCACTTCAGAACTGCAACACAAAAAATTCTGCACCTGAAATTAGGGTTTGTATGCATGTTTGCACTCATCTCATAATAAATCGATTTAAGGGCATCAATATGACATGGGGGCAGGATTTAATCACCTGTCTTTAGCCCAAAGCCACCACCCTGCATAGCTAACCCAATCCTTAATTAAAATTGAGTAGTACTCTAATTCCTAGGGACGTGCACAGGTCTAGTTCAAGTCATTTGGAAAAACTAGTGCACCCACTCCTGCATCTATTTCTGAAAGTTGGTGTCTAGGCTAGGGGTCAAGTGGCAAATGCCTTAAGTAGTTCTTGTGGTTTTTAATTAGGACCCAGTGAGAGCTGGGGGAGCCTACCACAAACCCACCCCTTACCTGGCTAGTGGACAGGATAGCTGTTGATTTGGTTGTACCTAGTCAACTCACCTTACTTGAACTACTAGGTCTAGCAAACCCCTAGCCCAAGTTTGAGTTTGTGTGAGCATGGCAACTAGATTAAGAGCACCCTATCAACAAATCAAAGCTCAATTGAGTGCAACCATGGACTAAAATTTTAAGACCTTGATGAAAACCCTGAATGATCAAATGACCCGACTGAACCAAAACCTGACTGACCAATTGGCCCAGACCAACCAAAGCATGGCTGATCAGATGGCCCTCATCACTGCTAGGCTTGATCAATTAGAGGCTCGTACCTCTAGAAGAACCCATGAAGTCCAGAATGAATTAGAGACTAAACAAAAGTTTGACACACCCATCAACCCTAGAAGGGCTCTGCACCAAGACATTTTCCCTTTACCCAATCCTAGGAGGCCTCATCAAGACCCTTTCTTTGAGCCAAATCCTAGGTGACCCAATCAGGATCTAATGGACCATGATGACTGAACCCTAAGGAACATTGTTGGAAGCACCCACTTTTGATGGAAATCTAGATCCTAAGGTTTATGTAGACTGGGAGGGAGAGATGGATCAGTATTTTGAGTGGTACGATATGATTGAGGAGAGGAAGTGCAAATTTGTGAAGCTTAGGTTAATCCGTGCTAGGCTTTACTGCAAAAATATCGAGAGGTTCGTTAGACAAAGAGGTGATGTTCCCATAGTAACCTAAAGGGCAATGAAGCTTAGGCTTAGAGAGAAGTACCTTTCCATGTCCTACCACCAAAGACTTTTAGACTAGTGGCAGAGATTGACACAGGGAACCAAGAGTGTAGCTGAGTACATTGCTAAATTTGATGAGTTTATGATAAGATGTAATGTTGATGAGTCTGAATCAGTTACCCTGTCTATGTTCAGAGCCGGATTAAGGGAAGACATCCAGAAGGAGTTGTTCTTGAGAGATGTCCAAGATTTAGAGCTAGCCTACCAGGTAGCACGAGATGCTGAGAGATTTAGTAGGGGACCAATTTATTGTAGACCAGAACACCCTAGAACTAGTGCACCTAGTCAGCAGCAAGGACCAAGTCAGATGTGACCAAACGAACCAAACCCTAGTACACCTCTGACTCATAAAGATGTTAGGGGTAAAGCACCAGAAGTTCAGAGAACCCCAAACCCTATTGCTTCTTGTTTCAGATGTCATAAGATAGGCCATTATGCTAGCAATTGCCTAACTAGAGCCTTGCACATAGGAGAATTAGCGAAGAATGAGTATGAACCCATAGAGCCCCTAGATGATTGTGTTGAGGAAGTATATCAGGCTGAGGATAATTTGGCAATTGAGTATGAAGGTGACGAGGATCCTGTAAAGCCTAACCTTTTGGGAGTAGTTAGATGCATCCTTTTCCAGACTGAGACCCTGGAAGATTGGCATAGGACTAACATCCTACAAACTTTTGTCAAGTTAGGGGATAAGGTGTGTAAGATAATCATAGATAGTGGGAGTTGTGTGAATGCCATATCCACTAGTGCTGTCAAAACTTTAGGCTTATCCATAGTTTTCCATCCAAATCCCTATAAGGTTCTTGGATAGACTCCATCTCAATTCCTATCAAGCTTAGGTGTCTATTCCAAATCCAATTGTAGTCCTATCAGGAGAAGGTGTGGTGTGACGTCCTACCAATGGGAGTGAGTAGTATCATCTTAGGTCGACCCTGATTATTTGACCATGAAGCAATCCTTTATGACCGATCTAATTCTTGTTCTTTCATGCACTTTGGAAAGAAGTTTATGATCAACCCTACACCACCTAAGGACACTATTAAGAGAGGATCGAGCCACCTAAAGGAAAAGAAGACTGGAGTCAACCTGATAACTGCAAACGAAATTGAGAAAGAGCTCACTGAGGGTACACCTGTTTGGATCTTAACCACTAAGGAAATTCAAGAGCCCTCACATAAAGAACACCATCAGGAAGTGGTTGAAGTGTTAGAGGACTTTAAGGATGTGTTTCCAAATGACCTACCTGACCACCTTCCACCACATAGGGACATCCTACATGCCATTATTGATTTAGTCCCAGGAGCAACCCTACCCAACCTCCCATATTATAGGATGAACCAAACCAAACCCCTAGAATTACAAAGACAAGTAGGGGACCTCCTTAGGAAATGATTTATTAGGGAAAGTTTGAGCCCTTATGCAGTACCTGTATTATTGACCCCTAAGAAAGATGGCACTTGGAGGATGTGCATTGACAGTCATGCCATTAATAAGATCACAACAAAATATAGGTTTCCCATACCCCATTTGGACGATATCTTAGATATCATGGCCAGAGCAACAATATTTTCAAAGATTGACCTTAAGAGTGGCTATCATCAAGTTAAGATTAGACCTAGGGATGAGTGGAAGACTACGTTTAAGACCAAGAAGGGTCTTTTTGAATGGGTAGTAATGCCTTTCGGATTATCCAATGCTCCTTGCACCTTTATGCAGATTATGAACCAAGTCTTATGATTATTTATAGGAAAGTTTGTCGTAGTTTACTTCGACGACATTCTTATATATAGCAGTACCCAGGAGGGTCATTTGGACCATTTGAAGCAAGTATGTTTAGCTCTTAAGATAAATAGTCACTACGCAAACATGGAAAAGTGTGATTTTCTCACAAATAGAGTCATTTTCCTAGGTTTTGTTATCACACCTGATAGAGTTTCTGCTGACCCTGAAAAGATTAAGTCAATTATAGAGTGGCCTGTGCCAAATAGTGTTCATGAAATATGAAGCTTTAATGGCCTAGCTACTTTTTATAGAAGATTCATTCGGGGGTTTAGCACCATAGTTGCACTAATCACGGATTTCATTTGGAAGGACCATTTTGAATGGACCAAAGATGCTGATAGGGCCTTCCTATATATTAAGAAGAAAATGACACAAGCACTTATCTTAAGACTGCCTGATTTTTCTAAGGTTTTTGAGGTGAATTGTGATGCCTCTAGAGTAGGTATTGGTAGAGTTTTGAGCCAAGAGAATCACCCTGTAGCCTTTTTTAGTGAAAAACTGAATGAGGCTAAATTATAATACTCCACCTTTGATAAGGAACTTTATGTGGTAGTCCAAGCTTTAAGATATTGGAGGCACTACCTTTTACCATAGGAGTTTGTTTTTTACTCTTATCATGAAGCTTTTCGATTCCTTAATTCACAGAGGAAACTGAACCCTAGGCATGGTAAGTGGGTAGAATATGTTCAGGCATACACCTTTATATTGAAACACCGTGTTGAGACTGAAAATCGCGTAGCGAATGCCCTGAGTCGTCGATCCTTGTTTTTGACATCAGTCAGCACTGAAGTCATAGGATTCGATAGGTTGATGGAAGAATACCCCAATTCTCCTGACTTTAGTGTAGTTCATCAAACTCTACAACATGGACCATCTAGCATATTTAGCGATTACACAATATGTGATGGTTTTCCTTTTAAGTATAATAAGCTATGTATCCCGCGAACAACGATTAGAGACTTCTTAGTGTAGGAAATTCATGTTGGAGGATTGGCTGGCTACTTTGGAAGAAATATGACCATATTAATAGTTAAGGAGAAATTTTACTGGCTAGGCCTTAAAAGACACGTAGCCAATATTATTACCCGATGTAGGACGTGTGTTGTTGCCAAACATCAAAGGCAAAACACCGAGTTATACACTCCTTTACTTGTGCCTGAGTGTCCAAGGCAGGATCTTAGCATGGACTTTGTTTTAGGATTGCCCAAGACCCTTAGGAAACACAATTCAATCTTTATAGTGGTCGACAGATTTTCAAACATGGCCTATTTTATACCCTGTTCCCAAACTTTTGATGCCTCTAGGGTATCCAAGCTTTTCCTCGATCAAGTAGTCAAATTGCATGGGTTAACCTAAGACCATTGTTTCTGATATGGATGTATGTTTCACAAGTTACTTTTGAAAAACCCTATGGCACCTACTAAGAACAAAATTGAACATCTCAACTGCTTACCATCCCCAGACTGATGGACAGATTGAAGTAGTAAATAGAAGTCTAGGAAACTTATTGAGGTATCTTGTTGGAGAGAGTCTGGAAAACTGGGATTTGCTATTACCTCATGCCGAATTCGCTTATAACAAGTCAGTCAATAGGTCTACTGGTAAGAGTTCCTTTGAGATTGTCCATGGTTATAAACCTAAGAGACCTATCGACCTCATTCCATTACCCACTCATGCACAAATGTCTGAGTCCGCCGAGTCATATGCACAGCATATTAAGGACTTGCATAAGGAGATTAGTAGGAAAATTCAAATGAGCAATGAAGTCTATAAGCATATGGCCAATTCATGTAAACGAATGAAAGAATTCAATATAGGGGACTCTGTAATGGTTAAACTTAAACCTGAAAGGTTCTTATCGAGAACTATGAAGAAACTACATGCCCGGGAAGCTCGACCTTTCAAAGTATTAAAGAGAGTTGGACCTGATGCATACATGTTAGAGTTACCACCGGATTATGGCATTAGTTCAACATTTAATATTTCTGATATAAAAGAATACAAACAGCCGGCATTAATTCTAAGTGTGCCTTTTGGACCTTATCCAGCCTTTGAGAGTGAAACCCTACCTGAGTGTCCACTAGCACAACAGCATGAACGGAGAGATAGGATTGAAAGTATCTTGGATGACTAGGTAATTTGATGCGGAACCTATATATGCATGCAAGTATTTTTTTTATATTTTCAATATTATGTTGTATGATTAATCTTGAAGAAAAGACCAAGAATCTAAGCAGGGAAAACTATGGAAGATAAGAAACTAAAGCATGCAAGATAGGACCTAAAAGTAATAGAAAAAGAAGGACCGTCGAGGCTGATAAGCCTCGGTTGGGCTAGTTCACCTACAATAGAGCTACTGGTGGCAGAGAGGGTGTACCTGGCAATGGTTGATGTACCTCGTGTAGATCGTACATGAAGAGATCACTCTCACTCTGGATGCAGCCTGAAAAACCAAGCCAGCGACCCGCAGATTTTTGGCTTTCTGCTCGGTGGTTCGATTGCAGCCCGGCTGGAGTCGTTAGATTCGTCGGAGTCGAGGGACCTACAAATAGACATTCTAGGGTTAGAAAACAAAGCACAGGTGGAGAGTAAATTAAAAAACCAGCAAAGGGAAGATGGGATTTGAAGTGGATGGCTAGGGTTTGGAGAAGTAGGTGGAGGTTGAAAGCAGGCACAGGACTCCGGGAAGAAGAAGGGCTTACACATAATCCCTTTAAGTACACAACAGGTAGCACACAACAATTGGAGAAAATTCAAATGTATTTCATGATAAAAGATATTAAATTTTCATACAAGGGATCCCTTATATAGAGTCATGAGACTTAGGGCCCAAGCAAAAGAAAATAAGAAAAATAAGGGGTGACCACTTTCTTCCTAAAGTGTGGGGCTAAATATATGGAAGAAAACACTCTTCCACTTTCTTCCAAAAGTGTGGGGTTGAATAAATGGAAGAAAATACTCTCATTCCATACAAAATCCCTCCAAACAAGGTAGGTAGTGGACATCCAAGGGGAGGACCACTTCTTTCCTAAGCAAGCTGGCATGAATCAAGGGATTCATGTTTATCTGTTTTGACTTTCCTTTTTGTCATGCTAGCATGTGGAGTTGGTGTGCTTAGGGTGTGGAAGGGGTGTGCCAGCATGTGGTCATCAACTCCTCATGCATGGGCTGACTTCATGATCCTCCAAGTAATCCAAGGTGGCGAAATCCAAGGTGTGACTGGGACTCCATGCGGCTATTGAGATGGCATGCTAGGTGGTGTCCTTCACATGCTTGAGTCTTCTTCGACTAGGCTTAAGTCAATACAAACTCAATACAAGTGGACATGATTACAAGACTCATAGAGAAAACTAGCTTAATATGAGCTGACTAGTACATGACTCAAATAATAAAATAACAACTTGACTGGACTAAGCCCTTATTACAAATGGACTCAAATACTACTAATTAATCCATAGAGGGTTAAGAAGTTTGTCTTATTCTGGAGCCTTTAGTGTCCCCACCAATTCTCCCAGGGTGGGAGGAACTTGACCCTATCGAGTGAAGATCAGGCTGGCTCACATATCTCTCGAGGAGGTCTGGGTTAAGGCACTGCATGTCCTCTCGAAAAATCCATGAATCGTCCAACTCTGGCTATTCTTGCCATCGGACCAGGTAGCGTTGATAGCCACAGCCCCGGGTCATGATGGCTTGATCATCCAGGATATGCTTGATCCATTTTCCTTTCTCAGGCCAATTTAAAGGTGGACACTCTGAGCTAGGGTTACACACAATGGAATGAGTAGGTCCAAAGGCCTCACTGGGTATCGCTGCCGGTTCTCTATACTCAACCAGGTCTGTAATATTGAAGGTAGAACTAATGTCCAAATCCGGAGGCAAATCTAACATATAGGCATTTGGTCCAACCCTCTCTATCACTTTAAAATGGTCCAGCTCTACGAGCATGAAGCTTCTTTTTAGGCCTAAGCCTAACCATGATAGAATCAACTACATCAAATTCCTTGGCCCTTCTTCGAGAAATAGCTAGTTTGTTTCAAAAACAAGGCAGGCGGTGAACATGCTGGGCCCATGCAGACTCCTAACAAGTGATGCAAAGGACTCAAACTATCACCTAACAGACTCGACTATGCATTCTTATCGAAGGAAATTTTATTAGGTCTGAACTAAAACTGGGCATGGGGCATGAGTCATGGTTGATGGATGACATGCTGAAGAAAATTTGCTAGGAACTCCAAATAGATGCCAGAGGGTCTTCCAATAGTAGATGGCAAATGGGATGGGCTCTAAGGATTCATGTAACTTGGTAACCCTAATAAAATGGAACCTAATGATTCTAGACACATGAGACGACTCAGGGAAGGGTAGAAAATAGGAAGGGGATTCAGGAATTGGTTCTGGACTAAAGAGACTGACCTTAATGTATGAGCATTGGGTTATGTCTTTAGGCAAGAAAAGGTCCATGCTATGGAAGGATGGATCAACAATTTCTGGGAAGAGGTCCTCATTGGGAACTATTGGAGGGGGCTCATCCTGGGGGTACTGATTCAAAGAGATCAGGTCCTTAATAAATTTTTTTGGTTTTGTATTTTAGGACTAGACTCTATAATTTGGCTTTCCTCCATGGTTTCCTTGGGTAAGGTTCTAGCAGTAGTATCTAAGTTCTCCTCCTCTAATTGTTCTTCCACTACAGGTTCCTTTACTAGACTAAACTCATAGGTGGCCTCTTCAGATGTCCTAATGGGCTCAGGAGTTTCTTTCTCTAAACTTTAAAGGGGTTCATCTTCTTCAAAGTCCTCTCCCTCGTATTCATCTACTAAACCTACTAAACTAAGATCAGCCTCATATAATTCTACCTCAAGCTCATTAATGGGTTATGGGGTCTTTGCCTTGCAAACTAATGGGATAGGAGTAGTAGGCTGGTCTAAAGGAAGTCGGCTAGGTGGACTTAGGCTCAAAGGAATTACCCTTATTGGACTTAGATTGATTGATCTTGAGTTCCCTCTGATATAACTCAAATTCCCTAGCTAGGTGATAGGCTTTCTCTAGGTCCTGAATTTGCCAATGAAATAGCTCCCACCGGATATCCCTATGCAGGCCATCTTGAAATCTAGCCATGATCTTAGACTCAGGTTCAACTGTGTTACATTTCCTACTAAACTCGTTAAATTGGTCAATGTACTCAGACACAATCTTATTACCCTGCCTCAATTCGTACCATTGGTCTAAAAGTTTGTATTCATAAAATACCTAGGTACTTCTCTCTTAACTTACTTCTCATGGCTTTCCAGGTACATATTTCATCTCCTCCTTGATAACATTCATCCTCAAAAACTTTCCAATGTACTTTAGCATATCGGGTTAAACTATGTAGGGCCAATCTAAATTTTTCCAACTCTAACATCCTAGTGTACTCAAAATAATGATCCATTCTTTCCTCCCAATCAATATACAACTCTTGTGTTCCATCAAAAGTTGGTGCATAAGGTTGGGTGTTCTTAATGGGTCTTTCCTCTGAATCAACAAAGTATGGGTATGGACATCTAGGATTAGACTCAGGGACAAGATCATGATAATAGGCTCTTGGATCAAGGGAGTTGGGCCTAGATGATCTACGTTTAGTATGGGCCATACAGGCTTCCAGGCTTCAAAATTACCCAAGGATTCAGCCAAAGGTGGAGATGGTGGATGATATGGTGCTCCTAATCTAGTGCACATGCAAGACTCAACAATAACTTGACTATGGCTACCTAGACATAGAGCCCAATCAGAATGGGTTGACTCAACTTACACACAACTCAAATCCTAATCCTTCAATCTTGCCAGGTAAGAGGTGGGATGGTGGGAGGCCCCCGCTCTCGCAGGGACCCAATTAAGGAACCACCGATCTGCTTAGGTCATTTGACACTGTACCTCTTGCCTAGACACCAGTATCTAGTAATAGGAAATGAATTAGGTGCACTAGTCATCCCACAAAGACAGAACCCGATCGATGGGTGTCCCTAGCCCACTAGGATAAATTAAGTTTAGTTAATTTTAGATTAGGCTCGGGACCGAATGCAAAGGATGTGGTTTTGGGCTAAGGAGAGGTTATCACCTCCTCCCCTTATCTAGCATATAGAAAGTGCCCTTAAAGTAATATATGCAATGATGGTTGGCAGATGAAGATGCAAATTAGGGTTTAGATATTTTGGTATTTTTGAATATATATATATATATATTTTTTTTTTTTTGTTTTAGAATTTTTATTAAATAGAAAGATAATTGCAGATTATGATCTAATATGCAAGAAATATGCTAAAATTAAATATATGCATAGATTATACTAAAAAAATTCTGAACTTTCTGAAATCAGGTTTGCTGCCAAATTAGAGCAGAATTATTCTCAGGCAGTGTTTTAGCTGGGAGAAAATCCACAGATCGAAATAATTCTTGGGAAAATTAAGAAAAATACGTTGAATTATTATAAATCGAGAAAATCAAATTTTAGAATTTTCTGAGTTCTATTCAAGCAAAAACAATTAAAATAATAGAGTATATTTGAAAAGGAATGAAAATGAAAAAAATCCTAAGAACTCCTTGTGTTCTTCTTCACGAGCCATTTCACAGCAGCACCCCTACCGCCATAAGAGATCCCGTCGATTGGGAAAGAGGATTTTGAAGCCCCAGTAATCTCCTATGACCAGACAGCCATGGTGAAGTGCCTGATCTGAGTATCCAAAGAGAATCAAGCCCAAAACAGGCTCTGATACCAAATTGATGCGGAACCTATATATGCATGCAAGTGTTTTTTTGTATTTTTAATGTTAAGTTGTATGATTAATCTCGAAGAATAGACCAAGAATCTAAGCAGGGAAAACTATGCAAGATAAGAAACTAAAGCATGCAAGATAGGACCTAAAAGTAATAGAAAAAGAAGGACCGCCGAGGCTGAGAAGCCTTGGTTGGGCTAGTTTACCTACAGTAGAGCTACTGGCGGTAGAGGGGATGTACCTGGCAATGGTTGAAGTGCCTGGTATAGATCGTACATGAAGAGATCTCTCTTACTCTAGAAGCAGCCTAGAAAATCAAGCCAGAGACGGCGGATTCCCGGCGTTTTGCTCGGTGGTCCGATTGTGGCCCGGCTGGAGTTGTAGGATTCGTTGGAGTCGACGGACTTGCAAACAACCATTCTAGGGTTAGAAAACAAAGCACAAGTGGAGAGTAAATTGAAAAACCAGCAAAGGGAAAATGGGATTTGAAGTGGATGGCTAGGGCTTGGAGATGTAGGTGGAGTTTGAAAGCAGGTGCAGGACTCCGGGAAGAAGAAGGGCTCACATAGAATCCCTTTAAGCACACAGCAGGTAGCACACAGCAATTGGAGAAAATTCAATTGTATTTCACGATAAAAGATATTAAATTTTTATATAAGGGGTCCCTTATATATAGTCATGAGACTTAGGGCCCAATCAAAAGAAAATAAGGAAAATAATGGGTGACCACTTTCTTCCTAAAGTGTGGGGCTAAATATATAGAAGAAAACACTCTCCCACTTTCTTCCTAAAGTGTGGGGCTGAATACATGGAACAAAACACTCTCATGCAATACAAAATCCCTTCAAACAAGGTAGGTAGTGGACATCCAAGGGGGTGACCACTTCTATCCTAAGCAAGCTAGCATGAATCAAGAGATTCATGTTTATCTATTTTGACTTTCCTTCTTGTCATGCTGGCATGTGGAGTAGGTGTGCTTAGGGTGTGGAAGGGGTGTGCCGGCGTGTGGTCATCAACTCCTCATGCATGGGCCGACTTCATGATCCTCCAAGTAATCCAATGTGGCTAAATCCAAGGTATGACTGGGACTCCATGTGGCTGCTGAGGTGGCATGCTAGGTGGTGTCCTTCACATGCTTGAGTCTTCTTCGACTGGGCTTGACTTAATACAAACTCAATACAAGTGGACATGATTACAAGACTCAGAAATAAAACTAGCATAATATGAGCTGACTAGTACAGGACTCAAATAATAAAATAACAATTCGACTGGACTAAGCCCTTATTACAAATGGACTCAAATACTACTAATTAATTCATAGTGGGTTGAGAAGCCTCTGTCTTTTCTGGTGCCTCTGGTGTCCTTACCATAAATACCACCAGAAATAAGGGATATCAACGTTATCTGGTTCAATGGCAAGGAAGACCCGAATCCGAGGATTCCTGGATCACTCAAGAGGATCTACAGCAAATTAATCCAGACCTGCTAGAAAGGTATCAAAGTGAGACCAGTCCATATTCGACAGGGTCAAGTTCTTCCCATCCTGGGAGAATTGGTGCGAGCACCAAAGTTCGAAAGAGGCTTCAGTCTAATTCAGTATGGCTTTAATTCTTTCATAGAACTTGTGTCTTGTAAATATAGTACTTTTACTTCTTAATTAAATTTGAGTCATGTAATTAGGTTTGGGTTTATTTCAATTTGGTTTCTTTTGAGTCCATTTGAGTCCAACTAGGAAAGAGTTAGTCTTGTATGTAGTGAGTTTAGTAGTTGGGCCCAAGAGAGATTTGGAATTGGTTCAATGTAAGCAAGCTAACTTTAAGATTGGATTCATTCAACTACTTCAACAAATTAATCCAAGGTGGATGCCACTTTAGCAAGCAATATTGGATGCCATGTCATCCTCCCAACCATTTGGTGTACACCTCATCACGCCACATCACCAACATGCCACATCACCAAGGGATTTCAAATTTAAAGGAGCTGGCCAAGGTTTTCAAAATCTCCACCTTTATAGCTAGCTAAGGATGCTGCTTCTATGAAAAGCTCCTTGTAATTCAAATTTCCACCCTTATAGCTAGCAACTTCCCATGAAAAGCTCCATGTAATTTGAATTTTCAAAAGTTCCTTGGAGGCTTATAAATAATACTCCAAGCTCTCTTATAAAGGGTACTTGATATGAATGAAAAATTAAGATTTCTTCTATTCCATTTGTGTTATCAAATGTCCTCTGAGAGGGAGTGGGTGAGAGACCCTTAGCTACTACAATCAATCTTCCATGCCAAGAGTTATTTTTCCTTCCATCTAATCATCCCATTCCATCTTCCAAGGCACAAGGAGGTCATACAAGGGGGCCGGCCAAGCTACTTCTACTCCACCAAGCTTTTTCTCAACTTTAACCTTCATTTCATTAGCATTCCACCTTTCAAATTCCTTTCTAATTATAATATGGCTTGTATAGGATCCCTGGGATTTCCATGTTCCAAAGAAGAAGGTCTTCCAAGACAAGAAATAGAGACAAGAAGCCCTCCCATCTAGAGGAATTTCCTTGTCATCCAAGAGCTTCATCCTTAAGTGTAATCTTTCCAATTGTTGAAATGTTAATGGCCGGGTATTCCTCTTTTAATGCTTTCAGATATGAGATATTAGAGTAATTAAGCCCAAGCCTGTGTGGTTTCTTAGCCATAAAGATCCTTTCTCTTTACTACTTTGAAGGTTCTCATTCAAGTTTAGTTTATCATGCAAATCCCTTCATGAAGATTTCAGTTTTGTTTACATGGAAAAGTAACCTTGCTTCACTCCATTTTTCATTTAGTTACTACTATCTCCTCTTAGATAGCGTCATTTCATTTCATCTCGCATTAATATTTGATAGAAATTTTAGTTTATGTAACACCAAAGTCTTCTAGTTATTGCTTAATCCATAATATTTGTACACAATAACTCCCTGTAGCTATATACTCTACCTCAGTAGTAGATAGTGCTACAAAGTTTTGTTTCTTATAGTGCCATGAGATTAAATTCAACATAAAAATTGACAAGTACCACTAGTACTTTTTCTATCAATTTTATAACCAACATAATCACTATCTGAGAATCCAATTAAATTTAATGATGATTGCTTTGAATACCATAGACCTAGATTACTTGTTCCTCTTAGATATTTTATAATTTTTTTTACTGCAAGCATATGTGATTCTTTAGGATTAGATTGAAATCTAGCACATACACATATGCTAAACGAGATATTAGGTCTACTTGTAGTAAAATACAACAGTGATCCAATCCTACCTCTATATATCTTTTGATCAATGTTATTGCCATCTTCATCTTTATCGAATCTGCAGGTAGGGCACATGGGTGTGCTCATTTGTTTGCTTGACTCCATACCAAACTTTTTGATGATCTCCTTGATGTACTTTGCTTGGTTTATAAAGATTCCATCCTTTGTTTGCTTTATTTGGAGTCCAAGAAACTAGGTCAGTTCACCCATCAAGCTCATTTCAAATTCTCTCTACATTAACTGAGCAAATTATCTACAAAGATTCTCATTAGTTGCACCAAATATAATATCATCTACATAAATTTGTACAACTAACATATCATTATTCTTTTTTTTTGATAAATAAAGTTTATCTATATTTCCTCTAACAAAATTATTTCCAAGTAAGAATTTGCTTAATCTATCATAATAGGTTCTAGGTACTTATTTTAGTCCATACAATGCTTTATTAAGTTTAAAAATATGATTTGGAAAAGCATGATCTACAAAACCTGGTGGCTGTTCTACAAAACTTGTTGTGACATAAAACCATTTAAAAATATACTTTTCACATCCATTTGAAATAGTTTGAAATTTATGTAGCAAGTAAATACAAGTAGTAATCTTATGGCTTCTAGTCTTGCTACGGGTGCATAGGTTTCATCAAAATCTATTCCTATTTCTTGATTATATCCTTTAGCCACTAATCTATCTTTATTTCTAATAACATTTCCTTTTTTATCTAGTTTATTTCTATAAACCCATTTAGTTCCTATGATAGGATGGTCTGAAGATCTATTTACTAATGTCCATACATTGTTCCTCTTAAATTGATTAAGTTCTTCTTGCATGGCCAACAATAAATTAGGATCATTTTCAGCTTCTTCTAAACTATGTGGCAATATTTGTGATACAAATGCTAAGTAGTCATGTGCATCTCTATGTGATGACCTAGTCCTAACACCTTGAGAAGGATCACCAATAATTAAATCTCTTGGGTGTGAAGTTGCGTACCTCCATTCCCTTGGTAGATCACCATGATCACTTACCACTTCTTCTACTTCTTGTGTTGGCTTGTTCCTTAAGCTCATTGATGCAGGATGACTCTAAGATTGCTAAACATGCAGAAAAAATAGTAAAATATTTTTTTATGATTTTTATAATTTATGTTTGTAGGCTAAATTCTAAAGTTAAGTAAAGAACTAGCAGAAAGACTAGCAATGCAAAGAATCATCGTATCGCAGGAAAAGTCATGCAAAATAATAAATCCCAGGACCCTAGAATTGAGAAACTCCTAGATTAGGATAGCTTATCTTCATCAAATCAAAAATTAAAAGAAGGGAAAGATGTTACCAATCAGTAATTTGAAGAACTTCCGATGTAGAGATCATACAGTATTCTGATTGGAGCCTGGATGATGAAGCTTAGTTTTCCTTGAACTGATGACTAATTTGGGCGGTCTAGAGGTAAGGAAAGCCTCCTCTGGGAAGGTGAAACACCTCAAGGATCTTGCAAAATGTCAAGGGTCAATCAAAACAGCAAGTAAGAAAAAGAAAGGAAACTAGGTTTAGAAGGAATCAGGTTAGGGTTTAGAAGCTGGGCGGCTTGAAGCTTGGTGAAGATCTCCTTGGTTGGTGGCCTAGGGAACTCCTTCTTTCAGCATGGCTGATGCTTGGAAGTTGGGTTTGCTACTTAGACATAGAGAATAGCAAGGGTAGAGGTCAGCCAAGCAAGAGAACACAAACACAAACCAAAGAACCAAAAGAACAAAGTAACACAAGCTCGCAAGCTCAAATAAATTTCACCAGGGTTTTGATATCATGAATAAAAGTTGATTAAAGACGGGGAGCGGTGGGGTATTTATAGAGTTCCCATGCCCTCTCCTTGTTAGAATATGAATACAAGCTAGATAGGGAGAAGGATTACAAGTGGAGTACGAATAGTTTCACAAGTTGAATAGGAATAGGTTATCCTTATTTGATATGGATTTCCTTCCTCATTTGACTTGGTCAAAGGACCTTGGACTTGGTTAAATCTCATTTTCTTGGGCTTGGACGCCTCTTGGCTTGGGCTTCGGCTCTTGGTTAGCAATTGGTGCATCCAAGGATGGGTTGGGAGCATGGGCTTTGGGCCTTAGAGGCTTCGGTCGCATGGAACAAGAATATTCTAGGTATCTTGGTTCTGAGCTAGAATATACTTGGAATCTTTGTTCTTTATGGACCTGGGCCTTGCATTCACTTGAACTGGGATGTAGGTGGACCTCTGGAATCATGGATGCACTGGTTTGGAAATATGCTCTGGTATTTGGGGAGGAATCTGGGCATCTGGAAGGCATCTGGAAGGAATCAGGGTTTCTGGAAAGCATTTTGGATCCTTGGGTGTTAAATAAAATCTAGCAAACTGATGTAGTGGCCTCTGAATCCTGGATGTGTCCTAGTGGAACTCCAAAATAAGGTAACCTCCTCTCTTATACAAAAATTGGACTCATACTAGAATTATAACTAAAGTACAGGACTCGGTATACTGACTAGGGTTGAGGGTTGAGACAAATCAACTAACCTCAACTTATTACAGGACTCATTCTCAATTGATTACAAAATTATGACACATGACTAAGGTTCTAAAATTTAAAACCCTAATCAATAACTATATGAGATCCAATGATCTGTGTCTGATCCTGGTGTCCCCAACAATTCTCCCGTGGCGGGAAGAAATCAACCCCGTTGAGTAAGGATCAATTTGGCTCAAGGAGGGTCTGGGTTGAGGCACTGCAAATCCGCACCAGTGTTCCACAAGTCCTCAGATTCTGGCCAACCTTACCACCAGACCAAGTATCGCTGACAATCTCTATCCTGGATACCGATAGCTTGATCGTCCAAAGCTCTTTTAATCTTTACCTCACCAAAAGGCCAAATTATATATGGTCACTCAGGGATGGGTTCTCTCTCAGAAAATGGGAGTGGCTCAAGGGGGGGCTTGCTTGGTATCACTGCTAGCTCCCTAGACTTTATAAAGTCTGAGAAGATGAAGGTGGAGCTAATACTTTAATTAGGTGATATCTCAGGCATATAGGCATTGGGCCCACTACTATTCATTATTTTGGATGAGCTAGCTTCGCGAGCAGAAAATTCTTTTACAATCATAAAATCCTCTGTAAAAAAATTCTTCATCTCTCTTTTGGGAATTAGCCAATTATTTAGTTCATTAATTATGTTCAGCTCTTGACTAATTTCATGATGCATATGCCGTGTAGAGGCTAGTGTAGGTGTAGAAATCTGATTTAGGACTGTAAATTTTATTGGACTCAAGACTGATACCTAGAAGACTCGACTAGGCATCCTTTCAAAGAAAATTTATTGGACTCTACGAGACAAAACCAAATAGATTATAGACTCTTTAGGTTTGACCCTAGCATGGCATGAACATGAGAACTTACTATGTACTCCTACTAGGTGCCATAGGGTTCTCCTAAAGTAAGATGCAAATATAACATGCTTAAAGAATGAATGCATTATGCAAATTCCTATAAAATGCAACCTAATAGTAAAGAAAACAGAAGAAGTTTTCGAAAATGGTAAAAAATAAGAGGTGGGTTCAGGGTTAGTCTGATTGGGTGGAAAGTAAGAAAAGGGTTCGGGGTTAATTGGATAGACTAGGAGACAAGAAGGTGTTTCAGGGATAAGTCCTATGCTAATGAGGTTGATGTTATGAGGTTGAGGTATATCTACTGGGTTGGCATGATGGAAAAATGGGTCACTAAGTTCGAGGAAGAGATCAATGGGAGTCAAAAGAGTGAATTCATCCTGAGGATATTGATAAAAAATCAAGTCCTTAATAAATTCTTCTGGCTTAGGAAATTCAGGACTAAGCCCTACAATTGGATTCTCTTCCTCTAACTGGTCTTCTGCTACCAGTTTAGCTTGGGTATGGTCAGGTTCAACTAATGTTGGGTGGTCTTCTACTTGGTTATCTACTTGGTCAACTAATTCTTGGTTGGTTTCTACCTGAGTATGGTCAGGGTTAACTAATCCTAGGTCATCTATGGGGAACTCCTCTCTTCTTCCTTCTCGTACTCGTCCACTAAGCTTGGGTCAGCCTCATATATCTCCTCTTCAATATCTTTTTGGTGAACCAATGAGGTGGTAAGAGGGGGTTGGCTAAGGGATACCTGACTAATATTAGGCTCAAATCTAGGGGTATTGATCCTATAGGGTTCAGGTTGACTGAGGGATAGGGGGTTACTACTGGGTTCATATCTAAGGACTATAGGTTCCTGGGGCTCATAGGGAAAGGGTTCAACTCTATGGGTCTTGCCTAGGGTTCCTAACCGATCTCCTACTTGGTCAAAACTAGTGGTTAACTGGTTGATCCTAGTGGTTGCCTGGTCAAATCGTTGGTCTACTTGGTTGAATCTATGGTTCATTTGGTTCTGGGATTGGGTCAATTGGGTTAACTGATCTTGGGTTTGGTCAAGTTTAGCATTAATTTGGGCATTGGATTAGTTTTGTTGGGCAAACTGGTTTCGGGATTAGGTAGTTAACTAGGCAAGCTAGTTCATGATGGCTTCAAAATTGGGATCCATGGCTAAGTCGGTTTGGGGTTTAAACTTATGGTATTAGGTTCCTAATCTAATGCAAACAGTCAAACAAGCAAGCAAAGTGATGTGGTGCAGTCAAGCATGCAAAATGGGTTAGCTTAATCTAGGGTTTCCTAGACCTAGAGCCAAAACTTGGTGGGTCAGCTCAACTTATACTTAACCCAGTAGCAATCCTTCCTCTAGCCAGGTAGAGGGTGGGAGTGTGGGAGGCCCTCCTGCTTTCGTAGGGACCCAATTAAAAATCTCAACACCACTTAGGTTGTTTGACTCTGAACCACTTGATTACAAAATTGTGACACATAACTAAGGTTCTAAAATTTAAAACCTTAATCAATAAACTATACGAGATTCAATGATCTGTGTCTGATCCTGGTGTCCCCACCACTCATATCCTCCATTTCTTTTTCAAGTGTACCTACATCATTATCTATACACTCTTCTTTCTTTGAAAGTGAGGGCTTAGCTTCATCAAAAATAACATGGGCAGATTCTTTTACAGTTAGTGTTCTCTTGTTAAACACCCTATATGCTTTGCTATTAATTGAATAACCCAGAAATATAGCTTCATCAAATTTTGCATCAAGTTTTTCTTGGTCATCCTTTCCATTATTTAATACAAAGCATTTACAACCAAAAATATGAAAGTAATTAATATTTAATTTCTTTTCATTTCAAAGCTCATAAAGGGTTTTCTTTAAAATTTGTCATATCAAAACACAATTTAAAATATAGCAAGCAGTGTAAATTGCTTGATGGGGACCCGAGAGCCCAGCCACATGGGATCCTAGTCACAGTAGGCACCATCTATTCAATCAAGGCAATCCAAGATTTTCTTGAAGTCATCGAAGCATAAAAGGAAGCAGATCAGCGCCCCTTATGGTATAAGTTGGCCACCCAAGAAAAATGGAAGGAATTATATGGCATCCCATGTCTTATATGGTGCCCCCCCTATTTCATGCAAGCCAAAAGAAGAAGAAACTTGGTGCCTAGCTTTGTAGTTATCCCCCTCCCTTTTTCATGCAACCACTCCAGGCAAAAGAAGTAAGCAAGCAGGAGTCTTAGATTTTCTTCTCTTTTTATTGCTATGTATAACCCACAAATATAGAAAATTTGTGGTGCTTCCCTTTCATGCAAATCCACCAATAAGGCAGCATGTTGTTGCCTCCCTTCTTTGCTTTTCATTCCATGTAATCCAAGGGCTAAGGTCAATTATAAAAGAACCTTTTTCATGTATGATAAAAGAATAATGATGATGATTTGAGTAGAGTGATTCTTCATTCTGCCTCCGTAAAGGAGTGGGCGTGACGCCCGTCTTGCCTTCACCTTTGGGCGTCGACGGGTGTGAGACCCTATTCCTTTGCTTTTGAGCGTCGAGGGACGTGAGGCCCTAGTTTGCCTTTGTTCTTCGAAACATCGAGGGGTGTGAGACCATAGTTTGCCTTTGTTCTTCAGAACATCGAGGGGTGTGAGGCTCTAGTTATCCAAATCCAACCATCCATTTATTCCTTCCCCATTGTTCCTTCACCATCTCCCAGCAAAGAAAAAATAGTGGTATCCTAATCTAGGTGACTTCCAGGCTCACTAACGATCCATCCCCCATCCCGTCCCCCATCACTGCTTCTACCTAAGAGTATCTTGGAAAATTACCTTCACATAGCATTGTTCGGGCCATCTCTTCCAAAGTCTTATTTTTTCTCTCTATAACACCATTTTGTTATGGTGTTCTAGGAATGAAGAAGTTGTGATCAATGCCATTTTCTATGCAAAATCATCAAAAAATTGATTTTCAAATTTCATGCTATGATCACTTCTAATTGATACAATTGAAAGATTTTTCTGGTTTGAAATTTTCTTGTGAAATTTTTGAAAAACTTTAAAAGTTTCATCTTTATGTGTAATAAACAAGATCCATGTAAATCTAGAAAAATCATCTACTATCACAAGTGCATATTTCATACCACCTAGGCTAATGGTCCTAGTTGGTCCAAATAAATCCATGTAAAGTAGCTCAAGGGGTCTAGAAGTTGAAATCATATTTTTAGATTTAAAAATCTCCTTAGTTTGTTTACCCATTTGACAAGCATTGCAAACATGTTCAAAATCAACTTTAAATTTAGGTAAACCTCTAACTAGATTCATAGAAATTAATTTGGCAGTTGTATGCATGCTAGCATGACCTAATCGTCTATGCCAAAGTAATTTAGACTCCTTGATTTTAGCATTCATTGCTACTAGACTTGTACTACTAATCATGGCTAGATCATTCAGAACTACCATATAAATATTTTCAAGTCTATGTCCAATGAGTGTGGTGCTAGAATCAAATGAGTTAGTTACTATACACAGATGATTCAAAAACAACCTTGAAGCCTTTATCACACAAGTGACTAATACTTAACAAATTATGCTTCAATTTGTCTACTAGCAATACATTTTCAATGAAAGTAGACGGGATTATTTTGATCATACCAATTATGATTATTTTAACCAATCCTCCTTTCATTTGAAGGGTGATGAATTACACTTTATCACCCATCATATGCCCTGAGCAACTACTATCAAGACACCATCTTTTCTTTGCACTTTATGCTGCAAGACGTTCCTACAAAACAGTCATAGAGTATTTTTAGGCACCCAAGCCACCTTGGGTCCTTTTAGGTTAGTAGGATTGGTTCATTTGGTAACCCAAATTCTGCTAATTCTGTTTTTGTTTTTCTTTAACAAATTACATTGAAAAGATTTGTGTCTAACCCCATTATATGCATAACAAACAACTCTAAAATTTTGAAAAGATATAAATTTTGATGCTCTAGAAGTAGAAGTATTCGATGCATATATAGTATCATTTAACTTAAATAATTTTTTATTTGAAATTTTGGGTATATACTTTGAAGTTCTAGAAATGGATGTTAAAGCATTCGATACAAAAGCTTTTTGAAATAAAAGATTCGGTACATAAGCTTTTGAAGATACAAATCTAGTAGCTAAAATTCCATTTTTATTCAAAGAGTTATAGCCGATTCCAACCTTATTACTTGAATCTCTTTGTTCTTTCAAAATTAACTCAATCTTATTTAAACTTAAAGTAAGCTTTTCAACTAAAGGCTTGAGCTTTTCTACTTTTTTTTTCAAACCAATGTTTTCTTCAAGTAAAGCTTTGTTTTTCTCAAAGTAACTATTCTTTTCAGTTTGCAAATGTTTATAGTTTTTAGAAAAGGTAATCAGTACTTTTGCAATAACAAATTCTTTTCTGAAATTTCAACATTTTCATTCATTAATGAATCATTGCTATTCTTTAAAGCTCTAATTTTTTCTCCAGCTTTTTTAAATTTAGATAGTAAATCATGGAATGCTGAATTTAGCTCCTCAAAAGTAAATTCATTATGCAACTCAGGAGACATTACCTCATCTTCGAGACCCATAAGATATAGATTGGCAATTTTAGTGATCTCTTCCTCTTCGGTTGAAGTCGACTCCTCACTGTCGCTTCAAGTAGCAATTATCACTTTCTTCTTCTTTATCTTATATGTCTTCTTTAATAAAAGATAATCTACAGATATGCCCCGACTTCTTACATTCATAATAGATGGGCATTTGATCCTTTCTCTTTCTTTTTCCTTGTCCTTGTCTTTGTTGTATTCATCTTTCTTGTAAAACTTTTTGAAGTATCTTCCCTTCTTCTTGCCCATAAATTTTCTAAATCTCCTCACGACCATTGCTATGTCTTCATCTTCTAAGTCATCTTCGGAGGAGGGGCAATCTTCTTCAGATTCATCTTCTTATTTTTTTATTATTAATGCAGCTTTGAAGGCAATAGTCTTTTTCTTTTTCTGATCATCTTCATTCCTATGCTACATGGTCAATTCATGTTTAATAAAAAACCTAGCAGTTCATCAAGAGGTAATGTGTTCAAGTCTTTTGCTTCCTGGATGGCAATAATTTTAGGGTCCCACTTGTCTGGTAGTGATCTTAAAATCTTCTACACTAAATATGCATTTGAGTAAACCCTACCAAGACTTTTCAAACCGTTAATAATATCTCTAAAATGAGAAAACATGGTAGAGATAGTTTCATTTTGTTCCATCTTAAATATTCATAGTTGTGCACAAGAAGTTTAATTTTAGAAGTCTTCACTTGGAATGTTCCTTCATTACTTACCTTGAGTTTGTCCCAAATTTCTTTTATGGATAAGCAAGTAGAAACTCGATTGAACTCATTTGTGTCCAAAGTACAATATAACATGTTCATGGCTTTAGCATTTAACTCACCCATTTTTATGTCGTGTTTATCCCAATCCTCTTCAGGTTTTGGGACATCCATGCCATCAACCTTTATCATGGGTGAATGAGGTCCCTTGAGAATGACCTTCAGATGGGTTTCGGGAAAAAGGTACCTAGGGCTTTCAGCCCCTCATTAGCTATTTGGCAGCGAAGACCTTATTTGGGATCACATCCTGCCATCATGCACGGCGGTGCTGATGACTTGGAGATCACACCCCCCCATCATGCACGATGACACTGATGGCTTGGAGCGGCTTCACGCTCCTCGACGCTCTCGCTGGAGCGAAGGCATTATGGCCTCACACCCCTCGACATCCTGAAGGACGAAGGCAAATGGGCCTCAGCCCAGAACCACAAACAAGTGGAAAAATCCTCAAAAATTCATTTCATCAACTGATTTATTACAAGAGGGGGGGTGCCTTTTTATAGGCTTACAATACATAGGAACCAAGTAGGACATACATAAAAATTTTATTTTATTTTATTTTATTAATCCTAAATCTTATAGCTTTGGATCCATGCCTATTCTTTCTCTCTGAAATCAGTGCATGTTTATCTTCTGTGACCGTGGAAGAGAAGATTGAGTGGGCGATGGGTTTGGATCCAACTTGGTTTTGGGCACAAATCGAGGCCAAGTCCTGGTAGGTGATCTGCGACGACTACGGGATTGACCACACCGTGAGTTATTCTGGCAATTTCGACCTCCAGCTCGAGCAGTTTACAGGGCCAGCGGTGGCCGTTACGTCCCGCGGGCGGTGCCCATGGATCTGAAGCAGGCATGAAGATCTCCCGGATCTTGGCCTGGACAACTGGGATCCAGTGATCATGGAGATGGTGGCAGAGGTTGTCATGGCAGGAGGTGGACGGTAGCATGGGTGGATCACGGACAATCTCCTTCCCTGTCTTAAGAAAAAAATGATGCAGCAGGGTGGTCCCGGCTGGAAGAAACTCGGCATGGCTGGGCACGACGGTGGCTGGGCGTCGCAAGAGGAACAAGGTTGCTGGCTGGAGGCGACTCAAGGCGGAGGGGCGTCGGGTGTGGAAAAGGGGGGGCATCACAGGCATGGGCATCACGGGCATGGAGCAGCAGGGGGTGGGGTGCAGGGAACAGCCATGGGCGATTTCGTGGGATTCATTGACGTCTCCACGAGGAGATCGACACCGGGGGGAGGTGGTCGGTGGTCGGGCATGGTGGATCCAGAGGAACGGGAAGAAAAAAAATAAGAAAAATGGAGGTTCAGGCGATTTTGGGAGGTTGAAGATGATAAGAATAGTAGAGGAATAACTTGGGAATAAACTTGGAATAAAATGGAAATAGAAGGGATAGCTGGAATAGCTGGGATAAAAAACTTAAACTAAAATAAAAAATTCAAGAAAATTAAAAGAAAACCCAGCTGGGTTTCGGGTCCCCCATCATTCTCCTGCAGCGTGAAGAACACGACTCCGTCGAGTTTGAGGACAAAGCAAACCCTAGTCCGCTGCTGGCTCTGATACCAAAAAAAATGGTGTGGGATGGAAAATGAAGGACCCATGGTTATTTTGAAAGGGGAAACACCTAAAGCAACTACGGACCGTGGTAGGGCTAAGAAGCCTCCCGGGACTAGGATAGAACTTATACTAAAACCCTAAAATGGCTAGACTCTTTTGGTTTTCAGTTTTTTCTTGGTGGAGGTGGTGAAGGAAGGATGGGGATATGGAGGGGGAACAGGAATGAAACTCGAACCTAGGATCTAGATCCGATGGAAAACAGAGAAATGGAGGGGAAAAAGGTACCTAGGGCTTCCAGCCCCTCATCAGCTGTTTGGCAGCGAAGACCTTATTTGGGATCACATCCTGCCATCATGCACGGTGGTGCTGATGACTTGGAGATCACACCCCGCCATCATGCATGGTGACACTAATGGCTTGAAGAGGCTTCACGCTCCTCGACGCTCTCGCTGGAGTGAAGGCATTGGGGCCTCATACCCCTCGACATCTTGAAGGATGAAGGCAAACGAGCCTTAGCCCAGAACCACAAACATGTGGAAAAACCCTAAAAAATTCATTTCATCAACTGATTTATTACTAGAGGGGGGGTGCCTTTTTATAGGCTTACAAGACTTAGGAACCAAGTAGGACATACATGGAAATTTTATTTTATTTTATTTTATTAATCCTAAATTTTGTAGCTTTGAGATCCGTGACTATTCTTTCACTCTGAAATTTATGCATGTTTATCTCCTGCGACCGTGGAAGAGAAGATTGAGCAGGTGATGGGTTTGGATCTGACTTGGTTTTGGGCATAGATCGGGGCCAAGACCTGGGAGGTGATTTTGACCTCCAGCTTGAGCAGATTATAGGGACAGCGGTGCCGTTACGTCCCACGGGCGGTGCCCATGGATCTATAGCTGGCAGAAGAACTCTCGAATCTTGGCTTGGACATCTGGGATCCTTCGACCGTGGAGATGGCGGTGGTGGTTGTCATGGTGGGAGGTGGATGGTAGCATGGGTGGATCACGAACAGTCTCTCCTTCCCTGTCCGGAGAAAAAAATGATGAAGCAGGGTGGTCCCGGCTGGAAGAAACTCGGCATGGCTGGGCGTCGCAAGAGGCATAGGGTTGCTGGCTAGAGGTGACTCCGAGCGGAGGGGCGTCGGGCGTGGAGAAGGTGGGGCATCACGGACATGGGCGTCATGGGCATCACGGGCATGGAGCCGCAGGGGGTGGGGGGAACAACCGTGGGCAGTTTCGTGGGATTTGCCGGCATCTCCACGAGGAGATCGACGCCGGGGGGGAGGTGGACAGTGGTCGGGCGTGGCGGATCCGAAGGAATGGGAAGAAAAAAAATAAGAAAAATGGAGGTTCAAGCGATTCTGGGAGGTTGAAGATGATAAGAATAGCACATGAATAACTCGGGAATAAACTTGGAATAAAATGGAAATAGAAGGGATAGCTGGAATAGCGTGGATAAAAAACTTAAACCCAAATAAAAAAAAACTAGAAAATTAAAAGAAAACCTAGATGGGTTTCAGGTCCCCCATCACCTTCCATAATTGAAAGTCTATAGCTTGAATGTATTTTTCATTTGAGCTTTCCAACAAGAGTAGTTTGTCCCAGTGAACAGCGGATATCTATTTGTTGATTGGCCTTCGGCTAAGGAGGTACTCATGGGATGAGCCATTAATCTTTGCTCCAATTAAAATTTAGAGACACTACTCTGATACCATTTATTGCCCAGGTGGCCTTTCCCGAGAGGTGGTGAATTTGGAATTTAAAAAATTTAAACAAATATGTGCTTTTTAGTGTGGAATGTGCTGTGTTTAGAATAATTAAAGCAGAACCAAGTAAAAGCAAAAAAGGCATAATCACAAACACAACAAGTTTATAGTGGTTCGGAGTAACCTCGCTCCTACATCCACTATCCAAGATACCACTAGGGATTTCCGCTATATTTACCCATGGAATACAGCTAGATTATTTTCACAGGCTCATAATCCAAAATCCAAACTTAGTTTTAATCGGGATAACCAAAAATCCAAACTTGGTTTTAACCAGGCTCACCAAAAATCAAAACTTGGTTTTGACTGGGCTCACCAAAAACCCACTACAACGTTAGTTTTGAGATGGGATCACTAACAACCTACACATGGTTTTCAACAGGCTCACCAAGAACCTAACAAACTCATAAAAGAGTTAAGAAAAATACAAGCAACTTTATGATAAACCGAAGTTGTCTGATGGTTGCAGTTGCAGCTCAAAGGAACCCTTCTTAATTTCACTTGAATGCTTCTTAATGGCTTTTGGGATTCTTCAATGAGTGCTTCAAGCTTCAGATGAGAGTTGGTGCAGACTTGAAGACCGTCCTGAATACCTTTTCTTACGTGTTCTCACCAAATAAACATTAAACCTCATTAACCTTTTTAAAAGATGTCCAAATCCCTTATAAATAGAGCCTCATACTCTTCTCTAGTGGATATAGCCATTATAGACTGTTGGGATTCGAAATATGACCGTTGGAGCTTGATTTGATTTCAAAAAGCAAGTTCTGGAACTAGCCGTTACTTGCCTAAATCTGGGATTCCATTCAGCTCAGATGCTTCGAGTCGACTCGAATTCTTAGATAGGTCAAAATGTTGTGCTGGTCGAGTCGGCTCCTCTTTATTAAGTCAGCTCGCCTGGCCTACTCTTTAGAACTAATTTTCTCCGAACTCTGTAAGAGTCGGCTCTTCTTTCTTTGAGTCGGCTTGCCTGTCTATCTGAGAAATCCTTACTCTAGTCGAGTCGACTCGCATACCCTCGAGTCACCTCAGCTGTCTGACTGAGAAAACCATGCTTTGTTGAGTCGGCTCGCATGCCCTTGAGTTGGCTTGGCTCCTCAGAACTTTAGAACATGTACTCTACTTGAGTCAGCTCTATGCCTTTGGGTCGGCTCAAATGTCTAATAGAGAAACTAAAGTGCCAGACGAGTCGGCTCGACTTCTTTCGAGTCAACTCAGATGCCTACATGCCAGAAAGATGTGTTCTATGCCAGAACTCGAGTCGGCTCTTCATGATTTTGAGTTAGCTCTTTAGTGAAGTTGCCCATTTTCATGAGATTTTGAATTCTTGAACACTTCTTTTAATAAAATATTTCCAATATTTTTAGAGATTTGCTTAACATACTTACAAAGTTGTAGGAACTGTGAATATGCATTAAAATCATCCTACAAAAAACTTAGAAAAGTCTTGGAAATAGTTAGCAAAATAAATACCTGCTCTAATATTATTTATCATCAAAATCATTCAAGGGTTCAACAAAGTTGGATAGAAAAAAATTCAAGAGTTCTTGCTAGATTCTTGAGTTCGAAACTTGAGTAGCTTAAACTCTGAAGTAAGAAATTTCCTTGGTCCTCTCCTTGATTGGTATCCCCTTGTGATAGAATTACATTAAGATAGGTGATAAAAAGCTAGGTGGCGTCTCCCTTTGAGATAGACTCTTGGCCGACTTCTCCTTAGGATTTGGCGACAAAATGAGGAGGGGAAGGGGTGCTAATATGGCTTGGACTCCTTCTCATTTACTCATCTTAAAAATAAATGGCATTAAATTCATGAATGTATGGGGCCGACCAAGGGTGTGACATGGCAAATGATGTTGTCCCAATGAAGTAGCATGGCATGTAGACAGATGAGGTGGCATGGGCATCCTTGACTTGATGAAGTGGCATATGATGAAGTGGGGCCAAGAGGTGGATGACATGTGGTGCCAAAGCTTGACTTTTCTTGAGCTAGCACATGGTGTGTTGGGTTGTCACATGGGGTCACATGTGTCTGGACTTGAGTGCACATGGTATCTTGATTTGGGTCCCCTCTTGTATTACAGGACTCAACTAATCACATGACTCAACTAAATAATTACAAAGACTTAATTTAAAACCCAACTTGATCAATTTGACCAAAAGGCATAACCATCTAAACAAACTTGGTCAATAGAGATTGGCCCAAAAGGGTTTAAATAGGTTTTGATACAACCTGATAAATAGGGTTTATATACAAAACCCTATTTGTTAAAAAGGGCTAACACTAGACCATTATAATAGAATTTATGATCCAATTGAAATTGAAATTTTTTTACAGACTCAATTTTGGATCTAACGGTTTTTACAGGGACTCAATTGTGGGGTTTAGGGCTAAACCCAACTAAGCTAAAATAACAAAAATTTAAGATAACTATTTGCAAGTGAGGTTTGGGCTTAGGACTTCATTTACAGGTACAGGGATGTGGGTTCGACCTATCGTTATCTTCTGGTCCTGGTGTCCACACCAATTCTCCCCGGGCTGGAGGAACTCGACCCTATAGAGTATGGGTCAACCTTACTGAGATAGTGCTCTAGTAAATCTAGGTCAATCCTTTGCAAGTCCTCTCCGGTGATCCAAGAATTGTCAGTTTCGGGTCATCTTTGCCAACGAACCAGATATCGCAATAGTCTTTGCCCTGAATAGTGATAATCTTGTCATCCAAGATCTGCTCGATCCTGTCTCTCCGGGCTGGTAGTATGGCACGTGGACACACATGGGTTGGCTCACTCTCAAGGATTGGATCAGGCCCAAAAGGCTCACTATGAATCAATGTTGGCTCCCTATACTTTATAAGGTCTGAAACGTTGAAAGTAAAACTAATGCCTAGTTCAGGTGGTAACTCAAGCACATAGGCATTAGATCTAATTTTCCTAATTATTTTGTATGGTCCACTACTACGAGCATGCAACCTTTTCATGGTTTCAGGTGGGAACCATTAAGGGCATAGTCTAACCATGACAAAGACTCCTTCATTGAATTCTTTGAGTATTTTTCTCTCTTTTTTTTTCTATTGACATGCATGTAAACCCTAAACTACAACTGAGGTTGACCCTTGGTTGGTGGGTGTTATGTAGATAAGAATTTGACATGCACTCCTAATAGCTACCATAAGGTTCTCCAAATATAAGTGGCAAACCTAACAGGGTCAACGGACTGATGAAATATACTAACTTCAATAAAATGTAACCTAATAGTTCTAGAAACATTGGAAACCTTAGAAAATGGTAGGAAATAAGAAGTGGATTCGGGGGTGACTTGGTAGGGTAGAAAATAAGAAAAGGGTTCAAGGATTTGTCCTAGACTAATAGGGTTGACCTTAAGGGTTGGACATTTATTCATACCTACAGGGAATAAAGGGTCCACTTTATGGAAGAATGGATCAGCAATTTTAGGAAAGAGATCTTCAATTGGGACCATAGGGGTGACGTCTTCCTGAGGGTGCTGGACTAAATAAGTCAAGTCCTCACTAATTACTTCGTGTTCTAGAATTTCAAAGCTAGGCTCTATGACTTAAGTCTCTTCTAGTGTTTCCTTAGGTAAAGTTGTAATAGTAGGATCATGGTTCTCTTTCTCTAAATATTCTTCCACTATAGTTTCAGTCATGGTACAATCAGGGTTAGCTATCTCTAGGTTGGCTTTAGTTAGGGTACGGTTAGGATTAGCTATCTCTAGGTTGGCTTCAGTCTGGGTATGGTCAGGATTATCTAATTCTGGGTCTACCTCCTGTATCTTCTCATCTATATACTTATCTACTAAGCTCACATCAGCTTCATAAACTTCTTCTTCAATAGCATCTTGGTGAACCAATAGGGTAGTAGAGGTGGGTCGACTAAGGGGAAATTGACTGATTCGAGGTTTTGACTAAGTGTATAGATCCTAGTAGGTTTAGGTTGATGGATTATGGGTCTCTTAGGCTCATAGGATATGGGTTTATCTCTATGGGTTATGGGTTTACTGGTTTTCTCTAGGTTTTTGAATCTCTTATCTAGTCGATCAAACCTATGGTTCATTTGGATACATTGTTCAATGAAGTTCCTCAACAAGATTTCAAGGTTAGTCCTCCATGGTCAAGCTGGGTTGGGTTTGGACTAGTGGTATGGTGTTCCTGACCTAGTTGCCATGATGTAATCGCACAGAACTCAAGCTAGGGTTTCCTAGACCTTGAGCTCAAGTAGAATGGGTCAATGGTATGGTGTTCCTGACCTAGTTGCCATGCAATATAATCGCACAGAACTCGAGCTAGGGTTTCCTAGACCTAGAGCTCAAGTAGAATGGGTCAGTTGAAATTATAGCTAATTCAGCAATTACCCTATCCACTGGCCAGGTAAGAGATGGGGTTTTGGGAGACTCTCCCTACTTTCATAGGGTCCTAATTAAAAACCACGAGTCCTCTTAGGGTGTTTTCTTTTAGATGTCTAGCCTTAGACACCAAATTCAAGTGATAATCAAAGGATTGGGTGCACTAGCTTTCACACAATACTTGGAACCCGACCTTGTTGGTGTCCCAAAATTGCTTTTTGTTTCTAATTAATTTTAATTAGGGTTAGGATCGATGCAAAGGTGGTGGTTGTGGGTCCATGATAGGTGATGAAATCCTACCCTAATTTAAGATAGTCAAGTGCCCATAATATTAGGTTACAGGATGATGCAAACATACAATATGAAACCCTAATATGCAATGAAGCTAAAATAATTAAAAATAGTAGAAAATAATCAAAAAAAATAAATATTAAATTTCATATCTAATTTATTTTTAGATTTTCGATCTCGGGATATCACGTCCTACCATAGCTCATTACTTCCATGGGTCATGATAGTATACTTGCATATACCCGCTCAGGAGGCGTGATTTCCTTCCACCAAAAAATAGCAAATAAAAAAAATTCTGATTTTTTTTCTGAGGTTAATAAAGGATTAATATAAAATTTATTTATATTTTTGTTAATGGTGGTTTTATGCAATTTAATTTTAGCCTAGTACTAGGTATGCAGAAATTTCAGAACTAGAAGTTAAATCCTAATTTAACCTTCGTTCTGATACCAAAGATGATGCGGGACAATATGCAAAACTAAACTATCGATTAATTAACTGATTATCTGATATTAATAGTAATCAATTTTTCTGGATTTTCAGTTTTAAAGACTCAAAGTAAACAATTAAAGCGAACTAGTCAACTAGTTCTAAAGCCCGCAAAGTAAATCAAACAAACTAATTAGGAACAAGACTTGGTGATTAAGAAATCACCTTAAACTAGGGTTAAAACCTACAACGAATCAGAAATTAAGAGTAGAGGATGAGGTTTTATTTTACCAATGGAGAATATAATTCTCTAATTGTAGATCTGGTTGGACTCTCGAGGATCTCGCGACAGGATTCCAGATTTTAGTTTTGGGCTCCGATCTTCAGCTCTACTGGTTCCAGGATAAGAAATACCATCATGTTTGACCTCGATCACTTGCAATCAGTCAAACACACAATAAGAAGGCATGGAAAAGAAAAATTCAAAGGAAGAGGAAAAGAGAGGAAGAAGCTGGAAGGTGGCTAGGGTTTTCTGATTGTTGGATATGTAGGGCCTCAAACCCTGCAATGCTCCGAAGAATAAGGGAAGGGCCTCACACCCCGCGATACACACAGCAAAGGAAATTTTGATAGAATGTTAGCTTTATTTCTTATATATGGAATTAATTATACAATGGGGGTGTTGATGAGTTATTTATAGACCATCACCCAGAAGTGTAAGGGTAACAAAGACTAGCATTAGTTTTCCTTAGGCAACAATTCCTTGGAATCCCTACTTGGGCATCTTGGATTCCTGTCTTTGGGATGATCTGGAGCTTCTTTCAAAGTGGGTGACAACAAGAGACCCTCATCCAATTTGGGCACCAAGATGAGGATAGGTGTTGTGTGATGATGAGTGGCCAAGATTGGCTTATTGATTGGCCATGATTGGTGGTTTCTGGAGTCTGGATGATATGGGCCCATATGTAAAAGTGGACTCTTCAAGTTGGATAGAAAAGAAGTCATGAGTTCTTACTAGATTCTTGAGTTTGGAACTTGAGTAGCTTGAACTCTGAAGTAAGAAATTTTCTTGGTCATCTCCTTGATTGGTGTCCCCTTGAGACTTAATTACATTGAGATGGGCGATGACAAGCTAGGTGGCATCTTCCTTTGAGATGGACTCTTGGCAGACTTCTCCTTGGGATTTGGTGACAAAATGAGGGGAAGGGGCGCTAATATGTCTTTGGCTCCTCATTTACTTATTTAAAAATAAATGGCACTAAATTCATGAATGTATGTGGCCAGCCAAGGGTGTGACATGGCAAGTGATGTTGTCCCAATGAAGTGGCATGGCATGTAGACGGAAGAGGTGGCATGGGTGTCCTTGACTTGATGAAGTGGCATATGATGAAGTGGCACCAAGAGGTGGATGTCATGTGGTGCCAAAGCTTGACTTTTCTTGAGCTAGCACTTGGTGTGTTGGGTTGTCACATAGGGTCACATGTGTCCGAACTTGAGTACACATGGTGTCTTGATTTGGGTCCCCTCTTGTATTACAGGACTCAACTAATCACATGACTTAACTAAATAATTACAAAGACTCAATTTAAAACCCAACTTGATCAATTTGATCAAAAGGCATAACTAACTAAATAAATTTGGTAAATAGGGTTTGGCCCAAAATGGTTTAAATAGGTTTTGACACAACCTAATAAATAGGGTTTATATACAAAACCCTAATTGGTAAAAAGGGCTAACAAACACTAGACCATTATAACAGAATTTATGACCCAATTGAAATTAGAGCTTTTTTATTGACTCAATTTTGGGTCCAGGAATTTTTATAGGGACTCAATTTTGGCGTTTAGGGCTAAACCCAACTAAGCTAAAATAACAAAAATTCAAGATAACTATTTATAAGTGAGGTTTGGGCTTAGAGCTTCATTCACAGGTGATCCACAGGGATGTGGGTTCGACCTATCATTATCTTATGGCCCTGGTGTCCATACCAAAATGGAGTTTGAATCAATCCAAGATACCTTATAAGGGTTGGGCTAGGAAATCGTAGGTAAACCTAAATTTTTGACAGCATTCGTGGAAATGGCATTTACACAGCTTTCATTATCTATGATAATTTTGCAAACCTTCTCCCCTAATTTGATTAAGGTTTGTAGGATGTTGGACCTTCGCCAATCCTCATGTTCTTTTATTTCGGCCAGGATACATCTAACAACTCCCAATGTTTCAGTTGGATAAATATCTTCTTCATCTCTCTTATATTCATTCACTAGATTTGATCTGGCATCATACACTTCTTCCTCAAATTCATCAAAGGTTCCTAGAGCTTCTTCCTCTAACTCTCCTATGTGTAAAGCTTGGATAGGGCATTGACTATCGTAGTGGCCAATTTTATGACACCTAAAGCAATGCACATTTTGGTGTTTATCTTTTTGAACTTCAAGGGCCTTACCCCTGTCATCCTTGCGAGCTAGTGGAGTAGTAGGATTGGGTCAGTTAAAGGGAACTTAACTAGAACTTGGCCTATTTCCAGGGGTACTAATCTTATTGGGTTCATATCGACAATTCATGGGTCCCCTCTAAAATCTTTCACATTCCCTAGTCACTTGATAAGCTTGTTCTAGATCATGACTTCTCTTAGGAATAATTTTCTTTGAATTTTCTCATGAACGCTTGCTTGAAACCTATATAGGGTGACGACCTTCGACTAAACCATGCTACATCTCATGACAAATTCGTCAAACTTAGCAATGTACTCAGACATGATTCTGTTGAGTCTCAGGTGATGCATCCAAGATTCTAAAGGGATGGGCTAAGGTTCAGGTTTGTCTGGTCTATCATGGTCACACATGATGTATCCAGGGCTATGAGTGAGTCTAGGATGAGTCCTAGATGTTAGACTGAGTTTTGGTTAGTCTGGATATTAGAGTCGGTTCGATTTTGGTCAAAGTCGACTCTAATGGTTGGCATGGCATGGATATAGGGAGGAGTTTTGCTAAGAGTTAGCTCAGATTGCTGGAGTCAGCTTGGTACTACTAATAGTCAGCTCGAATCATAGGGAGTCGGCTCGATTCTATAGAATAGGTAAACTGCAGTCTAGACGAGTCAGCTTTAGGTCTGAGAGTCAACTCGTCTAGAGTGCTTCCCGTAGCATGGAGTCGACTCAAAGGGTTCAAGCCGACTCGGATGACGGGATCTTTTGAATCACATGTTGCCATGCTATGAAGATCGAGGGGCTAGGTCCTTTGTGATCTAGGTATATATATATGTAAGTTGGGATGGTTATGAGTAAGGGCAAGAGAGAGAAGGTTATTTTGTAACAGTACAAGAAAACAACTGGAATCAAGAACTCCCTCCATTCTTCCAGATCTCTTTTTTTTTTTCTTTCCCTCTCCTTCACATCTTGATCAATCCAAGGGATCGATTGATCTTTGTTCGACCTGTATCCTACTGTGATCATCTTTGGATTGCTGGTAGAGGGTCATTCACGTACCTGAATTGCTTCTGCTGGGCGTGGGTTCGCTGAATCATTCGTCATCAATTATTCGTCGGACGAGTTTCACCATCAATTTGGTATTAGAGCAAGGTTGCATGAAGGAAGAAAGATCTTTACATCCAAGTAGTGCTAGAAGGTAAGATCTAGTACATATTGATTCTACTTGATTGTAGTAATGGCATCAAGCAGTTTTAAGGTAGATTTTGAGAAGTATGATGGCAAGGGAAATTTTACTCTATGGCAACAAAGAGTAAAAGACTTGCTAGTTCAATAGAGGATCTACAAGTCTTGGTTAGAGAGAGACCAGAAAAGATCAGTGTTGAGGATTGGGAAGAGCTAGAAAAGATCATTTTTAGTACCATCAGGGTGTGTTTGGCAGACAAGTTTTGCCGGAGGTATGTACCGAGACTACAGCAAAGGAACTTTGGCTGAGATTAGAGAATACATACATGGGCAAGAACATGACAAGCAAGCTATGGTTGAAGAAGCAGCTGTATAGTCTGAGGATGCTTGAAGGAGGAGACCTCATTGCTCATATTCAGAAGTTCAACCAGGTATGTTCAAAGGTTATGAGTTTGGATACGAAAATCAATAAGGAGGATTGGGCATTATTGCTGTTGTGTTCGCTCCCGGGATCATATGATGGTCTTATAATAACCTTTGTGTATGGGAAGGAAACCTTGATCTATGAAGAGGTTGTTGGAGTGCTCAGATCAAAAGAGCAAAGGGAGAAGATCTGCAAAGGAAATCCTAACTCAGAGGTTCTACTGTGAATGAAAGGCAAGGAAGATCAAAAGAAAGGGTTAGGTGAAATCAAGGGGCAGATCACAGTCTCAACGTAGTAAGAAGGGCTTGAAGTGCTTCAAATATCATCAGCATGGTCACTTCAAAAGGAGTTGCCCTCTTTGGAAGATAGAGAAAGGGAAGGCCAACACTAGTGGTGCTAGTGTATCTGAAGGCAGTAGACAAGATGTACTGATAGCTTTAGATGGATCGGTTGATTAGGATAATACTTGGATGTTGGATTCAGCGTGCTCTTATCACTATACCTCACATCGAGAGTGGTTTGATACCAATGAAAAATCAAATGGAGGTAGTGTAAGCCTTGGTGATGATCACCCTTGTCTGGTGGCTAGAGTTAGCACCATTAGGGTGAGAATGTATGATGGAGTGATAAGGATTCTGTCAAATGTCAAGCATGTACCAGAATTAAAGAAGAATTTGATTTCTTTAGGCTACTTGGGAGAGCAAGGTTATGCCTTCAGTTGCTGGTCTGGTAGTAGATTTTTGAGGATAACCAATGGAGCTTTGGTGGTGATGAGAGGAAGAAGACTGAGCTATATTATGTACAAGATGGAAGGCACATTGGTGAATGATAGTGCGGAGGTGCTTGTAGCAACACAGGAGGAGAAGCTCCCCTACCAATTACGACACTATCAGATGGGTCAAATGAGTGACCGAGATCTCATGGAATAAAGCAAAAGAGGAAACCTTCTAGCACTGAAGAAGGATGGAAATGACCTGTGTGAGCCATGCATTTATGGTAAATAGCATAGGGTAAAGTTTGCCAGCGGTACCAAGCAGAGTGGGGATGTTTTAGAACTAATTCACTCGAATGTATGGGGACCGGCACCTTTTTGATCCAGGGGTGGAGCAAGGTATTTTGTTACCTTCATTGATGACTTCTCTAAAAAATTGTGGGTGTATCTGATGAGAGAAAAATCAAAGGTATTTGCCCGGTTCAAAGCTTGGAAGGATGAGGTATAGGAGACAGGAAAACATGTGAAGTGCCTTCAGTCAAATAATGATGGAGAGTACTCTAGTAAAGAGTTCAGGTGTTACTTTGAAGAAAATGAGATTAAATGCCATTACACAGTAAGGATGACCCCACAGCAAAATGGTGTTGTAGAAAGGATGAATCGGATACTATTAGAGAAGGCAAGGAGTATGAGGCTGCAGTCATCACCACCGAAAACCTTTTAGGGTGATGCTATTACTATATCATGTTTTCTTGTAAACAGGTCCCCTCATTTCAAGCTGGATGGAGGACTTCCAGAGGAAGCTTGGAGTGGGAAGAAGGTGGAGCTTGGTCACCTGAAGGTGTTTGGTTGCCCGGCCTATGCACATGCGTAGGCAACTGAACGAAGTAAGTTGGACCCTAAGTCAAGGAAGATGATCTTCATCGGTTATCCATGGGAAGTCAAGGGTTACCTACTATGGGATCCACAATCTCAAAAGATAGTGATCTGTAGGGATGTCATATTTGATGAGAGGAGCATCTTGGAGAGATTAGGGAGTACGGATGAAACTGCAACTTCAAAGGTGAACAATAGTGACTATCCTTCACAGGTGGAGGATAGGCCGTCTACATCAACTAGTAAGGGTGTTTTAGTTGAGGTGGAGTTAGGCAAGAAAGGTCCTCTTGTGATGAAGGATCAGAAAGGAAAATCGGTTGTTCAAAGTGAAGTGCAGGAACAACCACAAATAGAAGACTTGCAGGACAGTGCAAGAGGAGTGGCATTGCATAAATCTCAACACACAATTCGAAAGCCGATGAGATATGGCATGGATGATAATATATATTATGCTCTCAAATCTATGAATGGAGATCCAGAAACATTCAAGAAGGCCATGGAGAGTTCAGATAAAGAATTATGGATACAAGGCATGATGGAAGAGATGGAATCTCTCAGGAGGAACAAGACATGGAAATTGGTAGATCTGCCTAAAGATGCTCATGCATTGGCTCCAAATGGGTGTTCACAAAGAAAATAGTACCTTCAGAGCAAAGTGGAGTGAGATACAAAGCAAAGCTAGTAGCAAAAGGATACTTACAAAGGGAAAGCGTTGACTACACTAAGATATTTTCTCCTATGGTACGCCATACTTCAATTCGAGTGTTGTTGTCATTGGTGGCAGTGTATGGTATAGAATTAGAGCAGATGGATATGAAAACAGCCTTTCTACATGGAAGTCTGGATGAGAAGATCTATATGAAGCAACCTGATGGCTTCATAGAGATTGAATAAGAGGATAAGGTATGTTTACTCTAGAGGTCATTGCATGGTCTGTAATAATCACCTCGCCAGTGGTATCGGAGATTTGATGCTTTTATTTTAAGCCTTGGGTTTCTCAGGTGTGAACATGACTACTGTGTATATGTCAAGGATGTGGATAATGATAATGCTTTGTATCTACTTCTATATATGGATGATATGTTGATAGCCAGTAGAAGTATGAGTGATATAAATTAGCTAAAGAAAGTATTATCTGAAGAAACTGAGATGAAGGATTTGGGTCTAGCTCAGAAAATCCTTGGAATGGAGATTTGTGGAGATAGATGCAAGGGGATTCTCCATTTGTCACAAGGAGGTTATATCAAGAAGATTGTTGAGAGGTTTGGGATGGAGAAGACCAAACCAATGGAGACACCATTACTAGGGCATATATTTCTCTCTAAGATTCAAAGCCCCCAGACAGATAAGGAGAGAAAGTACATGGCAGAGTTCTATATGCAAATGCTGTAGGTAGTGTTATATGCTATGGTGCGTTGCAGGCCAGACAAAGCATATGCTGTAAGCCAGGTGAGCAGGTACATGGCAAATCCTGGGAAGAAAAACTGGAAAGCATTGAAGTGGATTTTGATGTATCTATAGGGAACTCAAAAGCATGGACTGGTATTTGGTGTGCAGCCAAAAGAACAAGGAACTTCGAAAAGTTATATGGAGGTTCGGGTCCTTTGGAAGGGTATGTAGATGCAATTTATGCAGGTGATCTTTATACAAGAAGGTCTACTATAGGTTATATCTTCTGCTTACATGGTGGACTGGTTTCTTAGAGATCTACCCTTCAACCTATCATTGCTCTATTTATAATAGAGGCTGAGTATATAGGTATAACAGAGGCTGCAAAGGAAGCACTATTGCTGAGGAGGCTAGTTGCTGAGATGGGGGTGGAACAGTGTATGGTGGTCTTGCATAGTGATAGCCAGAGTGCCATACATTTGACTCAGAACCTAGTCTATCATGCACGTAGAAAGCATATAGATCTAAGGTACCACAGGATTAGAGAGCTGGTGGAGGAAGGAGAAGTGGCACTGGTGAAGGTTCATACAAAGGAGAACCACGCCGATGCACTTACAATGTCTCTTGCAGGAGAAAGCTTTCGTTCATGTATGTGGTTGATGGGTCTGAGGTGTCTGATGTAATAAACTATAATCTTGGAGCACCAAGGTGGAGATTGTTGAGTCTTAGGTGGTGCATCCAAGATTTCAGGGGGATGGGCCAAGGTTCAGGTTGGTCCAGTTTATCATGGTCACACATGATTTTCTAGGACTAGGAGTGAGTCTAGGATGAGTCCTAGATATTAGATTGAGTTTTGATCAGTCTGGACATTAGAGTCTGCTCGGTTCTGGTCAAAGTCGACTTTAATGGTTGGCACGGCATGTATGCAGGGAGGAGTTTTGCTGAGAGTCAGCTTGGACTGCTGGGAGTCGACTCAGTACTGCTGAGAGTCAGCTTGGACTGCTGGGAGTCGACTCGGTTCTGTAGAACAGGTAAACTGCGGTCTATACGAGTTGGCTCTAGGTCTGAGAGTCAACTCATCTAGATTGCTTCCTGCAGCACAGAGTCGACTGAATGGGTTTGAGCCGACTCAGATGATGGGATCTTTTGAATCACATGTAGGTGCATCAGGAAGTTATGAGGGGCTAGGTCCTTTGCGATCTAGGTATATATATAAGTTGTGACGGTTATGAAGGTGCAGACACCAGAGGCACTAGAATAAGACAGAGGCTTCTCAACCCTCTATGGATTACTTAGTAGTGTTTGAGTCCATTTGTAATATAGGCTTAGCCTAATTGAGTTGTCATTTTCATTATTTGAGTCTTGTACCAGTCAGCTCATATTGATGAAGGGAATATGCCCTATAAGCCAATCAATTTGTATCTTCCATAACCATGTAAAGACATTTATTATGAATAAAGGCATCAATTTTATCATACGCTGTGTATTACTGTTCTTAATATATGATAAACCCCATAGATTAGGGTTAAGGTCTTAGGGCTATGATGAGATCATACCAGTGAGACCTAAAACCTTAGAAACCCTAATCTAAAGTATTCCTGGTCGATGGATCATTGAGTAGGGGATCAATGATTCCAGAAAGACCAGCACATTCTATGGAAAGGGTGACTGATCTCACAGTCACATGTGTTTGACACTAATACTAGAATGTGGGTGCTTATTAGAGAATAAGTTCACTGAATTGATCCGACTAGAGAATATCTAATGGAGTCTTATCTGCTTGTCAATAAGATATTCTCCTAGTGGAAGTAATACATGTAATCCTTTGACCTGAGATTACCATGGAACCTTGTATCCATGAAACCATGTTTTGGTTCATACTCATTCATGACTAAGTCATGTACGGGGTGTTCTGGATATGGTGAATTGAATATGGAGGTAATGAGTGGATCAATATGGAAGCAATCACTCCTAGTAAGAGGAGATTACATCCTACATGTTTCAATTAATTGATGAATCGGAAGACTTTGATCAAAGCAAAAATGAATATTGGAAATGGTTTCTAATATTTCATTAATTCATCATTATTAAATTGAAACAAAAATGAATATGATATTGAATTTGACATAATTCCATATTCAGATTCATATTCGGGATGTTCGATGATTGCAGGATTAAATTGTATAGATGCTTCCCACTGAAGGGTATTTTTGGTATTTCCACCAAATTTCATATTTTCTGGGAAGGCATGACACGTTGCTAGACGTCAATCATGTCTTGTAGGATTGATCAAATTAAATTGTTTAATTAGATCATTTATTAGAAAGAGTTCTAATAGTTAAATCGGGTTAGCTCGATTTGACCTAAATCGGCTAGAAAGAGTTCTAACCAAGTTAGGTCAACTTGCACTCGGTCCTACTGCTAGCTAAATATGAAACCCAATGGGTCACACATAAAAGAGAATTAATCAAGAATTTAATTTAGATTAAATTATGTTTGCAAGTGAGACATACTAGCATATGTTGCAAACCCTAGCTTTAAATCGAATTAGATTTGATTTTTGGTTCCTAATTGACCTTAATTTGATTCTAATTGAGCCTAATTAGAGTCTAATTATGTATATCAGGTTTTGGGCTAACCATAGGCTAACCCAAAACATTTTTGCTGCACCCAAATTCCCTTCCATTGCCGCCTCTTTTGTTTTTTGCGCCAAGGAAGAGAGAGAGTCCCAGGGCGCGGGGCTCTCCACTTATGCGCACGAAAATAATTTGAGAAAGATGAAAGGCGTGGACTCTCCTTCTCATGAGGCGCCTTTTGACGCCGCCACTTCTGGTTTAGCGCCGATTGGAGAGAGAGTCCCAGTGCGCTGGGACTCTGCTTTTTGCGCACGCAACAAATGAGAAATGTTTTGGAGCGGCTTCCAATATGATTTAGCGCCTTGTTTGGAGTCCATGGGATAGGCATCCAACGGCTAAGAGTGTTTTAAGAAGGAATGAAGTCGCAGATTGACTTCCCGGTTGCGCGAAATAACGTAACTTCGGAACTGCGCCTTCTCATTTCTTAAAAACACGCGACTTTTCTTCTCAGAAAAGCCGTGGATTTAAATCTGAAAAGCCGTGAGAAAGGTTGCAAACCTTGGATTGGCATCTCTGCATTTTCTATTTAAAGGCAAGGGAATTGGGTTGGAGTTTTTTATGTGATTTTCTTTCCTCTTCCCAAGACTGTTTATTTCCTTTCTTGTTTTTTAACAGAGTCTCCTTCACAGAAGTTTTCTTCTGTCGAGACTTTTGTACGTAACAAGAATAAGAGATAAACTCTTAAAGGATAAAGGAAAAGAAAAGGGTTAAATCCTTCTCCAAATATTCTTCCACTAAAGGAGAGCATTAGTTCACTCTATTCAAGAAAAAGGGTGTTTCTTTTAGCCTAGTGTTCAAGGGAAGATAAAGCCATAAAAGGGAAGAAGGAAGTGCCAAGAAGAGGAACCATTTGTTGATGAAGCTAGTGTCTTGATTTCTACTCTTGTGGATCACCATTGGAGGGCGGACGTGTGGACGCCTAGTGGAGAATTCGTTTTCATATTCAAAAGTTTATCTTCATCAACTTGGAATTAGCAAATCAAGGTTGGTGAACTTAACCTAATATAATGTATGCATGATTTAGTTCTTAATAAGTAGATCTTGGGAAATTGATTTGGTATAGGTAGACATAAAATTTTGAATTCCATGTCTATACCATGGACACCGAATCACATCAGTGGTATCAGAGCTCTCTTATTAGGGCTAAAATCATGTTCTATATATGTTTCTTTATTAAAGGCTGAAATTGTATGTTAGCATGATTGGTCATTTTATTAACATACATAAGTTAGGGTTTAATATAATGCTGTGCATAATGCTTCGGATTGGATATGAAATAATATGTTTAGATTATTTTGTCACATTCCATTTTGATGATTGGCACTGGTTAGGGTTTTCACACAAACCCTAATCAATATAGAGATATGTTTAGCATCTTAGTTATCATTCTGAAATAAGGTTGCCCTGGCATAATGGTGGATCCATTATGTGGTAGATGGTTGTCCTAGAATGATAACACACCTAGCACATAAATGCTTAGTTGTAAAAAGCATGATATTCTGAATAAAATAAATGCTTAGATGTTAAAAGCATGATATTTGGTATGACTATAGAAAGTTTAAAGAATGTGCTCTTTTTATAGCCCTCCTTTTCAAAATTATATTAAGTTGTGGTATAATTAACCAATAGCAATTTTGGTCTAGATGAATAATAAATCATTCGGTGTCTAAGAAAGGTGGTTCATGATTGGTAAAGAGATAAGTGGTTTTTAATTGGTTCCGTTGTCTGACCTGGCCAATTTTTATTGGTGTCTAGGAAAGCAACGGGGGGACTCCCACCTCTCTCCCACCTGCCTGGCCGATTTGATTAATTTAAATCTTGACTAAGGTGCTTAGTGTTATAATCACTACATGTGGCCTTCCTTCATGCTAGGATACTATTATGTTATCATCAATATTAGGTTTGTTGTGTTACTGCAAGACCTAATATTATGATTGACATGATATTACCCTAGTGCATAAAGATGCTTACAGGATATTCAACATAATGCTTTGTTGTGTCACTGCAAGGGCATTTATGTTTGAATATTAACTGTGAAGAAATGAAGGGTCTTACTTAACTAAAACATTATGGTTTGTTGTGTCACCGCAAGACCAAAATGTTTTAGAGGCCAAGTTATTGTTGAGAATTGTATTAAGGTACAATTGGAAAGAATTTCCTACCTTTGAACCTATAAAAGATTTGTTGTGTCACTGCAAGATCTTTTATAAGCAATTAGGGTCTCAACTCCACTAATTCATGTCATGATGAGGGCCATGACTATTAGTGGGAGATAATTAAATTAAAGTCCAAATTTAATAATGTTTTTTGTCAAATCATGGTTGATTGCTTATGTAATGTTATTTGTTAATGTAGATTAATGGCTTCATCACTTTCACTGCGAAGCATATTAGATACCAACAAACTAACTGGTCCAAATTATGTGGACTGGTTGAGGAACTTAAAGATAGTACTCAGTTCAGAGAAGCTGTCCTATATTCTTGACACCCCTAGTCTAAATCCACTAGGGGATGATGCAACAGAGGAAGATAGGGCCACATACAAGATGTGGCAGAATGATTCCATATCTGTCAAGTGTATCATACTCGCCTCCATGACTAATGAGTTACAGAGGCAGCATGAAAATATGGATACACACTCCATAATGCTCAACCTTAAGGAGCTCTATGGAGAACATAGCCGAACAGCTCGATATGAAATAACCAAGCAACTGTTCAGGGCTAGAATGACAGAAGGTACATCTGTACAAAACCATGTTCTTATGGTTATTGACTTGATCACCCGATTAGGTCAATTGGGTTTTGTGATGGATGGGGAGTTGAATCAAGATCTGATCTTACAATCACTCCCGGACTCATTCTCCCAGTTTGTTCTAAATTATCATATGAACAAACTTAACGCTTCCTTGCCTGAGCTGTTAAACATGTTGAAGACAGCCGAGAGCCATGTTAAAAATAAAAAGGCTCCACTTCTTCTTGTGAGTAATAAGAAGAAGATAGGCAAGAAGGGTTCTGGCAAGAAGAAGCTGAACCCTAAAGGTGGCATGTTCAAGAAGAAGGGAAAGAAGGCCTCAGACAAGATGACCTGCTTCTTTTGCGGCAAAGCGGGACACTGGAAAAGGAACTGCAAGGCTTACCTTGCAAGTTTGAAGCCCGGTGCATCAGATGCACCAAAAGGTATGCATGAGATACATACTATATTAACATTGAATTCTTCCATATCAAATACTTGGGTATTAGATACCGCCTGTGGTTACCATATCTGCAAATCATTGCAGGGGCTGCAGAGGCTTGAAGTATTGAGGGAAGGTGACTTCGAACTCTACGGTGCTGGAGGAGAAATTATCCAAGCTGAAGCTGTAGGGATCTACTATTTGAAGTTGCCTAATGGGAAGATCTTAGAGCTTAAGAAATGTTATTATATGCCTAAGATCATTAGAAATATTATATCTATACCCTTGTTAATAGAACAGGGTTATGTAATGAATGTAAAGAGCAGTGGTTGCTCTATAACATTTTCTAATGAAATTATATGTTCTGGCATATTTTCTAATGGTCTTTTGACTCTATCTCTCAATGATAATATATTTCATATAAATGAAAATGGTAAACGTAAGAGGGAAAATCTTAATAATACTTTACTTTGGCATTGTCGCCTTGGTCATATAAGTGAGACCAGGATTAGTAAGTTATGCAAGGAAAATATCCTTGATCCTTATGATTATGAATCATTAGGAACTTGCGAATCATGTCTCATGGGTAAAATGACCAAGTCTCCATTTAGTGGACATGGAGAGAGGACAACTGAGTTATTAGGACTTGTACATTCTGATGTATGTGGTCCTATGACAACTCAGGCCAAAGGAGGATACTCATACTTCATCACATTTACTGATGATTTATCAAGATTCGGATATGTGTATCTTATGAAACACAAATCCGAAGCTTTTGATAAGTTCAAAGAGTATCAGAGTATGGTCGAAAAACAAACCGAGAAAAGTATAAAAATCCTCAGATCTGATAGAGGAGGAGAATACTTATCCACGGAGTTTTTGGACCATCTTAAAGTTAATGGTATTCTCTCAGAATGGACACCTCCTTTTACACCACAGCTAAATGGTGTAAGTGAAAGGAGGAATCGTACCTTACTAGATATGATACGGTCCATGATGTGCTTCACTGATTTGCCCATTTCCTTCTGGGGTCATGCCTTAGAAACAGCTGCATATATCTTAAACAGAGTACCTTCAAAATCTATCTCTAGCACCCCATATGAGATATGGAGTGGAAAGAAGCCTTATCTTAAATATTTTAAGATATGGGGATGTCCGGCTTATGTTAAAAGGAATTTTGGACATAAGCTAGATGCTAGGTCAGATAAATGTCTATTTATAGGATATCCTAAGGAAACTAGAGGATATCTATTCTATAACCCTACTGAACAAAAGGAATTTGTCAGTAGGCATGCCACTTTTCTTGAAAAAGAATTTATTATACAAAAGAATAGTGGGAGAAATATTGAGCTTAATGAAGTTCAAGAAGAACAAATAGACAATTCTCAACCAGAAGAACACATAATTAGGTTAGAACCAAAACACACAACTCCACCCCGTAGGTCGGATAGAGTGCGACAAACACCTCAGAGGTATGGGTTCGTTATTGAAAATAATGAAGCCCACATCATTGAAAATGATGAACCACTGACCTATACGGAAGCTGTCATGAGTAGGGACTCAGACAGATGGCATCAAGCCATGGAATCCGAGATAGACTCAATGTATGTCAACCAAGTATGGACTTTGGTTGATCCTCCCCAGGGTGTAAACCCAATAGGGAGCAAATGGGTCTATAAGAAAAAGATCGGAGCAGATGGTAAAGTTGAAACTTATAAAGCCAGATTGGTGGCTAAGGGTTTTCGACAAAAACAGGGCATTGATTATGATGAAACATTTTCACCTGTTGCCATGCTCAAATCTATACGGATTATGCTTGCTATAGCAGCATACCATGATTATGAGATCTGGCAGATGGATGTGAAGACAGCATTCCTTAATGGTTTCCTTGAGGAAGAAGTCTACATGTCACAGCCAGAAGGTTTTGTCTTGGAAGATAAACCTAATCAGGTATGTAAGCTAAAGAAATCCATTTATGGATTAAAGCAAGCTTCACGGAGTTGGAACATCAGATTTGATGTAACCATAAAAGAGTTTGGTTTCATCAAAAATGAAGATGAACCTTGTGTGTACAAGAAGACTAGTGGGAGTGCTGTAGTCTTCTTGGTTCTGTATGTGGATGACATACTGCTCATTGGGAATGATATCCCAATGTTACAATCAGTTAAAGTTTGGCTATCCAAACAGTTTTCAATGAAAGACTTGGGAGAAGCATCCTATGTACTGGGTATAAAGATCTATAGAGATAGATCTAAAAGGATGCTGGGCTTATCCCAGTCAAGGTACATTGACTTAGTGCTGAAGAGATTCAGCATGGATGGGAGTAAAAGAGGTTACCTTCCTATGAGTCAAGGAATACATCTCTCAAAAAGGATGTCTCCTAAGACTCCTGAAGAGAGAAATAGAATGAGTTCTATACCCTATGCCTCGGCAGTAGGGTCCATAATGTATGCCATGTTATGTACCAGGCCTGATGTAGCATATGCCTTAGGCATAAGCAGTAGGTTTCAGGCTGATCCAGGAGAGGATCATTGGAAAGCTGTGAAAAATATTCTTAAGTACTTAAGAAGGACTAAGGATATTTTTCTGGTATATGGTGGTTCTGATTTGAAACTAGAAGCTTATTCAGACTCTAGTTTTCAATCAGACCCAGATGATAGCAAATCCATATCAGGGTATGTCTTCACCCTAAATGGTGGTGCAGTAAGTTGGAAGAGTACCAAACAACAGACTGTAGCTGACTCAACTACCGAGGCAGAATACATAGCTGTTAGTGAAGCTGCAAAGGAAGCTGTCTGGATGAAGAAGTTCATCACAGAGTTGGGCGTTGTTCCTGAGATACAGAATCCAGTTCCACTTTACTGTGATAACACTGGAGCTGTGGCTCAAGCTAAGGAACCTAGAGCTCATCACAAATCAAAGCACATTCTAAGACGCTTCCATCTTGTCCGTGAAATCGTGGAAAGACAAGAAGTCTGCATTAAGAGAGTAGAAACAAAGAACAACATAGCAGACCCGTTCACTAAGGCTCTACCGCAGCGGGAGTTTGATCGCCACCTCGATAGTATGGGGTTAAAATTTAAAGGCGATTGGCTTTAGTGCAAGTGGGAGATTGAAGGGAATATGCCCTATAAGCCAATCAATTTGTATCTTCCATAACCATGTAAAGACATTTATTATGAATAAAGGCATCAATTTTATCATACGCTGTGTATTACTGTTCTTAATATATGATAAACCCCATAGATTAGGGTTAAGGTCTTAGGGCTATGATGAGATCATACCAGTGAGACCTAAAACCTTAGAAACCCTAATCTAAAGTATTCCTGGTCGATGGATCATTGAGTAGGGGATCAATGATTCCAGAAAGACCAGCACATTCTATGGAAAGGGTGACTGATCTCACAGTCACATGTGTTTGACACTAATACTAGAATGTGGGTGCTTATTAGAGAATAAGTTCACTGAATTGATCCGACTAGAGAATATCTAATGGAGTCTTATCTGCTTGTCAATAAGATATTCTCCTAGTGGAAGTAATACATGTAATCCTTTGACCTGAGATTACCATGGAACCTTGTATCCATGAAACCATGTTTTGGTTCATACTCATTCATGACTAAGTCATGTACGGGGTGTTCTGGATATGGTGAATTGAATATGGAGGTAATGAGTGGATCAATATGGAAGCAATCACTCCTAGTAAGAGGAGATTACATCCTACATGTTTCAATTAATTGATGAATCGGAAGACTTTGATCAAAGCAAAAATGAATATTGGAAATGGTTTCTAATATTTCATTAATTCATCATTATTAAATTGAAACAAAAATGAATATGATATTGAATTTGACATAATTCCATATTCAGATTCATATTCGGGATGTTCGATGATTGCAGGATTAAATTGTATAGATGCTTCCCACTGAAGGGTATTTTTGGTATTTCCACCAAATTTCATATTTTCTGGGAAGGCATGACACGTTGCTAGACGTCAATCATGTCTTGTAGGATTGATCAAATTAAATTGTTTAATTAGATCATTTATTAGAAAGAGTTCTAATAGTTAAATCGGGTTAGCTCGATTTGACCTAAATCGGCTAGAAAGAGTTCTAACCAAGTTAGGTCAACTTGCACTCGGTCCTACTGCTAGCTAAATATGAAACCCAATGGGTCACACATAAAAGAGAATTAATCAAGAATTTAATTTAGATTAAATTATGTTTGCAAGTGAGACATACTAGCATATGTTGCAAACCCTAGCTTTAAATCGAATTAGATTTGATTTTTGGTTCCTAATTGACCTTAATTTGATTCTAATTGAGCCTAATTAGAGTCTAATTATGTATATCAGGTTTTGGGCTAACCATAGGCTAACCCAAAACATTTTTGCTGCACCCAAATTCCCTTCCATTGCCGCCTCTTTTGTTTTTTGCGCCAAGGAAGAGAGAGAGTCCCAGGGCGCGGGGCTCTCCACTTATGCGCACGAAAATAATTTGAGAAAGATGAAAGGCGTGGACTCTCCTTCTCATGAGGCGCCTTTTGACGCCGCCACTTCTGGTTTAGCGCCGATTGGAGAGAGAGTCCCAGTGCGCTGGGACTCTGCTTTTTGCGCACGCAACAAATGAGAAATGTTTTGGAGCGGCTTCCAATATGATTTAGCGCCTTGTTTGGAGTCCATGGGATAGGCATCCAACGGCTAAGAGTGTTTTAAGAAGGAATGAAGTCGCAGATTGACTTCCCGGTTGCGCGAAATAACGTAACTTCGGAACTGCGCCTTCTCATTTCTTAAAAACACGCGACTTTTCTTCTCAGAAAAGCCGTGGATTTAAATCTGAAAAGCCGTGAGAAAGGTTGCAAACCTTGGATTGGCATCTCTGCATTTTCTATTTAAAGGCAAGGGAATTGGGTTGGAGTTTTTTATGTGATTTTCTTTCCTCTTCCCAAGACTGTTTATTTCCTTTCTTGTTTTTTAACAGAGTCTCCTTCACAGAAGTTTTCTTCTGTCGAGACTTTTGTACGTAACAAGAATAAGAGATAAACTCTTAAAGGATAAAGGAAAAGAAAAGGGTTAAATCCTTCTCCAAATATTCTTCCACTAAAGGAGAGCATTAGTTCACTCTATTCAAGAAAAAGGGTGTTTCTTTTAGCCTAGTGTTCAAGGGAAGATAAAGCCATAAAAGGGAAGAAGGAAGTGCCAAGAAGAGGAACCATTTGTTGATGAAGCTAGTGTCTTGATTTCTACTCTTGTGGATCACCATTGGAGGGCGGACGTGTGGACGCCTAGTGGAGAATTCGTTTTCATATTCAAAAGTTTATCTTCATCAACTTGGAATTAGCAAATCAAGGTTGGTGAACTTAACCTAATATAATGTATGCATGATTTAGTTCTTAATAAGTAGATCTTGGGAAATTGATTTGGTATAGGTAGACATAAAATTTTGAATTCCATGTCTATACCATGGACACCGAATCACATCAATTGAGCTAGTTTTCTTTCTGAGTCCTGTATATGTTAGTCCAAGTCCAGTGAAGACTCGGTACAAATGAAGACTGGTGAGGACACAAGAGCTAGAAAGAAAAAGCAAACCTTTTCAAATTCAATTTGGATCACCAATGAGTAAGTCCATGTGTTCTTCACAAAGAATACTCGAGTCCCAGTTATTTTGAGTTGTAATTAGGTCAAATTGAGTTCTAATTTGATCAAATTGAGTATAATTTGGTCAATTAGGATTGTTGGGTTACCAATTGAGTCCATTGAATCCATCAATTGGTTTAAGAGTCTTGTAAATAGCATTATTTTGCTTTCTTTGATGAATTGTCTAGTTTGAGTCCTGTAATTAGTGCTTGAATAAGTTAAGAGGTCTCATAAGTACCTAAGACCTAAGTTGTCATTACCTTGGTAGGCAATTATAGGTAAAAAAAGGGTTGTCCAAATTTACATCCAGACATCCAGACATCCAGATATCCAGACATCAAGACAAGAAGATAGTTTGAATGTCATCCTTATCCAAGAGAGGCGCCCATCCCATCCTATTATTTTTCTTCGTACATTCCAATTTCAAGGAGGCGCCCATTTAAAAGATGTAAAGCAGAAGGACTCTGCCTTTCATCTAGCGTTCCCCCTCATATTTTTGTCACCCATTCCAGATGATGCCCATATCCATTAAAAAATTAAATGGGAGGAAGAGCCCAAGATAGGTGAAGATATTTACAAGAAGATTTCAAATTCAAAAGGACTATCCCATGATTGCCGATCAAAGAGATGTGATGCCAATTAAGATTAAAAAGAAAGATAGCGCCAAAGGAAGAAGGATTAGCGCCAAGGAAGGGTAGCGTGCCATTTTTTTTTGCACATTTTCTCAATGGCCCAAGTCAATTTAAATTTCAAATTCAATGAGTGTTTGAATTTAAATGTAATTTAAATTTGAAAGAGTCCTATGGTATCTTCATGTGTGAAGAACTCTATATATAGGACCCCATACCCTTTGTAATTATTGATTATTGAATTATGAAATGAAATGCTGTATTTTTCCACAAAGTCAGAGTAGGCTTAGTGATTTTTTCTAAGGATGGGGAGGTCATTGAGTGGAGGTTCTGCCAGATTTGACAATTGCTACCTATCTTCTTCAAGCTCTTCGAATCCAACCTTTCTGTTTTCCCATTTCGGATCTGAATTATATCAATCTTAAGTTTTGTTTGCTGCCTTCTTCGCAGATCCCAGGTGTTCAAGGACCTTAAAGGATGGATCCTTTGCTTCCGAACCAAGATCTGATGGTGGATCTGAAATCTAGAGTCCTGATCTTCATCTTACTGCGAAATCAGAGCGACCGAGCAGCAGATCCAACTCAATTCAATGTGAATCTCCATTGGGATAAGTAACCAACCCTTTTCTTGATAGATTTGGTAATTGAAGCATGGAATAGCCTGATCTAAGATGGTTTCCTAGCCGTCGAGTCCATATTCTTCATAGCTTGAGGAGCGGATCGCGGGTAAGTGGTTAATTGCCTTCTCTATTCTTTCAATCTATTATGTTAGTTGCTTTACTATGATCATTGCTCTCTTAAATTATCTAGGCTTAAATTGAATCATCTTACACCGCATCATAACTGTCCCGCATCATCTTTATTGATATCAGAGCTGGCATTCCACATCATTATTGGTATTAGAGCCTTAGGTTAGATTAGGGTTTCATGCTTGCTGAATTCTGCACATACCTGAACTTGATCTATGTAGAACACCATATTAGATTAGTTATCTTCGTCTGAAATTAATTTTCTGTTAATCCCCAGTAAGTCAGTAATTAGAATCTTAAATTTTATTAAAAAATAATAAAAATTTATTTTTCTACAATTTTTTTAATCCCTGCTGCATAGTTTAGGTCTGCTGCAATTCTTTTGACCTAGTTTCGATATCTTTCATCATTGATATCCGAAACTTAGTCCATTTTATTTTTTTTCATTAATCTAAGCCAAAACAAACTCAAATCTAAATCTTCCTTATAAATTTCAGATCTGACAGTTTAAAAAAAAAAAAAAAAAATTTAATTATTTTAGAGTACTTTGGTGGAAGGAAATCACGTCTCCTGAGCGAATATACGAAAGTATATTTATGACCCATGGGAGTAATGAGCTATGGCCGGACGTGATAACCAAAGATTGAAGTTTGTTTTGTGCTTGAGTGTATGCTTGCTTGCTGGAATTTTTGTGATTTGTGTGTTTAAGATTGCTTGGTTAATTTCTTAAGCACAAATTAGGGTTTCTTTGGCACATTCAAATTCCACTAAAAAATTAATTCCTGCAATTTAAATCTAAAATCCAAAATCTTAAATTTAAAATTTGAATCTGAAATATAAATTTAAATTTTAAAATTTAAAGTTTAAATTTTGAGTTGTTAGTGGTTTCTTATCATATCTTGGTAACTAGAATTGATTGTGCATTCATATTTTAAACCAATTCTAAGGGCAAGTAATATAACATAAGGGAAGGATTGAGACCCTTTCCTTAGCCCAAAACAACCAACCCCATTTGCATAGTCCTAAGCCTTAATTAAAATTGAGTAGCACTTAAAGCTAGGGAAAGCAACAGGTCGGGTTTTATATACGTGTTAACCCATTATAGTAGTCACTTCTGTGTGTGCTTCTGAGAATTGGTGTTTAAGGCTAGAGGTCCAGAGGCAAACGCTCTAAGTGGATTGATGGTTCTTTAATTAGGACATCACGAAAGTTAGAGGAGCCTCTCACCACCCCACCTCTTACCTGGCCAATCGAGGAGTTACTACAATCTTGGTTATTACCTTAACTAAGCACTATATTGGCCCTTAGGTCTAGGAACCTTAGACTTAGGTTGATTTGTATTGTTTGTACTGCATGACCACTAGGGTACGTACCCCATACAAAGATCAACAGACTCAAGCCAGTACATTTGCATCTATAGATTTCAGTCCAGAAAGCCTAATGCATACTTTGACTAAACAGTTTAAGCATACTTTGACTGAACAGTTTAGGCAGTTGAGTGGTAGGCTAGGAGGTGTAATGTCTGGTTGAGACACATGAGATTCCTCAAGGGTTCCAGTTCATATTCCTAGAGCCCAACGTCTTGATTCTATTCCTAATCCAAATACTAGACGCCCAATTCAGGATGAAATTGAAGAAGATAGAGCCTTTAGGAGTGTTAAATTTGATGCACCAACGTTCGATAGGATCTTAGATCCTAAGGTTTATACGGATTGGGAGAGTGACATGGATCAACATTTCGAATAGTATGAAATGTCGAAAGAGCAAAAGGTGAAATTTGCAAAATTCAAGTTAATCTGACAAGCATGATTGTATTGGGGTAATACTGAGAGATTGACCCTTCAGAGAGGACACATGCCCATAGTTACATGGAGGGATATGAAGGACAAGTTGAGAGAGAAGTATGTGCCATTAACATATCAACAAAGGCTATTGGATCAATGGCTGGACTTGACCCAAGGTAGTAAGACCGTGACCGAGTACATTGCGAAGTTCGATGAGTTTGTTATGCGATGTGGTGTAGTCGAGTCATAATCTGGTTTAGAAAAGGCTTGAATGAGGATATTAGAAGGGAACTATTTCTAAGCGAAGTACAAGATTTGGAATATGCTTACCAGGTTGCTAGAGACTGTGAACGATTTTAAAGAAGACAACCTATCTATTGACCTGAACTCAATAGGTTAGTAACCCTATAAATAGGTCAAGCCAAGTTCCTGTTAGCCAGCCTAGTCAACCCATACCAGTAGGTCGAGTGGATGATCGAGGAAAGGCACCAATTGGTCAAAAGGATGATCGAGGAAAGGCACCAATGGGTCGTATGAATGACAAAGGAAGAGCACCTATAGTATGTGGAGAAGGAAGTCAAAATATAGAGTGTTATAGGTGTCATCAGGTTGGTCATTTTGCTAACAAGTGCCCTGTACAGAACCTACACATAGGAGAGATAGGAGAAGAAGAGGAAACTGAAGCAGCTGAAGAGTGTGGAGAGGAAGTATATGAAGCTGAGCTTGATTTAGCAGAGGAGTATGAAGGTAATGAGGAGGAAATAGAGTCACCTGACCTTGTAGGAGTTGTTAGGTGTATTCTAGCTCAGACCAGGAAGAATGAGGACTGGCGTAGGACCAACATCCTGCAAACCTTGATCAAATTAGGGGACAAAGTATGTAAGATCATTGTAGATAGTGGGAGCTGTATCAATGCTATTTCTACCAATGCAGTCAAAAGTCAAGGTTTACCTATAGTATCCCATCCCAACCCCTATAAGGTTTCATGGATTGATGCAACCTCAATTCCCATTAAGTCGATTTGTCAGGTCACAATCCATTTCCAGTCATACCAAGAGAAGGTCTGGTATGATGTGTTACCAATGGGAGTCAGTAGAATAATTTTGGGAAGACCTTGGTTATATGACCATGATGTTACCCTATTTGGAAGATCAAATTCTTGTTCCTTTAATTATCAGGGAAAGAGGATAGTCATAAATTCAACCCCACCCAAGGATCACATTAAGAGGGGCTCCAGTAATCTGAAAGAAGAGAAGCCAGGATTGAACTTAATTACTGCTAAGGAAATGGAAAAAGAAATCATTGAAGGTGCACCCATTGGAGTTTTGGTGGTTAAAGAGATTCATGAACAACCTAAACCTGAACACCCTAAGGAAGTTGTAGAGCTTTTGAAAGACTTTCAGGATGTGTTTCCTGAAGACTTTCCAAATGAACTGCCACCATTAATGGACATCCAACATGCCATAGATCTAGTCCCAGGAGCTATGTTGCCAAATCTCCCACATTATAAGATGAATCCTAAATAACACTTAGAGATGCAAAGACAAGTAGGGGAGCTTTTTCAAAAAGGATTCATTAGGGAGAGTCTTAGTCCTTGTGCAGCTCCAGCCTTGTTAACCCCCAAGAAAGATGGCACTTGGAGAATGTGTGTCGACAGTAGAGCCATTAATAAAATCACTATTAAATATAGGTTTCCAATTCCCCGTTTGGATGATATGTTAGATATGATGGCCGTATCAACCATTTTCTCGAAGATTGATCTTAAAAGTGGCTATCATCAAGTTAGGATCATAATTGGGGATGAATGGAAAATAATAGCATTTAAGACTAAGGATGGTTTGTACGAATGGTTGGTAATGCCTTTTGGTTTGTCTAATGCTCCTAGCACTTTTATGAGGATAATGACCCAAGTATTAAGAGCCTTTATAGAAAAATTTATAGTTGTATACTTTGATGATATCCTCATATATAGTAAAACAAGGAAGGATTTGTTAGACCATCTTTATCTAGTGTGTCAGACCCTTAGGAAAGAAAACCTATATGCCAATCTTAAGAAGTGTACCTTCATGACCACTAGGATAGTCTTTCTAGGTTTTGTAGTGACCCCAGAGGGAGTGTCAGCTGATCTTGAGAAGATCAAATCAATAGTTAAGTGGCCCATACCTAGGAATATCCACGATGTCCATAGTTTTCATGGATTAGCCACCTTCTATAGAAGATTTATCAAAGGATTTAGTACCATTGTGGCATCGATTACAGATTGCATTAGGAAGGGAGCCTTTAAGTGGACCAAGAATGCTGATAGAGCCTTCCTAGAGATAAAAGAGAAGATGACACAAGCCCTGATCTTGAGACTTCTTGATTTTTCTAAAGTATTTGAAGTTGCTTGTGATGCTTCGGGTGTTGGCATAGGAGGAGTACTTAGTCAAGAGAGTTATCCTGTAGCCTTTTTTAGTGAAAAATTAAATGAGGCTAAATCCAAGTACTCAACCTACGATAAAGAGTTTTATGCAGTAGTACAAGCATTAAAATATTGGAGACATTATTTACTACCACAGGAATTTATTTTGTACTCTGACCATGAGGCACTTAGGTTTCTAAACTCTTAGAAGAAATTAAATCCAAGACATGCTAAGTGGGTAGAGTATCTCCAGTCTTATACTTTCGTGTTGAAGCATTGAGCTGGTTTAGAAAATAAGGTTGCATATGCCCTTAGTTGCCGATCAATGTTGTTGAATTGTGTCAGTACTGAGGTTATTGGATTTGACAAGCTCAAGGACCAGTACGAGTCTTGTCCAGATTTTGGAAAAATTTATGAGAAAATTAAGCAAGGACCATCTAGTTTGGATAGTGATTATACTTTGCGAGATGGTTATCTTTTTAAGGGAAATAAGCTTTGCATACCTAGAACATCCCTTAGGAAATTTTTGATTTGGGAGATCCATGCTGGAGGCTTAGCAAGATATTTTGGAAGAAATAAGACTATTCTGGCAATGGAGGACCAATTCTTCTGGCCAAGTCTTAAGAGAAATGTAGCACAAATAGTGGCTAGGTGTAGAACTTGTGCTGTTGCGAAGCAGCAAAGACAGAACACTGGCCTCTATACCCCTTTGCTTGTGCCCGACTTCCCTTAGCAAGATCTAAGTATGGACTTTGTTCTAGGTTTACCAAAAACCATGAGGCGACACGATTCCATCTTTGTCATGGTTGACAGATTTTTCAAAATGGCGCATTTCATTCCTTGTTCACAAACATTCGATGCCTCTAGAGTCGCCAAACTTTTCCTAGATGAGGTGGTCATATTACATGGTTTACCCAAGACAATTATGTCTGATAGGGATGTACGATTCACAAGTTATTTCTGGAAAACCCTTTGGCATATGTTAGAGACTAAGCTGAAGTTTTCTACAACTTATCACCCTCATATTGATGGCCAGACCGAGGTAGTGAACCGAAGTCTAGGAAACTTATTAAGATGTCTAGTAGGGGAGAATACTAGCAATTGGGACCTATTACTGTCTAGAGCTGAGTTTGCTTAGAATAGTTCAGTCAATAGGTCTACTGGTAAGAGTCCTTTTGAAATTGTACATGGGTACAAGCCACAAAAGCCTTTAGATTTGATTCCATTACCCATGCATGCCTGCATTTTTGAATCAGCCGAGTCATTTGCACAACATGTCAAAGCATTGCATAAAGAAATTAGTAACAAAATTATATAGTGCAATGAATCATATGAGCACGAGGCTAACTTACATAAGAGATTTAAAGAGTTTAACGAAGGAGACTTCGTCATGATCAGGTTATGACCTGAGCGGTTTCCAATCGGAACCATGAAGAAACTACATGCTCATAGTGCTGGACCGTATAGGATTATAAAGAAGATTGGACCTAATGCTTTTATTCTAGACTTACCATCTGAGTTAGGTATTAGTTCGACCTTCAATATATCTGATCTAGTCGAGTTTAAGGAACCAATGGTGATACCTAGTGAGCCATTTGATCCTGATCCCACCTTTGAGAGTGACCCTATCCTAGAATGTCCACCAGCCAAATTACCAGAGAGGAGAGAAAAGATTGAGCAGATTATGGATGATTATATCATAACTACTAGAAATAAGAACTACCAAAGATATCTTGTTCGTTGGCAAGGGAGACCTGAGTCTAAGGATTCTTGTATCACCAGAGAGGATCTTCAAAAGTTGAACCCTGACTTGCTAGAACATTACCAGAGCTGAATTGACCCATACTCGATGGGATCGAGTTCCTCCCACTCTGGGAGAATTGGTGAGGACACAAGAGCTAGGAAGAGGAAGCAAACCTTTTTCAATTCAATTTGGATCACTAATGAGTGAGTCTATGTGTTCTTCACAAAGAACACTCGAGTCCCTGTTATTTTGAGTTGTAATTAGATCAAATTGAGTTGTAATCTGATCAAGTTGAGTGTAATTTGGTCAATTAGGATTGTTGGGTTACCAATTGAGTCCATTGAGTCCATCAATTGGTTTAAGAGTCTTGTAAATAGCATTATTTTGCTTTGTTTGATGAATTGTCTAGTTTGAGTCCTGTAATTAGTGCTTGAATAAGTTAAGAGGACTCATAAGTACCTAAGACCCAAGTTGTCATTACCTTGGTAGGTCAATTTTAGGTAAAAAAAGGGTTGTCCAAATTTATATTCAGACATCCAGACATCCAGACATCCAGACATCTAGACATCCAGACATTGGGACATCAAGACATCAAGACAAGAAGACAATTTGAATGTCATCCTTATCCAAGAGAGGCGCCCATCCCATCCTATTTTCCTTCGTACATTCCAATTTCAAGGAGGCGCCCATTTAAGAGAAGTAAAGCAGAAGGACTCTGCTTTTCATCTGGCGTTCCCCCTCATATTTTTGTCACCCATTCCAGATGACGCCCATATCCATTCAAAAATTAAATGGGAGGAAGAGTTCTAGATAGGTGGAGATATATACAAGAAGATTTCAAATTCAAAAGGAGTTTCATCAAAAAATCAAAGAGTTCTCCCTTATCAAGTTATATCCTTTCATCTTCATTTCAAATGGAGTCTTATCTACAAATCAAGGAAGGATTAAGCAAGCCTTTATTTTAAAATTCAAGTGTAGGGTTCAAATTCAAATATTCTATCCCATGATTGCCGATCAAAGATATGTGATGCCAATTAAGATTAAGAAGAAAGTTAGCGCCAAAGGAAGAAGGATTAGCGCCAAGGAAGGGTAGCGTGCCATTTTTTGTTGCACATTTTCTCAAGTGGCCCAAGTCAATTTAAATTTCAAATTCAAGGAGTGTTTGAATTTAAATGTAATTTAAATTTGAAAGAGTCCTATGGTATCTTCATGTGTGAAGAACTCTATACATAGGACCCCATACCTTTTGTAATTATTGATTATTGAATTATGAAATGAAATGCTGTCTTTTTCCACAAAGCTGAGTAGGTTTAGTGATTTTCTCTAAGGACAGGGAGGTCCTTAAGAGGTCAAGGTGGGGAGGTCCTTGAGAGCTCAAGGTGGTGAGGTCCTTGAGTGGAGGTTCTATTGGATTCGACAATTGCTATCGATCTTCTTCAAGCTCTTCGAATCCAAACTTTCTGTTTTCCCATTTTAGATCTGAATTACGTCAATCTTAAGTTTTCATTGCTGCATTCTTTGCAGATCCCAGGTGTTCAAGGACCTTAAAGGATGGATCCTTTGCTTCCGAACCAAGATTTGATGATGGATCTGAAATCTAGAGTCCTGATCTTCATCTTACTACGAAATCTGAGCGACCAAGCAGCAGATCAAACTCAATTCAAAGTGAATCTCCATTGGGGTAAGTGACCAGCCCTTTTCTTGTTAGATTTGGTAATTGAAGCATGGAATAGCCTGATCTAAGATGGTTTCCTAGCTGTCGGGTCCATATTCTTCATAGCTTGCGGAGCGGATCGTGAGTAAGTGGTTAATTGCCTTCGTTATTCTTTCAATCTATTATGTTAGTTGCTTTACTATGATCATTGCTCTCTTAAATTATCTAGGCTTAAATTGAATCATCTTACACCGCATCGTAACTATCCCGCATCATTTTTATTGATATCAGAGCTGGCATTCCGCATCAAAGACTAAGCCAGTAAAAGTTAAGATCACCCTTTAACTTAGTCAAAAAAATCAGAAGCCTGGAAGCCAAATCGAAAGCCTTGGAGCCCTGGACCACAACCTGAAGCAAACTGGGCCAGCCAAGGCCCGAGAGAGGAGTTAATTGGCACCATCACCCTATGGTCACCACCCTTCGTCGGCCACTTAGGGTCACCTCCCTTGGCAGACCAAGGCAAGAGAGAGAGAGAGAGTAATTTAACGGAAATCAAATCCTAGACCTGCCTTGCCTTCTAGCTAGGGTTTGGGTGTGATTCCAATTCCTAGGAAAAGTCTATTGTATCCTTACTTGGGGGCCAATTTAGTGAGTCTATTTAAGAGACTCTATTCTCTTGTATGAAGGCACATTTTTGAATGAATACAACTTAGGTTTCCATCTACTATGTGCTATCTACTATGTGCTAAGAAAATTCTGTGTGAAACCCTCCTCTCCTTATGTCTAGTGTGCCCAGTCTCCAACTACCATCCACCTCTCCAAGCCCTGGCCGCCCAACCCCAAACACTTCTTCCTCTTACTGTTTTAACTTTGTTTTTTCATCCTTGCTTAGTTTTTTAACCCTTGACAGGCTGTTTGTAGGTCCCTCGACTTCTATAAATCCAACGACTCTAACCAAGCAGCAATTGGATCACCAGGTTGAAAGCCGAGAATCTATGGATCTCTGGCTTGATCATCTAGGCTGCATCCTAGAGCGAGAACGATCCCTTCATCTACGATCTTCCTTGGGTGCATCAACCATTTCCAGGTACACCCCTCTGCTTGTCAGTATCTTTATTGAATGGGAACTAGCCCAACCGAGACTTCTCAGCCTCGACGGTCCTCTTTCTTATTGATTTTTAGGTTCTACTTTGCATGCTGTAGTTTTTTAATTGCATAGAATTCTCTACTTAGGTTCTTGGTCTATTCTTTGAAAATTAAATACATCACTTAATCTTTAAAAATTATAAAAATAATTATGCATGCATTGTAGTTCCGCATCATTTGGTATCAAAGCCTGTCTGGGCTCAGTTCTCTTTGCATATTCAGATCGGGTGCTTCACCATGGCCGTCCGGTCATAGGAGACAAGTGGGGCTGCAAGACCCTCTCTTCCCAATCTACAGGATCTCCTATGGCATGTAAGGGTGCCGCTGTGATTTGACCCCTGAAGAAGAAAATAAAGAGTTCATTAGGGTTTTTTTGCATTTTGGCCTTTTCAGTATATAGCATGATTTTTCAATTGTTTCTACTAATATAAAACCCAGAAAAATCTGAAATTTATTTTTTTGAATTCTTTGTAATTTTAGATTAATTTTTAAATTTTTTTCAAAAATTATTTTGATTTGTGGATTTTCTATCAGCCGAAATACTGCCTAAGAATAGTTTTGCCCTATTTTTGACAGCAAAGTCAATTTCAGCAAGTTTAGGGTTGTTTTAGTATAATTTTTGCATATCTTATAATTTTGGCATATTTCTTGCATATTATGTCATTATCTATAAATTATATTTCTATTTTAAAAAGTACCAAAATAAAAAAATATACATATACTCATAAAATACCAAAAACACCTAAAAGCCTAATTTGTAATTTCATCTGCCGCCATCATTGCATAATTAACTTACGGGCATCACTATTCAAGATAAATGGAGGACATTACCTTTTCTTAGCCCAAAAACCACATCCCTTGCATTCAGTCCCAAGCCTAATTTAAAATTAACTAGACTTAATTCGCCTTAGTGGGCTAAGGACACCAATCGGTCAGGTTCGATCATTGTGGGATGACTAGTGCACCCAATTCATCTCCTATTACTGGATGACAGTGTCTAGGCTAGAGGTACAGTGTCAAACGACCTAAGTGGATCAGTGGTTCCTTAATTGGGTCCCTGCGAGAGCAGGAGGCCTCCCACCATCCCACCTCTTACCTGGCCAATAGAAGGACTAGGATTTGAATTATGCGTAAGTTGAGTCAACCCATTCTGATTGGGCTGTAGGTCTAGGCAGCTGTAGTCGAGTTAGTGTTGAGTCTTGCATGTGCACTAGATCAGGAGCTCATATCATCCACCATCTCCATCTTTGGCTGAACCCATGGAAAATCTTGAAGCCCAAATTAAAGCCCTTACTGAGCAGCTAGCCCAAACCTTCATCCAAGTTAATCATGGGTTTGACTAGATGGATCATAGGCTAGGAACCCTAGAAGAGACATGTAGGACCCATTCTGAAATTGGTCTTGAGTCACCTCCCCATCTAAGGAGAACCCCTCGCCGTGACCCTTACTATGAGGCTAATCTTAGGAGGACCCCAAACCCTGATCCCTAACTTGAGGCTAAACCAAGGAGAGCCCATCATCAAGACCCAGTCCAAGAGGTTCGTCCAAGAAGACCCAATTAGGACTTTATAGACCATTAAGACGATCCTATAGGAACATTAAACTTGATGCACCCACTTTTGATGGTTGTCTTGACCCAAAGGTTAATATAAAATGGGAGGGAGAAGTTGATCAGTATTTTGAGTGGTACGATATATCTGAGGACTATAAGTATAGGTTTACGAAGCTTAAGTTGGTCTGCCAGGCTAGGTTATATTGGGCTAATGTTTTGAGAGCACTTAGACTAGGAGGCCATGAACCCATAGTCACCTGGAGGGCCATGAAGGCTAATCTTAGAAGGAAATACATTCCAACCTCATATCGTCATGGTTTGTTGGATCAATGGCAAAGATTGAGTCAGGGCAACAAGAGTGTAGATGAGTACATCACGAAATTTGATGAGTATTCTATGAGATGTGACATAAATGAGGCAGAAGATGTTGTTCGGTCTAGATTTAGGGCAGACCTTAGAGATGATATTAAGAGGGAGCTCTACATGAGAGAGGATAGTGACCTGGACCATGCCTACCAGATTGCTAGGGATTATGAGCATTTTCAGAGAGGGCGCATCTACCGTAAACCTGAGCCCACTAGATATCCTAGTCAGTACCTAGGAGCTAGCCAGCCCCACCAGAGCCGCCCCAGCCCTAGCCAACCTAACCCGAGTTAACCAAGTCTGAGTCACCCTGACCTGAGTCGACCCCAGCCTAGTACTTCTTTGACCCATATAGATGTTAGAGATAAATTTGTAGAGGGCCACAGGAGTCCCAGTCCCCAGAAGACCTATTTTAAATGTCAAAAATCAGGCCACTTTGCTAGCTAGTGCCTAGTTAGTGCCTTAGACTTAGGTGAGCTAGAAGAAGAGGAGCCTGAACCTGTAGCTGAACCTGAGGGAGAAATCTATAAGGCTGATGACCAATTATTGGATGAGTATGATGGAGAGGAAGAGATACCTGTATCTGAGGACCTGTTAGGCATGGTTAGGTGCATCTTGACCCAAACCCCAGTTAAGGAAGATTGGCATAGGACTAACTTCCTTCAAACCTTTGTTAATATAGGGGGTAAGGTTTTTAAGATCATCATAGACAGTGGGAGTTGTGTCAATGCCATCTCTGCTAGTATAATCAAATCTTTAGGGTTGACTACAGTTCCCCATCCTAGCCCTTACAAGGTTTCTTGGATAGATTCCACCTCCATCCAGATCAAGTCTAGGTGCCAAATCTTAGTTAATCTACAATCTTATAAGGAAAAGATTTGGTGTGATGTGCTTCCCATGAAAGTAAGTAGTACCATTTTAGGTAGACCTTGGCTTTATGATAATGATGCAACCCTGTTTGATCGAACCAATATCTGTGCTTTCAGTCACCATTGGAATAAGTTTGTTATCCACCTAGCTGCACCTAGAGACCCAGTTAAGAGAGGTTCCAGTAGCCTTAAGGACAAGAAACCAGGAGTTAATCTAATTAAGGCTAAGGAGTTAGAGAAAGAGATTGCCAAGGGTAACCTTATTTGGATCTTGACCACCAAAGAAATCCATAAGCCGATCCAAAAAGAACACCCTCCAGAAATTATTGAGGCTCTTAAAAAATTTGAGGATGTCATCCCTGATAATTTAGCTAATCAATTAGCACCCCTTAGAGACATCCAACATGCCATAGATCTGGTCCTATAAGCCACTTTACCAAACCTTCCTCACTATAGAATGAACCCCAGTGAGCATCAAGAATTACAAAAACAAGTGGAAGAGTTACTTAGGAAGGGTTTCATTAGGGAGAGCTTGAGTCCATGTGCAGTCCCTGCTCTACTGATCCCTAAGAAAGATGGTACCTGGAGGATGTGTGTAAATAGTAGAGCCATCAATAAGATAACTATGAAATATAGGTTTTCCATCCCGTGATTGGATGACATGCTAGATATGATGGCCGGTGCTAAAGTTTTCTCAAAGATAGACCTTAAGAGCAGCTATCTTCAGGTTAGGATTACACTTGGGGATGAGTAGAAGACCACATTCAAGACTAAGGATGGCCTATTTGAGTGGGTTGTGATGCCTTTTGGGCTTTCAAATGCACCAAGTACATTTATGAGGATTATGACTCAAGTCCTGAGAGAATATAATAGAAAATTTGTTGTGGTCTATTTTGATGATATCTTGATCTATATCAGGACTAAAAAGGACCACCTTAGTCACCTTAGATTAGTATGTCAGACCCTTAAGGAGAATAACCTCTATGCCAACTTTAAGAAATGTGAGTTCATGACACATATAGTTATCTTCCTAGGTTTTGTTGTCACCCCTGAGGATGTTTCTGTAGATCCTGAAAAGGTTAGGGCAATTGTTGAGTGGCCTGTACCCACTAGTATCCACGACGTGCATAGTTTCCAGGGCCAGCAACCTTTCATAAGAGATTTTTTAGGGGTTTTAGTACTATCATCGCACCAATAACCGATTGCATTAGGAAGGGTACATTTGAGTGGACCAAAGCAGCTGATAAGTCCTTCCTAGAACTTAAGGATAAGATGACCCATGCACCCATCCTTAGATTACCTGACTTCTCAAAGGTGTTTGAGGTCACTTGCAATGCCTCGAGAGTAGGAGTAGGTGGGATACTAAGTCAAGAAAATCACCCTGTGGCCTTCTTTAGTGAAAAGCTGAATGAGGCTAAACATAAGTACTCTACCTATGACAAGAAATTTTATGTGGTAGTCTAGGCCCTTAGATGTTGGAGACATTATTTACTATCACAGGAGTTTATCTTATTTTCTGAGCATGAGGCACTCCAATTCTTAAACTCTCAAAAGAAACTCAACCCATGGCACGGTAAATGGATTGAGTACATTCAAGCATACACCTTTGTCCTGAAACACCATGCCAGAACAAACAATATGGTAGCAGACGCCCTTAGCCATAGGTCTTTGCTTTTAGGTTCAGTCAGCACCCAAGTCATAGGGTTTGATAGATTAAAGGAAGAGTATGAAGCTTGCCCAGACTTTGGTGACATTTACTAGTCCCTTAAGCCAGGACCATCCAGTACCCATAGTGAGTATACCATTCAGGATGGCTACCTATTCCAAAATAATAGACTTTGTATCCCTAGAACTTCTTTTAGAGAATTGTTGATTTGGGAGACCCATGCTGGAGGTTTAGCTGGTCACTTTGGTAGGAATAAGACAATTTCAGCAATAGAAGACCAGTTTTATTGGCCAAGTTTGAAAAGGCATGTTGCTCAGATTGTAGGTTGGTGCAGAACTTGTGCTATTGCAAAATAGCAGAAGCAAAATACTAGTCTCTACACACCTTTACCAGTGCCTGATCATCCTTGGCAGGATCTCAGTATGGACTTTGTGTTAGGATTACCTAAGACCCAGAAAAGATACAATTCTATCTTTGTAGTGGTCGATAGGTTCTCTAAGATGGCTCACTTCATCCCATGTTCCCAGACATTTGATGCATCTAGAGTAGCCAAGCTTTTCTTAGACAATGTGGTTAGACTCCATGGCCTACCCAAGACCATCGTATCTGATAGGAATGTTAGGTTCACCAATTATTTCAAGAAAACCCTCTGGCACCTGTTAGGGACCAAGCTTAAGTTTTCTACAGCCTACCACCCCCAAACAGATAGCCAAACTGAAGTGGTGAACCATAGCCTAGAAAACATCCTTAGTTGCTTGGTAGGTGAACACATTGAAAATTGGGACCTATTATTGCCTAAAGTAGAGTTCGCCTACAATAGCTCAATAAATAGGACCATGGGCAAGAGTCCTTTTGAGATAGTCCATGATTATAAGCCTAATCGCCCCATTGATCTGATTCCTTTACCTATTCATGCACGAGTCTTAGAGTCTATAGAATCATTCGTACAACATATTAAAGACTTGCATAAAGACATTAGCCAAAAGATTAACCTAAGCAATGAAATATATAAGAAATTGGCTAATTCCCGAAAAAGGGCCTAGGAATTTGATGTAGGAGATTCTATCATGATTAGGATTAGGCCTGAGTAGTTCCCACCTAGGACCGTCAAAAAGCTTCATGCTCGCAAAGCCACACCTTTTAAAGTGATAGAGAGGGTTGGGCCAAATGCCTATGTATTAGATTTGCCTTCGGATTTAGGCATTAGTTCTACTTTCAGTATCACAGACCTGGTTGAGTATAGGAAACCGACAACGATACCCAGTGAGGGCTTTGGACCTACTCCTTCCATTATGAGTGACCCTAGCCCAGAGTGTCCACCAATTATTTGGCCAAGAGAGGAGAACAGATCGAGCATATCCTGGTTGATCAAGCCATCACAACCTAGGGCCGCAGCTATCAACACTACCTGGTCCGATGGCAAGGCTTGCCAGAGCTAGACAATTCATGGATTTCTCGAGAGGACTTGCAGCACCTCGACCTAGACCTTCTCAAGAGATATGTGAGCCAGTGTGATCCTTACTCGACAAGGTCGAGTTCCTCCCATCCCGGGAGAATTGGTGCGGACAACAAAGGCACCAGAATAAGACAGAGGCTTCTCAACCTTCTATGGACTACTTAGTACTGTTTGAGTCTATTTGTAATAAGGGCTTAGCCTAATTGAGTTGTCATTTTCATTATTTGAATCCTGTACCAGTTAGCTCATGTTGAGCTAGTTTTTTTTCTATGTCCTGTATATGTTATTCCAAGTCTAGTAAAAACTCAGTACGAGTGATGACCAAGCCAGTACAAGTATAGATCAACCCAACTTGCAGTTATGAAGACCATGGAAGGCCTAGTAGAAGAAATCAAAAGCCCGGGAGCCAAATAAAAAGCCTTGGAGCCCTGGACCGTAGCCTGAAGCAAACTAGGCTAGCCAAGGCCTAGGAGAGGAGTTAATTGCTGCCATCATCCTATGGTCACCACCCTTGGTCGGCCACTTAGGGTCACCTCCCTTGGCCGACCAAGGCAAGAGAGAGAAGGAGTAATTTAAGGGAAATCAAATCCTTGACCTACCATGTATTCTAGCTAGGGTTTGGGTGGGATTCAAATTCCTAGGAAAAGTCTATTGTATCCTTACTTGGGGGCCAAGTTAGTGAGTCTATTTAAGAGACTCTATTATCTTGTATGAAGGCACTTTTTTGAATGAATACAACTGAGTTTTCCATCTGCTGTCTACTATCTACTGTGTACTAAGGGGATTCTGTGTGAACCCCTCTCTCCTTCCTTGTGTCCTACGCCTAGTCTCCAGCCGCCATCCACCTCTCGAAGCCCTGGCCACCCAACCTCAAACTCTTCTTTCCCTTGCTATTTTAACTTTGTTTCTTTATCCTTGCTTAGTTTCTTAACCCTTGATAGGTTGTTTGCAGGTCCCTCGACTTCTACGAATCCAACAACTCCAACCGGGCAGCGATCGGATCACCGGGTTGAAAGCCGAGAATCCGCGGGTCTCTGGCTTATTCATCCAAGATGCATCCGGGAGTGAGAGTGATTCCTTCATCTATGATCTTCCTTGAGCGCATCAACCATTGTCAGGTACACCCCCTTTGCTTGCTAGTATCCTTATTGAAAGGGAACTAGCCCAACCGAGACTTCTCAGCCTTGGCGATCCTCTTTCTTATTGCTTTTTAGGTTCTACTTTGCATGCTGTAGTTTCTTTCTTGCATAGAATTATCTACTTAGATTCTTGGTCTATTCTTCGTGAATTAAATACATCACTTAATCTTTAAAAATTACAAAAATAATTATGCATGCATTGTAGTTCCGCATCATATGAGTGAGGGCAAGAGAGAGAAGGTTATTTTATAACAATCCAAGAAAACAACCGAAATCAAGAACTCCCTCCATTCTTCTGGATCTCATTTCTTTCTTCTTTCCTTCTCCTTCACTTCTCGATCAATCCAAGGGATCGATTGATATTTGTTCGACTTATATCCTACCGTGATCATCATTGGATTGCTGGCAGAGGGTCATTCATGTACCTGAATTGCTTCTGGTGGGCATGGGTTCGTCGGATCATTCGTCATAATTGTTCATCGAACGAGTTTCACCATCAGGTTTTGTTACCTTGGCTCAATTTCTACCATTGATCTAAAAGTCTCTGCTCATAGGACAAGGGTAAGTACTTCTCCTTATGTTTGATCTTCATGTCTCTCCGTGTGACTATGGGCATGTCTCCTCTTTGATGACAAATACCTCAACATTTCTCCAATACAACCTAACTTGTCGGATTGACCTATGTTTAGCAAATTTAAACTTCCTCTCTTCCAACATCTCATAGCACTCAAAGTATTGATCCATGTCACTCTCCCAATTAACTTACACCTTAGGGTCTAAGTTTCCATCAAAAGTGGGTGCATCAAGATGTATGTTCCTAAGGGCTCTTTCCTCTGAATCCACAAAGTCTTGGTGTGGGCATCTAGGGTTATGTTCAGGGATGGGATCATGGTGATGGGCTATTGGACCAAGGGGGTTGGTCTAGATGATTCTGGTTCAGTGTGGGTCAAACGGGTCTCTTCAAGGGTCTCGATTCGCTCCTCCATTTGGTCAAACCTATTGTTTAGTTGCCTAAATTGCTCGGTCATGCTTCTCATCTAAGTTTCAAGATTGGGGTCCTTGGTGAGACTTGGTTAGGTCTAGGAGTGTTGGTATGGGGTTTCTGATCTAGTGGTCATGCAATACAAACCTAGCTTCTAGGGCTCCTAGACCTAGAAGTCAAGGTAACATGAATTGCCAAAGTACTAATCAAGACTGTAGTAACCCTTTCAACTGGCTAGGTAAGAGGTGGGATTGTGGGAGGCTCCCCTCGCTTTCACGAGGTCCTAATTAAAAATCACAGACCTACATAAGGCATTTGCTGTTGGACCCCTAGCCTTAAATACCAATATCCAAGAGTAAATACATAATTAATCAATACTAAGTCTTAACATGAAACATAAACTTGACTCGTTGATGTCCCTAGTTTAGGTTCTTACTCAGTTTTAGATTAGGCTTGGGTCAATGCAATATGTGGTTGGTTGTTTTTGGGCCAAGGAATGGTGATAAAATCCTTTCTTTATCTTATGATAGAATTGCCTTTAAGTGTTTTAGACTAAATGCACAATCAAGAATCTAACTAATCAATAGAATGTAAAGACTAAGATAGACATTCATTTCAAAATTTAAATTTTTAAATTTCAAATTTCAAATTCAAATTTCAAACTTAAATTTTCAATTTGAAAAATTCAAATTTTAAATTTTAAATTTTGAATTTTAAAATTATGGTTAGGAGAATTCAAAATTGAATTGTACCAGAAATCTAGAACCTAGGTTGTGCTAGAGGAGAAAACATACAATGTAGCATTCATTAATTCCAATCATGCAAGCATGCATTTAGCACAACGATGATGCGGGATGCTAGATGAAGTTTTTAACTTAGGAACTTAGCAAATTAAAATAAGCAAGGACTCCTTCACATATCAGCAAGATTCATGCATAAGTGGAAGCAAATAAATTTTATGTAAGAGACTATTAGATGAAAGTTATATTACCTGTAATATAGTTTCCATTCAGTCAAAGCAAAAAGGATCTAATGGTTGAGAAACCATTCTAACTTTGACATGAACTTTCAAACAATCAAACCTAAGAGTCTAGGAGGGGTTCTCTTACCAACAATGAACTCTCACACTTTTGGTGGTGGTTTAATTTTAGCACTCCAAGGACTAGCGATTGGATTTGAAGACTTTCACTCATTGGATGGAAGTCTCCTAATATAGATGGTTCTCAAGCAAAGAAAACCTCATCTTCGGCTCGAGAACATGGAGGATCCTGCAATGGAGAGCATTAATGGCCATGGGAGGTTTTAAAGGTAAAGGGAATTGAGAAAAATATTGAAAGGAGGGGAAGAAGGATAATGGTTGGCATTTTCTTGGAACTAGGTTGAATAGATTGAGCCTCACACCCCCTCCCTCACGGAGTGTCAATGCAACAAAGCAATGGAAGAAGAAGGAAGCTTTCATTCATTCATAACATTAGCTTGATTGCTAGAGGGTTAGAGATATTTATAGACTTTCCTAGCCTTTTCAAATTTGAATTACAAGCTTAAAGAGTGGAATGAATAGTAGAGTGATAAGTAGGATTACATGCATGAAGAATGGAGAAATAAGTGAGGCATCCAACTTGTTTTCAAATCTAAATTCTTGGGTGCACAAATTGAGGTGATGTGGCATGGGAGGTGAAGTGTCATCCCATCTTGGCATGGATGTGGTGTGGAAGGTGAGGTGGCTTCCATCTTGGCATGGTGATGTGGCATTCCAACATGGCATGGTGGTTGAGGTGGTTTAATTCATCCAATCTTCAAGCTTCATGGTCTTGATCTTGCCTAATTTGAACCCTACTTGATTACAACTTGTCTAATTAAAAGACTCAACTTATTACAAGACCAAATTGAACCCAACTTGACCAAATTGAACCCAACTTGACCAAATTGAACCTAACAAGACTAAATTGAAATTAAAATTGGAATGGATTCGACTCTAATTATAGTACTCATGCTAAAACTGAAAAATAAACTTGAAGCCAAAATTAAGTTTGGCTTATTAACTTGTAATCAATAAGGAGCTCATCTTGATTAGGTTTGATTGAAGTCACTTACGAACTCTGGTGCCCACACCAATTCTCCTAGGGTGGGAAGGACTTGACCTTGTCGAGTATGAGTCAACTTGACTTTGGTAGTGTTCTAGTAAGTCTCGGTTGATCCTTTGCAAATCCTCTCGAGTGGATCCATGAGTCCTCAGATTCTAGTCGACTTTGCCAATGAACCAAATAGCATTTATAGCTTTTATTAGAAGTAGTGATAGCCTTGTCATCCAGAATATGCTTAATCCTATCTCACCATTCTGGTAATGTGGCTTGTAGACACATAGGGATAGGTTCACTCTCAAAAATGGGATAAGGTCCAAAAGGTACACTAGGTATCATTGTTGGTTCCTTATACTCTACTAGGTTTGAGATATTGAAAGTTGAACTGATACCTAAGTCGGATGGTAACTCAAGCATGTAGGCATTAGGTCCAATTTTTTTTATTATTTTGAAAGGACATGCACCACGGGCATGTAACTTTTTCATGGTTCCGGGTGGGAACTATTCAGGTCTAAGCCTAATCATCACATAGTCTCCTTCATAAAATTCTTTGACTCTCTTATGGGATTAGCCATATGCTTGTAAGTTTCAAAAATCAAATTAATTTTCTTACTAATCTCTTTGTGCAATTCACTAACATGCTATGCATATGATTCTACAGACTCAGAAACTCATGCATGCATGGGTAAAAGAAAAAGGTCTATGGTCTTTCTTGGTTGGTATCCATAGACAATCTCAAATGGACTTTTTCTAATGGACCTATTGACTAAGCTATTGTACGCAAATTCAGCACGTGGTAACAAAAGGTCCCAATTTCCAATACTCTCACCAACTAAACATCTCAATAGATTTCCAAGACTTCTATTCATAACTTCTATTTAGCCATCAGTTTATGGGTGGTAGGTGGTAGAAAACTTCAATTTGGTTTCTAACATGCGCTATAGGGTTTTCCAAAAGTAATTAGTGAATCGGACAACCCTATCAGACACAATGGTTTTGGGCAAACCATGTAACCTAACCACTTCATTTTGGAATAGTTTGGCCACTTTTGAAGCATCGAAAGTCTGAGAACAAGGTAAGAAGCGTGCCATTTTGGAAAAATGATCATGTTGTGTTTTGGTGGCACAGCGAATGAATGGATTTCAAAAATTTTCATTTTGAAACTCTAAACAACTAGAAACCCTAAGCCGAAGATCCCTTATTCATTATAACAAACAAGTCATTCAAACAAGGTTTGGAAAAATATCTAGAATGTTAATTCATTCTTCTTCCCACTAGGCACATAATTGCATGCCTTCTGGAGGTGATCCACATAGGAATTGAACCTAGGAACCACTCATTAGTAGGTTTTTTAATCCACTGGAGATAGAAAAGTGCCCTAAGAGCCAATCATTATGAGAAACTTTTTTTTGTAAACTTCCAGCTCATGTATGACATACATTCATATTAATAAAGGCATTTGATTCATCATATACTGATGTATCATGTTTTTATTAATTATGATGAACCCCATAGTGTAGGGCAATAGAATTAGGGTTATGATGGAGTTCATAACAATGAGACCTAATTTCCTATAAACCCTAATCTAGAATGTTCCTAGTCGTTGGACCATCGATTCGGGGATCGATGAATCCGGAAAGACTAGCTTATCCTATGTATGCTCAGTTGATGAGGGTGGTTGATCTCACACCACTTGTGTAGAGACACTAATATTAGGATAAGGGTGCTCAACAAAGTATGAATACACTGGACTGATCCACACCGAGATTATCTTATGGAAGTCTTATTACTTGTCAAAAGATAGATCCCAGAGTAGAAGTTGTGCATGTGATCTTTAGACCTGAGGTCACCATGGTTCTTTATGCACACTAAGCCATACTTTGGTTCATACTCATTCATGCCATTGTGACATGTACGGGGTGTTCTGGGTATGGTGGAAGGTGTACGAAGGATGTGAGTAGACCAACAAGGAATCGATCATTCTAGTAAGAGGAATTGTTATCCCATGCAATATCTTCGATGAGTGACTCAAGGAGCCTTTGATCAAAGCAGAATGAGATTAGCAGAGTCTAATCAGTCATCAGTTGAGTCCTCATGATCGAGCCAAGATTCGATACGATGAAGTGTTAGGGTTTGACATCTATCCATACCTATCACTTAATCGGGATAATGGAATATCGAAAGATAGAATTGCATGGTAACTTACTACTGAATGGTATTTTGATATTTTCTACCAAATTTCTCATCTTCCGGGTAGGCATGACATGTTACAAGACATCAATCTTGTCTTGTAGGTTTTCATGAACCAATTGATTTGGTTTCATGAGTCAATTCGATGTGTGACTCGAATTGGACAAATAGATGAGCCAATTTGACCTAATTATGTCAATCGAGTTATATCGGAATCGAATAGGCTCAAACCTAAACCTACTGCTGGCTAGATATGGAATCCAATGGATCACACATATTAGAGACTTGGCCAAGGAAGTCATTCATGATTTACTTAGGGTCATAGGATCCTAATTGGTTAGCCGGATTACATATTAGCATATGTAAGCTAACCTAATTCCTAACCAAATTGGATTGGATTCGGTTGCTTGCGAATTGGGCTAACCTAATTATGAGAAACCTAAATTAGGTTGAGTGGTGGGGACACCAAAGGAACCAGAATAAGATAGAGGCTTTTCAACCCTCTATGAATTGATCAATAATTTATGAGTCCATCTGTAATAAGGGCTTAGCCTATCTGAGTCCATTTTAGTTGTTATTTGAGTATTTTTAGTTTCAGTTCTGTACTAGTCAGCTCATGTTGAGCTAGTTCAGTCTAGCGTTAGTCAGCTCATGTCGAGCTAATTTTATTTTTTTGAGTCCTATTCAACCATATTGAAGACTCAAGACCACATCATACAAGTGAAGACCAAGTCCAACCTGATTGAAGACATGGAAGTATTGCCCAAGTCCAACCCAGCTTGAAGATTTGAAGACCCCAGGAGGAAAATTCAGAAAACCCTGATTCCTTGCAGATGCCCTCCAGATGCACAGATTCCCTTCCAGATGCCAAAGTATATTCATATACCAAGGCATCCATGATTTTAGAGGTCCATCTGCATCCTAGCCCAAAGAAATCAAGCCCAGGCACCAAGACCAAGCCCCTAAGAAGCAAGATACCAGGGAATATTCCTTCTACTTGGCTACCAGGCCACCCCAGCTTCCAGAGGCCCAAACCCATGCACCCGAGCTCCTTTGGGCCGGCCTCTTACTGCTCCTAGAAGCCCAACACGCCCCCTATGCGTCCTTGGAGTGTTGGCCAAGTCAAGAGAATTTTTAGGAATTTTTTCTACCGAATGTTTCCTTATTTTCTAGCTAGGGTTTGAGAGGGAAAAGGATTCTTATGTTAAGACTTATGTGCCTTTACTTGGAGCCCAAGGTTAAGGGTCTATTTAAAGGACCCTAGCCACTTGTATGAAGGGAGATTTTTTATATGAAATAAACCTTGAGTTCTTATATTATTTTGTGTGATTACCCTGCTATGTGCATAAAGGGGTTTGAGAGTTCTTCTTCCCGGTGTTTGCAACCATCTTCCTGCCGCCAACCATCCTTCCAGCCCCCTCCAAAACTTTCTTCTCTTTACTATTGTCCTTTGTTTTCTTGATTTCCTCTGAGTTTTCTAACCGCTGATAGGTCGCTTGCAGGTCCTCGAGTTCCTACGAATCCAACGACTCCAGCCACGCCTCAATCGGACCATCGAGCAAAAAGTCGGGTATCCGTGGGTCTTTGGCTCAATTTTCTAGGCCGCATCTGTTGAGGAACGAGAGATCCCTTCACTGCGATCTTCACCGGGCACTTCATACATTGTCAGGTACACCCCCTCTACCTCTAGTAATTATATTGTAGGAGAACTTGCCCTAACCGAGGCTTCTCAGCCCCGGCGATCCTTCTTTTGTACTTTTCTAGGTTCTAATCTGCATGCTTGGCTTCAAAAATTTATATAAAATTCCCTACAATTAATTTTGATATGAAAATTGTAATTGATCACCTAACCCCACATATAAAACATACAAAAAGAATTTAATGCATATTAGTCCTGCATCATTTGGTATCAGAGCTTAGATTAGGCTTGTTTTCTGTAATTTTTTCTGTTCGTATATACTCTTTTTTTAAATTATTTCTCACTGATAAAAACTCCAAAAATTCTAAAATTTTTTTTCTGGATTCATCATAATTCATAGTAATCTTAAGAATTTCTTTTAAATTTTATTTCTGCCAGTGAATTTTCTGCAAGCCAAAATACAGCCTGCAAATTTTTGGATATATTTTTTCAGCAAGACAAGTTTGGAAGTTTTAGGGTTTTGTTTAGCATCTTTTGCATATCTTTTAATTTTAGTATATTTCCAGCATATTAGGCCATGATTTGCAAGTTTTCTTCTATTTAAGAAATACCAAAAAAAAATATACATATTCTCCAAAAATACCAAAAACATCTAAACCCTAATTTGCATCCTCATCTGCCTGCCATCATTGCATAATTTACTTTTAAGGGCACTCTTGCTATATCAGATGGGGGGAGGATTTGATCACCTCTCCTTAGCCCAAAACTACATCCCTTGCATTCGGTCCCAAGCCTTAACCTAAAATTAACCAGACTTAATTTGCCCTAGTGGGCTAGGGACACCAACTGGTCGGGTCCGGGCTAAGTGTCAGATCATTGTGTCAAGCTAACCTGTGTGTGCTTTGTGCTCGGTGTCTAGAACGGTGGTTTAGGGATTCAATCCCGAAGGGCTTGTGTGCTGGTCCGCCTACCTGGCCAATCTCTGATTGGTGTCTAGGATTGGCAATCAGGGACCTAACACTCCCTTTACACTTGCCTGGCTGAGTACAGGGTTACTATAGGCTAGTTTGCCGCCCTGATTGAGCATCTAGTTTTGGACTCTAGGTCTAGTCAGCTATAGTCGGTTTGATCGAGTCTTGCATGAGCATTAGATCAGGAGTCCCATCTCATCCACCATCTCCCTGAACCCATGGATAAGCAGGAAGCTAGGATTCAAGCCCTTATAGATCAAATAGCCCAGATGGCTACCCAGATGACCCAGTTAACTCAGTCTGGTACCCAAACCAACAATAGAATTGACCATCTTGCCAATAGGTTTGACCAGTTAGAAGGCCGTGTAGGGACCATACAAAGAACCCATGGGTCATAGTCTGAGCCAGATCTTGAGTCCCCTAAACCTAGGAGGACCCCAAACCCTGATCTATACCATGAGGTCGAACCTAGGAGAGCCCCTTATCCTGACCTGTACTATAATCCTCAACCTAGGAGGACCCCAAACCCTGATCCATACCGAGAGGTTGAACCTAGGAGAGCCCCTCAGCTTGACCCATACAATAATACTAAACCTAGAAGAACCCCTTACCATGACCCTTATTATGATACTGAACCTAGAAGAACCCCTTACCATGACCCTTATTATGATACTGAACCCAGGAGAACCCAATACTCTAACCCATATAGGGAGTCCAATCCTAGGAGAACCCAATACTTTGACCGATATAGGGAGTCCAATCCTAGGAGAACCCAATATTCTGACTCATATAGGGAGTCCAACCTTAGGAGAACTCAATATCCTGACCCATATAGGGAGCCCAACCTTAGGAGGACCCCATACCATGATCCATCCTTAGAACCTGACCATAGAGCTGACCCAAAATCCTATAACCCCAGATCCTATAATCCCATGACCCATAGATCTGCACCCTTGTCCTATGAGCCCAAAGAACCCATAACCCCTAGGTATCAATCTAGTACTAGTCAGGTTCCCCTTAGTCAACTTAAACCTCATAGGATTAGTATCCCTACATATGAGCCCAGTAGTGAGCCACTACCCCTTAGGCAACCTGAACCTACTAGGAGTAGTACCCATAATCAGAGACCAGAACCTAACCAATTTCCCGCTAGCCAACCTTCTCCAACAATTCCTAAGATTCACAAGGCTTATATTAACGCGAAAGTGTATGAAGCTGATGTGAGCCTAGTGGATGAGTATGAAGGAGAAGAGGAGACACCTTTAGTAGACCTAGAATTAGTTGACCCAGTAGATACCTAGGTAAAAACCAACCCAGAGCTAATTGACCTTGACCACATCTAACCTAAAGCTACAGTGGAAGAACAATTAGAGGAAGAGAACTCTGATACTAGGATTTTACCTGAGGAAACACTAGAAAATGATCTAATTGTAGAGCCTATTCCTAAATTCCATGAACAAGAAGACTTTATTCAGGATTTGGCTTACTTAACCCATTGCCCTCAAGATGAATCCCTTCCTGCCATTCCTATTGAAGATCTCTTCCCAGAAATTGTTGACCCATCCTTCCATAGCATGGACCTTTTCTTGCCTATAGATATTCCACAATCTTGTAAGATTAGCCTCATTAGTCTAGGATTAGTCCCTGACGCCCCATCTTTTATCCTACTTTATCCAACTAAACCTTTTTCTCTACCCTACCAGACTAATTCTGAACCACTTCCTATTTCCTATCCTTTCCTGAGTCTTCTCATGTGTCTAGAACTATTAGGTTACATTTTGTTGAGGTTACTAGGTTGCAAGGATCCATAGAGCCCATCCCATTTGCTACCTACTTTTGGCAGACCCTCTGGCACCTATTAGGAGTTACTAGCAAATTTTCTTCTGCATGTCACCCATCAACCACGACTCATGCCCCCATGCCCAAGTGGTAGTTAAGACCTAATAAATCTCTTTAGTCAAGTTTGTTAGGTGTAGTTTTGAGTCCTTTGAATAATTTGTTAGGAGTCTGCATGTGCCCAGCATGTTCACCACCTACACTAATTTTAAACAAACTAGCTAATTCATGAAGATGGATCAAAGAATTTGATGTAGTGGATTCTATCTTGGTTAGGCTTAGGCCTAAAAGAAGCTTCATGCTCGCAGAGCCGGACCTTTTAAAGTGATAGAGAAGGTTGGATCAAATGCCTAGGTGTTAGACATGCCTTCGGATTTGGACATTAGTTCTACCTTCAATATTATAAACCTGGTTGAGTACAGGGAACCGGCAGTGATACCTAGTGAGACCTTTGAACCTATTCCTTTTCATTGTGAGTGACCCTAACCCAGAGTGTCCACTAATAAATTTGTCCTGAGAGAGGAGAACGGATCGAGCGTATCCTGGACGATCAAGCCATTTGACCTGGGGCCGGGGTTATCAACGCTTCCTGGTCTGATGGCAAGGTTGGCCAGAGTCAGACGATTCATGGATTTCTCGAGAGGACTTGCAGCACCTCAACCCAGACCTCCACAAGAGATATGTGAGCCAGCTTGATCTTCACTCAACAGGGTCGAGTTCCTCCCATCGCGGGAGAATTGGTAGGGACACCAAAGGCACCATAATAAGATAGAGGCTTTTCAACCCTCTATGAATTGATCAATAATTTATGAGTCCATCTGTAATAAGGGCTTAGCCTATCTGATTTGATTTTAGTTGTTATTTGAGTATTTTAAGTTTCAGTTCTGTACTAGTCAGCTCCTGTTGAGCTAGTTCAGTCTAGTGTTAGTCAGCTCATGTTGAGCTAATTTTATTTTTTTGAGTCCTATTCAACCATATTGAAGACTCAAGACCACATCATATAAGTGAAGACCAAGTCCAACCAGATTGAAGACATGGAAGTATAGCCCAAGTCCAACCCAGCTTGAAGATTTGAAGACCCCAGGAAGAAAATTCAGAAAACCTTGATTCCTTGCAGATGCCCTCCAGATGCCCAGATTTCCTTCCAGATGCCAAAATATATTCATATACTAAGGAATCCATGATTTTAGAGGTCCATCTGCATCCTAGCCCAAAGAAATCAAGCCCAGGCGCCAAGCCCAAGCCCCTAAGAAGCAAGATATCAGGGAATATTCCTGCTACCTGGCTACCAGGCCACCCCAGCTTCCAGAGGCCCAAACCCATGTGCCCGAGCTCCTTTGGGCCAGCCTCTTGCTGCTCCTAGAAGCCCAACACGATCCCCTAGGCATCCTTGGAGTGTTGGCCAAGTCAAGAGAATTTTTAGGGATTTTTTCTACCTTATATTTCCTTATTTTCTAGCTAGGGTTTGAGAGGGAAAATGATTCTTATGTAAAGACTTATGTGCCCTTACTTGGAGCCTAAGGTTAAGGGTCTATTTAAAGGACCCTAGCCTCTTGTATGAAGAAAGATTCTTGATATGAAATAAACCTTGAGTTCTTATATTATTTTGTGTATTACCCTGCTGTGTGCATAAAGGGGTTTGAGAGTTCTTCTTCCCGGTATTTGCAACCATCTTCCTGCTGCCAACCATCCTTCCAGTCCCCTCCAAAACATTCTTTCCTTTGCTATTTTACTTTGTTTTCTTGATTTCCTCTGAGTTTTCTAACCCCCAACAGGTTGTTTGCAGGTCTCCGAGTTCCTACGAATCCAACGACTCCAGCCATGCCTCAATCAGACCACCGAGCAGAAAGCCGGGTATCTGCGGGTCTTTGGCTCAGTTTTCCAGGCCGTATCCATCGAGGAACGAGAGATCCCTTCACTGCGATCTTCATCGGGTACTTCAGACATTGTCAGGTACATGCCCTCTACCTCCAATAATTATATTGTAGGAGAACTTGCCCTAACCGAGGCTTCTCTACCCCGGCGATCCTTCTTTTATACTTTTCTAGTTCTAATCTATATGCTTGGCTTCAAAAATTCATATAAAATTCCCTATAATTAATTTTGATATGAAATTCAGGAATTAATCACCTAACCCCACATATAAAATATACAAAAAGAATTGCATGCATATTAGTCCCGCATCATTGAGTCCCAAGTGGGGCTAGCCAAATCAGAGCTTAATCTGATTTTAATTTTGATTTAAGGGCATTTTAGGTGCCATATATGTAGAGTCCTAATGGCATGGGACTCTTGGTACCTAAATGATACTCTAATTTCAAAAGGGCATAGAAGGTTCTACAGACCTCTGATCTGAAAATAAAAAAATATGATCAGAAAGCTTATTTGATGCCCTTTCCAATGACACCCATATTGCATATGTTTGACCAAGTCAATTTGATGCTTTGGGTGGAATAAATGGAAAGAGAAATACTATTGGTGCCTTTTTGCGCACCCGGGAGAATAAGTGGTGTGCAGAAGGACTAAGAGTTGTTCTGCAGATGAGACTCTAAGAGTTTGATCAGGAAGGCACCTCTTCATTTTAGCCCCATGGTCTTAAGAAGTCTAATAGCCGGTTTAAAGTTTAAAGGGACAGCTTGAAGAGGTGTGAAAGGTGGCGCGCACATGAAGAGTCGCGCCTCTTCATATGCGCGTGCACAATAGAAGGCAGAGCCCTTCTACCTCTGAAACTCTTCAAGCGATGGGGATTGATCTGGTAAGTGAAAGAACACATATATGACTCTCCATTCCCAAAGAGTCTTATCAGATATGATGTTTCATATCTAATAAGTGTTGTCGGGATGCATTTCACTCCCCATCTGAGATTATAAATAGGGGTACGATGAAATCAGAAATATGGACTTCGGTCTTCTAAAAGTCTGAGTGTTTATTTTTCTGAGAGTCAGAGTGTTCTTCCACTTTCTCCCTCCCTCCTCCTTGTTTTAGGACAAGATTTGTCATGTTAAGACAAGTTCTTCTACACTAGGATAAGGCTTGGTTTTATGACATAAGCCTGTAGGGTCCTAAAGGAGGGTGGTCTTAGATTTTACAGTTGTTTAGGATAGTGTCTTGAGTGCCCTTCAGTTGGACAAGGTGTCCTACAGTGATCAATAGACCAAAGGCTACCAAAAGAGTTCCACTTCTCCAAGCAACTTGAAGGAGTTCTTCCTTGGACCGAGTTTTGTGTGGATCACCGCTGGAGGGCTTGCGCTTGTGAGCCTTATGGAAAAAGTTGGATTTCAGTGATCCAGGTATTTTTCTTGGCTTTATTTAATGATTCATTTGTTGTAGTTGCCCAAGGGGGTCCTGGGAATTATGGTTTTCTATACATGTTATACATGTTAGGGTATCATGCTATGATATTTTATTTTAAAAGTCAATTTCGCATGATGCATGATCTCCGGCACCCTGGGAGAATTCTCATCAATGGTATTAAAGCCATCCTTGTGGCATTCCAATTATGAATCATTTTGGAGTTTGATTAAATTCCACTTCCGAGATGACCCGAACCTTATCGAGTCGACTCAACCATGTTCATTTGTATGATATTATGTCAATATGAAATTTAATGCATATTGATATGCATTGTATTTATATTTGTTATAAACTTGGTTATCATGTTTATGTTTATACTGGTAGTAATAAACATTATTATCATGATAGTTTTAGAATGTGTTTTGAGACCATCAAAGCCCTCATCAAAGATCATATTTAGTCATAGTATAAAATTTAGTCAAGAAGCAAAATTTGTTAGGGTTTGATCAGCCAATTGGTGTCTAGGCAAGTGGTTCTGGGAAGGTAAAGGGAATGAGGTTTTTAATTGGTTCCATTGTCTGAACTGACAAATCTAATTGGTGTCTAAGGAAAGCAACGGGAGGACCCCCTCACCCCTCTCACTTACATGGCCAATTTGGCAATATCTAAATCTTAATTTGGTAATGCTAATTGGTTAAGTATACTATAATTTGCCTTCCTTCATGCTAAGCCAAATTTATGTCAAAATTATATTATGTTTGTTGTGTACACACAATGATGCAGGATGACTCTAAGACTGCTAAACATATATGAAAAATAGTAAAATAATTTTTTTGCAATGTTTATAATTTTTTTTGCAGGCTAGATTCTTAAAATAAAGCAAGAACTAGCGGAAAGACTAGCAGTGCAAAGATTCATCGGATTGCAGGCGAACTCATGCAAACTAATGAAATAGCCAGGACTCGAGAGTTGAAAAACTCCTGGTTTAGGATAACTTTTCTTCATTAAATCAGATAATAAGAGTTGGGAAGGTTTCTTACCAGTCAGAGATTATAATTCAATAGCAGCAGGGATCACTCAAAACTCTGATCGGAGCCTCGAAGAAGAAGCCTTGTCTCCCTCGAATCTGATGGTAGATCTGGGTGGTCCAGGCAAAAAAGAAGGCCTCCTCATGAGAGAGGAAACACCTCGGGGATCCTACAAGCATCAGGGTTAATCAAAACAGCAATTAGAAAATAAGAAAAAGAACTATGGGTTGAAAGGAATCAGGATTAGGGTTAGAAGCTAGGCTGTTTGAAGTTTGTTGAAGATCTCCTTGCTTGGTGGCCTAGGGCACTCCTTCTTTGATGTGTGAAGGCTTGGATGGCAGTGAGTTAGGATGTGGAAGGATTTTAGGGCAGCAAGGAATTTGTCCAAGCACAAAAACACAAACCAAAGAACCAAAACAAAACATCAACACAAGGTAATAACTCAAAATTTCAGCAAGTTGTATTCATAAGAAAGAGAAGCTTACAAGAGGAGGAGGGGTGGGGTATTTATAGAGTTCCCATGTGCTCACTAACCATGGTTATACTTGGATTACAAGTCCTCTTCCCAATTGGAATACAAGTCCTTTCCTAGCTAGGTTAAAATTAAAAAGTTTAAAAGGATTAGAAATCCCAACTAGGTTAGGAATAAACTTGATCTTCTCCTTCTTCTCTTCAACTTGGACTTGGTCAAACCTCTTTGGACATTGTCAATACTTCAAGGATGCGTAAGGGGCATGTTGGGCCTCTAGGAGCATCAAGGGGCCGGCCCAAAGGGGCTTGGGTGCATAGGTTTGGGCCTCTAGAAGCTCGGGAGGCCTGGTAGCCTGGTAGCAGGAATATTCCCTGGAATCTTGCTTCTTAAGGGCTTGGGCTTAGCACCTGGGCTTGATTTCTTTGGGCTGGGATGCAGGTGGACCTCTAGAATCATGGGTGCCCTATTCTGAGAATATGTTCTAGAATCTGGAAAGGAATATGGGCATCTGGAGGGCATCTGGTAGGAATCAAGATTTACAGATGCATCTTGGATCTTTGGTTGTCACACAAAATCCAATGGGTTGATGTAGTGGCCTCTGACTCCTGGATGTGGCCTGGTGGAAATCCAAAATAGGGTAACCTTTTCTCTTGTATAAAAAATTGGGTTCATACTGGACTCATAACTGATGTACATGACTCAAAATAATGACTAGGTTGAGGGTTGAGACAGATCAACTAACCTCAACATATTACAGGACTCAATTCTAGTTGATTACAAAATTTTGACACATGGCTAGGTAAACCAAATAGGTCACAGTAATCTATGTCTGATCCTGGTGCCCCAACCAATTCTCCCGGGGTGAGAGGAACTCGACCCCGTCAAGTGTAGGATAACTTGGCTCTCATAGTGCTCGAGTAGGTCTGGGTTGAGGCACTGCAGATCCTCACGGGTGATCCACGAGTCCTCAGATTCTGGTGACCTTGCCACCGTACCAAATACCTCCGATAGCCTTTGTTCTGGGTACATATGGCTTGATCATCTAGGATTCTCTCAATCTTTTTTTCACTATTTGGCCAATTGTATGTGTATACTATGGGGTGGGTTCTCTCTCAAAAGGAGGGATAGGCTCAAGGTGCTCGCTAGGTATCGTTGCTGGCTCCCTAGACTTTATAAGATCTGAGATGATGAAGGTGGAGCTAATACCTAAATCAGGTAGTATCTCACGCACATAGGCATTGGGTCCAAAGATATTCATTATCTTGGATGGGCTTGCTTCACGAGCAGAAAATTATTTATAATTACAAAATTCCCTACAAAATTATTTATCTCTCTTTTGGGAATTAGCCAAGTTGTTAGTTAGTTCATTAGTTATGTTCAGCTTTTGACTAATTTCCATATGCATATGCTGTGCTGTGCAGAGGGTAGTGCAAGTGCAGACAAACAGGTTTGGACTGTGAATTTTATTAGACTCGAGATTGACACTTAAATGACTCGACTAGACATCCTTTTTAAAGAAATTTATTGAACTCTATGGGACAAAACCTAAGAAACTATAGATTTATTAGGGTTGACCCTCACATGACATGCACATGAAAGCTTACTATATGCTTCTAGTAAATGCCAAAGGGTATGCAAGAAGTATGATGCAAACCTAACATGTGCAAGAAATAAATGTAACATGCAAACCTATATATGATGCAGGTGAATGGTTAAAGAAATATAAGAAAACTCAAGAAAAGGCAAAAAATAAGAGGTGGATTCAGGGTTAGGCTGGCAGGAAAAGGATTCGGATTGATTGGATAGACTAGGATATAAGAAGTGGTGTCAAAGATTAATCCTAAACTAATAAGATTGACCTTAAGGGGTTGGTGTCTATCTACTGGGTCTGCCTTATGGAAGAATGGGTCACTAATTTTAGGGAAATGATCTTCAATTGGGATCAAGGAAGTGACTTCATCTTGAGGGTACTGGGTGAGATAAGCCAAGTCCTCAATAAACTCTTTTGGCTCAGGAAATTCAGGACTAGGCTCTACAATTGGATCCTCTTCTAAAGTCTCCTCTAATTGGTCTTCCATCGTAGTTTGGGTGTGATCTGGGTTATCTTACTCTGGGTCGGCCACTAACTGATTATGGTCAAGGTTAGCTAAATTTAGATTTGCTACTACTTGGGTATGGTCAACTAATATTGGGTGGTCTTCTACCTGGGTATCTATTGATTCAAGTAGCTTTGGATTGGTATCTACCTGGGTTTCTACTGGATCAACTAACATTGGATTGGTTTCTACCAGGGTTTCTACTAGATCAACTAACATTGGGTCTTCTATAGGGTAGTCTTCTAGATCTTCAATAGACTCATTATCTTCATACTCTTCAACCAGACTTGGGTCAGCCTCATATATTTCTTCTTCTAAGTCATCTTGGTGAACCAATGGGGCGGTAAGAGGGGTTTGGCTAATGGAAAATTGACTAAAGTCTGGGGTAACAGGGGAAGGTAAACTAAGGTTTATGGGTTCAAAGTTTATGGGTTTAAAGGTTATGGTTTCAAAGGTTATGGGTTCAAATCTAGGGGTATCAATCCTATAGGGTTCAGGTTGACTAAGGGATGGTGGGTTACTACTGGGTTCATATCTAGGGACTATGGGTTCCTGGGATCTATAGGGCAAGGGTTCAACTCTATGGGTCTTGCCTAGGGTTCCTAATTGGTTGAATCTTTGGTTTGTTTGGTCAAGCTAGTTTATTCGGGTAGCCAATTTGGCATTCATTTGGGCTAACTGATTTTGGGTTTGGGAGTTGGACAGGTATATTTGGGTAAGCTGAGCTTGGGTTGGGTACTCATTTAGCAAGTTGAGCTAGGATGGCCTCCAAAGTGGGGTTCATGATTGGGCTGGGCTGAGGTTTGGACTTTTGATATTGGGTTCCTAATCTAGTGGTCATGCAATAAATCAAACAATCAAAATGAAATGATGCTACCAAGCATGCAAAGAGAAAGAAAAGGCTAGTATAATCTAGGGTTTCCTAGACCTAGAGCCAGAAACTGGGTGGGTCAGCTCAACTTACACCTAACCTAATTGCTAATCCTTCCACTGGCCAGGTAGGGGTTGGGAGTGTGGGAGGCCCCCCTGCTTTCACAGGGATCCAATTAAAAACCACAGCATCACTTAGGTCGTTTGACTCTGGACCCCCAGCCTTAGACACTAGCTTTCCATAATAGCTAAAAGGTTAAATGCACTAGTTGGCCCATACAGCTCGGACCCGACCTGTGATGTCTCCTATCCCACTAGGACAAATTAGGTCTAATTGATTTTAATTAGGCTTGGGTTAGTTTGATGATGGTGGTTTTGGGCCCATGACAGGTGATGAAATCCTGCCCTGATCTGAGATAGAGAGTTGCCCTTAAGATTAGGTTAAAATGATGGCAATCAATGGCCCTGATGCAATCTACAATAATCAAAATTAAAATATTTTTTTAATGATTTATGATTTGTGAAGTTAGGTTTAAGTTAACTGGGGTTATCAAACAAAGTTTGGCTTGGGATTGGGGGTTTGGTAGTTGATTAGGTTAGGTTGAGTCAAGATGCAGAATGTAGCAGAAATCAGTGAATTAGGGTTTCAGTTATTGCAGAGTTTGACATAGATCCTGATGCATAAAAAATTCAAAAAAAACTTGGAATAGAGGATGGATGGTGATTATGAGGTCTACTAAATTTCATGCCAAAAAAAAATCAGATGTTAATGCAAACCTAGTGTTTTCTGGACTGCTACATAAATTATCAAAATTATGTTAGGGTTCCTATTATGCCAACTTTCATAGAAAAATAAAATGTTTATGATGTCGAAATCAGATGAAATCTAGATACCTAATGCAGTGGATAGAATGCAAAAATTAAGGTTTATGAGTGCAAAGCAAATAAAAACTATCCTAAACCTGCTCTGATACCAAACTAATGCAAGATGACTCTAAGACTGCTAAACATATATGGAAAATAGTAAAATAATTTTTTTGTGATTTTTATAATTTTATTTGTAGGCTAGATTCCTAAAATAAAGCAAGAACTAGCGGAAAGACTAGCAGTGCAAAGATTCATCGGATCGCAGGCGAACTCATGCAAACTAATGAAATAGCTAGGACCCGAGAGTTGAGAAACTCCCAGTTTATGATAACTTTTCTTCATTAAATCAGATAATAAGAGTTGGAAAGGTTTCTTACCAGTCAGAGATTAAAATTCAATAGCAGCAGGGATCACTCATAACTCTGATCGGAGCCTGGAAGAAGAAGCCTTGTCTCCCTCGAATCTGATGGCAGATTTGGGTGGTCCAGGCAGCAAAGAAGGCCTTCTTAGGGGATGGAAAACAGCTCGGGGATCCTACAAGCATCAGGGTTAATCAAAACAGCAATTAAAAAATAAGAAAAGAAACTATGGGTTGAAAGGAATCGGGATTAGGGTTAGAAGCTGGGTTGTTAGAAGTTTGTTGAAGATCTCCTTGCTTGGTGGCCTAGGGCACTCCTTCTTGGACGTGTGAAGGCTTGGATGGCAATGAGTTATGGTGTGGAAGGATGCTAGGGCAGCAAGGAATTCGTCCAAGCACAAAAATACAAACCAAAGAACCAAAACAAAACAATGACACAAGGTAATAACTCAAAATTTCAGCAAGTTGTATTCATAAGAAAGAGATGCTTACAAGAGGGGGAGGGGTGGGGTGTTATAGAGTTCTCATGCCCTCACTAACCATGGTTACACTTGGGTTACAAGTTCTCTTCCCAATTGGAATACAAGTCCTTTCCTAGCTTGGTTAGAATTACAAAGTTTAAAAGGATTAGAAATTCCAACTAGGTTAGGAATAAACTTGGTCTTCTCCTTCTTCTCTTCAACTTGGACTTGGTCAAACCTTTTTGGACATGGTCAACACTTCAAGGATGCCTAGGGGGGCGTGTTGGGCCTCTAGGAGCTGCAAGGGGCCGGCCTAAAGGGGCTTGGGTGCATGGGTTTGGGCCTCTGGAAGCTATGGTGGCTTGTTAGCCTGATAGCAGGAATATTCCCTGGAATCTTGCTTCTTAAGCACTTGGGCTTGGCACCTGGGCTTGATTTCTTTGGGCTGGGATGCAGTTGGACCTATGGAATCATGGGTTCCCTATTTTGAGAATATGCTCTAGAATCTAGAAAGGAATATGGGCATCTGGAGGGCATCTGGACGGAATCAGAGTTTCCGGAAGCATTTTGGATCCTAGGTTGTCACACAAAATCCAATTGGCTGATTTAGTGGCCTCTGACTCCTAGATGTGGCCTGGTGGAACTCTAAAATAGGGTAACCTCCTTTCTTGTACAAAAATTGGGCTTATATTGAACTCATAACTGATGTACATGACTCCAAATACTGACTAGGTTGAGGGTTGAGACAAATCAACTAACCTCAACTTATTACAAGACTCAATTCTGGTTGATTACAAAATTTTGATACATGGCTAGGTAAACCAAATAGGACCCGTTAATCTATGTCTGATCTTGGTATCCGTACCATACAAGGCCTACTCTAAGAATTGATATAAGATTTGTCTTGGTGCACTTAGTGCTTTATAGCATGTTTGGAAATGTTGCTTTGTTGTGTACACACAAGGGCAACATTATTTAATCATGGCAATATGGAAGTGAAGGGTCTGATTAAACTAAGACCTTATGGTTTGTTGTGTACACACAAGGCCATAAGTGTCCTAGAGGCAAAGATAATTGTTGAGAATTACACGGGTTGCAATTGAAAATGTTGTTCTACCTTTGAACTCATTTGTGTTTATTGTGTACACATAAGGCACTCGTGAGAAATAAGGATCTCAACTCCACTAAGGTAACCAGGAAGGTTTCTCACTTACCATAGTTGAGGGTTATGGTACTTGAAGAAAATAGTGGGAGACAATAAGATATAAAGTCCTTATCTAATTATGAATGTCATAATTGAGTGGTCTGCTAATATTGTTCTTTAATTAAATGTAGGACATTTAAATAATGGCTTCAAACTTATCACTGAGGGGCATCTTGGATGCCAACAAGTTAACTGGTCCAAATTATGTGGACTGGTTAGGAACCTGAGAATTGTATTAACTCAGGAGAAGCTTTCATATTTACTTGATTCTTCGGATCCAGTGTTGATCGGAGAGGATGCATCAGAGGAGGATATTGCCATATACAGGATGTGGCAAAATGACTGTACAACTATCAGATGCATCGTGTTGCCTCAATGAGCAACGAGCTCCAAGGGCAACATGAAGGTATGGAACCTCAGTCTATATTGCTCAATTTAAATGAGCTATATGAAGAGCAAAGTAGGGCTGCTCGATATGAGATATCAAAGCAGTTGTTCCGTGCTTGGATGAGTGAGGGTTCACCTGTGCAAACCAATGTGCTGAAAATGATTAACTTGATCACTCCATTGGGTCAATTAGGGTTTGTCATGGATGGTGAACTCAATTAGGACTTGATCCCGCAATCACTCCCAAATTCCTTCTCTCAGTTTGCTCTCAACTACCATATGAACAAACTGAACATTTCATTACCAGAGCTACTTTATATGCTTAAGACAGCTGAGAGCCACTCTAAAGAAGATAAGGCTCACGTGCTTCTTGTTGATAGAAAGAAGCAAGCAATCAATAAGGGTATGAAGAAAAAATTCAACCCTATGAAAAGCATCTAGAAGAAGAACAAGAAAGCTAAGAAGGCTGATGGAGCCTGTTTCCATTGCAGCAAGGCTGGGCATTGGAAGAAGAAATGAAAGGTTTACTATGCAAGTGTGAAGCAAGATGCAAGTGGAGCATCTAAAGGTTTGTACATGATACAAACTAATTTATCATTGAGTGCTTCCACTTCTAATTCATGGGTATTGGATACCGCATGTGGATCTCATATATGCAATTCGTTGCAGGGATTCCACAAAATTAGAAGATTGAAGAAGGGTGACTTTAAGCTACATGGGACAAGTGGTGAAGCTATACATACTGAAGCTGTGGGTACCTATCTTCTTTTATTACCTTCGGGTGATGTAATAAAGTTAGTAGAATGCTTCTATGTACCAGATATTATTAAAAACATTATTTCTATGCCCTTATTCTTACAACAGGGATATGAAATAAGTGTAAAGAGCAGTGGCTGCTCTATTCTTCATAATAATAAAATATTTGGACATGGATCTTTTGTAAATGGTCTTCTAACTTTATAACTTAATGATAATATATTTCTTATTGATAATAAGAAGAGGAAAAGAGATATGACAATGTCACATATCTCTAGCACTACCGATTGGGTCATATCAATGAGTCAAGAATAAACAAGTTGGTCAAAGATAATTACTTTGACTCTAATGATTTCCAATCATTAGGAACTTGTGTGATGAGGACATCGCTAGCATGGATCCCAGAGCAAGCACGAATCTTGGACCTGCATAAATCCCGGAGTAGCATGAATTCTAGAGCAGTAAATAAATTGGAAGAATATTTATTTAGGATTTATCTTTTGTTTGAAATTTGAATTAGGATTTGGTTGATTAGGATTAAGATATGGATAGGCTTATCTTATCCTATCTTGTATTTGAATTTGAGTTATCCCTATCTTTTTATCCTGTATTAAAATTCGAACAAAGGTTGGACAGGTCTATAAATACCATCCTCAGTCTTTTATAAAAAGAAGTTTAGTTAAGTTTTGGAAATGAAAATGAGTTTTAGAAAAGAGTGGTTTTATTATTTCACTCCGTAAGGAGAGGGTGTGAGGCCCAACTCCAGGACATGATGTGAGGTCATGCCTAGTTATCCTCCTTCCCATTCCAGCTTCTCTATCCCCTCGTAGTCTTTGAGATCCATCCTAGCACCTCCAAGTATCGAGGAGGGTGTAATGCCCTAGAGGTGAGAGGTCTCTTCGTTAGGGTGAGTCCCAAAGTCCATGAGATCCATATTCCTCTCCTACGTCCCCAATGTTCCTTCGCCACCCCTAGAGAAAAAAATATTAAAAAAAATATTATCCTAATTTAGGTGACTTCTAGGCTCACCAACGATCCTACCCATCTGTTCACCATCATTGTGAATCTTGTCTCAAAGGAAAAATGACCAAGTCTCCATTCACTGGACATGGAGAAAGGGAAACTGAATTGTTAGGTCTAGTGCATGCTGATGTCTGTGGACCTATGTCTACTCAGGCCAAAGGAGGATATTCTTATTTTATCACTTTCATTGATGATTTATCAAGGTACAGTCATGTGTATTTTATGAAACACAAGTTCGAAGCCTTTGATAAGTTTAAAGAATATCAGAGTATGGTTGAAAAACAAACTGGACTTAGTATTAAAGCTCTTCGGTCTGATAGAGGAGGAGAATACTTGTCTAGTGATTTCCTAAACCATCTAAAAGACAAAGGCATTATTTCTGAATGGACCCCTTCTTATACATCCCAGTTAAATCGAGTGGCAGAAAGGAGAAATCGCACCTTATTGGAATGGTGAGGTCCATGATGAGCTTCACAGATCTTCCCATTTCTATTTGGGGACATGCCCTGGAGACTGCAGCACATATATTAAACAGGGTTCCATCTAAGTCAGTAAGTAGCACTCCATATGAGTTATAGAATGGCAAAAGACCAAGTCTTAAGTATTTGAAGATTTGGGGTTGTCATGCTTATGTTAAGAATAACTTTGGACATTAATTAAGTGCTAGAGCTGACAAGTGTAGATTTGTTGGTTACCCAAAACTAGGTATGTGATACCTTTTTTATAATGCTACTGAATAAAAGATAATTGTCAGTAGGCATGCTACATTCTTGGAACAAGAGTTTATCCAAGAAGAATGTAATGATTCATGAAGAACAGAACCAACAAACCAATGAGCCTTCATGTGAAGTTCCTCAACCAGAGGTTCTTATAGATCAAGAACAACCACAATACACACCTCCTCTCCGAAGGTCAGAGAGGGTGCAGGGAGCACCTCTCAGATATGGCTGTGTCATCGGGGATGACAATGAAGCCAATATCATACAGGATGATGATCTTGTGACCTATTCAGAAGCTATCGAGAGTAAAGACTCAGACAAATGGCTTGGTGCCATGAAATCTGAAATAGACTCTATGTATTCCAATCAGGTTTGGACTCTGGTAGATCCACCTGAAGGAATTAACCTAATTATGTGTAAATGGGTCTTCAAGAAGAAGATTGGAGCAGATGGTCAAGTTGATACCTAAAGGCTAGACTGGTAGAAAAAGGTTTTAGACAAAAATATGGTATAGTCTATGATGAAACTTTTTCTCCAATAGCCATGCTCAAGTCCATTCAGATATTTGTTGCAATAGCAGCATACCATGACTATGAGATCTGGCAAATGGATGTAAATATTGCTTTCCTCAATGGAAACCTTGAGGAAGAAGTCTACATGTCAAAGCCAGAAGGTTGTCTCAAGTGGGAGACCAAACCAGGTACGCAAATTAAAGAAGTCCATTTATGGACTTAAGAAAGCATCGAGGAGTTGGAACATCCATTTTGATGAAACAATCAAAGGATTTGGTTTTATCAAAAATATAGATGAACCATGTGTGTACAAGAAGACAAGTGGGAGTGCACTTGTTTTCTTGGTTTTATATGTGCATGACATACTGATCATTGGGAATGATATCCCAATGTTACAGTCGGTTAAAACTTGGCTATCATCAAAATTTTCCATGAAGGATTTGGGAAAAATATCCTATATACTGGGTATAAGGATCTATAGAGATAGATCCAAGAGGATGCTAGATTTATCCCAATCCAGGTACATTGACTCAGTGTTGAAGAGATTCAACATGGATGGAAGTAAGAAATGTTACATACCTATAAGTCAAGGCATACATCTACCTAAGAAAATGTCTCCTAAGACATCAGAAGAAAGAGAGAGGATGTTTATGATTTCTTATGCTTCGACTGTAGGATCGATAATGTATGCCATGTTATGTACCAGACGTGATGTTGCATATGCCTTAGGCATAGTGAGTAGGTTTCCGATAGATCCAGGAGAGGATCATTGGAGAGCTGTAAAAAATATTCTTAAGTACCTTAGAAGGACTAAAGATATTTTTTTAGTATATGGAGGATCTGAGTTGAAACTAGAAGGATATACAGATTCTAGTTTTCAATCAGATCCAGATGATAGAAATCCACATCGAGGTATGTCTTCACCCTGAATGGTGGTGCAATGAGTTGGAAGAGTACAAAGCAGCCAATAGTAGCTGACTTAGTATTGAGGCAGAGTACATAGTTGCTAGTGAAGCCACGAAGGAAGTTGTCTAGATGAAGAAATTCATCATTGAATTGGGTGTGGTTCCAGATGTACAACAACCAGTGCCATTATACTATGATAACACTGGGGCTGTTGCACAAGCTAAGGAACCCAGGTCTCAACTCAAGTCCAAGCACATTCTAAAACAGTTCCACCTCGTTCAAGAGATTATTGAAAGATAAGATGTCATCATTGAACGAGTTGACACAAAAAATAATATAGCAAACCCATTCACTAAAGCTTTAGCCAAGCAGTAGTTAGATCGTCACTTAGATTGTATGGGCATAAAATACAAGGGTGATTGGCTTTAGTGCAAGTGGGAGTTTGATAGAAAAGTGCCTTAAGAGCCAATCATTATGAGGGCCTTTTTTTTTTGTAAACTTCCAGCTTATTTATGACATACTTTCATATTAATAAAGGTATTTGATTCATCATATACTGTTGTGTCATGTTTTTATTGATTATGATGAACCCCATAAAGCAGGGCAATGAAATTAGGGTTATGGAGAAGTTCATAACAGTAAGACTTAATTTCCTATAAACCCTAATCTAGAATATTCCTAGTCATTGGACCATCGATTCAGGGATCGATAAATCCAGAAAGACTAGCTTATCCTATGTATGCTCAGTTGATGAGGGTGGTTGATCTCATAACCACTTGTGTAGAGACACTAATACTAGGATAAGGGTGCTCATCAGGGTATGAGTACATTGGACAGATCCACACCGGGATTATCTTATAGAAGTCTTCCTACTTGTCAAAAGATAGATTTCAGAGTAGAAGTTGTGCATGTGATCTTTAGACCTGAGGTCACCATGGTTCCTTGTGCACACTAAGACATACTTTTGTTCATACAAATTCATGCCATTGTGACATGTACGGGGTATTTTGGGTATGGTAGAAGGTGTATGAAGGATGCGAGTGGACCAACAAGGAATCGATCATTCCTAGTAAAAGGAATTATTATCCCATGCAATCTCTTCGATGAGTGACTCAAGAAGCCTTTGATCAAAGTAGGATGAGATTAGTGGAATTTAATCAGTCATCAGTTGAGTCCTCATGATCGAGCTGAGATTCGATATGATAAAGTGTTAGGTTTTGACATCTATCGATATATATCACTTAATCGGGATAATGGGAGATCGAAAGATTGAATTGCATGGTAACTTACTACTGAAAGGTATTTTGGTATTTTCCACCAAATTCTTCATCTTCCAGGTAAGCATGACACATTGCTAGATGTCAATCTTGTCTTGTAGGTTTTTATGAACCAATTGGTTTGGTTTCTTGAGTCAATTCGATGTGTGATTCGAAATGGACAATTAGATGAGTAAATTTGCCTAATTAGGTCAATCGAGTTCTATCGAATTGAATCGACTCAAACCTAAACCTACTGCTGGCTAGATGTGGAACCCAATGGATCACACACAATAGAGGCTTGGCCAAGGAAGTCATTCATGATTTAATTAGGATCATAGGATCCTAATTGGTTAGCCGGATTACAAACTAGCATATGTAGGCTAACCTAATTTCTAAGCCAATTGGATTGGGTTCGGTTGCTTGCTAATTGAGCTAACCTAATTATGAGAAATCTAAATTAGGTTGAGTCTTAAGTGGGGCTAGCCAAATTAGAGCTTAATCTAATTTTAGTTTGGATTTAAGGGCATTTTAGGTGCCATATATGAAGAGTCCCAATGGCATGGGACTCTTGGTACCTAAATGATACCTTAACTTCAAAAGGGCATATAAGGGCCTACAGACCTCTGATCTGAAAATAAAAAATATGGACAGAAAGCTTATTTGATACCCTTTCCAATGACACCCATATTGCATACGTTTGACCAAGTCAATTTTGTGCTTTGGGTGGACAAAATGGAAAGAGAAAGACTATTAGCACCTTTTTGTGCACCCGTGAGAATAAGTGGCATGCAGAAGGACTAAGAGTCCTTCTACAGATGAGACTCTAAGAGTTTCATCAAGAAGGCACCTCTTCATTTTATCCCTATGGTCTTAAGAAGTCTAATAGTCAGTTTAAAGTTTAAAGGGACGGGTTGAAGAGGTGTGAAAGGTGGCGCGCACATGAAGTGTCGCGCCTCTTCATATGCGCGCGCACTACAGAGGGCAGAGTCCTTCTGCCTTTGAAACTCTTCAAGCCTTATATTACTTCAGATTAGAAGAGGCATCTCCCTATCTTAGAAACCAGTATTTGACACATGGCACAATGGGGATTGATCTGGTAAGTGAAAGAATACGATATGACTCTCCATTCCCGAAGAGTCTTATCAGATATGATGTTTCATATCTGATAAGTGTTATCGGGATGCATTTCATGCCCCATCTGAGATTATAAATAGGGGTATGATGAAATTAAAAATATGGACTTCGGTCTTCTAAAAGTCTGAGTGTTTTATTTTCTCGAGAGTCAGAGTGTTCTTCCACTTTCTCCCTCCCTCCTTGTTTTAGGACAAGACTTATCTTGTTAAGACAAGTTCTTCTACACTTGGACAAGGCTTGGTTTTAGGACATAATCCTGTAGGGTCCTAGAGGAGGGTAGTCCTAGATCCTACAGTGGTTTAGGATAGTGTCTTGAGTGCCCTTCAGTAGGACAGGGTGTCCTACAGTGGTCAATAAACCAAAGGCTGCCGAAAGAGTTCCACTTCTCCAAGCAACTTCAGTAGGACAGGGTTTAGGATCCTAGAGGAGGGTAGTCCTAGATCCTAAAGTGGTTTAGAATAGTGTCTTGAGTGCCCTTCAGTAGGACAGGGTGTCCTACAGTGGTCAATAGACCAAAGGCTGCCGAAAGAAGGAGTTCTTCCTTGATCCGAGTTTCGTGTGGATCACCGCTGGAGGGCTTGCATTTGTGAGCCTTGTGGAAAAAGTTGGATTTCAGTGATCCAGGTATTTTTCTTGACTTTATTTGATGATTCATTAGTTGTAATTACCCAAGGGGGTCCTGGGAATTAGGGTTTTCCATACATGTTATACATGTTAGGGTATCATGCTATGAAATTTTATTTTGAAAGTCAATTCTGCTTGCTGCATGATCCCCGGTACCCTGGGAGAATTCCCATCAGTGGTATCAGAGCCATCCTTGTGGCATTCCAATTATGAATCATTTTGGAGTTTGATTAAATTCCACTTCCGAGCCGACCCGAACCTTATCGAGTCGACTCGACCATGTTCATATATATGATATTATGTCAATATGAAATTTAATGCATATTGATATGCATTGTATTTATATTTGTTATAAACTTGGTTATCATGTTTATGTTTATACTAGTAGTAATAAATATTATTATCATGATAGTTTTAGAATGTGTTTTGAGACCATCAAAGCCCTCATCAAAAATCATATTTAGTCATAGTATAAAATGACGGGGGATGAAGCTCTGATACCACTTGATGGGGGATGAAGCTTTGATACCATTTGATGCTGGATAGAGACCGGGGATGGATCACTGGCGAGCATAGAAGTCACCAGGGATTAGGGTTTGTAGGGAAGAAGCAAGAAGGGGGCGCACAATTTAGAAAAATACTAGGGTTCACACAGATTCCCCAAGAAGAATAAGAACATAGCGAAGGGGCTCACACAGATGACCTAAATATCACATAGATACCCTTAAAAGAAGGAGAAGGGATCATATAGATACCCTGGGCTCACACAGATCCCCAAATCAGGGATCACATAGAAACCCTGGGAAGAAGGAGAAGGGATCAAAAGATACCCGGTGCTCACATAGATGCCCAAATCAGGGATCACATAGAAACCCTGGGATCACACAAATCCTTCACACAGAATAATAGAAATTTTATTCATCCATCCTTTATCAAAAAAATACAAGAAGGGGTGGGGTATTTATAGATTTACCCTAGGGTACATAACTTGAGGGCTAAAAAACCTTGACTTGTGGGCCAAGAAATCTTGGTAGACCTAGTCAACAGTGGGCCTATCTTGGACTGGAGCTCTCTCTTGCAGGCTTGGCGGCATGAAAGGGTCCAAGTGCAAGAAGGCCAGCTCTGGTTGGGGGGCCTGGTGGGTCTCCTAGCTGCGAACTCTCCTCATGTACATGACCTGAATGGACTCGATCGGACTCACTTGATTGGACTGACTGGACTGAAAATAACTAGACCTGACTAAGTGGACTCAACTGGACTCAGTTGTCTCACTTTATTACAAGACTAATGGACTCAAATATAAAAAATAAAATAGACTTTTGGTCCCCATCAATCTTGTCTTTCAATAATCTCTCGAATGAGGTGGAACCATCTTAGAATGTGCTTGGACATGTGATGAGACCTCGGTTCCTTAGCTTGTGCAACAATCCCAGTGTTATCACAGTATAATGGCACTGGCTGTTGTACATCTAGAACCACGCCCAATTCCATGAAGAATTTCTTCATCTAGACAGCTTCCTTCGCGGCTTCACTAGCAGCTACGTACTTTGCCTCAGTGATTGAGTTAGCTATTGTTGGCTGCTTTGTACTCTTCCAACTCACTGCACCACCATTCAGTAGAAGACATACCCCGATATGGATTTGTTATCATCTGGATCTGATTGAAAACTAGAATATGTATATCCTTCTAGTTTCAACTCAGATCCTCCATATACTAGAAAGATATCATTAGTCCTTCTAAGGCACTTAATAATATTTTTCACAGCTCTCCAATGTCCTTTCCTGGATCTGCCTGAAACCTGCTCACACTATGCCCAAGGCATATGCAACATCAGGTCTGGTACATAACATGGCATACATTATCTATCCTACAGCCGAAGTATAAGGAATCATAGCCATCCTCTCTCTTTCTTCTGATATCTTAGGAGATATTTTCTTAGAGAGATGTATGCCTTGACTTATAGGTAAGTAACCTTTCTTACTTCCATTCATGTTGAATCTCTTCAACACTAAGTCAATGTACCTGGATTGGGATAAGCCTAGCATCCTTCTGGATCTATCTCCATAGATCCTCATACCTAGTATATAGAATGCTTCTCCCAAATCCTTCATGAAAAATCTTGATGATAGCCAAGTTTTTACCGACTGTAACATTGGGATATCATTCCCAATGATCAGTATGCCATCCATATATGAAACCAAGAAAACAAGTGCACTCCCACTTGTCTTCTTGTACACATATGGTTCATCTATATTTTTGATAAAACCAAATCCTTTGATTATTTCATTAAAACAGATGTTCCAACTTCTCGATGCTTGCTTAAGTCCATAAATGGACTTCTTTAATTTGCCTACCTAGTTTGGTCTCCCATTTGAGACAAAACCTTTTGGCTATGACAAGTAAACTTCTTTCTTAAGGTTTCCATTGAGGAAAGCAGTCTTTACATCCATTTACCAGATCTCATGTCATGATATGCTGCTATGGCAAGCAATATCTGAATGGACTTGAGCATGGCTACTAGAGAAAAAGTTTCATCATAGTCTATACCATGTTTTTGTCTGAAACCTTTTGCTACCAGTCTAGCCTTGTAGGTCTCAACTTGACCATCTGCTCCAATCTTCTTCTTGAAGATCCATTTACACCAAATTGGATTAATTCCTTCAAGTGGATCCACCAGAGTCCAAACCTGATTGGAATGCATAGAGTCCATTTCAGATTTCATGGCACCAAGCCATTTGTCTGAGTCTTTACTCTCGACAACTTCTGAATAGGTCAAAGGGTCATCATCCTGTATGATACCGGCTTCATTGACATCCCCGATGACAAAGCCATATCTGAGAGGTGCTCCCCGCACCTTCTCTGACCTTTGGAGATGAGGTATGTATTGTGGTTGTTCTTGATCTATAAGAACCTCTGGTTGAAGAACTTCACTTGAAGGCTCGTTGGTTTGTTAGTTCTGTTCTTCATAAAACTCAAGCAAATAATCACTACATTCTTCTTAGATAAACTATTGTTCCAAGAATGTAGTATGCCTACTGACAATTATCTTTTGTTCAATAGCATTATAAAAGAGGTATCTCATACCTACTTTTGCGTAACCAACAAATCTACACTTGTCAGCTCTAGCACTTAACATATGTCTCATAGGTACCAAAAGTCTATTTTATTTTATTTTATTTGAGTCAATTAGTCCTGTAATAACGTGAGTCAACTGAATCCAATTGAGTCCACTTAATCAGGTCCAGTTATTTTTAGTCCAGTCGAGTCTAATCGAGTCTTGTAAGTTTCATTCATGTCAAGATCCAAGAGGAGAGTAAGTAGACCCGGAGATTCACCAGGCCCCTCAAGTAGAGCTGGACTTCATGCACCTGGGCCCTTCATGCCACCAAGCTTGCGAGAGAGAGCTCCTGTCCAAGACAGGCCCATTGTTGACCAGGTCCACTAGGGTTTCTTGGCCCACAAGTCAGGGTTTTTTAGCCCTCAAGTTATGTACCTTGGGATGAATCTATAAATACCCCACCCCCTCTTGTATTTTTTAACAATGAATGACGAATGAATATTTCTTTAGTTCTGAGTGAATATTTCAGGGTTTCTGTGTGATCCTTAGGGCATCTTTGTGAGCCCTTTGCTATGTGCTTGTCCTCCATGGGGAATCTGTGTGAACCCCAGTTATCATTCGCCCTCTCTTTCTTTACCCTTGTAATCCCTAATCTCTGGTGACTTCTATGCTTGCCAGCGATCCATCCCCGATCTCTGTCCCGCATCAAGTGGTATCAGAGCTTCATCCCCCATCAAGTGGTATCAGAGCTTCATCCCCCATCAAGTGGTATCAGAGCTAGAGGATTAGGGTTTCTCTTTTCCTCTCGGCTCTGCATCCTTCCTCCTATCCAGATCTCCCTGTGCAACTTCTCAAACCTTTGTTAGCCTCCGATGTCTGTCAATGCCCTGCACCCGAGCCCCTCTCCTCTCCATTGCCTGTGAAGCACGCCTCCTCTCCACCGTCCAGCACGAGGACTCCAAGTCCATCACCAAGAAGCTCTGTGACACCGTCTCCGAGCTCGCCTCCAACCCCCTCCCATCGGATCCATTTTTTGCAACAGACGACAGAGGAACAACCATGTCTCAGCCCTCGTCCATGACGCCCTCAACTGCACGTGCCTCCAAAGCCTTTGATAGTGGCTGACACACCCTCTGGCATGGCCGATCCCTATACCGTGTGGCTAGCCGCAGCATCCTGTCCGCCCCCCTTGTTTAGCCCCAGCTCTCCGCCCCACTGGTAACCTACCAGCAAGGTACCAGATTTCCCCCAGCTCCCATGGGTGCTCCCCATCTTGCATCCCCCATGCAAGTCGCCGCCAGGCCAAGGGCACCATCCGCGCCCGTCCCTGTGCCGCCACCCCCTCAGATCCTCCTTCAGGTTGTGGATGGCAGAGATCCGGGTGATGGAAGCCTGATATGATGGGCAGGCCATCATTCTTTTTGACGAGTTCGGCTTCTCCCACTGTCGACGACATCGCCAAACACCATCACCCCCATGCCGTCAATCGGAGTCATCTCCCCAAGCCACCGTCTTTGCCTCGGCGCCATCATCGACGAGCACCTGCCAGACTGCTCTCCAAAACCTCCCTTATTCCACCTTCGGTCCATGGAGAAGGGAGTCCACAGCACGATCATGAAGGCAATTGCCTTCACTGTTGCCAACTTCAGATCCATGGATTTTTGAGGCTGCACAGATCTCAAAGCAGATAATAAAAAAAGAAAAAAGAAAAGAAAATCAGTGAAAAAAAGACAAAAAAAAATTAGAGAAAAAAAAGGAAGGAAAGAAAGAAAGGTTGAAAAAAAAATGATAAACCTCACCTGCTTTGATTTGATTAGTTTCGGTTCCATCAAATCCCGCTGAGCCTGACTCGATGGAGTCGAGTTCAACCTACTCCAGGGGAATGATGGGGACTAAAAGTCTATTTTATTTTATTTTATTTGAGTCTATTAGTCCTGTAATAAAGTGAGACAACTAAGTCCAGCTGAGTCCACTTAGTCAGGTCCAGTTATTTTTAGTCCAGTCGAGTCTAATCGAGTCCTGTAAGTTTCATTCATGTCAAGATCCAAGAGGAGAGTAAGCAGACCGGAGATTCACCAGGCCCCTCAAGTAGAGCTGGATTTCATGCACCTAGGCCCTTCATGCCGCCAAGCCTACGAGAGTGAGCTCCAGTACGAGACAATCCCACTGTTGACCAGGTCCACCAGGATTTCTTGGCCCCCAAGTCAGGGTTTCTTAGCCCTCAAGTTATATATCCTATGGTGAATCTATAAATACCCCACCCCCTCTTTTATTTTTAATAATGAATGATGAATGAATATTTCTATAGTTATGTGTGAACATTTCAGGATTTCTATGTGATCCCTAGGGCATCTGTGTGAGCCCTTTGCTATGTGCTTATCCTCCACGGGGAATCTGTGTAAACCCCAGTTATCCTTCACCCTCCCTTTCTTCGCCCCTACAAACCCTACACTCGCCAGCGATCCATCCCCGATCTCTATCCCGCATCAAGTGGTATTAGAGCTTCATCCCCCATCAATGTCCAAAGTTATTCTTGACATAAGCATGACAACCCCAACTCTTCAAATACTTAAGACTTGGTCTTTTTCCATTCCATAACTCATTTGGAGTGCTACTTACTGACTTAGATGGAACCCTATTTAATATGTGTGCTGCAGTCTCCAAGGCATGTCCCCAAAAGGAAATGGGAAGATTTGTGAAGCTCATCATGGACCTCACCATATCCAATAAGGTGCGATTTCTCCTTTCTGCCACTCCATTTAACTGGGGTGTATAAGGAGGGGTCCATTCAGAAATAATGCCTTTGTCTTTTAGATGGTTTAGGAACTCACTAGATAAGTATTCTCCTCCTCGATCAGATCGAAGAGCTTTAATACTAAGTCCAGTTTGTTTTTCAACCATACTCTGATATTCTTTAAACTTATCAAAGGCTTCGGACTTGTGTTTTTCCTTTGAGATCCTTATTCCTCATGAGTGCCTTGTGCATACACAACAAACACACATGAGTTCAAAGGTTGGACAACCTTTCCAATTGCAACCCATACAATTCTCAACAATTATCTTTGCCTCTAGGATACTTATGGCCTTGTGTGTACACAACAAACCATAATGTCTTAGTTTAATTGGACCCTTTATTTCCATATAGCCATGATTAAATAATGTTGCCTTTGTGTGTACACAACAAAGCAACATATCCAAACATGCTATAAAGCACTAAGTGCACCAAGACAAATCTTATATCAATTCCTAGAGTAGGCCTTGTGTGTACACAACAAACCTACTATAGTTTTGACATAAATTTGGCTTAGCATGAAGGAAGGCAAATTATAGTATACTCAACCAATTAGCATTACCAAATTAAGATTTAGATATGACCAAATTGGCCAGGTAAGTGGGAGGGCTGAGGGGGTCCCCCCATTGCTTTCCTTAGACACCAATTAGATTAGCCAGGTTAGACAATGAAACTAATTAAAAACCTCATTCCCTTTACCTTCCCAGAAGCACTTGCCTAGACACCAATTGGTTGATCAAACCCTAACCGGTTTTACTTCTTGACTAAGTTTTATGATGGGGCCCAAAAGTCTATTTTATTTTATTTTATTTGAGTCCATTAGTCCTGTAATAAAGTAAGACAACTGAGTCGAGTTGAGTCTACTTAGTCAGGTCCAGTTATTTTCAGTCCAGTCAGTCCAATCAAGTGAGTCTGATCGAGTCCATTCAAGTCATGTACAAGAGGAGAGTTCATAGCTAGGAGATTCACCAGGCCCCCCAACCAAAGCTGGCCTTCATGCACTTGGACCCTTTAATGCCTCCAAGCCTACAAGAGAAAGCTCTAGTCCAAGACAGGCCCACTGTTGACCAGGTCCACTAGGGTTTCTTGGCCCACAAGTCAGGGTTTCTTAGCCCTCACGTTATGTATCCTAGGATAAATCTATAAATACCACACCCCCTCTTGTATTTTTTGATGAAGGATGGATGAATAAAATTTCAATTGTTCTGTGTGAAGGATTTGTGTGATCCTAGGGTTTCTGTGTGATCCCTGATTGGTGTAGAATGTAAAATAAAACTATGCAACCCTAATGGAGATTAGCAAATAATTAACCAAGCAATTCCCTATTTGCATATAAACAACTCAACATAAACTATCAAAGAGATCTAGTGAAGAAGCTCGAAAGATCTAACATAAACCTAGTGATCGAGGCTCTCAAAATAAGAAAGGAATAGGACCAGAAGAGAACCACGCAAGCTAAGCTAGGTCTAATTTAACAATGCAGACTTAATCAACACTAGACATACCTGATATTGGCCCTTCAATTAGAATAGATTCACTCTTGAAGAGGTCTCCCGGATGACATGAACATAATACCACTGAAGGCTCCTCTTATTTTCTGGATCTATGGCAAGTAAACCTTCCTCTTGAAGCTAGAATCCTGGAGAACCCTGCAACAAAGAAACCCTAAGATGAGTGATTTAACAAGCAATCAACTAGAGAAAAGAAAGAAGGGTGGAAGAGGCATTGAAGGAGATCCAGCTTGGCATCATGGTGGAATGCTTGAAGTGGAGTAGGTTGGTCGCCTTGTGATGATCTTCTTGATTCACCCTTGAACGCTGGAGCTAGTTTGAAGTTATGAAAGAAGAGGAAGTCTTTGGCATTGGGAATGGAAGAAGGAAAGATTAGGGTTGGCGTAGAGGAAGAGAAAGGCTAAGCTACCACATAGACACATAGAAAAAAAAAATACATAGAAGAAAAAAAATACCAACTTCATTCATTAACCATCCTTTTCACAATGGGGCATCCCATAGCTTAAATAGAAGCCCTACAACATTTTTTAAAATTTGAAAACCCATAGGATTAAGAGGATTACAAGGGGAGTTGGAGGATATGGTGGCATTTGTTGCTTGAAATGTGGGAGTTGGAGGATATGGTGGCATTTGTTGCTTGAAATGTGGCGAGTTGGAGGATATGGTGGCGTTTGTTGCTTGAAACTCTTTCAAAGCTTGACATGTGGTGCAAGGTGGGGACCACTTGATGAGGTGGTGGTGTCCTTTGGAGCTCTTGACATGTGGCATAAAGTTGGGACCACTTGTTGAGGTGGCGACATCCATTGGAGCTTTTGACATGTGGCACAAGGTGGGGGTCACATGATGAAGTGGCTTCTTCTTGTCTTGATGCTTCATGGACTCATGGATTGGGCTTGATTTAATTGGACCCAACTCTCAATTGCAGGGTTAACTAAGATATTAAACTAGACCCAACATGGACTCAAAATTAACTACAAGATTATTTGGACTCAAAAAAAAGAAAATTACAGGACTTCTCTTTTGCTACTCCAACAACAAGGACTCGGACTTGACCTGAATTGGTTGGAGTCTTTTCCTGATTCTAGTGCCCACATCAATTCTCCCGGGGTGGGAGGAACTCGACCCTGTCGAGTAAGGATTAGCCTGATAAGCTTCTAATACTTCTGGATCAATTTGTTGTAGGTCCTCTCGGGTGATCCAGGAGTCTTCAGAATCAGGACATCCTTGCCATCTATCCAGATAATGTTGGTAGCCCTTATTTCTAGTGGTAATGATCTGGTCATCCAAGATCCTTTCAATTTTCTCCCTTCGCTCAGGAACACTCGGTGGTGGGCATTCTTTTGGGGCTTCACTCTCAAAAGAAGTATTAGGACCAAAAAGCTCACCAGGTATCAATGCAGGTTCTTTGTATTCTTTTAAGTCTGAAATGTTAAATGTTGAACTAATGCCATAACTTGGTGGTAATTCTAATACATAAGCATTAGGTCTAATTTTCTTTATTATTTTGAAAGTTCCGGCTCCCCGGGCATGGAGTTTCTTCATAGTTCCCGGCGGAAACCTTTCAGGTTTAAATTTGATCATAACGGAGTCTCCTTCATTAAATTCTTTTAACCGTTTATGTGAATTAGTCATATGCTTATAGTGTTCATTGCTCGATTGGATCTTTTGGCTAATCTCCTTATGCAATTCCCTAATATGCTATGCATATGACTCAGCAGACTCAGACACTCGTGCATGTATGGGTAATGGAGCTAGGTCTAAAGGTTTCCTAAGTCTGTATCCATGGACCACTTCGAACGGACTTTTCCCAATAGACCTATTAATTGAGCTGTTGTAGGCAAATTCAGCACAAGGAAGTAATAGGTCCCAGTTTCCCTGGTTGTCATCAACTAAACATCTCAACAGATTTCCTAAGCTTCGGTTTACTACCTCTATCTGGCCATTGATTTGAGGATGATAGGCAGTAGAGAATTTCAGCTTGGTACCGAACATGTGCCAGAGGGTTTTCCAGAAATAGCTAGTAAATTTGACATCTCTATCGGACATAATGGTTTTGGGTAAACCATGAAGCCTAATGACCTGATCGAGAAAAAGCTTGGCCACCTTCGAAGCATCTAAAGTTTGAGAACAAGGAATGAAGTGAGCTATCTTGGAGAAATAATCGACAACCACAAAGACAGAATCATGCTTCCTAGACGTCTTAGGGAGGCCTACTACAAAATCCATGCTGATATCCTGCCATGGACAATCAGGGACAGGTAAGGGTGTGTACAGACCGGTGTTCTGTCTTTGCTATTTTGCAACAGCACAGGCACGGCACTGAGCTACAATTTGGGCCACATTTCTTTTGAGTCCAGGCCAAAAGAATTGGTCTTCTATTGCTAAGATGGTCTTATTCCTACAAAAATATCCTTACAAGCCTCCAGCATGAACTTCCCAGATCAGAAATTCCCTAACAGAGGTCTTGGGAATACACAACTGATTTCCTTTGAAAAGGTATCCATTTAAAAGGGTATAATCACTATGCTTACTAGATGGTCCTTGTTGAAGGGATCGATAGATGTTACCAAAATCAGGGCATGTAGGATACTCCTCTTTCAATCTATCAAACCCTACTACCTCAGTGCTCACAGAAGTCAACAACAAGGAACGACGACTCAACGCATCGGCAACCCTATTTTCAGTACCGGCACGATGTTTCAGTACGAACGTATAAGCTTTTATGAACTCTACCCATTTCCCATGCCTAGGGTTCAATTTCTTTTGAGAACTAAGGAACCTAAGAGCTTCGTGGTCAAAAAATAGGACAAACTCTTGTGGTAGAAGATAATGCCTCCAATAACGTAATGCCTGAACTACCGCATACAGCTCCCTATCATAGGTGGAATACCTTAGTCTCGCTTCATTTAACATTTTACTAAAATATGCTACTGGGTGATTCTCTTGACTCAAGACACCTCCAATTCCTACCCCAGAAGCATCACAAGCAACCTCGAACACTTTGGTAAAATCGGGTAACCTCAAGACGGGTGCGTGTGTCATTTTTTCCTTAATTGTTAGGAAGGCTTTGTCTGCTGCTTTAGTCCACTCAAAAGTTCCCTTCCTAATACAATCAGTGATTGGAGCCACTATCGTACTGAACCCTTTAATGAATCTCCTATAGAAGATGGCTAAACCGTGGAAACTATGGATATCATGGATGCTTTTGGTTACAGGCCACTCTACTATGGACTTAATTTTCGCAGGGTCAGCGGACACTCCTTCAGATGTGACTACGAATCCTAGAAAGATAACTCTATTTGTTAAGAAATCACACTTCTTGATATTGGCATAGAGGCTATCCTTTCTAAGGACTTGGCAAACTTGCCTTAGGTGGGTTAAATGGTCTGCCTTAGTCTTTCTATAGATAAGAATGTCATCAAAGTAGACCACCACAAATTTCCCGATGAAAGTTTTCAACACCTGATTCATAATTCTCATAAAGGTGCTGGGTGCATTGGACTGACCGAATGGCATGACTAACCACTCATATAATCCATCTTTAGTCTTAAAAGTGGTCTTCCATTCATCTCCAGGCCTAACCCTAACCTGGTGATAGCCACTCTTTAAGTCTATCTTGGAGAAAATCGTTGATCCGGCTATAATGTCTAACATATCGTCCAGTCTTGGGATTGGAAACCTATATTTGACAGTAATCTTGTTGATGGCACGACTGTCTACACACATCCTCCAGGTGCCATCCTTCTTAGGGGTTAACAAGGCAGGGACTCCACATCGGCTTAAACTTTCTCTAACAAACCCCTTTCTAAGAAGTTCACTAACTTGCCTTTGTAACTCATGATGTTTAGTTGGATTCATCCTATAATGAGGCAAATTAGGTAAAGTCGTGCCAGGGACTAAATCTATGGCATGCTGTATGTCTCTTAAAGGTGGAAGACTATCGGGTAGGTCCTCGGGAAACACGTCTTCAAATTCTTTCAATAATTGGACCACCTCTTGCAGGTATTTTACAGGGGTGTGGTCCTTAGTTTCCTTAGCAGCTACCATCCAAATAGGTGCTCCCTCATTAATGTCTTTTTCTAATTCTCTTGCACCTATCAAATTTAATCCAGTCCTTTTTTCTTTCAGGCTGCTAGCTCCTCTTTTGGTGTTGTCCTTAGGCTGGGTTGGATGAATGACAATTTTCTTGCCATTGAAATTGAAAGCACAGGAATTTGATCGACCAAAAATTATCACATCATGGTCAAACAGCCATGGCCTACCTAGGATGATGCTACTTACTCCCATAGGGAGCACATCACACCAAATTCGTTCTTGATAGGACTGAAGTTGGATTCGGACCTGACATCTCTACTTGATTGGGATAGAAGTGGAATTGATCCAGGATACCTTATATGGATTGGGATGTGGTTCAGTGGATAATCCTAGACTCTTGGCTGCACTAGTGGAAATGGCGTTGACACAGCTTCCACTATCGATCATGATCTTACAGACCTTTTCTCCTATTTTGACAAATGTATGTAGGATGCTAGTCCTACGCCAGTCTTCCTGCTCTTTGGTATGTGTCATTATACATCTCACAACTCCTAACACATCTGATGAGTCTACATTTTCTTCATCTCCTTCATACTCATCAGCTAAGCAATCCCCTGCTTCATAAACATCCTCTTCATTATTCTCCAAGGGTTCTGATTCTTCTTCTTCTTCTACCTCCCCTATATGTAAAGCTCTAGAGGGACATTGGCTCAGGAAATGACCGGGTTTACGACACTTATAGCAGACTCGCTCCCTCTCACCTCGAACTTCAGGGCTCTTTCCTTTGTCTTCTCTAGGAATTGGAGGAATGGCAGGGTTGGGTCTAGGGATTGGATTCGAGCTGGGTCTTGGTCTATTGGCTGTATTAGGGACTGAACTAGGTCAACTAACAGGAGGATTAAACCTAGTGGGGTCTGGTCGCCTAAATGAAGCTCTCCTCTGAAACCTCTCATAGTCCATGGCTACTTGGTATGCTTGTTCTAAATCATGGACTTCTCTCAAAAATAATTTTCCTTTTATATCTTCATTCAATCCTGATCTAAACCTTGATAAAGTGGCTGCCTTAGACTCGACTATGTTGTATCGCATTACAAACTCATCAAATTTAGCAACGTATTTAGAAACGGTCTTATTTCTGTGTCAATCGCTGCCACTGATCTAACAACCTTTGCTGATAAGACAGGCAAATATTTCTCTCTAAGCTTTCTCTTCATGTCTCTCCAGGTCGCTATAGGTAAGTCTCCCCTCTGCCTAGCTATGCGTTCGACATTTCTCCAATACAACCTAGCCTGACGGACTAGTCTGATTTTGGCAAACTTGAATCTTCTCTCTTCAGACATATCATACCAGTCAAAATATTGGTCCATGTCAGCCTCCCAGTCTATGTACACCTTAGGATCTAGGCTTCCCTCAAAGGTTGGTGCATCTAGACGGATATTCCTTAAGGCCTGATCATCCTGATCAAAAGTATCATGGTGAGGTCTTCTAGGATATAGCTCTGGAGTGTGATTAGCATAATCCTGATATGGCCTTCTATGAATTGGATTAGGTGTATGTTCCTGTCGTTGGGCTCTAGGGCGAACTGAAGGTAATCTGGGTGAAGGTGGTTCTGTTGGGGTCAACCTAGATTCCTCTAGGGTTCCTATCCTTTTCTCAAACTGATCAAACCTAGCATCCAAACGTTCCAGTCACTCAATCATAGATCTCATAAGGGTTTCCATACTAGTGTCCATGGATGAACTTGGTTGGTCTTGTGAAGGGTGGTAAGGAGTTCCTGATCTAGTTGTCATACAAATAATTAGACTCAAATTTAGGCTAAGGATTTCTAGACCTAGAGTACGAATTAGAGATCTAGTTAAAAGGACCAACTAGCTAGTAGTAACTTACGTGACTTGGACAGGTAGGTGGGAAGGGGAGTGGAGGTCCCTGTTCTGCCAACCTTAGACACCAATCTGTGATTGGCCAGGTAGGCGGACCAACCCACAAGCCCTAATACACAAATCCTAGACAGCAAGCCCGTAAGCACACACCAATTAGTGGACACAATTAACTTGACCCTAATCCGAACCCGACTCGTTGGTGTCCCTAACCCACTAGGGTGATTAGGTCTAATTGGTTTTAATTAAGGATTGGGATCGAGATGATGGGTTGTGGTTTTGGGCTAAGGACAAGTGATGAATTCTTGCCCCCCATGTCATATTGATGCCCTTAAGATGTTTTCAAATGAATGCAAAAATATATATATTTTTTTTGTTTTATGAGCTGACTTAATTATTTGACTTGATTAGTTTTCAAATAATTTCAAATTCAAACTTAAATTTTAAAATTTAAATTTCAAACTACAAGTTTCAGATTCTAGAATGTCAGAATTCAAAATTTTAAAATTTAAAACTTGAACTTCAAATTCAAAAATTTTCTGAGATTGGTTCTTGCTGGAATTTCAGTTCAGACTGAATCTCAGAGAGTATTTCGAATGCTAGAAATGTTAACAATCGAAATAAAATCTAAAAAATTGTTGAAAAATAATATGAATTATGATGATCCCAGCAAAACAAAAATAAAAAATCTTAGATTTATATATAAAAAGAAACAATAAAAAAAATAGACCATGTACTGTAGACTATTTCAGCAGGATAGAAGATTGAAGTAGGAATTTTTATTTTTTTTTTGTTTTTTTTATGATGATGAAATTTAATATGATGATAACTGACTTATAATGGAACAAGAAAAAAAATATTTCAACAAGAAATTAGTGACTTGCCTATGGAGCTGCAGATGGATTACAGTAAGCAGATGCAAATTTTCAGTAAACAGAACCTAATCAAACAAGTGCATTGGCTTACCCAAACTTCAATCTAGAAATTCATGTCCAGCCAGGGGCTCATTATTCCCATGGGTCGTGACAGTGTACTAGAGTACACCCACTCAGGAGGCATGAATTTTAGATCTTACTTGGATTTTAAAAAAAAATAACTAGATAACAAGTATGCATGCAACATATCTAAATGCAGGAAATTATCCGACCATGCTCTGATACCAAGAATGGTGTAGAATGTAAAATGAAACTATGCAACCCTAATGGAGATTAGCAAATGATTAACCAAGCAATTCCCTATTTGCATATAAACAACTCAACATAAACTATCAAAGAGATCTAGTGAAGAAGCTCGAAAGATCTAACATAAACCTAGTGATCGAGACTCTCAAAATAAGAAAGGAATAGGACCAGAAGAGAACCACGCAAGCTAAGCTAGGTCTAATTTAACAATGCAGACTTAATCAACACTAGACATACCTGACATTGGCCCTTCAATTAGAATAGATTCACTCTTGAAGAGGTCTCCCGGATGACATGAACATAATACCACTGAAGGCTCCTCTTGTTTTCTGGATCTATGGCAAGTAAACCTTCCTCTTGAAGCTGGAATCCCGGAGAACCCTGCAACAAAGAAACCCTAAGATGAGTGATTTAACAAGCAATCAACTAGAGAAAAGAAAGAAGGGTGGAAGAGGCATTGAAGGAGATCCATCTTGGCGTCATGGTGGAATGCTTGAAGTGGAGTAGGTTGGTCGCCTTGTGATGATCTTCTTGATTCACCCTTGAACATTGGAGCTAGTTTGAAGTTATGAAAGAAGAGGAAGTCTTTGGCATTGGAAATGGAAGAAGGAAAGATTAGGGTTGGCATAGAGGAAGAGAAAGGCTAAGCTACCACATAGACACATAGAAAAAAAAAATACATAGAAGAAAAAAAATACCAACTTCATTCATTAACCATCCTTTTCACAATGGGGCATCCCATAGCTTAAATAGAAGCCTTACAACATTTTTTAAAATTTGAAAACCCATAGGATTAGGAGGATTACAAGGGGAGTTGTAGGATATGGTGGCTTTTGTTGCTTGAAATGTGGGGAGTTGGAGGATATGGTGGCATTTGTTGCTTGAAATATGGGGAGTTGGAGGATATGGTGGCATTTGTTGCTTGAAACTCCTTCAAAGCTTGACATGTGGTGCAAGGTGGGGACCACTTGATGAGGTGGAGGTGTCCTTTGGAGCTCTTGACATGTGGCATAAAGTGGGGACCACTTGTTGAGGTGGCGACATCCATTGGAGCTTTTGACATGTGGCACAAGGTGGGGGTCACTTGATGAGGTTGCTTCTTCTTGTCTTGATGCTTCATGGACTCATGGATTGGGCTTGATTTAATTGGACCCAACTCTTAATTGCAGGGTTAACAAAGATATTAAACCAGACCCAACAGGGACTCGAAATTAACTACAAGATTATTTGGACTAAAAAAAAAGAAAATTACAGGACTTCTCTTTTGCTACTCCAACCACAAGGACTCGAACTTGACCTGAATTGGTTGGAGTCTTTTCCTGATTATAGTGCCCACATCACTGATTTGGGCATTTGTGTGAGCACAGGGTATCTGTGTGATCCCTTCTCCTTCTTCCCAGGATTTCTGTGTGATCCATGATTTGGGCATCTATGTGAGCCCAGGGTATCTGTGTGATCCCTTCTCCTTCTTTTTAGGATATTTGTGTGATCCCTAGGGCATCTGTGTGAGCCCTTTTGCTATGTGCTTGTTCTTCTTGGGGATTTTGTGTGAACCCAAATATTTTTCTAAACCTTGTGCCCTCTTCTTTCTTCTTCCCTGCAAACCCTAATCCCTGTTGACTTCAATGCTCGCCAGCGATCCATCCCCGATTTCTGTCCCACATCAAAGATGTCATCATTGAACGGGTTGACACAAAGGATAATATAGCAGACCCATTCACTAAAGGTTTAGCCAAGTAGCAGTTAGTTCGTCACTTAGATTGTATGGGCATAAAATACAAGGGTGATTGGCTTTAGTGCAAGTAGGAGTTTGATAGAAAAGTACCCTAAGAGCCAATCATTATGAGGGTCTTTTTTTTTTTGTAAACTTTCAGCTCATGTATGACATACTTTCATATTAATAAAAGCATTTGATTCATCATATACTGCTGTGTCATGTTTTTATTGATTATGATGAACCCCATAGAGTAGGACAATGGAATTAGGGTTATGATGGAGTTCATAACAGTGAGACCTAATTTTCTATAAATCCTAATCTAGAATGTTCCAAGTCGTTGGACCATCGATTCGGGGATCGATGAATCCGGAAAGACTAGCTTATCCTATGTATGCTCAATTGATGAGGGTGGTTGATCTCACAACCACTTGTGTAGAGACACTAATACTAGGATAAGGGTGCTCATCAGGATATGAGTACACTAGACTGATCCACCTGGGATTATCTTATGGAAGTCTTCATACTTGTCAAAAGATAGATCCCAGAATAGAAGTTGTGCATGTGATCTTTAGACCTGAGGTCACCATGGTTCCTTGTGCACACTAAGCTATACTTTAGTTCATACTCATTCATGCCATTACGACATGTACGGGGTATTCTGGGTATGGTTGAAAGTGTACGAAGAATGTGAGTGGACCAACAAGGAATCGGTCATTCCTAGTAAGAGGAATTATTATCCCATGCATCTCTTCAATGAGTGACTCAAGGAGCCTTTGATCAAAGCAGGATTAGATTAGTGGAATCTAATTAGTCATCAGCTGAGTCTTCATGATCGAGCTGAGATTCGATATGATGAAGTGTTAGGATTTGACATCTATCCATACCTATCTCTTAATCAGGATTATGAGAGATTGAAAGATTGAATTGCACGGGAACTTACTACTGAATGGTATTTTAGTTTTTTTCACCAAATTCCTCATCTTCTGGGTAGGCATGACATGTTGCTAGACATCAATCTTGCCTTGCAGGTTTTCATGAACTAATTGGTTTGGTTTCATGAGTCAATTCGATGTGTGATTTGAATTGGACAATTAGGTGAGCCAATTTGACGTAATTAGGTCAATAGAGTTCGATTGGATTGAATCGGCTCAAACCTAAACCTACTGCTGGCTAGATGTGGAACCCAATGGGTCACACACAATAAAAACTTGGCCAAGAAAGTCATTCATGATTTAATTAGGGTCATAGGATCCTAATTGGTTTGCCGGATTACATACTAGCATATGTAGGCTAACCTAATTCCTAACCCAATTAGATTGGGTTTGGTTGCTTGCTAATTGGGCTAATCTAATCATGAAAAACCTAAATTAGGTTGGGTCCTAACTGGGGCTAGCCAAATCAGAGCTTAATCTGATTTTAATTTGGATTTAATGATACTTTAGGCACCATATATAAAGAGTCCCAATGGCATGGGACTCTTGGTACCTAAATGATACCTTAAATTCAAAAGGGCTCAGAAGGGCCTACAGACCTCTGATCTGAAAATAAAAAATATGGTCAGAAAGCTTTTTTTGTTTTATGAGCTGACTTAATTATTTGACTTGATTAGTTTTCAAACAATTTCAAATTCAAACTTAAATTTTAAAATTTAAATTTCAAACTACAAGTTTCAGATTCTAGAATGTCAGAATTCAAAATTTTAAAATTTAAAATTTGAACTTCAAATTCAAAAATTTTCTGAGATTGGTTCTTACTGGAATTTCAGTTCAGACTGAATCTCAGAGAGTATTTCGAATGCTAGAAATTTTAACAATCGAAATAAAATCTAAAAAACTGTTGAAAAATAATATGAATTATGGTGATCCCAGCAAAACAAAAATCAAAAAATTTAGATCTGTATATAAAAAAAAACAATAAAAAAAATAGAACACGTACTGTAGACTATTTCAGCAGGATAGAAGATTGAAGTAGGAATTTTTATTTTTTTTTTGTTTTTTTATGATGATGAAATTTAATATGGTGATAAATGACTTAAAATGGAACAAGAAAAAAAATATTTCAACAATAAATTAGTGACTTGCCTTTGGAGTTGCAGATGGATTACAGTAAGCAGATGCAAATTTTCAGTAAACAGAACCTAATCAAACAAGTGCATTGGCTTACCCAAACTTCAATCTAGAAATTCATGTCCGGCCAGGGGCTCATTATTCCCATGGGTCGTGACAGTGTACTAGATTACACCCGCTCAGGAGGCGTGAGTTTTAGATCTTACTTGGATTTTAAAAAAAATTAACTAGATAACAAGTATGCATGCAACATATCTAAATGCAGGAAATTATCCGACCATGCTCTGATACCAAGAATGGTGTAGAATGTAAAATGAAACTATGCAACCCTAATGGAGATTAGCAAATGATTAACCAAGCAATTCCCTATTTGCATATAAACAACTCAACATAAACTATCAAAGAGATCTAGTGAAGAAGCTCGAAAGATCTAACATAAACCTAGTGATCGAGACTCTCAGAATAAGAAAGGAATAGGACCAGAAGAGAACCACGCAAGCTAAGCTAGGTCTAATTTAACAATGCAGACTTAATCAACACTAGACATACCTGACATTGGCCCTTCAATTAGAATAGATTTACTCTTGAAGAGGTCTCCCGGATGACATGAACATAATACCACTGAAGGCTCCTCTTGTTTTCTGGATCTATGGCAAGTAAACCTTCCTCTTGAAGCTGGAATCCCGGAGAACCCTGCAACAAAGAAACCCTAAGATGAGTGATTTAACAAGCAATCAACTAGAGAAAAGAAAGAAGGGTGGAAGAGGCATTGAAGGAGATCCATCTTGGCATCACGGTGGAATGCTTGAAGTGGAGTAGGTTGGTCGCCTTGTGATGATCTTCTTGATTCACCCTTGAATGCTGGAGCTAGTTTGAAGTTATGAAAGAAGAGGAAGTCTTTGGCATTGGAAATGGAAGAAGGAAAGATTAGGGTTGGCATATAGGAAGAGAAAGGCTAAGCTACCACATAGACACATAGAAAAAAAAAACACATAGAAGAAAAAAAATACCAACTTCATTCATTAACCATCCTTTTCACAATGGGGCATCCCATAGCTTTAATAGAAGCCTTACAACATTTTTTAAAATTTGAAAACCCATAGGATTAGGAGGATTACAAGGGGAGTTGGAGGATATGGTGGCTTTTGTTGCTTGAAATGTGGGGAGTTGGAGGATATGGTGGCATTTGTTGCTTGAAATATGGGGAGTTGGAGGATATGGTGGCATTTGTTGCTTGAAACTCCTTCAAAGCTTGACATGTGGTGCAAGGTGGGGACCACTTGATGAGGTGGAGGTGTCCTTTGGAGCTCTTGACATGTGGCATAAAGTGGGGACTACTTGTTGAGGTGGCGACATCCATTGGAGCTTTTGACATGTGGCACAAGGTGGGGGTCACTTGATGAGGTGGCTTCTTTTTGTCTTGATACTTCATGGACTCATGGATTGGGCTTAATTTAATTGGACCCAACTCTTAATTGCAGGGTTAACTAAGATATTAAACCAGACCCAACAGGGACTCGAAATTAACTACAAGATTATTTGGACTCAAAAAAAGAAAATTACAGGACTTCTCTTTTGCTACTCCAACCACAAGGACTCGGACTTGACCTGAATTGGTTGGAGTCTTTTCCTGATTCTAGTGCCCACATCACTGATTTGGGCATTTGTGTGAGCACAGGGTATCTGTGTGATCCCTTCTCCTTCTTCCCAGGATTTCTGTGTGATCCATGATTTGGGCATCTATGTGAGCCCAGGGTATCTGTGTGATCCCTTCTCCTTCTTTTTAGGGTATTTGTGTGATCCCTAGGGCATCTGTGTGAGCCCTTTTGCTATGTGCTTGTTCTTCTTGGGGATTTTGTGTGAACCCTAATATTTTTCTAAACCTTGTGCCCTCTTCTTTCTTCTTCCCTGCAAACCCTAATCCCTGTTGACTTCAATGCTCGCCAGCGATCCATCCCCGATTTCTGTCCCACATCAAAGATGTCATCATTGAACGGGTTGACATAAAGGATAATATAGCAGACCCATTCACTAAAGGTTTAGCCAAGTAGCAGTTAATTCGTCACTTAGATTGTATGGGCATAAAATACAAGGGTGATTGGCTTTAGTGCAAGTAGGAGTTTGATAGAAAAGTATCCTAAGAGCCAATCATTATGAGGGTCTTTTTTTTTTTGTAAACTTTCAGCTCATGTATGACATACTTTCATATTAATAAAGGCATTTGATTCATCATATACTGCTGTGTCATGTTTTTATTGATTATGATGAACCCCATAGAGTAGGACAATGGAATTAGGGTTATGATGGAGTTCATAACAGTGAGACCTAATTTTCTATAAATCCTAATCTAGAATGTTCCAAGTCATTGGACCATCAATTCGGGGATCGATGAATCCGGAAAGACTAGCTTATCCTATGTATGCTCAATTGATGAGGGTGGTTGATCTCACAACCACTTGTGTAGAGACACTAATACTAGGATAAGGGTGCTCATCAGGATATGAGTACACTAGACTGATCCACCTGGGATTATCTTATGGAAGTCTTCATACTTGTCAAAAGATAGATCCCAGAATAGAAGTTGTGCATGTGATCTTTAGACCTGAGGTCACCATGGTTCCTTGTGCACACTAAGCCATACTTTAGTTCATACTCATTCATGCCATTGCGACATGTACGGGGTATTCTGGGTATGGTTGAAAGTGTACGAAGAATGTGAGTGGACCAACAAGGAATCGGTCATTCCTAGTAAGAGGAATTATTATCCCATGCATCTCTTCAATGAGTGACTTAAGGAGCCTTTGATCAAAGCAGGATGAGATTAGTGGAATCTAATTAGTCATCAGCTGAGTCTTCATGATCGAGCTGAGATTCGATATGATGAAGTGTTAGGATTTGACATCTCTCCATACCTATCTCTTAATCAGGATTACGGGAGATTGAAAGATTGAATTGCACGGGAACTTACTACTGAATGGTATTTTTGTTTTTTTCACCAAATTCCTCATCTTCTGAGTAGGCATGACATGTTGCTAGACATCAATCTTGCCTTGCAGGTTTTCATGAACTAATTGGTTTGGTTTCATGAGTCAATTCGATGTGTGATTTGAATTGGACAATTAGGTGAGCCAATTTGACGTAATTAGGTCAATAGAGTTCGATTGGATTGAATCGGCTCAAACCTAAACCTACTGCTGGCTAGATGTGGAACCCAATGGGTCACACACAATAAAGACTTGGCCAATGAAGTCATTCATGATTTAATTAGGGTCATAGGATCCTAATTGATTTGTCGGATTACATACTAGCATATGTAGGCTAACCTAATTCCTAACCCAATTAGATTGGGTTTGGTTGCTTGCTAATTGGGCTAATCTAATCATGAAAAACCTAAATTAGGTTGAGTCCTAACTGGGGCTAGCCAAATCATAGCTTAATCTGATTTTAATTTGGATTTAATGATATTTTAGGCACCATATATAAAGAGTCCCAATGGCATGGGACTCTTGGTACCTAAATGATACCTTAAATTCAAAAGGGCTCAGAAGGGCCTACAGACCTCTGATCTGAAAATAAAAAATATGGTCAGAAAGCTTATTTGATGTCCTTTCCAATGACACCCATATTGCATATGATTGACCAAGTCAATTTGATTCTTTGGGCAGACTAAATAGAAAGAGAAAGACTATTGGCACCTTTTTGCGCACCCTGGAGAATAAGTGGCACGCAGAAGGACTAAGAGTCCTTCTGTAGATGAGACTCTAAGAGTTTGATCAGGAAGGCACCTCTTCATTTTATCCCCATGGTCTTTACAAGTCTAATAGCCAGTTTAAAGTTTAAAGGGACATCTTGAAGAGGTTTGAAAGGTGGCACGCACATGAAGAGTCGCGCCTCTTCATATGCACGCGCACAACAGAGGGCAGAGTCCTTCTACCTCGGAAACTCTTCAAGCCTCGCATTACTTTAAATTAGAAGAGGCATCTCCCTATCTCAGAAACTAGTATTTGAAACATGGCACGATGGGGACTGATCTGGTAAGTGAAAGAACACATATATGACTCTCCATTCCCGAAGAGTCTTATCAGATATGATGTTTCATATATGATAAGTGTTGTCGGGATGTATTTCATGCACCATCTGAGATTATAAGTAGGGGTACGGTGAAATGAGAAATATGGACTTCAGACTTCTGAAAGTCTGAGTGTTTTATTTTCCCGAGAGTCAGAGTGTTCTTCAACTTTCTCCCTCCCTCCATGTTTTAGGACAGGACTTGTCTTGTTAAGACAAGTTCTTATGCACTAAGACAAGGCTTGGTTTTAGGACATAAGCCTGTAGGAACCTAGAGAAGGGTAGTCCTAGATCCTACAGTGGTTTAGGATAGTGTCTTGAGTGCCCTTCAATAGGACAGGGTGTCCTACAGTGATCAATAGACCAAAGGCTGCCGAAAGAGTTCCACTTCTCCAAGCAACTTGAAAAAGGAGTTCTTCCTTGGTGTTAGTTTCATGTGGATCACCATTGGAGGGCTTGCGGTTGTGAGCCCTATGGAAAAGTTGGATTTCAGTGATCCAGGTATTTTTTTTGACTTTATTTGGTGATTCATTAGTTGTAATTGCCCAAGGGGGTCCTGGGAATTAGGGTTTTCTATACATGTTAGGGTATCATGCTATGAAATTTTATTTTGAAAGTCAATTCCGCATGATGCTTAGGACTGGAAATGGGTCGGCCCAAAGCCCATTGGACCAGCCCAAAGACTATATTTTAAAAATTTTTGGACCGATCCAGGCATTCCTTTGGTCCAAAAATTAAATGTACTCTATTTTACAGCCCTAAGACTAGTTGAATATGCTTAAAATTTCATCCGTAGTCTGAAACAATTTCAGACCGGCCTGAAGTTTATTGAGCTGGCCTAGTCCAGTTCCAAACAATGGGCTTTTGGGCCAGCCCATTTCCAGCCCTAATGATGCATGATCCCTGGCACCCTGGGAGAATTCCCATCAACTGGGCCTCTTCCAATGGCCTTTCTTCCTTTGGTAGCCTCTCCTTCCTTGCTTAGACCCTTGCTCTCTAGTAGAACACTTTGAGCCCTCTCCTAAACTTTTCCTCACTCTCTTTATCACTTTTTAATACTCTTCCTAAACCCTTGTCTTAAAATGGTGGACTTGTCTTAAGGCAAGACCTATGTCCTAACAAGGGAAGGAAGATACAAGGAAAACAAAATGGCAGAGTGCAAGAGTGTAAGAAAGAAGGGATTAATTAGAAACCTTCGGCATAAACACCAAAGGCTTTAAATGGGAGATGGGGGGGGTGCCAAATATGGCTCTTCATCAGCCATTGATCTGTCAAATAACAAATCATATAAGACCCTTCATGAAGAAGGAGTCTTATCTCGAAAAGTCATGATCCTTCTTGCACCAAGAGACAAGACTTTGTCTCTTCAGTTCCTAGCCGATTTCTCCACTTGGCACATGTCATTTACCAGTTAAGTAAAAGGCCAAGGGATGTGTGCTTTGAATGAAGTCTTTGAAAAAAATTAAGAGCCTTCAAATAGAAGGACTCTTAATCTCAATTAGTGCTAAAAATGAAACGTCGCAACCTTTCATTTGTGTGCCACTTTATTTCATGCCATTCCTTTATTTTGACTAATCAAAGCCCATTTATTTGGGTATTGAGATTAGAAAGCAACTCTTTAGGCTTATCTGGAATAGGTTATTAAGTGGTAGAAGGACTCTTGGTCCTTTTGTGCCCTTTAATGTTTCCACACATAAATATTGGTGCCCAGAGTCCCTTCAAGATATGACTCTTAAAATAAACAAGATAAAGGTTTAATTAATCTAGATAAAACCAGTTAATTACTGCCCTACATTAGACTCAACTCAATCTAGGATTCCCTTAAATTGGTAAGCCTATCAAGCAACCTTATAAACCCAATTCAATTGGGTTAGGAGTTAGGTGCCAAGCTAGTATGTAATCTAGCTAACCAATTAGGATCCTATGACCCTAATAAAATACCAATTGACTTCCTAGGCCAATTTCTAGTGTGTGTGACCCTTTGGGTTCCATATCTAGCTAGCAGTAGGTATAGGTCTAAGCCAATTCGATCCAATTGAACCTGATTGACCTAATTAGGTCAAATTGAGCAGACCTATGTTGCCAATTCAAACTAGCTTCCGAATTGACTCATGAATCCAATCAAATTGATTCATGAAAACCTGCAAATTATGATTGACATCTAGCAATATGTCATGCCTACCTGGAAGATGTAGAATTTGATGAAAAGTATCAAAATACCCTTCAGTGGAAAGTTACCATGTAATTCAATCTTTCAATCACCCTTTATCCCGAACAAGTGATGGGTAAGGATAATTATCAAACCCTAGCACTTAGTCATTTTAAATATCTATTTGATATTGAAGACTCTACTGATGACTGATTAGAAAAACACTTCTAATCCATCTTGCTTTGATCAAAGACTTCCTAAGTCATCAATCGAAGAGATTACTTGAGATAACATTTCCTTTTACTAGGAATGATCGATTTCTTGTTGTTCTTCTCACATCCTTCATACACCTTCCACCATATCTAAGAACACCCCATACATGACTCAATGCCATGAATGAGTTGAACCAAAACATGACTTAGTATGCATAAAAAATCATGGTGATCTCAGGTCTAAAGATCACTTGCGGAACTCCCACTATGAGAACTATCTCTTGACAAGTAGTATGACTTCCATAAGATATTCTCAGTGCGGATCAATTTAGTGAACTCATATCCTAATGAGCACCCTTATCCTTATATTAGTATATCTACACAAGTGGCTGTGAGACTAACCACCCTCTCCTACGAGCATATATGGGATAAGCTAGTCTTTCCAAAAGCATCGATCCTCGAATCAATGATCCAATGACTAGGAACATTTTAGATTAGGATTTATAGAAACTTAGGTCTCACCATTATGATCTTTATCATAACCCTAATTCCCTGGCCCTAATCTATAGGGTTCATCATAATCTTTAAATAAGACACAACAGTATGATAAAACAAAATGCCTTTAATTAATACAATAATATCTTACAAGAGTTAGAAGATTACAAAAATATCCTTACAAAAATTGGCTTTTAGGGTACTTTTCTTTCAATCTCCAACTTGCACTAAAGCCAATCTTCCTTATATTTTATACCCATACAATCTAAGTGGTGATCAAATTGCTATTGAGTTTGTACTTTAGTGAATGGGTCTACTATATTATTCTTTATATCAACTTGTTCGATGACAACATCTTGTCTTCCTATGATTTTTTGAACAAGATGGAAACATCTTAGGATATGCTTGGACTTATGATGAGACCTTGGTTTATTAGCTTGCACAACAGCTCTAGTGTTATCACAATATAGTGGCACTGGTTGTTGTATTTCAGGAACCATGCCCAATTCCATGATGAATTTCTTCATCCAGATAGCTTCCTTCATGGCTTCACTTGCAGCTATGTATTCTGTCTCAGTGATTGAGTCAGCTATAATCGGCTGCTTTGTACTCTTCCAACTCACTGCACCACCATATAGGGTGAAGACATACCCTGATATGGATTTGTTATCATCTGGATCTAATTGAAAACTAGAATCCATATATCCTTCTAGTTTTAATTCTGATCTACCATGTAGGGGAAAAACATCCTTAGTCCTCATGTATTTAATAATATTTTTCACAACTTTTCAATGATCCTCTCCTGGATCTGCCTAGAACCTGCTTACTATGCCCAAGACATAAGCAACATTAGGCCTGGTACATAACATGGCATACATAATCGATCTTATAGCCGAAGCATAGGGAATCATAGCCATCCTCTCTCTTTTTTCTGATGTCTTAGGAGACATTTTCTTTGTGAGATGTATGCCATAACTCATCGATAAGTAACCCCTCTTACCACCATCCATGTTGAATCTCTTCAATACTAAGTCAATGTACTTGGATTGGGATAATCCTAGCATCCTCTTAGATCTATCTTAATAGATCCTTATCCCTAATATATAGGATGCCTCTCCCAGATCCTTCATGGAAAACTTTGATGATAGCCAAGTTTTGACCAATTGTAACATTAGGATATCATTCCCAATGATAAGTATGTCATCGAAAATAGAACCAAAATGACAATTGCACTCCCATTTATCTTTTTATACACATAAGGTTCATCCACTTTTTTAATGAAACCAAATTCTCTGATTGCTTCATCAAAATGGATGTTCCAACTCCTCTATGCTTGCTTTAATCCATATATGGATTTCTTAAGTTTGCATACTTGGTTTGGTCTCCCACTTAAGACAAACCCTTCTGGTTATGACATACAGACTTTTTTCTCAAGATATCCATTAAGGAAAGCAGTCTTTACATCCATCTGCTAGATTTCATAATCGTATGATGCTATTGCAAGCAAAATCCTGATGGACTTGAGCATTGCTACTAGTAAAAAGGTTTCATCATAATAATACCATGTTTTTGTCTGAAACCTTTTGCCACTAGCCTAGCCTTGTAGGTATCTAATTAGCTATCTTTTCTAATCTTTTTCTTAAAGATCCATTTACACCCTATTGGGTTAATGCCTTTAGGTGAATCTGCCAAAGACCAAACCTGATTGGAATACATGAAGTTTATTTCTGATTTCATGGCATTTAGCCATTTATTGGAGTCTCTACTCTTGATAGCTTCTGTATAAGTCACACGATCATCATCTTGAATGATACTACTTAATTGTCATTCTCAATGACAAAGCCATATCTGAGAGGTGTACCCTGCACTCTCTCTGACCTTTGGAGAGGAGGTGTGTGTTGTGGCTGTTCCTAATCAACAAGAACCTTTGGTTGAGGAATTTCATTTGAGGACTCTTCAGGAATTGGTTGTTGGTTTTGAACTTCACTAAGTTCAAGTGTTGTTCCACTACTTCTTTCTTGGATAAATTCTTTCTCCAAAAATGTTGCATGACTACTAACAAATACCTTTTGTTCAGTAGTATGATAAAAGAAGTATCCAATACCCTCTTTGGGATAACCAACGAACCTGTATTTATTAGCCCTAGCACTTAACTTATATCCAAAATTATTCTTGACATAAGCATAGCAACCCCAAATCTTCAAGTATTTAAGATTTGGTCTTTTGCCATTCCATACCTTATATGGAGTGCTAGTCACTGACTTTGATGGTACCCAATTCAAAATATAAGCAGCAGCTTCCAAGGCACATCCCCAAAAGAAAATAGGAAGATCTATGAAGCTCATCATGAACCTCACCATATCTAATAAGGTACGATTTCTCCTTTTTGCCACACCTTTTAATTAGGGTGTATAAGGAGGAGTCCATTCAGAGATATGCCTTTGTTTTTAAGATGGTTCAGAAACTCACTAGACAAGTATTCTCCTCCTCGATTAGAATGAAAAATTTTAATACTATGTCCAGTTTGTTTCTCAACCATACTTTGATACTCTTTAAACTTATCAAAGGCTCGGATTTGGAATTCATCAAATACACATGTCCAAACCTAGATAAGTCATCAATAAACATGATGAACTAAGAGTATCCACCTCTGGCCTAAGTTGTCGTAGGTCCACATACATCAGTATGTACGAGACCTAATAATTCAGTTGCCCTGTCTCCATGTCTAGTGAATGGAGACTTGGTCATTTTACCTAGGAGACAGGACTCATAAGTTCCTAACAATTTAAAATAATAAGGATCAAAATAATTATCTTTGACTAACTTGTTTATCCTTGACTTACTTATATGACCTAATCGGCAATGCAAGATGTTGCCCAGAAATGGAGCCCAAGAGGGGGGTGAATTGGGTCTTTTACAAATTTAACACAATAAAATAAAGGTCTAGTGGTGCTTGTGAGCAATAATAAATTTGATGCAAGATGGTAGCACTTAATTAAAGAATGCAAAAGGAAAAGAGCAATCACACACAAATACAAGATATATAGTGGTTCGGTGCAAACCTAACACCTACATCCACTCCCCAAGCCACCCTTGGGATTACAATTCAAGGCTCATAAGTCAAAACATAAGTAGGTTTTATCACCTAGGCTCACCAACAAACCTAAATACTTGTTTTGTCTTCGGGCTCACAAGTTAACCCTAGTTGGTTTTAACACATTGGCTCACCAACAAACCATAATAACCTTCTTTCAAGACACCCTTGAAAGCAAGGTTAAAGCACAATAAAACAAATATGAAATTTAAAAGCTACAACAAACTCTCTTCAAGAGTAGATGGAATCTTTGAAGCCCAAAGGATACTTTGACTTCACTCTTCTTCAAGTTGCCTCCTTTTGGAATGTAATAAGGTTGAGCAGGCAGGCTTTCTTAGTGGAATCAAGCTAGAAGAGGCTTTTGATTTGAAGTTTGGAGAGAATATTGGCTTTTTGGCTTTTGAGTGGACTTGAATGCTCTTGAATAGACTTCTCTCTTCTTTTTCTTAACTTCTTCACGCTTCTCTTGCTTTAAAATGAGGTTGGTGGAGATTAAATACACCAAAAACCTTCTAAAAATGGTTTGTGACCATTGGAGCATTGGAAATAGCCATTTGGAGCTTGAAAACCAATTTCTGCAAGCCAGAAAAATAGATCCGTTAGAGCTGTCAGGCTATAAGTGTCGACACATGGCTGTCAGGTGTCGACACTTGGCTGTCAGGTGTCGACACTTGATTTCTGGGAGTCGACACTTGATCATTCAAGTGTCGACACTTGATGCACAGGTGTTGACACTTGACACAAAAATCCTTGAACCAACAAAGTTCTGTATTTTCAAAATTCTCAGGCCTTGAGTCGATACTTGAAATCTAAGTGTCGACACTTGGTGTCGACACTTGAATTCTAGGTGTCGACACTTGGCGTGCCAAGGATTTTTGTCCGTGCCAAATGCTGAAGTGTCGACACTTGACTGTCCAGGTGTCGACACTTGAGACTGAAAATATCCAGAATCAAGAGTAAAAGCCTTGAAATCAAAAAAGATGTTCATGAAAGCATAAACACATAATAATTAAGCAATTGTAAGCCCTTTTTCAATGAAGAGGATGCCCGAATATGTGAGATTTGCTCCGTGCCATTGCGTGCCATACACCATAAATATTTGGAATTTTGAGGTACTTTCTTCCTGAAAACTTACAACTTGAAATCCTCATTAGAATACAATATGTACTCAATGTTTTGTTATTCATCAAAATCATTGGGTGGAGCCAACACAAGAGAAATGTGACTTGATATTATCTCTCTTTCTTTTCTTGTTATCAACAAGTAATATTGTATCATTGAGTTCTAAAGTTAAAAGACCATTGATAAAATAACCATATCCAAATATTTTATTAGAATGAAGAATAGAGTAGCTAGCCACTGCTCTTTACACTTATTCCAAATCCTTGTTGTAATGACAAGGGTATAGAAATAATGTTTCTTACAACATTTGGAACATAGTAACATTCTTCTAACTTTAATATATTACCCGAAGATAATAATAGTAAATAGGTGCCCACAGCTTCAGCATACATGGCTTCACCACTCGTGCCATATAGCTCGAAGTCACCTTTTTTCAAGCTTCTAATTCTATGAAGTCCCTATAATGACTTACAGATATGAGACCCACATGCGATATCTAATACCCATGAATTAGAAATAGAAGTACTCAATGATAAATTTGTTTGTATCATGTACAAACCTTTAGATGGTCCTCTAGCATCTTACTTCACACTTGCAAGATATGTCTTGCAATTTTTCTTCCAATGCCCCTACTTGCCGCAGTAGAAACAGGCTCCATCATTAATAGCCTTCTTTGCTTACTTCTTCTTTTGGATGCTCCTTTTAGTGTTGAATTTCTTTTTCAAACCCTTCTTCATTGCTTGTTTTTTATTCCCATCAACAAGAAGAAGATGAGCCTTATCTTCCTTAGAATGGCTCTCTGCTATCTTAAGCATGTTAAGTAGCTCAGGCAAAGAAGTATTCAGTTTGTTCATATGATAATTTAAAATAAACTGAGAGAAGGATCTGGGAGTGATTACAGGATCAAATCCTGGTTGAGTTCACCATTCATTACAAACCCTAATTGACCTAATCGGGTGATTACATCAATCATTTTCAAAACATGGGTTTGAACTAATGAACCCTCACTCATGCATGCACAGAACAACTGCTTCGATATCTCATACCAAGCAGCCATACTTTACTTTTCATAAAGCTCCTTAAGATTGAGCAATATAGAGTGAGGTTCCATCTCTTCATGTTGTCTCTAAAGCTCATTGCTCATTGAGGCCAACATGTTGCACCTGAGAGTTATGCTGTCATTTAGCCACATTTTATATGTGGCCCTTTCATTCTCAAAAGCATCCTCTCCGATCGGCTCTGGATTCAGAGAATCAAGAATATAAGAAAGCTTCTCCTGAGTTAATACTATCCTCAGGTTCCTTAACCATTCCACATAATTAGGATCGATCAACTTATTGGCATCCAAAATACCCCGCAGTGATAAACTTGAAGCCATAATAAAACCTATATTTAATAAAGAATAGTATATGCAGACCACTCATGATGACATTCATAACTAGATAAAAAATTTATATCTAATTATGTCTCTCACTATTTTATTCGAATACCATAACCCTCACCGATGGTAAGCAAGAAACCATACTAGGTTTCCTTAGTGGGGTTGAGATCCTAATTCTTCATAAGTGTCTTATGTTATACAACAAACACTCATGAGTTCAAAGGTAGGAATTTCTTTCCAATTGCAACCCATGCAATTCTCAACAAATGAACTGCCTCTAAGACACTTATAGTCTTGTGTTACACAACAAACTATAATGTCTTAGTTTTGTCAGACCCTTCATTTCCATATAGACTTGTTCGAATAATATTTTCCTTAGTGGGGTTGAGATCCTAATTCTTCATAAGTGTCTTATGTTATACAACAAACACTCATGAGTTCAAAGGTAGGAATTTCTTTCCAATTGCAACCCATGCAATTCTCAACAAATGAACTGCCTCTAAGACACTTATAGTCTTGTGTTACACAACAAACTATAATGTCTTAGTTTTGTCAGACCCTTCATTTCCATATAGACTTGTTCGAATAATATTTTCCTTGTGTTACACAACAAAGCAATACTACCAAACATACTATAAAGCATTAACTGCACTAAGATAATTCATATTTAACACTAGGGTAGGCCTTGTGTTACACAACAAACCTACTCTAGTTATTAATATGAACTATACCTAGCATGAAGGAAGGAAAACTGTAGTGTATTTTTTTAATTGGCATATTCAATTTAAGGTCCAGATATAGTCAAATTGGCCAAGTAGAAGAGATAAGGGGGTCCCCACGTTTCTTTCCTTGGATACCATATTAATTGGCCAAGTCGGACAATGGAACCAATTAAAAATCTCATGCTCTTTACCTTCCTAGAACCACTTGCCTAGACACCAATTGGCTAATCATATAACCTTAAATGAATTTTGCATCTTAACTAACTTACACTATGACAAAATATTTTAATTTTGAGAGCTTTTAGTGGTCTCAAACACATCCTAGGTAAACATGATATTCATGACATTATATAAGCATATAAACTCTAATATGCATAACATAGCATGATTATGACAATAATCCGTTCACCTTACTTGTTCATGGGATTGGCTATAGCGGCACCCCAACACGCCATAGGAGATCCCATTGAATGGAAAGAGAGGGCCTTTAAACCCTACTTAGCTCCTATGACTGGATGGCCATGGTAACTAACCCAATTCGAAGCAGTTACTAGGATATAACATATCATATGACATGGTATTCATTCCAACAATCGAGCATATTAACCTTAATATGCATACCATAAGGATAATTGTAATATCAATCCATTCACCTCACTTGTTCATGGGATATGGCCACAGCGGTACCCTAACATGTCATAGAAGAACCCATTGAATGGGATAAGAGGGCCATGAAACCCTAAATAACTTCTATGACCAGACGGCCATGGTGACTAACCCAATTCGAAGCAGTTACTAGGATATAAGATATTTCATATGTAATTTAAACACTTATGCATTGCTTCATAGCATAGTAAGCAATCATTACTAATTGCATGGACCATTAATTGAATGAAATAAGGGGGCTTTGATACCACATTAGGTTTCGGTGGCATAGCGAAAGAATAGATTTCAAAAAATTTTCATTTTGAAACTCCAAATAACTAGAAACCCTAAGCCCAAGATCACTTATTCATTGTAATTAACAAGTCATTCAAAGAAGGTTTGGAAAAATATCTGGAATGCTAATTTTTTCTTCTTTCCACTAGGCACTCAATTGCATGCCCTCCATAGGTGATCCACATAGGAATTGAACCTACGAACCACTCCTTAGTAGGTTCTTTAATCTACTGGGACTCTTCCAATGACCTTTCTTCCTTTGGTAGCCTCCCATTCCTTGCTTAGACCGTTGCTCTCCAGTAGAACACTCTGAGCCCTCTCCTAAACCTTTTCTTATTCTCTTTATCACTTTGTAATACTCTTCCTAAATCCTTGTCTTAAAATGTTGGACTTGTCTTAAGGAAAGATCTATGTTCTAACAAGGGAAGGAAGAGACAAGGAGGACAAAATGGTAGAGCACAAGAGTGTAAGAAAGAAAGGATAAATCAGATACCTTTAGCATAAACATCGAAGGCTTTAAATAAGAGATGGGGGGGTGCCAAATATGGCTCTTCATCGATCTTTGATCTATCAAATAACAGATCATATAAGACCCTTCATGAAGAAGGAGCTTATCTCGAAAAGTCAAGATCTTTCTTGCGCCAAGAGACAAGACTTTGTCTTTTTGGTTCCTAGTTGATTTCTCCACTTGCCACATGTCATTTACCAGTCAATTAAAAGTCTAAGGGACGTGTGTTTTGAATGAAGTCATTGGAAGAAAATTAAGAGCCTTCAAATAGAAGAACTTGTAATCTCAATTAGCACCAAAAATGAAACATCGCAACCTTTCATTTGTGTGCCACTTTATTTCATGCCATTCCTTTATTTTGACCAGTCAAAGCCCATTTATTTGGGCATAAAGATTAGGGAGAAACTCTTTTGGCTTATCTAGAATAGGTGATTAAGTGGCAGAAGGACTCTTAGTCCTTTTGCACCCTTTAATGTTGTCGCACATAATTATTGGCGCCTAGAGTCCCTTCAAGTTATGACTCTTCAAATAAATAAGATAAAGGCTTAATTAATAATGATAAAGCTAGATAATTACTACCCCACTTTGGACTCAACCCAATCTAGGATTCTCTCAAATTGGTTAGCCCATCAAGTAACCTTATAGACTGAATTCAACTGGGTTAGGAGTTAGGTTAGCTTACACATGCTAGTATAAAATCTAGCTAACCAATTAGAATTCCATGACCCTAATAAAATACCAATTGACTTCCTAGGCCAATTTCCTAGTGCATGTGACACTTTGGGTTCCATATCTAGCTAGTAGTAGGTCAAGGTTCAGGCCAATTCGATCCAATCGAACCCGATTGACCTAATTATGTCAAAATGAGCTGACCTAAGTTGCCAATTCGAACTAGCTTCCGAATTGACTCATGAATCCAATCAAATTGATTCATGAAAACTTACAAGACATGATTGACATCTAGCAACATGTCATGCCTATCCAGAAGATGTGGAATATGATAGAAAGTACCAAAATACCCTTTAGTAGAAAGTTCCATGCAATTTAATCATTCGATCACCCTTTATCCCGAATAAGTGATGGGTATAGATAATTGTCAAACCCTAGCACTTAATCATTTTGAATCTCTATTCGATAATGAAGACTCTATTGATGACTGATTAGAAAAATACTTCTAATCTCATCCTGCTTTGATCAAAGACTTCCTGAGTCATAAATCGAAGAGATTACTTGGGATAATATTTCCTCTTACAAGGAATGATTGATTCCTTGTTGATCCACTCACATCCTTCATACAACTTCCACCATATCTAAGAACACCCTGTACATGACTCAATGCCATGAATTAGTTTGAACCAAAACATGGCTTAGTATGCACAAAGAACTCATATTGTTGACCCCATAAGTGATTTTGATGATAACCAAATATTGGAGCATGTATATTTATTTCTGACAACTCTTCAAGGGTTTGACAAGTTTTTGTAGGATGAGTAACATGTTCAAACTTCATCTCCTACACTTCTGTTTTCTTGGTTGAGTTGTGTTGTAAATATTTTTTTAAAGAAGAACCCAATCAAATGCTAAGAAAAAATCAATTAAAAGGGGTAATTACTTTTGTGAGTGTGTGTGTGCCATGAATTTTAGATTGAATTGGTATTGTGTGAAATTGTAAAAAAGTTGGTGAGAGTTTTCTTTAAGTTCAATTATAAAAATTCTAAAAAAGACACTCGAGTATACCCCAGGTAATGAAGAGCTGACTATGATTACTGGCATGTAGCAAGGATTCTGGAATGTAGCAATCCGAGCCGACTTGATGGAAAGCGAGCCGACTCCTCCACAGTCCATTTCATGAAGATTTCTGAGAACAACCAGGCGAGCTGACCCGAACCAAAAAGAGCCGACTCTGCCAGACCTAATTCTGAAAGCCTAGGAAAGCGAGCCGACCCGAACTGCATCGAGCCAACTCTTCCATAGTGAGGTTTTTCGAACCTGAGAAGAAGAGTCGACCCAAGTGAAAGAAAATAGGTGTTAGTGGTTTGACATAAACCTACACTAGGCATGCAAACAGGGCATGGGAGCACCAGGGATTTAAAAAACAATTTTAAAACCGGCACAGCGGAAAACTGCTCCGCCTAGAAATCTAATCTATTCAAGTTGCATGTATTAAAAATAGGCATGTAACAAGGCATATAATATTTGTAAAATATATAAATAAATACATATATTTATGCATGATTAAAATAAAATTTTTCATACCTTTATTCCACCTGGAATAACTCTGGAATATCTGCTGGAATAGCTGGGATAATATGAATAAGTTTACTCTTGTTTTCTTCTTCCTTTGGATGTTGAATACTTTGTTTTTGGACTTTGAAAATAGTGACCAAACGGGGACTTCCGGACCTCCGTTTCCTCCCGAATCGAAGCAGTGACAAGGTGATCGATTCTTCTTTGATTTTCAACAAAAATCTGCAAGGTAAAGTTAGCTAAATTGGGTGTACAAATCATCCAAAACCTTGCTGCCAGAATTTCTGTTGCAGAAAAATAGCAGCCTTCTTCATGGTGTTTGGAGCTGCAGCAACGAATCTGGCTCGACCCTCTTGCTCCCAGGAGTAAAGGGATACTCCCTCTAGAGGGGAGACACGTCGGGGGATCCCTGAACCTCCATCACGAGCGATGCTAGCCGCTGGAAGAGGACACGGTCATAGGTAAGTTGCAGCAACTTCTCTTTGCTGCAGAGCAGATTTGAGCACTACAAAAAGAGAGGGAATAAGGCCTTGTTTCTGTCCCTCACACACTCCAAATGTGATGGGGAACTAATATGCATGCAATTATTTTTGTATGTTTTATATGTGGGGTTGAGTGATTAATTCCCGAATTTCAGATTAAAGTAAGTTGTAGGGAATTTTATATGAATTTTAGAAGATCAGCATGAAGATTAGGACCTAGAAAAGTAGAAAAGAAGGATCGCCGGGACTGAGAAGCCTCAGTTAGGGCAAGTTCTCCTACAATAAAACTACTGGAGGTAGAGGGGGTGTACCTGTCTGTGAAGATCTCAGCAAAGGGGTCTCTCATTCCTTGACGGATGCGGCCTGGAAAACCGAGCCAAAGACCTGCGGATACCCAGCTTTCTGCTTGGTGATCCGATTGAGGCTTGGCTGGAGTCGTTGGATTCGTAGGAACTCGGGGACCTGCAAACGACCTGTCAGGGGTTAGAAAACTCACAAAGGAACAAGAAAACAAAGGGAAAACAGCAAGGGAAGGATTCTTTTGGAGTGGGCGTCCAGGGATCTGAGAGGCTTGTTGGCAGCAGGAAGATGATTGCAGCACTGGGAAGAAAAACTCTCACAAACCCCTTTATGCACACAGCAGGGTATCACACAACTCAATAGAAGAACTCAAGATTTTAATTCATATCAAAAAATTAGGTTTCATACAAGAGGCTAGGGTCCCTTAAATAGACCCTTAACCTTGGGCTCCAAGTAAGGGCACATAAGTCTTTACATAATAATCATTTTCCCTCTCAAACCCTAACTAGAAATAAGGAAACATTAGGTAGAAAAAATCCTTAAAAATTCTCTTGACTTGGCCAACACTCCAAGGATGCCTAGGGGGGCGTGTTGGGCTTCTAGGAGCAGTAAAAGGCCAGCCCAAAGGGGCTCGGGTGCATGGGTTTGTGCCTTTGGAAGCTGGGGTGGCCTGGTAGCCAGGTAGCCGGAATATTTCTTGGTATCTTGCTTCTTAGGGGCTTGGGCATGGCACCTGGGCTTGATTTCTTTAGGCTAGGATGCAGATGGACCTCTGGAATCATGGATGCCCTTATCTATGAATATACTTTGGCATCTGGAAGGAAATCTAGGCATCTGGAGGGCATCTACAAGAAATCAGGGTTTTCTGAATTTTCCTCCTGGGGTCTTCAAATCTTCAAGATGGGTTGGACTTGGGCTATACTTCCATGTCTTTAATCTAATTGGACTTGGTCTTCACTTGTATGATATAGTCTTGAGTCTTCAGTATGCTTGGACAGGACTCAAAAAAATAAAATTAGCTCAATATGAGGTGACTAGCATTGGACTGAACTAGCTCAACATGAGCTGACTAGTACAGAATTGAAATAACAACTCAAAGACTCAAATAACAACTAAAATAGACTCAGATGGGCTAAGCCCTTATTACAGATGGACTCATAAATTATTGATCAATTCACAGAGGGTTGAAAAGCCTCTGTCTTATTCTGGTGCCTCCGGTGTCCCCACCAAAATGCCAACCCCAAGAACTCTCAAAAATGGAGAACTCTCTCGAAGAAAAACTTGCCCAGAAGATCCTTTTGTTTACTGTTGTATGGTGTAAAAGCTCACTCCTGAAACAGGGGACTAAAGCTGGTAATTAAAGGCAGCAAGGAGGAGGGAGTTGGAGAGGCAGGGAAAGCCAAGCGGCAGCAGTTGCCATTCCATTAACCAGCAAATAAATGGGAGGATTAAACCCAGCCGGTGGAGGGAGAAGAAGGGATGCCCAGTGAGTGTTTCATTCGTTTGGCTTTCTTGTCACAAGGAATTCCTCCCAGCATTTTATCGTGTAAAACGGTCCAAGGGGAGAAAAAAAAACAACACCAGTTCAAAACCAGTCCAACCAAATTAAAACTCTTGGTTCAATCCAATTGAACCAGTTTAAGCCTAATTAAATTGGGTTCAATTGGTTCACAACCAATTGGAGGCTGAAAGGAACTCCGAATCAGTTCAAAATTGATTCAGAAAAATCCTAGCGCAGTGCTGGTCAACCCGGAACAATTTCTGGTTGACACAGACAAGGGCAGGACGGGAAAAAGAGTGCTCAAAAATACTGTGACCATAAAATCGAGACGATTCCTAATCGTAATCGGTATCCGGATCAGAGAGTAATCCTCTATTGCGTGTGACCTCATAGGTTCGAACCTAAATGGTAGCACTGGAATAATTCCAGTACCAGTACAGGAAACCATCAAGCAATGGGTCCCGACGTCCGGATAGGTCGAAGATGCGGGAGCAAACTATCGAACCTCTGGCATATGGTTATCGTATAATTCATCCCTTTGACCTCTAATGCTCAGGATGACTAAGATTGGGCTGCCAACCCAGACTTAGTCAGTCGACCACGTGTCTCAACCTCGCAAGCCCAGTGACTCTTCACAAGGACTACCTCGACCGAGGATTTGCTAAATTGAGATACTACGAGACATTCAATCCAAACTGTTTGGACAGGTCAATTCTATCTTGGTCCATCACTACTCCATAAGTACTTGCGTGTACCCAAAAACCTTCCATCGCCGGATTAAAAATCCTGGTAGTCCGGCACCAAAGCACAGGGAGTTGCTTGCAAGCTACTATGATGACCTCAGGTCAGAGGGACACAAATACCCATATCCAATCGTGAGTGTCCCTTTGGCAGAAAGGGGGCTGCACGGAGTCACGTTCAATGAGATATCACATATCCCACTTGCAGATCACATCAGTGTCACCACACTCATTTGGTAAAGAGGACAACCAAACGATGTGAACTGCAACAACCTATACATGATATATTGCCGTCCAGTACAATATATCCTTTGGTTGTGAACAGGGTTTAAGGACCACTCGATACATCCTCTCTGTATCGAAGTCAGTGTAGTCCTAAGGACTTCATCACATGGAAAGAGTTCATTTCAGGAAAATACAATATATGATGAGCTGCCAAAAATAATATTTTATTAATTCATAAAAAGAATACAATATTTAGCTCAATCGCCTACAACCCAGGCGATTGGCTTTGGGACACAATTCCTAACACCAAGCTGAAAAGAGCCGACTCCTCGAGTTCAAGATTTTCAATATTCAAGTTCGAGCTGACCCGAGCTACAAAGAGCTGACTCGTCCAGAGTGATGTTTTGCACCCTGAGATAAAGAGCCGACTGCATTGAAGATTTGGCGACTTGACCCATCGTCTCAAAGGACTCCGAGCTGACTCAAATACCACTTTCAGGCATCCAACGGCTAGTTCTAAAATTTATTTTTGAATGATAAAAAGTGCTTCAATGGTCAAAAATCATTTCCAATGGTCTACAATGTATAGAACTGCCTTGGGATGATGGAAGACTTTAAATTTGAAGGATTTGAACCTTCTTGAAGTAATGAATTAGAGAGTTCTTCAAAGAAGAGAGCTTCATTGAATATCCTACCTACCAATAGCAAAAGAGCACAAGAGCATTCAAGCAAGCTTTCAAGTCTTCACCAACTCCAATCTGAAGCTTGAAGCAACTTTGGGAAGAAACCACTGAAGTAATTAAAGCTTATTCAAGTGCATTCAAGTGGACTTCTAACAAGCTGCATCGGCAACTATCCGACAAATTGAGTTTATCATTCTTGTTGCATTTAATTTTCAATTCAATCTTTGAATTGTTAGGTTATTGGTGAGCCCAGTTGAAAAACCAAATAGATTCTTGGTGAGCCTTATTAAAAACCAAGGGTTAGGTTCTTGGTGATCCTGTGAAAACCAAGTTGGGTTTCTTTGGTGAGCCTGTTAAAACCAAAGGGTGTTGGGTTTTCTTTGGTGATCCCGTAAAACAAAAGTATAGAGGTTTTGGATTGTGATCCTGTAAAACAATCCTACTGTATTCAGGTGTGAATATAGTAGAAATCGCAAGTGGTATCTTTAGTAGTGGACATAGGAGCTGGGTTGCTCCGAACCACTATAAATTTGGTATGTTTGTGTTGTGCTTTCTTGGCTCTGTTTAGCTTCTACACTTTATAATTCTATCACAGTACATACCACTTACAAAGGATTTTGAATTGCACATTACTTGTCTCCAATCTTTTTTAAAAAAGATCCAATTCATCCCCCCTCTTGGGTAGCCACCTGGGCAACAACTGGTATCAGAGCAGTGTCTTTGATTATCTTAAAGTAAAGATTGATGGCTCATCCCATGTGTACATCTTTGGCCAAAGGCTAGTCAACTAATAGACCTCCACTCTTCACAGGCACAAATTATTCTTATTGGAAAGCATGAATGAAAATCTATATTCAAGCTGTTGATTTTTAATTATGGAAGGTCATTCTCAAAGGGCCACATGTTTCCATGACTAAAATTGATGGCGTGGATGTCCCTAAGCCTGAATAGGATTGGGACGAACACGATATGAAGATGGGGGAATTGAATGCCAAAGCAATGAACTTGCTTTACTATGCTTTGGATTCAAACGAGTTTAATCGAATTTCCATCAGCTCTTCAGCGAAGGAAATTTGGGATAAACTTGAAGTGACCCATGAAGGAACTTCACAAGTGAAAACTTCAAAGATAAATCTTTTAGTGCATAATTATGAATTATTTAAAATGCAACCTAATGAAAGTGTTTTTGCCATGTATACTAGATTTACAGATATTTTTAATGGTTTGAAAAGTCTTGGCAGGGTATACTCAAATGTTGATTTAGAACAGAAGATTTTAAGATCACTTCCTAATAAATGGGATCCTAAAATCACTGCCATCTAGGAAGCTAAAGATTTGAATGCTCTATCAATGGATGAATTAATGGGATCTCTCATCACACACAAACTAGCAATGCAGCATAGAACAGATGATGATCAGAAAAAGAAGAAAATAATTGCATTCAAAGCTGCATTGGAATCAAAAGATGATGAAGAGACAGAAGATGACTCCACCTCCTCTGAAGACGATCTTGAAGATGAAGATATTGCAATGGTCATGAAGAGATTCAAAAAGTTTATGAAAAAGAAGAAAGGAAGATATAACAGAAAATTCCATAAACGAAGAGAACAATCAAAAGAAAAGGACAAGGACAAAGATAAAGATAAAGAACAAGTCCCGACATGCTATGAATGTAATAAACTGGGGCACATTCATCAAGACTATCCTCAATTAAAGAAGTTTTTCAAAAAGAAGAAAAAGAAAGCGATGGTTGCCATGTGGAGTGATAGTGAAGACTCCACTTCAACTGAAGAAGAAGAGACCATGAAAACAGCAAATCTATGTCTAATGGGTCTCGAGGATGATGAATGTCTTGCAGCCCAGAAGTCAAAGAAAAGATGGTATCTTGATAGTGGCTGTTCAAGGCATATGACAGGTGACAAGGATCAATTTATCACCTTGGAAATGAAAGAAGGAGGTATGGTTACTTTTGGAGACAATGGCAAAGGAAAAATAATCAGAATAAGTAAGATCAAAATAATTCCCTATACTTTTATTGAAAATGTATTGCTAGTAGATAAGTTGAAGCACAATCTATTAAGTATTAGTCAATTATGTGATAAAGGCTTCAAAGTTATCTTTGAATCATATGTGTATAGTAACAAACTCTCTTGACTCTAGCAGTAAATTCATTGGACACTGACTAGAAAATATTTATATGGTAGATCTAAATGATCTTGCCATGTCAAGTAGCTCCAATTTGGTTGCAATAAATGCTTGGACCAAGGAGTCTTGCTTATTATGGCATAGAAGACTGGGTCATGCAAGCATGCATACAATTGCCAAGCTTATTTCCAAAAATCTTGTTAGAGGCATGCCTAAGTTCAAAATTGATTTTGATTATGTTTGTGATGCATGCCAAATGGGTAAACAAACTAGGGGAAGATTTAAATCCAAAAATCTGATTTCAACTTTTAGACCTTTAGAACTACTTCATATGGACTTATTTGGACCAACTAGGACCACAAGCCTAGGAGGTATGAAATATGCCCTTGTGATTGTAGATGATTTTTCTAGATTTACATGGATTTTGTTTATTACACACAAAGATGAAACTTTCAAAATGTTTAGAAAATTTCACAAGAAAGTTTCAAATCAGAAAAATCTTTTAATAATTTCAATTAGAAGTGATCATTTAACTGAATTTGAAAATAAATTTTTTGATGATTATTGTACTGAAATTGGCATTGATCACAACTTCTCCGCTCCTAGAATACCACAGCAAAATGGTGTTGTAGAGAGAAAAATAGAACTTTGGAAGAAATGGCCAGAATAATATTATGTGAAGATAATCTTTCAAGGTACTTTTGGACAGAAGTGGTGAACACTGCATATTATATTTCAAACTGCATTTTGATCCATCCTATTTTGAAGAAAACCCTTATGAGCTTTGGAATAAAAAGAAACCCAATATAAATTATTTCCATGTATTTGGATGCAAATACTTTGTGCTTAATAATGGTAAGGATAATCTAGGAAAATTCGATGCTAAATTTGATGAAGCTATTTTTTTTGGTTATTCATTACATAGCAAAGCTAGGGTTTTTAATAAGAGGACTCTTACGGTAGAAGAGTCAATGCATATTATGTTTGATGAAACTAACCCTTCACCATCTAGAAAAGATGAATGCATTGATAATGATGCAGGTACCATTCAAAAGGAGATGGAAGACAAGAGTATTCAAGAAAGACCAGTTGAAGAAGGAGAAGAAATGGTAAGTAAGGATCATACCGATCTACAAACCAAATGGAGGTACGCTACTTCCCATCATAAAGAATTAATTATTGGTGATCCTTCTCAAGGTATAAGGACTAGGTCTGCACATAAGATTGCACATGATTACCTAGCCTTTGTATCTCAAATAGAGCCTCACACCTTAGAAGAAGTAGAAAATGACCCAAACTGGATGTTAGCCATGCATGAAGAACTGAACCAGTTTGAAAGAAACAAGGTTTGGACACTAGTTGATGGACCTAAAGACCACCCAATTATAGGAACCAAATTGGTCTATAGGAACAAATTAGATGAACAAGGAAATGTCATTAGAAACAAAGCTAGATTAGTGGCTAAGGGATATAGTCAAGAAGAAGGTATAGATTTTGATAAAACTTATGCACCTATAGCAAGATTAGAAGCCATTAGATTACTTCCTGCATTTGCTTGTTACATGAATTTCAAACTTTTTCAAATGGATATGAAAAGTACATTTTTAAATGATTTTATCGCCAAACAAGTTTTTGTAGAACAACCACCGGGTTTCAAAAATCATGCTTTTCCGAACCATGTGTTTAAACTGAATAAAGCTTTATATGGTTTGAAACAAGCTCCTAGAGCCTGGTATGATAGACTTAGTACTTTCTTAATTGAAAATAATTTTTCAAGAGGAAATGTTGATAAAACTCTTTTCATTAAAAAGAAAAATAATGATATGTTAGTTGTACAAATTTATGTTGATGATATTAGTTTTGGTGCAACTAATGAAAGTTTTTGTGAAGAATTTGCTAAGGTAATGCAGGGAGAATTTGAAATGAGCCTAATGGGTGAACTGAATTGCTTCCTCGGACTTCAAGTAAAATAAACAAAGAAGGGGATCTTCATTAACCAATCCAAATATACCAAAGAAATCATCAAGAAGTTTGGTATGGAGACAAGCAAACAAATGAACACACCCATGAGTCCAACCTGCAAATTGGACAAAGATGAAAGTGGATCCAATGTTGACCAAAAGTATATCGAGGTATGATCAGATCCTTATTATATTTAATTGCAAGTAGACCAAATATCTTGTATAGTGTATGTGTATGTGCTAGATTTCAATGTAATCCCAAAGAAACACATATGCTTGCTGTTAAAAGAATATTAAGATACTTGAAAGGTACAAGTAATCTGGGTCTTTGGTTTTCGAAAGAATCATCTTTAAATTTAATTGGATTTTCTGATGCTGATTATGCTGGTTGTAAAGTAGATAGAAAAAGCACTAGTAGTACTTGTCAATTTTAGGATTGAATTTAATCTCATGGCACTGCAAAAAATAAAACTCGGTAGTACTTTCTACTGCTGAGATAGAGTATGTTGCTGTAGGGAGTTGTTGTGCACAAGTGTTGTGGATTAAATAATAACTAGAAGATTTTGGTGTTTCACAATACAAAATTCCTATCAAGTGTGATAACACAAGTGCTATAAATTTAACCAAAAATCCTATTTAGCATTCTAGGACCAAGCACATAGAGATTAGACACTATTTCATTAGAGATAATGTTTTGAATGGTGACATGGAACTAGAATTTATCCCAACAGAAAAACAACTAGCTACATCTTTACCAAGCCACTAAATCAAGATAGATTTGAATTGCGTAGAGGAGAATTAGGGCTGTGTAACCCATTATAGATACAGTAAACCTAATTTCCTTATGAACTAAGGAAAAATTATCTACAAAACCTCCTACAATTATTCATGATTTTTGAACAACTTTCCTTAAATTTTTAGTATATCGAATTCAATTTCCAAATCAATTGATTTCATGTGGAAAGTTTCTGTTTGAGTCGACTCGAGCAATTTTGCTCTGGTCGAGTTAGCTCGAATATTTGAGTCTCGTACTCTTACTCTGGTCGAGCCGACTAAGTCTTTGCTTAGATGACTCAGTGTTCTGATTGTTCTGAGTTCGCTCTGATCGAGCTGACTCGAATATTTTTAGGACTGAGTGAGTCGACTCGAAAGTCGAGAAATCGCTATTTAGGAAGCTCTGAACTGTCTTTTCTTAGTACTTCACTCTTTTACTTTACATTGAACACACTCCACTTCCCTCGGAAGCTTTAACATTCTCCTAAAAATCATTCACTAGAGCCTAAAATTCTTTAATCCCTCTATAATGGCTCCTCGAAGATCTGCGAAGATGGTTCTTCAAATTGGTGAATAGAGTGCTCGCAGCACAGATGCAAAAGAAAGAAAGGAAAAGAGAAAAAGGTCAGCTCCAGTCAGCAAGATGAAGTAACTCCTTCTCCTCTAGGACAGCATGTCTCAATGATCAATCGTCCAGTCACCTGTGGAAGAAGGATCGACTTTACATTCCTAGAAGAAATGGGAATGAAGATCGGAAACTAGATAGAGAGTCAGGGGTGGAAGCATTTCTGTTCCTTGGATATATTGACCTACCCTTCACTGGTATGAATGTTTTTTGAAAACCTTATCATTAAAGAATTCCACTTGGAATCTACAGTCAAGGGGAAGACAGTTATAGTAGATGAAGAAAGAGTGGGCAGATTACTGCAAATGCCAACGAACGGCGCTACTGAACTTCTTCTACTGGATAAAGAATACATTCTAAAATTAATTTTGGAAAAAGAAGATGTGAGCACAGTCCAACATCTACAAGCTAATCTACTATCGAAGGAAATGAGGCTACTACACAATATGATAAGCAGAATATTTCTTCCAAGAACTGGCCACTTTGATTGGGTCAGTGAGAAGGATATGACAATTATGGGACACTTAATTGAAGAAAAGCCTCTCAACCATCCTTATATAATGATGATCCAAATGACAGAAGCAGCAAGAAAGGTCAAAGCCTGTCTACCCTACGATATGGTCTTCACTTTGTTATTTGAAGAAGCAGGAGTTCACTTATCAAATGAAATAGGCAAGCCATTACACCACATTGATATCTACTCCTTCAATTCACTAAGAAGAATGGGATACAAGTTACAAGAAGGAGAATGGATAAAGAAGATCCCAAGTCAGGTTGCTGCTACCATTTCTGAAGAAGATGAAGCTGCTGATGAAGAAGGGACTGAAGAAATAATGGTTACTCCATCAAACCTAAAAAATATGATATTTCAAAAGATGGAAGCTATCTCCAACTCTTTGACTGATCATATGGATTCTGCAATTGAGGAAATCAGAAAATCAGTTGACATTAGATTGCAGAAATTGAGATCCGAATAAGAGCTTCACCAGCAAAAAGTGAAAAAGTGGTGTGGGCACCAGAATCCGACAGAGGCTTCTCAATCCTCTGTGGATGTCCAATTATGGTTCCAACATTTTGGGTCTTGTAATAAGGCTTCAAGCCTAAACCGTGTGATTTTTCCTAACTTTGAATTGAGTCTCAAGTGTCTATGTCTAGTCCTGTATTTTGACCAAGTTGGTCAAGTTTGAAAGGATTATGTCCTAAAGGACAATCGAAATGTTGTATTTCGATGGGATTTTTCTTTGTATCCCAGACCAATGTACTGACATTATCAATTAATAAAGGCATTTTATTTTCATCATACGCTGTGTCTTAATTATTTTATTATTATATGATGAACCCCATAGATTAGGGCTATGGTTCTAGGGTTAGGATGAGATCATACCAGTGAGGCCTAAAGCCTTAAAACCCTAATCTAAAATATTCTTGATCGATGGGATGTTGAGTAGGGGATCAATGATTCCGGCAAGACCAGCACATCCTATGTATACTTGGTGAAGAGGGTGACTGATCTCACAGTCACTTGTGTTTTACACTAATACTAGGATGTGGGTGCTCATTAGAGGATGAGTTCACTGAATGGATCCAGCTTGAGAACATCTAATGGAACCTTATTTGTTTGTCAATAGATAGTTCTCATAGTGGGAGTAGTACATGTGGTCCTTTGACCTGAGACTGCCATGGTACCTTGTATGCATGAATCCATACTTTGGTTCACACTCAATCATTACACTGAGTCATGCATGGGGTGATACTAGGTATGGTGGATTGCATATGGAGGTTGTGAGTAGGTCAAAAAGGAATCAATCAACCCTAGTAAGAGGGAATTGCATCTAGCTAATTTCGATCAAATGAAGATTCGAGAAATCTGTGATCAAAGTATGAAAATTAGAAATAGTTTCTAATGGTTCATTAATGAATCATCATTATTAGATTGGGCTAGGAATGAATATGAAATTGGATTTGACAAGTATCCATATCCATAGTAATATTCAGGGTGCAAGCTGATCGAAGGACTGAATTGCCCGGTAACTAACCACTGAAGGGTATTTTGGTAATTCCATCAAAATTCCACATCTTTCAGGTAGGCATGATACGTTGCTAGACGTCAATCTTGCCTTGTGGGGATTTGACTGAATTATGGTAATTCGATCAGTTCATTAGAATTGGATTCTAATTGACATAGTCGGGCTAGCTTGAGTTGACCTAAATCGATTTGAATGTGATCCAATCGAATCAAGTCAACTTACACCTGGACCCACTGCTGGCCAGATGTGGAACCCAATGGGTCACACACAAAAGGGTTCTGATCAAAGATTTAATTGGATTAAACCATGTTTACAGGTGAACATGCTAGCACGTGTTGCAAACCCTAGCACCAGGGTTCGAACCAGGTTCTAATCAGGTTCCAATTTGGGTTTATATTGATCCTAATTAAGCTAAATTGAATTTGGCTAAAAGGTTGGGTCTTATCACCTTTAATTGGGTCAGTATTTATCTAGTTTTGAGAACCAGATAGCCATCCCTGGACACGGGGTCTTTGTGGCTTGAGGCATGAAGAGTTGTTTGGCGCAAAAGGTTTCGTACGATAATAAATCATGAGAAATGAGAAGGGGCACCTTCTTTGGATGAAGAGTCCTTCTGCAATAAGCAGAGGACCAAGTCAAAAGCTCTTCCATGCCTCTTGGAGTCTTCCACACCCCTTGGGATAGAACTTCATGCCAAAAGAAGAAGAGTCCATTCCCCTTGCGACTCTTGGCGCTAAAAATGAAGCATCATGATACTTGGTTTTATTCTGCACATTTTTTGAGTCCAGATGGCGTATGACTCTTCTGGATGGCATCCCATTTGATGTGGCGTTTCAATTTTAAATACCAGAGAGGCCGGCCATTTGATTTTGATGCTTGGAAGAATGAAAGGAAGCGTCACTTGATTAAAACATCGTAATGTTTCATTCAAGTGTCCTTCAGTTTTACTCTTCTCAGAATTATTTCAAATCAAATATTCACATGTTTTAAACCAAGTAACATATCCTTATTGGCATGAATGGATATCTCAGAAGCCACTTGGTGCACTATAAATAGCATAGCCTCTCGGGGTGTTCAGAGATTTTTTGATTCCGGAAAAACTTCTTTCTTTCTTATTTTATTACATCCTATCCTCTTGTCCTAAACACTCTAGCCCTTTTAGGACAAGGTCTTTGTAAGGCCTAGGAGTGTTCAAATCAGGAGAGGGATTAGTGAAAAATAAAGAAGAGAAGAAGAGGAAGAAGAAGGGAAGGAATAGAAAGGCTGATACAAAGAAGAGTTAGTCCAATTGGATTGGAGTTTGCCCAAATCCTATTAGGCTTTAGTTTGAAAGTCTAATTGGTGGAACCAAGTTCTTATAAGGTGCTGGTTTCTTGGTCAAGCCCGGTGTGGATCACTGTTGGAGGGCGAACATTTGGGCGCCTAGTGGAGAAGAAGGCTGAATCAGGGTTTTCTTCATCGGATTGGATAATAGCGGTTCAGGTTGGTACCTAAACTCTAGTTTATATTATATATGCATGTTTGTATGTTTTAATTCCTAGTAAGGAGGTCTTGGGTTAAGGGTTTGGTAGTGGTTTCATAATAAATTTTGAAATCCATGCTTTCGCCCTGGTCACGAAAACCTACAGCGGTATCAGAGACACCTTATTAGGGCTAAATCATACAAAATTTGAGGTTGCCCATTTTGGTAGGACTCTACAAAATTGAAGTTGCCTAATTTTGTAGGACTCTTGAGGTTGTCCATTTTGGTAGGACACTACAAAATTGAAGTTGCCCAATTTTGTAGGACTCTTGAGGTTGCTGATTTTGGTACGACTTTACAAAATTTGAAGTTTCCCAATTTTGTAGGACTCTTGAGGTTGCCCATTTTGTAGGACTCTACAAAATTTGAAGTTGCCCAATTTTGTAGAACTCTACAAAAGTTTAAAGTTACATATGATTGATATGTTTATGCATATATATATGTCACTGGTTAGGGTATTCACTTAAACCTTAACCGATATAGAGATATGTTTAGCTTTCTAGTCATCATACTAAAATAAGGTTGCCCTGGCATAATGGTGGACCCATTATGTGGTAGATGGTTGTCCTAGTATGATGACACACTTGGTACATTATAAAGTGGTATATGATGCATGGTTGATGAATGGTAATATTAGAATGTGCTTCTATTTGAATTGCCCTCTATTATACTAAGTTGTAGTGTCATATACCAAAAGCAAAATAATCAAGATGATTAGTTGATTATTCGGTGTCTAGGAAAAGTGGTTCATGATCGGTAAAGAGGACATGGTTTTTAATTGGTTCCGTTGACTGACTTGGCCAATTTTTATTGGCATCTAGGAAAGCAACGAGTGGACTCCCACTACTCTCCTACTTACCTGGCCGATAAGACTAACTTAATTCTTAATTGATATGCTTAGTGTAATATTCACTACAATAGGCCTTCCTTCATGCTAGGTCATTATTATATTATGATCCGTATTAGGTTTGTTGTGTACACACAATGCCTATTATGGTAACTAACACAATTTTAGCATGGTGCATTTGATGCTTATGGCATGATTTAATATAATACCTTGTTGTGAACACACAAGGATATTATTATTACAATCATGACTATAAAGGAATGAAGGGTCATACTTAACTAAAAATATTAGAGTTTGTTGTGCACACACAAGGCTATTAATATTTTAGAGGCCAAGTTTTGTTAAGAATTGTATGAGATAAAATTGGAAAGAGTTTTCCTACCTTTGAACTTATAAAAGATTTGTTGTGTACACACAAGGTCTTTTATAAGGAATTAGGATCTCAACCCCACTAAGAAAACCAATTAGGGTTTCTCGATCATCATATAAAGGGTTATGATGCTTGATAAAATAGTGGGAGACATAATTAAGTTAAAGACCTAATTTAATTATGTTTTATCAACATTGGTTATTTGCTTATGTTATGTTCTTTGTTAATGTAGATTAAATGGCCTCTTCACTCTCACTCCGTAGTATAATTGATGCTAATAAATTGACTGGACAGAACTATGTTGACTGGTTGAGAAACCTAAAGATAGTACTTAGCCAGAAAAAACTTTCTTACATTCTTGATATCCCTACCTTGGAACCTTTAGGGGAAGATGCCTTGCAAGATGAAAAGACCACATACAAGATGTGGCAAAATGACTTACTGTCAAATGTATCATGCTTTCCTCTATGACCAATGAGTTGCGGAGGCAACATGATAGCATGGACACTAACTCCATACTGCTCAATCTAAAAGAGCTATATGGAAAACATAGTCGAACTGCTAGATATGAGATATCTAAGCAGTTGTTCTGTGCGAGAATGATAGAAGGTACATCTATACAAGACCACATACTGATGGTTATTGACCTGATCACTCGATTAGGTCAATTGGATTTTGTTATGGATGGGGAGTTGAATCAGGATTTGATCCTGCAGTCACTCCCGGAGTCATTTTCACAGTTTGTTCTTAATTATCATATGAATAAACTTAACACTTCCTTGCCTAAGCTGTTAAACATGTTAAAAACAGCAGAGAGCCATTTAAAGAAAAATAAGGCTCCACTTCTTCTTGTGGATGGGATCAACAAGAAGAAGTCAGGCAGAAAGGGTTCCAAGAGGAGATTGAACCCAAAAAGGGGCATCAAGAAGAAGAAAGGAAAGAAGGCCTCCAGACAGATGACCTGCTTTCACTGTGGCAAGCTGGGTCATTAGAAGAGGAACTGCAAGGCTTACCTTGCAGGTGTGAAGCTTGGTGCATCGGATGCACCAAAAGGTATGAAAGAAGTTCATACTATTTTGTTATTGGATTCTTCCATTTCAAATACTTGGCTATTCGATACTGCCTATGGTCATAATATCTGCAAATCATTGCAGGGGCTACAGAGGCTTAGAGCATTAAAGGAAGGAGACTTCGAGCTCTACGGTGCTGGAGGAGAGTCCATCCAAGCAGAGGCCGTAGGGACCTATATCTTGAAGTTACTTTCAGGGAAGATCTTAGAGTTGAGAGATTGTTACTAAATGCCTAAGGTCATTAGAAACATCATATCTATACCCTTATTACTTAAACAAGGCTATACTATGAATGTAATGAGCAATGGTTACTCAATCAGCTTCTCTAATGAAATTATATATTATGTCATATTTTGCAATGGTCTTTTAACTCTATCTACTAATGACAATATACTTCATGTAAGTAACAAACGAAAGAGAGATGATGTAAACAATACTTTACTCTGGCACTGTCGGCTTGGATATATTAGTGAGACAAGGATTAGCAAGTTATATAAGAAAAATTTCCTTAATCCTTATGATTATGAATCATTAGGAACTTGTGAATCATGTCTCATGGGTAAAATGACCAAGACTCTATTTAGTGGACATAGAGAAAGGACAACTGAGTTATTAGGACTCATACATACAGATGTATGTGGGCCTATGACAACTCATGCCAAGGGTGGATACTCTTATTTCATCATGTTTACTGATGATTTTTCAAGGTACGGATTTGTGTATCTTATGAAACATAAGTCCGAAGCCTTTGATAAATTTTTAGAGTATCAAAGTATGGTAGAGAAACAAACGGGAAAAAGTATTAAAATCCTTCGATCAGATCGAGGAGGTGAATACATATCCACCGAGTTTCTCGATCACCTTAAAGAAAAGGGGATCTCTGAATGGACCCCTCCTTACACAGCATAATTAAATCTGTCTCTAGCACTCCATATGAGATATGGAGAGGTAAGAAACCCAATCTTAAGTATCTTAAGATATGGGGATGTCCAGCCTATGTCAAAAGAAATTTTGGACATAAGCTGGATGCTAGAGCAGATAAGTGTCTATTTGTAGGATATCCTAAAGATAGTATAGGATATCTGTTCTACCACCCTACTAAACAAAAAGTTTTTGTAAGTAGTAATGCCACTTTTTTGGAGAAAGAGTTCATCCTACAAAAGGGCAGTGGGAGAAATATTGAACTTGAAGAAGTTCAACAAATAGATACATCTCAACCAAATGATAACATAGTATAGAACCAGAACACACCACTCCAATCCATAGGTCTGATAGGGTGCGTCATGCACCTGAGAGGTATGGGTTCATTATTGAGAATAATGAAGCCCAGATCATTGAAAATGATGAGCCTCTGAACTATACGGATGCTGTCATGAATAGGGACTCAGACAGATGGCTGGAAGCCATGAGATCTGAAATGGACTCCATGTATGTCAACCAAGTGTGGATTTTGGTTGATGCACCATAGGGTGTTAACCCTATTGGATGCAAATGGGTCTATAAGAAAAAGATTGGGGCAGATTGCCAAGTCGAAACTTATAAAGACAGATTAGTGGCTAAGGGTTTCAGACAAAAACAGGGAATAGATTATGATGAAACATTTTCTCCTGTTGCTATGCTCAAATCTATTAGAATCATGATTGCTATAGCAGCATATCATGATTATGAAATTTGGCAGATGGATGTGAAAACTGCATTCCTTAATGGTTACCTTGAGGAAGAGGTCTACATGTCACAGCCAGAAGGTTTTGTCTTGGAGACCAAACCTAATCAGGTATGTAGGCTGAAGAAATCCATTTTTGGATTAAAGCAAGCATCCAGGAGTTGGAACATCTGATTTGATAAGACAGTCAAAGAGTTTAACTTTATCAAAAATGAGGATGAACCTTGTGTGTACAAGAAGACTAGTGGGAGTGCCATAGTTTTATTGGTTCTATATGTGGATGACATACTCCTCATTGGAAATGACATCCCAATATTACAATAAGTCAAGGTATGGTTATCTAAACAGTTTTCCATGAAAAACTTGGGAGAAGCATCCTATATACTGGGTATCAAGATCTATAAAGATAGATCTAGGAGGATGCTAGGCTTATCCCAGTCTAGGTACATTGACCAAGTGCTAAAGAGATTTAGCATGGACGGAAGTAAAAGAGGTTACTTACCCATTGGTCATGGCATACATCTTTCTAAGAAGATATCTCCTAAGACACCTGAAGAAAGAAATAGAATGAGTTCTGTTGGTGTGGAGTCCCTGGATCAGCTGGTCGGAGCCGCTGCATCGTAGGACCACTCCTTGGTTCACCTGCAAAACAAGTCCCTTGCCGGAGTTGTTCCGGCGGAGGACACTCCGATGCCTAAGTCAGTAGCGGATTCCAGCCACAGAATGGGAAAGATGTTGGGAGTGGAAGAGAAAAAGAGCTCTTGGAGATTGGAAATGTGTATGTGCGAGATTATTTATGCATACCTCTCAAGCCATCTTCCTTAACCATATTTAAAAGATGGCCTCCGATTTGTGGCCCGCTCTTTTCCCGGAGATCATGGAAAGCCATTCACTTCCATGATAGTCGATCGTGGGTTGTCAATGAGTGGTTCCGGTCAGATCGGAGGCATGGCTGCAGGAATTGCATGCCCTGATCATGGCATGATGAGTGTCGACTATAACCGTTGGTTACAGTTTACTTTTTGAAATAGATTGTAGTTCAGCCTTCAGGTTTCCCCTTGCATGGGCCAAAGGCTTGATATTCCCTAAGGCCGGAGATCATGTCTATGGTAGGGACCGAAGTTTGTGTCTTCGGAAGTCAGTGAGTAGTTCAGACTCCGGTCGAGGCTGAAGATGCTATCCGAAGGGCTGGCCTTCGAATGTTGTATTTCGGTATGAAGCCTTGAGTTGCTTATAGTTAACCTTCGCTTAGTCCGAAGCCCGTAGCCCAGAGAACCGGGGCTTTGATAAGTCGAACTGGAGACTGGTTCGTAGCTGAACCAGGATATCCCAACATTTGCCCCTACTCTCAGTTGTCGAAGCGAAGATCTGCCTCGAGAAGTGAGAGTATTATTGCCTTGTCACTTTCTTCCTAAGAGATGCGTAGTAAATGATTACGGGACCTTTATTGAGCTGCCCATCATGATCTGTGAATCAGATGGTGGTTAGGTGCCATTTCCTGATTGGGAAAGAGTAGGTGGCCCTGAGGCTATCTCTCCTAGTCCCGTTGCACAGTGGTTGAGGCAATCTTTTGGTTGGGATTTGGATAGTTATGGTGGCTATTCTCCGCCCGTTGGATGAAGGATAGATCTTATCCTGGCGGTCAGTCATAAGTGGGTTACCTCCCAGGGTAACCTTGAGTCAAATTAACCCTCTACAGGGATCCAAAGACCCTTACTTTTCTTTTGAGGAAGAGTGAAGGTCTGGGCAAGGAAGCTTCTTCAACCTCGTCTCATTCTCCGCCCAGACCGTTCTGGAGTACCAGTCTACTCTTCAGGTAGAATTCTCTTTCCACCCCTTTAAAAGAAACTGGTGCAGGTGGTTTGACATGATCCTACACTAGGCATGCAAACAACTGCGGGAGCAGATTAGATTTTAAAAATATTTTTAAAATCCGCGCAGCGGAAATTTGCTCTGCCCAGAAACTAATCTAATTATAGTTGCAAACAGGCATGTAAATGATATAAAATATTTATAAAATATTTGAATTAAAAATTCAATTCATGCATGATAAAAAATTAATTTTTTCATACCTTATTCCGGTTGGAATAACTCTGGGATAAAGCTAGAATAGGCTAGAATTAGTGGGATAAACTTATTCCAGTCTTCTTCTTCCTTGGACTGCTGAAAACTCTGTTTTGGGCTTTCAAAACGGTGACGGAACACTGCCTTCCGGGCCTCCGTTTGCTCCCAAAATTCAGCAGCGGCAACTTGGACAAGTGCTCTTCGATCTCATTGAAAGGTGCAAGAAAAACTTAGCCAAAAAAATATAGAAATTCGCCAAAGTCTGCTGCCAGATTTTCTGCAGCAGAACTAAAACAGCAACTTGTTCTTCGCGTTGGGAGCTGCAGCAGCGATCCCGGCTCACGTGGCTTGTTACCAGGAGTAGAAGAGTACTCCCTCTAGAGGGGAGACATGCCAGGGGCCCTCCGATCGATCTCCACGTGCGGTGCTAGCCGCTGGAAGGAGACACAATCACAGTGAACGACAGCAATTTGGGCTTGCTGCAGTCCTGAGATTGAGCACTCAAAAGGAGAAGGAAAAGGTGTCTAAGAATCTCCCTCTCACCCTCCAAAACCCAGCTAATGAGTACCCAAACGAAGCAGGCAAAAACTCTCTCAAATGGACCTCTCTTCTCACCGTGAAAAATCTCTCTTCTTTTCTTCACACGGTATATCCTTTTTTTTTTTTTTAAACAGGGGACGGCTGGATTGGTTTATATAGGACAGCAGGGAGAGAGGGAGGTGGAGAGACGGGGAGGCCGAGAGATGCCGGCTGCCAATCTACCATTAAACAGCCATAAACTAGAGGTTTAAACCAGCCGGTGGAGGAGAGGAAGAGATGCCCAGCGGGTTCGACTTGGATGCTTGGATTTTACTTTGGTCGTTTGGCTTCCTCCAGCGCTTGAAAATCATGTAAAACGGCTGGGAGAAAATGATCACTGGTTCAAAAGAAAACCGGTCAAAACCCAATTAGGTAAAATCCCATTAAACCTCTTGGTTCAATCCAATTGAACCGATTCAAACCAATTAAAATTGGTTCAAGGGATTAAATTGGTTCACAACAATTGAAGGCCGAAACGAGCTTCGAATCAGTTCAAAACTGATTCAGAAAAATCCTGGCGCAGAGCTGGTCAGCCTGGAACAATTTCCGGTTGACACGGACATGTGCAAGATGGGAAAAAGAGTGCTCAAAGAAATACTATGACCATAAAACCGAGACGATTCCCAATCATAATCGATATCCGGATCAGAGAGTAATCCTCTGTGGCGTGTGACCTCATAGGTTCGAACCTAAACGGTAGCACTAGAACAATTCTAGTACCAGCACAGGAAACCATCTAGCCATGGGTCCCGGCGTCCGGATAGGTCAAAGATGCGGGAGCAAACTATCGAACCTCTGGCATATGGTTACTGTATAATCATCCCTTTGACCTCTAATACTCAGGATGTCTGAGATTGGGCTGCCAACCAAGACAGAGTCAGTCCACTACGTGTCTCAACCTCGCAAGCCCAGTGACTCTTCACTAGGGCTACCCCGGTCGAGGATTTGCTAAATTGAGATTCTGCGAGACATTCAATCCAAACTATTTGGACAGGTCAATTCCATCTTGGTCCATCACTGCTCCACATGTACTTGCTTGTACCCAGAAACCTTCCATCACCGGATTAAAAATCCGGGTAGTCCGGCACCAAAGCACAGGGAGTTATTTGTAAGCTACCGTGATGACCTCAGGTCGGAGGGACACATATACCCATATCCAATCGTGAGTATCCCTTTGGCAGAAAGGGGCTAGATAGAGTCACGTTCAATGAGATATCACATATCCTACTTGTAGATCACATCAGTGTCACCACACTTATTTGGTCAAGAGGACAACCAAACGATGTGAACTACAACAACCTTTACTTGATATATTGCCGTCCAGTACAATATATCCTTTGGTTATGAACAAGGTTTAAGGATCACTCGATACATCCTCTCTGTATCGAAGTCAGTGTAGTCCTAAGGACTTCATCACATGGAAAGAGTTCATTTCAGGGAAATTGAAAGGGATATGCCCTACAAACCAATCTCTGTTGTATCTCCCAAACCATTGTAATTGATAATTTTCTAAATAAAGGCATTATTTTTCATCATACGCTGTGTTTATTATATGATGAACCCCATAGATTAGGGCTATGATTTTAGGGTTATGATGAGATCATACCAGTGAGACCTAAAATCTTAAAACCTTAATCTAAAGTATTCCTAATCAAAGGAACCTGAGTAGGGGATCAGGGTTTTCCGATAAGACTAGCACACCCCGGGTATACTGGAAAGGGTGACTGCTCTCACAGTCACTTGTGTATGACACTAATACTGGGATGTGGGTGCTCATTGGAGAATGAGTTCACTGATATGATCCAACTTGAGAACATCTAATGGAGTCTTAGCTACATGTCAATAGAAGGTTCTCATAGTGGGAGTGGTACAAGTAATCTTTTGACCTGAGACTGCCATAAGTACCTTATGTACATGAACCCATCCTTTGGTTCAATCCTAATCATGACACTGAGACATGCACAGGATTGATACTGGGAATGGTGAATTGAATATGAAGGTAATGAGTAGGTCAACAAGGAATCGATCACTCTTAGTAAGAGGAGATTGCATCCAGCTAGTCAACAATCGCATGATGATTCAGGGAATCTTTGATCAAAGTGAAGATATTAGAGATGGTTTCTAATATCAAGATAATCGAATCATCATTATAAGATTGAGCTAGAAACAAATATAATATTGGATTTGACATATATCCATATCCATAGTTATATTTTGGGTGCAGGCTGATCGAAAGATTTAATTGTACGGTAACTCTCTACTAAAGGGTAATTTTGGTATTTCACCAGAATTTCCATATCTTCCGGGTAGACATGACACGTTGCTAGACGTCAATCTTGTCTTGTGGGTTGATCAAGTTCAAAGATCACATGTTAGGAAGAATCCTAATTGATCGATTCGGGTAAGCCCGGTTTGACCTAAATCGATTAGAAAGAGTTCTAATCAAATTAGGTCAACTTGTATTCGAACCCACTGCTGGCTAGATGTGGAACCCAATGGGTCACACACTTAAGAGGATTGATCAAGAATTTAATTTAGAATTAAATCGTCTTTGCAAGATAACACTCTAGCAGGTGTTGCAAGCCCTAGCTTCTATTCGGATCGGATTCGAATTAGGGTTCCGGATTGGTTCAAATGGGTTCTAATTGGACCTAATTAGACCCTAATTAAGAAAAACGGGAATGTGGCTAACCCTATTGGCTAGCCATGTAGCTTGGCTAGCCTCCCCACCCGCCCCTTTTATTTTTCACGCCAAACACCAAGAGTCCATGCGCATATGGACTCTTGGCGCACCTTAAGGAAGAGTCCATGGCGCATGGACTCTTGGCGCGCCCCAAATAAAATTCTCCGATGTTTTTATTTGGGCGGCCTCCTTCTTAAGTGATTAGCGCACCTTCTCTCCCCCCTTGGATGAGAATCCAACGGCTGATGGGATTTTGAGAAAGAAAGAAAGCGCTAACTCCTCCCGGGCGCGCGAAGTAACATCTCTTCGGAGATGAAAAGTCGCGACTTCCTTCTTTTTAAAACACCGCGGTTTTTCCTTTAAGAAGAGCCGTGGGATTTAATCTGGAAGGCCATGAGATGGGAGGATGGGGTGTGAGAAATTGGAAAGGGCGTGAGAAAGAAATTACGGAGAGGTGTGTAGGCGCCTATCTGATTTCTATTTAAAGGGTCGGGAAAAATCAGAACATAATGTAATCTTTTTCTTTCTTCCTCTCCTGAAGACTCTTTATTTTTCTTGCTCTTGCATTGTTTCCTCTACAGAGTAAACCTCTGTCGAAACTCTACTACTGAACAAGATAAAAGTAAAAGTCTCCGACGGTAAAGAAAAGAAAGAAGTTCTGATTTCTTCCTTTCTTTCATACATTAAGATATCATTGTCTTAATTTCTCCTCCAACTTAAGACAAGCCTATGTCCTCTTAGGACAAGGTCTTTTTCTTCAAGACAAGGGTATCTAAAGGGCCAAGGTCTTGGTGGAAGGAGGAGAAGGAGTCAAGGAAAGGAAAGCAAGCCTTTGTGTGGAGGAATTCAAGCCATAGTCCAAGCAATTGAGTTCTAGGAAGAAGAACTCAATAGAAGGAACCCTTGAAAAGAAGATAGAGTTGTCTTGATCACTGCTCTGTGTGGATCACCATCGGAGGGCGGACACTTGGACGCCTGGTGAATTCAATCAGCCCCTTCAATATCAACTTTGTTGGAATTAGCGATAGCAGGTTGGTACTCTAATTCTAACAATCTATGTTTGAATGTTAGTATATATGTTTTAATTAGTAAAAAGGAGATCTTGGCTAAGGGATTTCGGTGCAAATTTCATCATTTTGAAATTACACTTCCGCTGCGGTGCACCTGAAACCCCAACAGTGGTATCAGAGCCATCCTTATTACAGTTAAAACATATGATATGCATTTTTGTTGTAGTATCGAAATTAGGGTTTTAAACCCTTGAATGCTGATACACTTAGCATAATTTAAGGAATGCATATATGATAATTAATATTTTGATGTATGCCACTAATTAGGGTTTTTCACTCAAACCCTAATTATTATAGAGATATGATTAGTTTTGAAGTCATCATACTGAAATAAGGTTGCCCTGGCATAATGGTGGATCCATTATGTGGTAAATGGTTGTCCTAGTATGATGACACACTTAGCACATATATGTTTATCAGAGTGATATCATTATGATATGTTTTTATGTAAGAATGTGCTGGCAATTTTATAAAGCCCTCTTCTTAAAATCATATTAAGTCATAGCATATTTAACTAATAAGCATCACTAGTCATGATGAACAATTGATCATTCGGTGTCTAGAAAGGTGGTTCTGGGAAGGTAAAGAGAATCGTGGTTTTTAATTGGTTCCGTTGACTGACCTGGCCAATTTTTATTGGTGTCTAGGAAAGCAACGGGGGGACTCCCACATCTCTTCCACTTGCCTGGCCGATTTGATTATATTTAAATCTTGACTTATATGCTTAGTGTTAAAAAATGCTATATGTTGGCCTTCCTTCATGCTGGATCATTACTGTGTTATGAACCACATTAGGTTTGTTGTGTTGTCTGCAAGACCTAATAGGGTGATTGACATAATATTGGTCTAGTGCAAAATATGCTTACAGTATATTCAGTATAATGCCTTGTTGTGTTATCTACAAGGGCATTATATTTGAATATTGACTGTATAGAAATGAAAGGGTCTTGACTTAACTAGAACATTATGGTTTGTTGTGTTTTCTGCAAGACTTATAATGTTCTAGAGGCCAAGTTATTTTTGAGAATTATATGAGATATAATTGGAAGAGTTTCCTACCTTAGAACTTATAAAAGATTTGTTGTGTTGTCTGCAAGATCTTTTATAAATTATAAGGATCTCGATCTCACTAAGAAAACCGATCAGGGTTCTTCTCGATTATCATAGTGAGGGCTATGATTTTGATAAAATAGTGGGAGACATAATTAAATTGAAGACCTAATTTAATTATGTAAGTCATTTAATGGTTGTTTGCTTATGTATTGTTCTTAATTAAATGTAGATAAATGGCATCTTCATTATCACTGAGAAGCATCTTAGATACCAACAAATTGACTGGTCCAAACTATGTGGACTGGTTGAGAAACTTAAAGATTGTACTGAGTTCAGAAAAACTTTCTTATATTCTTGATACCCCTAATCTTAATCCACTAGGGGATGATGCCACACAGGAAGATATGGCCACATACAAAATGTGGCAGAATGACTCCCTCACTGTCAAGTGTATCATACTGGCCTCTATGACCAATGAGTTACAGAGGCAGCATGAAAGCATGGATACTCAATCCATAATGCTCAATTTAAAGGAGCTTTATGGAGAACAAAGCAGAACTGCTAGATATGAAATATCTAAGCAGTTATTCCGTGCTAGGATGACAGAGGGTACATCCGTTCAGGATCATGTCCTGAAGGTAATTGACTTAATCACCAGATTAGGTCAATTAGGGTTTATTATGGATGGGGAGCTGAATCAGGATTTAATCCTGCAATCACTCCAGAGTCATTTTCTCAGTTTGTCTTGAATTATCACATGAACAAACTAAACACTTCCTTGCCTGAGCTGTTAAATATGTTAAAAACAGCAGAGAGCCATGTTAAGAAAGAAAAGGCTCCACTTCTTCTTGTTGATAAGACCAATAAGAAGAAATCAAGCAAAAAGGGTTTTAGCAGGAGACTAAGCCCTAAGGGTGGCATCAATAAGAACAAGAAAGGAAAGAAGGTCTCAAAACAGTCAACCTGTTTCTTTTGCGGCAAAGCGGGACATTGGAAAAGGAATTGCAAGGCTTACCTTGCAACTGTGAAGCCTGGTGCGGCAGACGCACCAAAAGGTATGTATGAGATACATACTATATTGACATTAAATTCGTCTATATCAAATACTTGGGTATTGGATACCGCTTGTGGTTACCATATATGCAAATCTTTGCAGGACCTCCACAAGCTTAAAGTATTGAAGGAAGGCGACTTCAATCTCTACGGTGCTGGTGGTGATATCATCCAAGCAGAAGCTGTAGGGACCTATATTCTGAAGTTGCCTTCAGGGAAGATCTTGGAGCTAGAGAATTGTTACTATATGCCAAAGATTATTAGGAACATTATATCTATTCCTTTGTTATTAAAACAAGGATATGTAATGGATGTAACGAGCACTGGTTGCTCAATAATGTTATCTAATAAAATTATTTGTTCTGGCATATTTAGCAATGGGCTCTTAACTCTTTCTTCCAATGATAGTATTTTTCATGTCAATACTAAAAGGAAAAGAAAAGACTTTAATGATACTTTACTTTGGCATCATAGACTTGGTCATGTTAATGAGTCTAGGATTAGCAAGTTATACAAGGAAAAATTCCTTGATCCTTATGAGTATGAATCATTAGGAACTTGCGAATCATGTCTCATGGGTAAGATGACAAAAACTCCATTCACTGGACATGGGGAAAGGTCAACTGAGTTGTTAGGACTTATACATACTGATGTATGTGGCCCAATGACAACTCAGGCCAGAGGAGGATACTCATATTTTATCACTTTTACAGATGATTTATCTAGGTTCGGATATGTGTATCTTATGAAACACAAATCTGAAGCCTTTGATAAATTTAAGGAGTATCAAAGTATGGTCGAAAACAAACCGGGAAAAGTATTAAAGTTCTTCGTTCTGATCGAGGAGGAGAATACTTATCCACGGAGTTTTTAGACTATCTTAAAGTTAATGGAATCCTTTCTGAATGGACCCCTCCTTATACACCACAGCTAAATGGTATAGCTGAAAGGAGGAATCGTACCTTATTAGATATGGTACGATCCATGATGTGCTTCACAAATTTGCCCATTTCTTTCTGGGGTCATGCCTAGAAACTGCTGTTTATATTCTGAACAAGGTACCTTCTAAATCCGTTGTTAGTACTCCATATGAAATTTGGAGTGGAAAGAAACCATATCTTAAATATTTTAAGGTATGGGGATGTCCAGCTTATGTTAAAAGAAATTTTGGACATAAGTTGGAACCTAGAGCGGATAAATGTCTATTTGTAGGATATCCTAAAGAAGGTAGAGGATATCTATTCTACCATCCTACTGAACAAAAGATTTTTGTTAGCAGGCATGCCACTTTTCTAGAAAAAGAGTTCATTTTGGAAAAGGGCAATGGTAGAACAATTGAACTTGGAGAAGTGCAAGAAATACAGATAGACAATTCTCAACCATTAGAACATATAGTTAGGACAGAACCAGAACACAAAACTCCTCCTCGTAGGTCTGACAGAGTGCCACGGGCACCTGAGAGGTATGGGTTTATTATTGAAAATAATGAAGCTCAAGTCATTCAAAATGATGAACCTCTGACCTATACGGAAGCTATCTTGAGTACTGACTCAGATAAATGGCAAGAAGCCATGGAATCCGAAGTAGACTCTATGTATGTAAACCAAGTATGGTCTTTGGTTGATGCACCAGAGGGTGTTAATCCTATTGGGTGTAAATGGGTCTATAAGAAAAAGATTGGGGCTGATGGCCAAGTTGAAACCTATAAAGCCAGATTAGTGGCTAAAGGTTTTAGACAAAAACAGGGAATTGATTATGATGAAACTTTTTCACCTGTTGCCATGCTAAAATCAATTCGGATTTTACTTGCTATAGCAGCATACCACGATTATGAGATATGGCAGATGGATGTGAAAACTGCATTCCTCAATGGTTTCCTTGAGGAAGAAGTCTACATGTCACAGCCAGAAGGTTTTATTTCAAAGAATAAACCTAATCAAGTATGCAAGCTGAAGAAATCCATTTATGGATTAAAGCAAGCTTCCAGGAGTTGGAACATCCGCTTTGATGAAACTATTAAAAGATTTGGTTTTATCAAAAATGTGGATGAACCCTGTGTTTATAAGAAGACTAGTGGGAGTGCCATAGTCTTCTTGGTTCTGTATGTAGATGACATACTCCTCATTGGGAATGATATCCCAATGTTACAATCAGTCAAGGTTTGGCTATCAAACCAGTTTTCCATGAAAGATTTGGGAGAAGCATCCTATATACTAGGTATTAAGATCTATAGAGATAGATCTAAGAGGATGCTAGGTTTATCCCAATCTAGGTACATTGACTTAGTGCTGAAAAGATTCAGCATGGAAGGAAGTAAAAGAGTTTATCTTCCTATGAGTCAAGGCATACATCTTTCTAAAAGGATGTCTCCTAAGACACCTGAAGAAAGAGATAGAATGAATTCTATACCCTATGCTTCGGCAATAGGATCCATAATGTATGCCATGTTATGTACCAGGCCTGATGTGGCATATGCTTTAGGTATTGTCAGTAGGTTTCAGGCTGATCCAGGAGAGGATCATTGGAAAGCAGTTAAAAATATTCTTAAGTACCTAAGAAGGACTAAGGATATTTTTTTGGTTTATGGTGGTTCTGATCTTAAACTAGAAGCTTATTCTGATTCTAGTTTTCAATCAGACCCTGATGATAGCAAATCCATTTCGGGATATGTTTTACCCTAAATGGTGGAGCAGTGAGTTGGAAGAGTACCAAGCAGCAGACTGTAGCTGACTCAACCACAGAGGCAGAATACATAGCTGTTAGTGAAGCCGCCAAGGAAGCAGTCTGGATGAAGAAGTTCATCACAGAGTTGGGTGTTGTTCCTCAAATTGAAAACCCAGTGCCACTTTACTGTGACAACACTGGGGCCGTTGCTCAAGCTAAGGAACCAAGAGCTCATCATAAGTCCAAGCACATTCTGAGACGCTTCCATCTTGTCCGAGAAATAGTAGAGAGACAAGATGTCTACATAGATAGAGTTGATACAAAGAACAATGTAGCAGACCCGTTCACTAAGGCTCTACCACAGCGAGATTTTGATCGCCACCTAGAATGTATGGGATTAAGATTCAAAGGCGATTGGCTTTAGTGCAAGTGGGAGATTGAAAGGGATATGCCCTACAAACCAATCTCTGTTGTATCTCCCAAACCATTGTAATTGATAATTTTCTAAATAAAGGCATTATTTTCATCATACGCTGTGTTTATTATATGATGAACCCCATAGATTAGGGCTATGATTTTAGGGTTATGATGAGATCATACCAGTGAGACCTAAAATCTTAAAACCTAATCTAAAGTATTCCTAGTCAAAGGAACCCTGAGTAGGGGATCAGGGTTTTCCGATAAGACTAGCACACCCCGGGTATACTGGAAAGGGTGACTGCTCTCACAGTCACTTGTGTATGACACTAATACTGGGATGTGGGTGCTCATTGGAGAATGAGTTCACTGATATGATCCAACTTGAGAACATCTAATGGAGTCTTAGCTACATGTCAATAGAAGGTTCTCATAGTGGGAGTGGTACAAGTAATCTTTTGACCTGAGACTGCCATAAGTACCTTATGTACATGAACCCATCCTTTGGTTCAATCCTAATCATGACACTGAGACATGCACAGGATTGATACTGGGAATGGTGAATTGAATATGAAGGTAATGAGTAGGTCAACAAGGAATCGATCACTCTTAGTAAGAGGAGATTGCATCCAGCTAGTCAACAATCGCATGATGATTCAGGGAATCTTTGATCAAAGTGAAGATATTAGAGATGGTTTCTAATATCAAGATAATCGAATCATCATTATAAGATTGAGCTAGAAACAAATATAATATTGGATTTGACATATATCCATATCCATAGTTATATTTTGGGTGCAGGCTGATCGAAAGATTTAATTGTACGGTAACTCTCTACTAAAGGGTAATTTTGGTATTTCACCAGAATTTCCATATCTTCCGGGTAGACATGACACGTTGCTAGACGTCAATCTTGTCTTGTGGGTTGATCAAGTTCAAAGATCACATGTTAGGAAGAATCCTAATTGATCGATTCGGGTAAGCCCGGTTTGACCTAAATCGATTAGAAAGAGTTCTAATCAAATTAGGTCAACTTGTATTCGAACCCACTGCTGGCTAGATGTGGAACCCAATGGGTCACACACTTAAGAGGATTGATCAAGAATTTAATTTAGAATTAAATCGTCTTTGCAAGATAACACTCTAGCAGGTGTTGCAAGCCCTAGCTTCTATTCGGATCGGATTCGAATTAGGGTTCCGGATTGGTTCAAATTGGGTTCTAATTGGACCTAATTAGACCCTAATTAAGAAAAACGGGAATGTGGCTAACCCTATTGGCTAGCCATGTAGCTTGGCTAGCCTCCCCACCCGCCCCTTTTATTTTTCACGCCAAACACCAAGAGTCCATGCGCATATGGACTCTTGGCGCACCTTAAGGAAGAGTCCATGGCGCATGGACTCTTGGCGCGCCCCAAATAAAATTCTCCGATGTTTTTATTTGGGCGGCCTCCTTCTTAAGTGATTAGCGCACCTTCTCTCCCCCTTGGATGAGAATCCAACGGCTGATGGGATTTTGAGAAAGAAAGAAAGCGCTAACTCCTCCCGGGCGCGCGAAGTAACATCTCTTCGGAGATGAAAAGTCGCGACTTCCTTCTTTTTAAAACACCGCGGTTTTTCCTTTAAGAAGAGCCGTGGGATTTAATCTGGAAGGCCATGAGATGGGAGGATGGGGCGTGAGAAATTGGAAAGGGCGTGAGAAAGAAATTACGGAGAGGTGTGTAGGCGCCTATCTGATTTCTATTTAAAGGGTCGGGAAAAATCAGAACATAATGTAATCTTTTTCTTTCTTCCTCTCCTGAAGACTCTTTTATTTTTCTTGCTCTTGCATTGTTTCCTCTACAGAGTAAACCTCTGTCGAAACTCTGCTACTGAACAAGATAAAAGTAAAAGTCTCCGACGGTAAAGAAAAGAAAGAAGTTCTGATTTCTTCCTTTCTTTCATACATTAAGACATCATTGTCTTAATTTCTCCTCCAACTTAAGACAAGCCTATGTCCTCTTAGGACAAGGTCTTTTTCTTCAAGACAAGGGTATCTAAAGGGCCAAGGTCTTGGTGGAAGGAGGAGAAGGAGTCAAGGAAAGGAAAGCAAGCCTTTGTGTGGAGGAATTCAAGCCATAGTCCAAGCAATTGAGTTCTAGGAAGAAGAACTCAATAGAAGGAACCCTTGAAAAGAAGATAGAGTTGTCTTGATCACTGCTCTGTGTGGATCACCATCGGAGGGCGGACACTTGGACGCCTGGTGAATTCAATCAGCCCCTTCAATATCAACTTTGTTGGAATTAGCGATAGCAGGTTGGTACTCTAATTCTAACAATCTATGTTTGAATGTTAGTATATATGTTTTAATTAGTAAAAAGGAGATCTTGGCTAAGGGATTTCGGTGCAAATTTCATCATTTTGAAATTACACTTCCGCTGCGGTGCACCTGAAACCCCAACAGAAATATAATATGTGATGAGCTATCAAAAGTAATATTTTATTAATTCATAAAAAGAAAACAATACTCAGCACAACGCCTACAACCTAGGTGATTGGCTTGGGGACACAATTCCCAACACCCTTTGCTTCATTCCTTTGTCATGGTGGAGACCGTAGAGAGTCAGGGGAAGCAGGTTGGGCCCTCGGGGGCCGGAGATATAGTAGGTCCGGAGTCGGTCCCTAGTTCGGTTTCTCAAAGCAAGGCAACCCTTCTCTGGGAAAGCTACCACATTCCTGAGGAATTTCCCATCGTCCTCCCCGCACCCGAGGAGGCGGACGAACGAAGCTCCCCCTGGGTTCCTAGCTGTATACGAAGATCACCTGAAGGCTGGTCTTTGGTTTTCCCTGCACCCCTTCTTTGTTAAGATTTTTTGCTTTTACAAGTGGTGCCGGCGTAGTTAACCCTAAACAGCATCAAGAACATCTGTGGGTTCCTAGTCATATGCGGCATCGCCAATGTAGAGCCTAGGACCAACTTGTTCTCGGCCCTTTTTATCCTCAAAAGGGACTTCCACAGCAACGGATGGTGGGTGATCGATCGCGATCGTAGATAGGGCCGCAAGGTGATTGAGGATATGCCCAGAACCATCCACGGGTGGAAACCCGTCATTGTGTTTGTGTTGTCCTTCAACCCATGGGGCTTCGATACTGAGTGGAAGAAGCCTCGCCTGACCACCAATGATGGAAAGAAATTCTTAGCGACCGATCAGTCGGACTATGATCTTCTGACCAACTCGGAAGTTGCCCCTATCTGAGAGTTGTTGGAGGAGAGGAACCTCCATCGGGCGGAAATCAATAAATTCCCCTCACTAGGTATAGTAGTAGAAATTTATGCTCTTCTTCTTTAGGTTTCATTGTAGCTCATTTGATTGAGATGATCCTCTTTGCATGTAGGTGGTGGGATGCAGTGCAATCTGAGCTGGCTTCGCGAGACTTCGGAGAGGAGGGTGGTACAAGCCCCTTACACCAGGTCTGTAGCTCGGAAGAGAGCTCGAAGAGATGGTCCCAAAGGGGACCAAAGCGCTCCATCATCCTGAGGCATCTCAGGGGAAAATGCAGTGACCGCGGAAGAGGTTCCAGCGAGGCCCTACCCAGTCGAGACTCCAGCAACGGTCGCCTCCCCAGTTGACACAACGAGGGCCCGCTTCAAGGAGTGGATGTGCCACCAGTTTACCCATCTGTCACTGATAAGGGCAAGGCATGGCAAGTCGAAGGAGAGTTTGTATGCGGAGCTTCTTCAACCGAAGGTCGCCCAACGAACTCTTCAGAGCTCCCGCCCATGGGAGAACTGCTGGTCTCGGAGGAGGCCAGACAAGCATTGAAGGGCACGATTCAGCCCCGCAACCTGGCAATTCTCCAGAACTGAAGCTTTCACAAAGTGTCCAATTTTGGCTTTGCCGCCTGCAATAGGTATGATTATCACCGCCTCCCTTGCCTTGAGAATTACTTGACCCTCGATTCTTCTTTTTTGATGTAGTTGGTCTATGACATCACCTTCATGGAGGAAGGCCTGGGGAACGTGGATATCCTCATCTATGACCTCAAGGAGGACCTTCAGGCTACTAGAGCTGCCAGGGAAGTAGCCGAGGAGCTGAAGCAATCCATGGAGGAATGTCTTGTCTGGGTGACCGATGAAGTTCACGACCTGAAGGGCGATCTGAAAAGCACCCACTCGAGGATAGCGGGACAAGAGGCAGGGTGGAACAGGAGCAGGAGGCAAGTTGAATCCCTGGAGTGGACTTCCAGGGAGAACCAAGAGAGGATGGAGAGCCTATCCAAGATGGCGGAGGAGGCTTCTAGGATGGCTGTAGAGGTGACCATAGAATCCAAAACTGCCAAGAGGGAAGCCGAAGTCACCAATAGGGAGTCCGAAGCCTTAAGGAAGCAGATGGACAATGCCGTGGCTGACTTCAAGATGTCTTCGCAATTTCAGACAGAAATTGATGAAGCATCACTGTATGCCTACCAGCACGGCTTCAATGATGGGCTTTCCAAGGTGAAAGAGACCCTCCCTCACCTCGACCTTTCGGAGATCCTCTCCTTCAACATAATTGGAGAGGAAGTGGAAGAAGCAGAAGAGGCCAAAGCTGCGGGGTGGTCGAGGAGCCACCATGTCTGGCGGAGGAGGCTGCTACCTCATTCAAAAACCTGGAGATGATCCGGCTGTGATCTCGGCCAGGAGGCCCAGGCTGGAGGAGTCCAGGTTGAAGGTTCCTCCCTCCCAGCCCAAATTGATGAGACCTTCTCCGATCAGTAGATAGGTTGCTCCAGTCTGTTGATGTTGAGTGACCTGATCACTCCGAATGTATTTTCTTCTTTTTTTTTATTGCCAATGAACTTTGTACTTGCAATTTTCCCATATTTTTGGAATGAATCTCTCCTTTCTTTCTTATGCATATGCATTGTTATGCCTGTGTTCATGTGTATTCTGAAATGGTTCTACCATTTCTCCTTTGGCCAGTCGAACGATAGCCTTCAAAGGCTATTCATTTGATAGGAGCCGTTTTACACCTCTCTTTCCGCTTAATCGATAGTCATGGCCAAGACTGTTCAGTCGGTAGGACGAACCCTTGAATGGACTAGAACTCCATTGTGCTACATTCCTTCGACGATTAGCTTGTCCATTGGGGCGGACAGAGTCACTCTCCCGCCAATCAATAATTGGGGGATTTGATTAGGATCACCGTTGTCCACGTGGCACGTCAAAATTTGTACAGTCATGATCTCTTGCACCTTATGAGTCGCTAGGCCTCTTTTTTTCCCAAAAGAAGACCATTATGATGCCGTCGCATGATGCAAAATTTCTGACTTCAAAGTGATGGCTGTTTGCGGTCCTGGGGATGGCTTCCGAGAGATGTTCTGGTTCTCGAAGCGTCACCCAGACATGTGGTGCCTTCTCAGCCGGTCTGGAAGGACGTGGGACGCTCCTCCCCGCAGTCGATTGTAAGCATAGGGCTTCTATAATAGGACCTGCCCCCTACTGTCGAAGGCCATCATTTTTGTTGGTGTCTCTCTTCTATCAGCCTGAGGATCAGCCTTCCGAACTTTGTCGTGCCATGAAAAGAGCGCTATCGACCCCGAGAGGTGGAAGTCCGGGCCACCTGGGCCCATTAGCGAAGAGGAGGAGCCTCTTGTTGATAGTCTCGAGAAGAAGGTCTGCCTTCTGGAGGCTCAGTTGAGGGAGGCTCGGCCCAAGTCACGACTGCGACCACGGTGGCGAAGAGGCGAAGAAGGAGGCGGCAGAGGCCGTTGCCAACTTCTGCCTCATTCAAGGATGAGGTTTGCCGGGTGGTCCTGGACTCCTTCCACCTGGTTTTCGGGGTGTCGGAGGAAAGCCTCTAAGGTTTTATGACTTGAAGGGCTTGGATAATATCAAACCCTCCGTTCCCTTCCCCGGCCACGAATTCAATTCTGACTCTGAAGAGGGGTCAAACTTGAGTTCGGACGGAAACCCGGGGGCCCTCCGTTGTCCCATCTGGTCTCTCCTCGACGGTACGAAAAAACCCATCGGGGAGTTAATGAAAATTTCCCCAACCTGCTGTTGCTGCTATTTTTTTCTTTTTTTTTTGTATCTCTCTTTTAGAGAGTTTTTCTCTCTTTTCTTACTCTCTTTAGGAGAGGTTCTTTCTTTTTTCTTCTTTCTTTTTTTTTTCTTATGTAAGAAGAATTGAATGAAAGATCTTTGTGTTACCTCTTCCTTTGTATTTTCTATGATGTGTTGCATCACGATTTGTCCATAATGTAGACTTCATAAACACTTACGGTTTGTAAGGAGAAGTAGGGTCCGTTTGGACCATTCTGAGAATGTTTGTTGTTGACAGAGAGGATGACAATGGTCCTGTTAGGCAACGTGTTCGGATTTACCGTTGGTAGGTTACGAAAACCATCCCTGTGCACTTTCTGTCATGATTAAGGTAGGCTGTTCAGGCCCGCATCGGTGCATGTTCGGTTTCACCATAGGGTAGGTTATGAAAACCATCCCTGCGCCTTTGATCTTTTTGGTTGCCTGGTTAGGCCATCCATTGCACTCGTCAGGCATACCGATAAGGTGAGTGTATCAGGCTCTCCTTTGCATAGTTGATCGATTTTTTAGATCGGGTCATTTGGGCTGCTGTCGTTCAATCAATGCAACTAGCTATTCTGAGTCGAGTAGGGTTAAGGAGCTTTGCACAGAGTTTTTTGGAACTTTTTATTGATAGTATTTGCGAAGGTTTTGTACATTCCATGGTCGAGATAGGGTCTTCCCTCTAGGTCTTGAGTCAATATGTCCCTGGTTGAATGACTTCTTCGACTTGATCTGGGCCTTCCCAGTTAGGGAGAGTTTACCTTGTTCCGTTGGCCTGGATACTTCTGCTCTTCGCAATACCATGTCCCCCATGCAAAATTTTGCTCCTTTACCCTTGCATTGTAGTACTTGGTGGACCTTTGCTGGTATGCCACCATTCTTATCTGGGCCTGTAGCCTGGGTGCTTGATAGCAGATCCAGATCGATCCTTCTACGATCGAATTTCAGGCTCTTCATAGTTGTCAATTCTCAGGAACTGTAGGGAGACTTCGATAGGTAGCACGGCTTCGGTACCATAGGCTAAGTTGAACGGGGATTCGCCGGTAGCTGTTCTTAGGGTAGTTCAGTATGCCCAAAGAATAGATGTCAATTCTTCAGCCCAAAGCCCTTTGGCGGCATTCAACCTTGTCTTCAGACCATGGAGGATGGTCCAATTGGTGACTTCGGCTTCTCCGTTGGACTATGGATGTGCAACGGATGTAAGCTGATACTGGATATGGTACCGAGCATAGAAGTCCTTGAACTTCGGGTTGAATTATCTCCCGTTGTCCATGATGATGACATGTGGGATACCGAACCTGAAGATGATGGAGTTTTTTACAAAACTCTCCACCTTGCCCTCTGTGATTTGGGCCAAGTGTTCGGCTTCCACCCATTTTGTGAAATAGTCGATGGCCACTAGGAGAAACTTCCTTTGCCCTGATGCTGGTGGGAATTGGCCAAGAATGTCCATCACCCACTGGGCAAAGGGCCATGGGGCTACCAACTAGTCAGGTGACTCGCAGGTTGTCTCTGTACATGGCATACCTCTGGCATTGGTCGCACTTCCTGACAAAATCACTGAGTCCTTCTAGATGGAGGGCCAGTAATACCCTTGTCGAATGATCTTGTATGCTAGAGATCTGCCTCCCAAGTGATCCCCGCATATGCCCTCGTGGACCTCTCTCAATGCATAATCTGCATCAGTGGGTCCGAGGCATTTCAGCAGTGGTTGAGAGAACGATCTCTGGAGGGTTTCCATCTAAGATGACATACTGAGATGCCATCCAGTGGATCTTTTTGGCCTTTGCTTTGTCTTCAGGCAGTTCTCCTTCATTCAGGAATCTGATGATGGGATCCATCCAGCTTGGCTCAGCATCAATCTGGCGTACCTCTGCAGCCTCTTTGGCAATGCTTGGAGTTTCAAGGTGTTCAACAAAGGTGTGCCCGTGAGACTCCAGTGCTGTAGTCGCTAGTTGAGACAGTGCATCTACCAGGGATTTCTCTGATCGAGGAACATGAATAATTTCAAAATGTTCTAGTTGAGAGGATAAAGCATGAACCTTCTCCAGGTATTGCACCATGGTTGTATCTTTGGCTGCGTACTCTCCATTAACTTGATTCACAACCAGTTCAGAGTCAGAGAAGGCTCGGAGTTGCCAGACTCCCAGATCTTTGGCAATCCGAAGTCCGACGAGTAGGGCCTCATATTCGGCCTGATTATTGGAGGCGTGAAGGAGAAACGGTGTGCATACTCTATAATCTGGCCATCAGGTTAGGCCAACATGAGTCCAGCTCCGCATCCGGTAGCATTGGAAGCTCCATCCACATGAAGCACCCAGACGGACTTCATCTCCTTCGGGGCTTCTCTTTCATCCGAAGAAGCTTCATCTTCAGACTTCTAGGTGCACTCGTCCAGAAATCGGAGAGCATCTGGGCCTTTATAGCTGCTAGGGGCTAGAAGCTAATGTCAAATTTGCTTAGCTTCATAGTCCACTTGGCTATCCTTCATGAAGTGTTCGGAGATCGGAGAATGGCCTTGAGAGGTTGATCAGTCAGCACCACGATAGCATGGGCCTAGAAATATGGCCATAGCCGCTTAGCCACAATCACTAATGAGTAGATCAGCTTCTACATCCTTGCATACCGCATTTCTGCATTATGCAGGATCTTGCTGATGTAGTAGATCAGCTTGTGGGACTTGTCTTTCTCCTTCCGGACAAGAACCGAGCTCACAACTTCGTCTGAAGCAGAGAGGTACAGGTAGAGGACCTCGCCTTCTTTTGGCTTGGAGAGCAATGGCGGGGTCTCCAAATACTTCTTCAATTCCTCAAAGGCAGTGCGACAGTCTTCGGACCATTCAAAGCCCTTTGATTGTCGGAGTACCTTGAAGAACGGAAGACATTTCTCGGTGAATCAAGAGATAAATCTGCTTAGAGAGGCAATCCTCCCTATCAACTATTGGACTTCCTTTTTACAGGAGGGATGTCGCATATCCTTCAAGGCCTGGATCTTTTCGGGTTAGTCTCAATCCCTTGTTTGGTGACAAGGAAGCCCGGAATTTACCGATGTGACCCCGAAGGTGCACTTCGCCGGGTTTAACTTCATTCTGTATCACCGAAGAGCGCTGAATGACTCCTCCAAGTCGTGGATGGGGTCTCTTCGGTGGAGACTCTTGACGATCATGTCATCAACATAGACCACTATATTCTTTCCCAGTTGCTTTTCAAACACCTTATTGATGAGTCTTTGAAATGTTGCTCCGGCGTTCTGATGTGGGATTCTGATGCAACGCAGCGGAAGTGTAATTTCAAAATGATAAATTTGTACCATAATCCCTTAGCCAAGATCTCCTTATTCAGGATTAAAACATATTTAAACATATAAACATACATTGTTAGAATTAGAGTACCAACCGGTAATCGCTAATTCCAACAAAGTTGATGTTGAAGGGGCTGATTGAATTCACCAGGCGTCCAAGTGTCCGCCCTCCGATGGTGATCCTACAGAGCAGTGATCAAGACAACTCTATCTTCTTTTCAATGGTTCCTTCTATTGAGTTCTTCTTCCTAGAACTCAATTGCTTGGACTATGGCTTGAATTCTCCACACAAAAGCTTGCCTCCCTTTCCTTTACCTCTTCTCCTCCTTCCACTAAGACCTTGGCCCTTTAGACACCCTTGTCTTGAAGAAAAGACCTTGTCCTAAGAGGACATAGGCTTGTCTTAAGATGGAGGAGAAATTAAGACAATGATGTCTTAATGTAAGAAAGAAAGGAACAAATCAGAACTCCTTTCTTTCCTTTACCATCGGAGACTTTTACTTTTATTCTTGTTCAGTAGCAGAGTTTCGACAGAGGTTTACTCTGTAAAGGAAACAATGCAAGAGTAAGAAAAATAAAAGAGTCTTCAAGAGAGGAAGAAAGAAAAAAGATTCACACTGTTCTGATTTTCCGACCCTTTAAATAATTCTCATAGGCGCCTACACACCTCTCCGTAAACACTTTCTCACGCCCTTCTCAATTTCTCAAGCCCCATCCTCCCATCTCACGGCCTTCCAGATTAAATCCCATGGCTTTTCTTAAAGGAAAACCACGTGTTTAAAAAGAAAGGGGTCGCCTTTTCATCTCCGAAGAGATGTTATTTCGCGCGCCCGGGAGGAAACATCGTTTTGTCTTCTTAAAAGACTTCCAGCCATTGGATTCCCATCCAAAGGGAGGTATATGAGGTGCTAATGACTAAGAAAGGAGGCCGCCCCAATAAAATCATCGGAGATTTAAGTGGGGCGCGCCAAGAGTCCATGCGCCATGGACTCTTCCAAATGGCGCGCCAGAGTCCATATGCGCATGGACTCTTGGCATTTGGCATGAAATAGCAATGGGGCGGGTGGGGAGGCTAGCCAAGTTACATGGCTAGCCAATAGGGTTAGCCATAATCCTATTTTCAAAATTAAGGTCTAATTAGGTCCAATTAGAACCCAATTTGAACCAATCCGGAACCCTAATTCGAATCCGATTCGAATAGAAGCTAGGGTTTGCAACACCTGGTAGAGTATTATCCTGCAAAGATGATTTAATTCCAAATTAAACTCTTGATCAATCCTTTTAATTGTGTGACCCATTGGGTTCCACATCTAGCCAGCAGCGGGTTCGAATACAAGTTGACCTAATTTGATTAGAACTCTTTCTAATCGTTTAGGTCAAACCGGGCTTACCGATTCGATCATTAGGACTCTTCCAAATAAGTGATCTTCGAACTTGATCAACCCACAAGACAAGATGACGTCTACCAACGTGTCATGTCTATCCGAAAGATATGAAAATTCTGGTGAAATACCAAAATTACCTTTCAGTAGAGATTTACCGTACAATTAAATCTTTCGATCAGCCTGCACCCAAATATAACTATGGATATAGGATATATGTCAAATCCAATTTATATTTATTTCTAGCTCAATCTTATATCGATGATTCAATTATCTTGATATTAGAAACCATCTCTAATATCTTTACTTTGATCAAAGATTCCTTGAATCATCATCCGATTGTTAACTAGCTGGATGCAATCTCCTCTTACTAAGAGTGATCGATTCCTTGTTGACCTACTCATTACCTTCATATCCAATTCACCATTCTTAGTATCAATCCTGTGTATGACTCAGTGTCATGATTAGGATTGAACCAAAGAATGGGTTCATGTACATAAGGTACTTATGGCAGTCTCAGGTCAAAAGATTATTTGTACCACTCCCACTATGAGAACCTTCTATTGACATGTAGCTAAGACTCCATTAGATGTTCTCAAGTTGGATCATATCAGTGAACTCATTCTCCAATGAGCACTACATCCCAGTATTAGTGTCATACACAAGTGACTGTGAGAGCAGTCACCCTTTCCAGTATACATGGGATGTGCCAGTCTTACCGGAAAACCCTGATCCCCTACTCAGGGTTCCTTTGACCAGGAATACTTTAGATTGTGGTTTTAGATTTTAGGTCTCACTGGTATGATCTCATCATAACCTAAAATCATAGCCCTAATATATGGGGTTCATCATATAGTATAAACACAGCGTATGATGGAAAATAATGCCTTTATTTAGAAAATTATCATTACAATGGTTTGGGAGATACAACATAGATTGGCTTGTAGGACAAATCCCTTTCAATCTCCAACTTGCACTAAAGCCAATCGCCTTTAAATCTTAATCCCATACACTCGAGGTGGCGATCAAAATCTCGCTGTGGTAGAGCCTTAGTGAACGGTCTACTACATTGTTCTTTGTATCAACTCTATTTATGTAGACTTCTTGTCTCTCTACTATTTCTCGACGAGATGGAAGCGTCTCAGATTGTGCTTGGACTTATGATGAGCTCTTGGTTCCTTAACTTGAGCAACAGCCCTTGTGTTGTCATAATAAAGTGGCACTGGGTTTTCATTTCAGGAACAAACACCCAACTCTGTGATGAACTTCTTCATCCAGACTGCTTCCTTGGCGGCTTCACTAACAGTATGTATTCTGCCTCTGTGGTTGAGTCACTACAGTCTGCTGCTTGGTACTCTTCCAACTCACTGCTCCACCATTTAGGGTAAAACATATCCCGAAATGGATTTGCTATCAGGATCATGATTGAAAACTAGAATCAGAATAAGCTTCTAGTTTAAGATCAGAACCACCATAAACCAAAAAATATCCTTAGTCCTTCTTAGGTACTTAAGAATTTTTTAACTGCTTTCCAATGATCCTCTCCTGGATCAGCCTGAAACCTACTGACAATGCCTAAAGCATATGCCACATCAGGCCTGGTACATAACATGGCATACATTATGGACCCTATTGCCGAAGCATAAAGTATAGAATTCATTCTATTTCTTTCTTCAGGTATCTTTAGGAGACATCCTTTTAGAAAGATGTATGCTTGACTCATAGGAAGATAACCTCTTTTACTTCCATCAGCTTAATCTTTTCTGCACTAAGTCAATGTACCTAGATTGGGATAAACCTAGCATCCTCTTAGATCTATCTCTATAGATCTTAATACCTAGTATATAGGATGCTTCTCCCAAATCTTTCATGGAAACTAGTTTGATAGCCAAACCTTGACTGATTGCAACATTGGGATATTATTCCCAATGGAGTATGTCATCTACATACAGAACCAAGAAGACTATGGCACTCCCACTAGTTTCTTATAAACACAGGGTTCATCCACATTTTTGATAAAACCAAACTTTTTAATAGTTTCATCAAAGCGGATATTCCAACTCCTGGAAGCTTGCTTTAATCCATAAATGGATTTCTTTAGCTTGCATACTTGATTAGGTTTATTCTTTGAAATAAACCCTGGTTGCTGTGACATGTAGACTTCTTCCTCAAGGAAACTATTGAGGAATGCAGTCTTTACATCCATCTGCCATATCTCATAACCGTGGTATGCTGCTATAGCAAGTAAAATCCGAATTGATTTGAGCATGGCAACAGGTGAGAATGTTTCATCATAATCAATTCCCTGATTTTGTCTAAAACCTTTAGCCACTAATCTGGCTTTATAGGTTTCAACTTGGCTCAGCCCCAATCTTTTTCTTATAGACCCATTTGCACCCAATAGGACTAACACCCTCTGGTGCATCAACCAAAGACCATACTTGGTTTACATACATAGAGTCTATTTGGATTCCATGGCTTCTTGCCATTTATCTGAATCAGTACTCAGGATAGCTTCCTATAGGTCAGAGGTTCATCATTTTGAATGACTTGGGCTTCATTATTTTCAATAATAAACTCATACCTCTCAGGTGCCCGTGGCACTCTATCAGACCTACGGGGAGGAGTTTTGTGTTCTAGTTCTATCCTAACTATATGTTATAATGGTTGAGAATTGTCTATCTGTGTTTCTTGTACTTCTCCAAGTTCAATAGTTCTACCATTGCCTTTTTCTAAAATGAACTCCTTTTCTAGAAAAGTGGCATGCCTGCTGACAAAAATCTTTTATTCAGTAGGATGGTAGAATAGATATCCTCTACCTTCTCTAGGATATCCTACAAATAGACATTTATCCAATCTAGGTTCCAACTTATGTCCAAAATTTCTTTTAACATAAGCTGGACATCCCCATACCTTGAAATATTTAAGATATGGGTTCTTTCCACTCCAAATTTATATGGAGTACTAACAACGGATTTAGAAGGTACCTTGTTCAGAATGTAAATAGCAGTTTTCTAGGGCATGACCCCAAAGAAAATGGATAAATTTGTGAAGCACATCATGGATCGTACCATATCTAATAAGGTACGATTCCTCCTTTCAGCTATACCATTTAGCTGTGGTGTATAAGGAGGGGTCCATTCAGAAAGAATTCCATTAACTTTAAGATAATCTAAAAACTCCGTGGATAAGTATTCCTCCTCCTCGATCAGAACGAAGAACTTTAATACTTTTCCCAGTTTATTTTTTGACCATACTTGATACTCCTTAAATTTATCAAAGGCTTCAGATTTATGTTTCATAAGATACACATATCCGAACCTAGATAAATCATCTGTAAAAGTGATAAATATGAGTATCCTCCTTTGGCCTGAGTTGTCATTGGACCACATACATCAGTATGTATAAGTCCTAATAACTCAGTTGACCTTTCTCCATGTCCTGTGAATGGAGTTTTTGTGTCATCTTACCCATGAGACATGATTCGCAAGTTCCTAATGATTCATACTCATAAGGATCAAGGATTTTTTCTTGTATAACTTGCTTATCCTAGACTCATAACATGACCAAGTCGATGATGCCAAAGTAAAGTATCATTAAGTATTTTCTTTTCCTTTTAGTATTGACATGAAAAATACTATCATTGGAAGAAGAGTTAAGAGCCCATTGCTAAATATGCCAGAACAAATAATTTTATTAGATAACATTATCGAGCAACCAGTGCTCGTTACATCCATTACATATCCTTGTTTTAATAACAAAGGAATAGATATAATGTTCCTAATAATCTTTGGCATATAGTAACAATTTTCTAACACTAAGATCTTCCCTGAAGACAACTTCAGAATGTAGGTCCCTACAGCTTCTGCTTGTATGATATCACCACCAGCACCGTAGAGAATGAAGTTGCCTTCCTTCAATACTTTAAGCTTGTGGAGGACCTGCAAAGATTTGCATATGTGGTAACCACAAGCGGTATCCAATACCCAAGTATTTGATATAGATGAATTTAATATCAATAGTATGTATCTCATACATACCTTTTGGTGCATCTGACGCACCAGGCTTCACAGTTGCAAGGTAAGCCTTGCAATTCCTTTTCCAATGTCCTGCTTTGCCGCAAAAAAATAGATTGATTGTTTTGAGGCCTTCTTTCCTTTCTTGTTCTTATTGATGCCACCCTTAGGGTTTAGCCTCCTACTAAAACCCTTTTTGCTTGATTTCTTCTTATTGGTCTTATCAACTATAAGAAGTGGAGCCTTTTCTTTCTTAACGTGGCTCTCTGCTGTTTTTAACATATTTAACAGCTCAGGCAAGGAAGTGTTCAGTTTGTTCATGTGATAATTCAAAACAAACTGAGAAAATGACTCTGGGAGTGATTGCAGGATTAAATCCTGATTCAACTCCACATCCATAATAACCCTAATTGACCCAATCTGGTGATTAAGTCATTTACCTTCAGTACATGATCTGTACGGATGTACCCTCTGTTATCCTAGCACGGAATAACTGCTTAGATATTTCGTATCTAGCAGTTCTGCTTTGTTCTCCATAAAGCTCTTTTAAATTGAGCATATGGATTGAGTATCCATGCTTTCATGCTGCCTCTGTAACTCATTGGTCATAAAGGCCAGTATGATACACTTGATAGTGAGGGAGTCATTCTGCCACATTTTGTATGTGGCCATATCTTCCTGTATGGCATCATCCCCTAGTGGATTAAGACTAGGGGTATCAAGAATATAAGAAAGTTTTTCTGAAATCAGTACAATCTTTAAGTTTCTCAACCAGTCCACATAGTTTGGACCAGTCAATTTGTTGGTATCTAAGATGCTTCTCAGTGATAATGAGAAGATGCCATTTATCTACATTTAATAAAGAATAATACATAAGTAAACAACCATGAAATGACTTACATAATTAAATTAGGTCTTCATTTAATTATGTCTCCCACTATTTTATCAAAAATCATAGCCCTCACTATGATAATCGAGAAGAACCCTGATCAGTTTTTTCTCAGAGATTGAGATCCTAATAACTTATAAAAGATCTTGCAGATAACACAACAAATCTTTTATAAGCTTAAAGGTCGGAAACTCTTCCAATTATATCTCATATAATTCTCAAAAATACTTGGCCTCTAGAACATTATAAGTCTTGCAGAAAACACAACAAACCATAATGTTCTAGTTAAGTCAAGACCCTTTCATTTCTATACAGTCAGTATTCAAATATAATGCCCTTGCAGATAACACAACAAGGCATTATACTGAATATACTGTAAGCATATCTTTGCACTAGACCAATATTATGTCAATCAATCTATTAGGTCTGCAGATAACACAACAAACCTAATGTGGTTCATAACATATAATGATCCAGCATAAGGAAGGCCAATATATATAGCATTTTTTAACACTAAGCATTTAAGTCAAGATTTAAATATATCAAATTGGCCAGGCAAGTGGAAGAGATGGGGGAGTCCCCCCGTTGCTTTCCTAGACACCAATAAAAATTGGCCAGGTCAGTCAACGGAACCAATTAAAAACCACGATTCTCTTTACCTTCCAAGAACCACCTTTCTAGACACCGAATGATCATTGTTCATCATGACTAGTGATGCTTATTAGTTATATACTATGACTTAATATAATTTTAAGAAGAGGGCTTTATAAAATTGCCAGCATATTCTTATAGAACATATCAAACAGATAGAAAAAAATATGTGCTAAGTGTGTCATCATACTAGGATAACCATTTACCACATAATGGATCCACCTTATGCCAGGGCAACCTTATTTCAGTATGATGACTTCAAAACTAATCATATCTCTATATAATTAGGTTTGAGTGGAAAAACCCTAACTAATGGCATACACCAAAACATTTTGCAACAAAAATATGCTAAGTGTTATCAGCATTCAAGGATTTAAAAAACCCTAACATGCAACACTACATCAAACCATATAAAATTTCATATGATTTAACTGTAATAAGGGTGGCTCTGATACCACTATTGGGATTCCGATGCAACGCAGCGGAAGTGTAATTTCAAAATGATGAAATTTGCACCATAATCCCTTAGCCAAGATCTCCTTATTCAGGATTAAAACATATATTAAACATATAAACATACATTGTTAAAATTAGAGTACCAACCTGTAATCGCTAATTCCAACAAAGTTGATGTTGAAGTGGCTGATTGAATTTACCAGGCGTCCAAGTGTCCGCCCTCCGATGGTGATCCACACAGAGCAGTGATCAAGACAACTCTATCTTCTTTTCAATGGTTCCTTCTATTGAGTTCTTCTTCCTAGAACTCAATTGCTTGGACTATGGCTTGAATTCCTCCACACAAAAGCTTGCCTCCCTTTCCTTTACCTCTTCTCCTCCTTCCACTAAGACCTTGGCCCTTTAGACACCCTTGTCTTGAAGAAAAGACCTTGTCCTAAGAGGACATAGGCTTGTCTTAAGTTGGAGGAGAAATTAGACAATGATGTCTTAATGTAAGAAGAAAGGAACAAATCAGAACTCCTTTCTTTCCTTACCGTCGGACTTTTACTTTTATTCTTGTTCAGTAGCAGAGTTTCGACAGAGGTTTACTCTGTAAAGGAAACAATGCAAGAGCAAGAAAAATAAAAGAGTCTTCAGAGAGGAAGAAAGAAAAAGATTCACACTGTTCTGATTTTCCTGACCCTTTAAATACTCTCAGATAGGCGCCTACACACCTCTCTGTAAACACTTTCTCACGCCCTTCTCATTTTCTCACGTCCCATCCTCCCATCTCACGGCTTTCCATTAAATCCCACAGCTTTTCTTAAAGGAAAAACTGCGGTGTTTAAGAAAGAAAGGGGTCGCGACTTTTCATCTCCGAAGAGATTTATTTCGCGCGCCCAGGAGGAAACAGCGAGTTTTGTCTTTCTTAAAAGACTTCCAGTCATTGGATTCCCATCCAAAGGGAGGTATGAGGCGCTAATGACTAAGAAAGGAGGCCACCCCAAATAAAATCATCGGAGATTTAGTGGGGCGCGCCAAGAGTCCATGCGCCATGGACTCTTCCAAATGGCTCGCCAGAGTCCATATGCGCATGGACTCTTGGCATTTGGCATGAAATAGCAAGGGGCGGGTGGGGAGGCTAGCCAAGTTACATGGCTAGCCAATAGGGTTAGCCATAATCCTATTTTCATAATTAAGGTCTAATTAGATCCAATTAGAACCTAATTTGAACCAATCCGGACCCTAATTCGAATCCGATTCGAATAGAAGCTAGGGTTTGCAACACCTGGTAGAGTGTTATTCTGCTAAGATGATTTAATTCCAAATTAAACTCTTGATCAATCCTCTTAGTGTGTGACCCATTGGGTTCCACATCTAGCCAGCAGTGGGTTCGAATACAAGTTGACCTAATTTGATTAGAACTCTTTCTAATTTATTTAGGTCAAACTGGGCTTACCTGATTCGATCAATTAGGACTCTTCCTAATAAGTGATCTTCGAACTTAATCAACCCACAAGACAAGATTGTGTCTAGCAACGTGTCATGTCTATCCGGAAGATATGGAAATTCTGGTAAATACCAAAATTACCCTTCAGTAGAGAGTTACCGTACAATTAAATCTTTCGATCAGCCTGCACCCAAAATATAACTATGGATATGGATATATGTCAAATCCAATATTATATTTATTTCTAGCTCAATCTTATATCGATGATTCAATTATCTTGATATTCGAAACCATCTCTAATATCTTTACTTTGATCAACGATTTCCTGAATCATCATCCGATTGTTAACTAGCTGGATGCAATCTTCTCTTACTAAGAGTGATCGATTCCTTGTTGACCTACTCATTACCTTCATATCCAATTCACCATTCCCAGTATCAATCCTGTGCATGACTCAGTGTCATGATTAGGATTGAACCAAAGAATGGGTTCATGTACATAAGGTACTTATGGTAGTCTCAGGTCAAAAGATTATTTGTACCACTCCCACTATGAGAACCTTCTATTGACATGTAGCTAAGACTCCATTAGATGTTCTCAAGTTGGATCATATCAGTGAACTCATTCTCCAATGAGCACCCACATCCCAGTATTAGTGTCATACACAAGTGACTGTGAGAGCAGTCACCCTTTCAGTATACATGGGATGTGCGTCTTACCAGAAAACCCTGATCCCCTACTCAGGGTCCTTTGACTAGGAATACTTTAGATTTAGGTTTTAAGATTTTAGGTCTCACTGGTATGATCTCATCATAACCCTAAAATCATAGCCCTAATCTATGGGGTTCATCATATAGTATAAACACAGCGTATGATGGAAAATAATGCCTTTATTTAGAATTGTCAATTATAATGGTTTGGGAGATACAACATAGATTGGCTTGTAGGGCATATCCCTTTCACTTGAGACCGAACGGCATCATCTTGTAGCAGTAGAGACCTTTGTCAATGATGAATGCCATCTTCTCCTCATCTTGCGAATCCATTCTGATTTGGTTGTAGCTGGAGAAGGCATCCATAAAGCTTAGCAACTGGTGGCCGGCAGTAGCGTCGACCAGTTGATCAATCTTTGGGAGAGGGAAGCTATCTTTTGGGCAAACCTTGTTGAGGTCTGTATAGTCGATGCAGATCCTCCATTTGTCACTAGCTTTCTTCACCATTACCACATTGGCCCCCCTCGGGGTAGCGGGCCTCTCTGATGAACCCTGCTTTGAGGAGCTTGCCAACCTCTTCATCAACAACTTGCTGTCTTTCGGGGGCGAAGCTCCTCTTCTTCTGTCGCACCAGCTTGTTTCCAGGGTTTACTTCCAGCCGATGAGTAATCACCTTGGCTGGAATCCCGGCATATCCGAAGCTGACCAGGCGAAGACATCGGCGTTGTCCCTGAGAAAATGGATCAGCTTCATTCTGGTTTCCTCGTCAAGGGCACTCCCGATTTGCATAACTCTAGAGGGATCTTCCTCTTTCAAAGATATCGGGATGGTCCTCTCCAGGGTTCACCAAGGTTTGTGGTTGAATCCCTCGGATCCAGCTGATCCGGGGTAGTCGAATCTTTGAAGTGCCTATCTTTCAATCATTAGACATTATCGTGCCATCCTTAGTTCCCTCTAACTTCTCCAACACCATTCCTGGTGGGGAAGCATACTAAGAGGTAGTGAGAGGAGATCACGGTCTGGAACCTGTTCAAGATGGGCCACCCCAGAATAATGTTGTATGCAGAGGGGATCTGGACCACCGTGAAGTTTATCAGCAATGTCTTTCGTCGAGGCTCGGAGCCGAGGGTTACAAGCAACTGTCTCCCCCTCGACAAAAACTTGGTTACCCCCGAAACCAGAGAGTGGTATGGGGGACCTCTATAGTTGATGTCTAGGCAAACATATTTTGGAGAATGCATCGTACATCAAGACATCAGTCGAACTTCCATTATCAATAAGAACTCTTTGAACATCATAATTGGCCACTACGGCTGAAATTACAAGAGGGTCATCGTGCGGGAGCCGGACTCCCGCAAGGTCATCGTCGGAGAAGAGGATGGAGTTGTTATCCTTCAGTCACTTTGAAGCTTCATCTTCATCCCTTCTCCATTTGGCGGGCCGGTGTATCATCCCTACACCTACGTTGGTGGGCCTTTGGTTTGGCAATTCGGCCTCTTCGGGAGGTGGCTTGGGAAAGTTGCTTCCGACAGAGGCCCCTGACAACCGATGTACTGCCCCAGGTATCCCCTCTTGATGAGATCCTCGATTGCATCTCTCAACTGGATGCATTCTTCTGTGTTGTGGCTGTGGTCCCAGTGGAATCGGCAAAATTTGTTCCTGTTCCTTGCGGAAGAGGAGGCCTTCATGGGACGGGGCCGTTGGAGATAGTTTTCTTTTTCTATCTCCATGAGGATCTTTTCTCGAGGGAGGTTGAGGGTGGTGTATGAGTTGAATCATCCTCCCAATGCTCTGGGCTTGGGAGGGCTTCTCCGACGGTCTACATATTTGTCGCCGTTGTTATTGGAAGTTTGGGGGCCTTGCCCCCTGTTATTCTTTTTCTTTGAAGGGGGTTTCCCTTCAATCACACGTCGATTAGCCGCCTGCTCATCAGCATCGGCGTATTTCTGAGCCCTTGATAGGAGCTCAGCATAGCTTTTGGGGAACCTCTTGTCCAGGGAAAAAGTAAGCCTAGAGATTCGAAGTCCCTTCTTGAGAGCTGACATGGCCACGTACTTGTTGAGATCAGGGATCTCAAGTGTGGCCGCATTGAACCTGGAGATATAATCTCTCAGGCTCTCTCCTTCATTCTGGTGAAGGAGGAAGAGTGTGTCCGTATTCCGAGGAATCTTGCGGTAGGTCCTGAAATGCAAGACAAACAATTTTTCTAACTCAAAAATGGAATCGATGGTACCTGGGCGCAGGCTCGAGTACCACATCCGAGCGGACTTCTTCAATGTAGCCGAGAATGCCAAACAGTACGTTGTATCCGAAGCTCCTTGAATCATCATATGGGCTTTGAAGCTGCCCAAATGGTCTAAGGGGTCGGTGGTGCCATCATAGGATTCCATTTGGGGAACCCTGAAGTGCCGAAGAATGTCCTCAGCCATGATGCGATCGGTGTAGGGTGGGTGTAGATTACCCACAATCAGGTCCTCGAGATCCCTTTGATCCCACATCTCTGCTCTCGCACCCTTGCCATCTCTGATTCGATGGCTCTGAACCTCCCGTCATAATCGGGAGTCTGCTTGGACACTCTCCACCGGAGTGGAGTCTTCGGACAAGGAGGAAGTTTGCGTAGGCCTTTTCCTTTTTTGTGGGGAATCGGTGGACCTAGGCAGTCTCATAGCTCAGCCTTCGGGAGAGGGCCGAGAATGGGGAGAGGGATGCACCGAATCCTCCCGTGGTGCTCTCCTTCTTCGGGATCGAGAGCTATGTCTAGAAACAGCCTATGGATTTGCCACCGGGAAGGCTCTGTCTTGAAACTCTTGAACCATGGCCGTCAGGTTGGTGACCTAGTTCAAAAGAGCTTCGAAATGCTGTGCTCCCACAGTAACCGTGGGAGGTGGGAGATTGTTCACCTCCTGGGGTGCAGCCCCCTGAGATGGAGCACAACTCCGACTTGTAGAAGCATTTGGGCTTTTCCTCTTGCCATCAGAGAATTCTTTATTTTTTCTCCTTGTCTGGGAGGGAGCTTAACAAATATTCATAAAACTGCCCGCCCCCTACCTGGCACGCCAATCTGTTGGAGTGGAGTCCTTGGATCGACCGGTTGGAGCCGCTGCGTCGCAGGACTGCTCCCTGGTTTACCTGCAAAACATGTCCCTTGCCGGAGTTGTTCCGGTGGAGGACACTCCGATGCCTAAGGCAGTGGTGGATTCCAGCCACAGAATGGGGAAGATGTCATGAGTGGAAGAGAAAAAGAGCTCTTGGAGATTGGAAATGTGTATGTGCGAGATTATTTACGCGTACCTCTCGAGCCATCCTCCTTACCCATATCTAAAAGATGGCCTCCGGTATATGGCTCGCTCTTTTCCTGGAGATCATGGGTAGCCATTCACTCCCATGATAGTCGATCGTGGGTTGTCAATGAGCGGTGCTGGCCAGATCGAAGGCATGGCTGCAAGAATTGCATGCCATGATCATGGCATGATGAGTGTCGACTAAAACCATTTGTTATAGTTTCCTTTTTGGAACAGATTGTAGTTTAGCCTTCGGTTTCCCCTTGCGTGGGCTGAAGGCTTGATATTCCGCAAGGCTGGAGATCATGTCTACGGCGGGGACCGAAGTTTGTGTCTTCGAAAGTTGATGAGTAGTTCAGACTCCGGTCGGGACTGAAGGAGCTATCCGAGGGCTGGCCTTCGAATGTTGTAGTTCGGTGTGAAGCCTTGAGTTGCTTACAATTAGCCTTCGCTTAGTCCGAGCCCATAGCTCGAAGAACCGGGGCTTCGATAAGTCGAACCAGAGCCTAGTCCGTAGCTGAACCAGGATATCCTAACAAGTTCTATACCTTATGCTTTGGCTGTAGGGTCTATAATGTATGCTATGTTATGTACCAGGCCTGATGTGGCATATGCCTTAGGTATAGCCAATAGATTTCAGGCTGATCCAGGAGAGGATCACTGGAAGGCTGTAAAAAATATTCTTAAGTACTTGAGAAGGACTAAGGATAATTTTCTAATATACGTAGGATCTGATCTTAAACTGGAAGCTTATTTAGATTCTAGTTTTCAATCAGATCCAGATGATACCAAATCTATTTCAGGGTATGTTTTTACCCTAAATGGAGGAGCTGTAAGTTGGAAGAGTTTTAAACAGTAGACTGTAGCTGACTCAACAATTGAGGCAGAATACATTGCTGTTAGTGAAGCTGCCAAGGAAGCTATCTGGATGAAGAAGTTCATCTCAGAGTTGGGCGTTGTTCCAGAGATGAAGGTCCAGTACCACTTTACTGTGATAATACCGGAGCCGTCACTTAAGCTAAGGAACTAAGAGCTCATCACAAACCAAAGCACATTCTGAGATGCTTCCATCTCATTCGAGAGATTGTCGAAAGACAAGAGTCTGCATTAAAACAGTTGAAACGAAGAACACATAGCAGACCCATTCACTAAGGCTCTACCACAGTGAGAGTTTTGATCGCCACCTCGATTGTATGGGGTTAAATTTAAAGGTGATTAGCTTTAGTGCAAGTAGGAGATTAAAAGGATTATGCCCTCAAGGCCATCGAAATGTTGTATTTCGATGGATTTTCCTTGTATCCCAAACCAATGTATTGACATTATCAATTAATAAAGGCATTTTATTTTCATCATACACTGTGTCTTAATTATTTATTATTATATGATGAACCCCATAGATTAGGGCTATGGTTCTATGGTTATGATGAGATCATACCAGTGAGGCCTAAAGCCTTAAAACCCAAATCTAAAATATTCTTGGTCGATGGGACGTTGATTAGGGGATCAATGTTTCTGGCAAGACCAGCACATCCTTTGTATACTTGGTGAAGAGAGTGACTGATCTCACAGTTACTTGTGTTGACACTAATACTAGGATGTGGGTGCTCATTAAAGAATGAGTTCATTGAATGGATCCAGTTTGAGAACATCTAATGGAACCTTATCTGTTTGTCAATAGATAGTTCTCAAAGTGGGAGTAGTGCATGTGGTCCTTTGACCTGAGACTGCCATGGTACCTTGAATGCATGAATCCATACTTTGGTTCACACTCAATCATGACACTGAGTCATGCATGGGTGATACTAGGTATGGTGGATTGCATATGGAGGTTGTGACTAGGTCAAAAAGGAATCGATCAACCCCAGTAAGAGAGAATCGCATCCAGCTGATTTCGATCAAATGAAGATTCAGGAAATCTTTGATCAAAGTATGAACATTAGAAATAGTTTCTAATGGTTCATTAATGAATCATCATTATCAGATTGGGCTAGGAATGAATTTGAAATTGGATTTGACAAGTATCCATATCCATAGTAATATTCAGGGTGTAAGTTGATCGAAGGACTGAATTGCCCAGTAACTCACCACTGAAGGGTATTTTGGTAATTCTACCAAAATTCCACATCTTCCGGGTAGGCATGATACGTTGTTAGACGTCAATCTTGCCTTGTGGGGATTTGATTGAATTATAATAATTTGATCAGTTAATTAGAATTGGATTCTAATTGACCTAGTCGGGCTAGCTTGAGTTGACCTAAATCGTTTGAATGTGATCCAATCGAATCAAGTCAAGTTACACCTGGACCCACTACTGGCCAGATGTGGAACCCAATGGGTCACCACAAAAGGGTTCTGATCAATGGTATAATTGGATTAAACCATGTTCGCAGGTGAACATGCTAGCACATGTTGCAAACCCTAGCACCATGGTTCGAACCAGGTTCGAATCAGGTTCCAATTTAGGTTTATATTGATCCTAAATAAGCTAAATTGAATTTGGCTAAAAGGTTGGGTCTTATCACCTTTAATTGGGTCAGTATTTATCTGGTTTTGAGAACAAGATAGCCTTCCCTGGACACGGGTTCTATGTGGTGTGAGGCATGAAGAGTTGTTTGGCGCAAAAGGTTTCCTACAATAATAAATCGTGAGACATGAGAAGGGGCGCCTTCTTTGGAAGAAGAGTCCTTTCTGCAATAAGCAGAGGACCAAGTCAAAAACTCTTCCACACCTCTTAGAGTCTTCCACGCCCCTTGGGATAGAACTTCATGCCAAAAGAAGAAGAGTCCATGCCCCTTGCGACTCTTGGCGCTAAAAATGAAGCATCGTGATACTTGGTTTTATTCTGCGCATTTTTTGAGTCCAGATGGCGTGTGACTCTTCAAGATGGCATCCCATTTGATGTGGCATTTCAATTTTAAATACCAGAGAGGCCGGCCATTTGATTTTGATGCTTGGAAGAATGAAAGGAAGCGACACTTGATTAAAACATCGTAATGTTTCATTCAAGTGTCCTTCCGTTTTACTCTTCTTAGAATTATTTCAAATCAAAGAGTTGCATGTTTTAAACCAAGTAACATATCCTTATTGGTGTGAATGGATATCTCAGAAGCCACTTGGTGCGCTATAAATAGCGTAGCCTCTAAGGGTGTTCAGAGATTTTTGATTACGGAAAACTTCTTTCTTTCTTATTTTATTACATCCTATCCTCTTGTCCTAAACACTCTAGCCCTTTTACAACAAGGTCTTTAAGGCCTAGGAGTGTTCAAATCAGGAGTGGGATTGTGAAAAATAAAGAAGAGAAGAAGAGGAAGAAGAAGCGAAGGAATAGAAAGGCTGATACAAGAAGAGTAAGTCCAATTGGATTGGAGTTTACCCAAATCCTATTATGCTTTAGTTTGAAAGTCTAATTGGTGGAACCAAGTTCTTAGAAGGTGCTGGTGTCTTGGTCAAGCCCCGTGTGGATCACCGTTGGAGGGCGAACGTTTGGGCGCCTGGTGGAGAAGAAGGCTGAATCAGGGTTTTCTTTATCGGATTGGATACTAGCGGTTCAGGTTGGTGCCTAAACTCTAGTTTATATTATATATGCATGTTTGTATGTTTTAATCCTAGTAAGGAGGTTTTGGTTTAATGGTTTGGTAGTGGTTTCATAATTAATTTTGAAATCCACGCTTTCACCTTGGTCACCAAACCCTACAAATTTGAGTCTTGTACTGAGTCCAGTCCCGTAATGAGTCCAGTCCAAGTCAGTTTGAAACAAGATTGGTCTTGATGTCTAGTCACTTTTTGAGCCAAGCCATGAAGGAAGCCAACTCAGCTCATGGGACCACCTCTTCATCCTACATGGCACCACATCACCATGCCATGTGGGCGACACATAATTCAGATTTTGAATGCCAAAAGGGGGGGACGCATCACTTGATACACTCCCTTTTTTCCTCCCCCCTATCAAGCTATTTTCCAACATGGGTGGCTGGCCAAGGAAGTCAAAGGGAGTTAAAGTTTGGAGAATTCAAATCCCTTGCTTCTAGCCTCCAGTCAAGCTTTCTTCACAAACTACTTAAACAAGTTTGGAAGGAATAGCAAGATCCATGGGCACCTCCACTTCCCACTCCCCATATCATGCCTTGTACCAAGGTGGAAGCACAACTAAGGAAAAAAGGAGGACACAAGCCTTGCTCCAAGCCACATCAAGCCACATTCATGGTCGGCCAAGAAGGAAGAATTTTTGAATTTTTGGGCACCCCTTCAAGAAAGATTTGTAATTTTCATGTGAAATTTAAATGGGGTCCTAAGGTGTCTATAATGGCCTTACCCCTCCTTTGCAAAGCTAATTGATGATGAATGAAAAATATAATTTTTTTTTGGGAGCCAAATTCTTTTTAGTTGCCTTCGTTCATTAGGAACGTCGATCTCCATGAGGGAGCGCCTTCGCCTTCGGGCATCGAGAGCTGTGAGGCCTCAAGTTATCATCTCTTCCATAACTCTATCCTCCACTTCGAGTCAGAGTCCATTGGGATCATCCAACCGGGCACCTAGCAAGAAGAACTCCGCAATCACCACATCAACTCTCTTTCCTTCTTCTATTGCTTTCTTTTGATCAAAACCTAACTCTTCCTTTTGAATGCTCACAGGTCCTCCAGGTACCACGGACACGGAGTCGATCTCCCTTGCCTTCGTGACCTTCAGACTGAAAACCGACATATCTGTGGGGTTGAGGGCTCGATCATCCACGCCGCATCCACGATACGCGTGATCTGGCATCGGGCGCTTCGGATTTTGAGGTTTGCTACCCTGACTCCAAAGTAGGTATTGATCTGAGAGCTAAGTCCTACGGGGTTTATCAATCCCGAGGTCCTCTATTTATCCTTGTTTAGGGACTTACTTGCTTGCTTGAAGTTCTTGTTAATATAGAACCCTAGATCTACTCTTACTTATTCTCGGGAATCCAAAAAAAATCATTAAAACTTAAAAATCACAAACAAACAAATCACTTGCATCATTCTTCATCTTCGCATCTAGTTAGTCCCCCATCATTTCTGGTATCAGAGCATGGTTAGGATTTAGCACTTCTTAAAGTACTTGGATTAGGTACTTCACCAGGCCGTCCGGTCTTAGGAGAAAAGTATGTTTCAAGACCCTCTCCTCCCATTCCACGGGGATCTCCTAAGGCGTGTAGGGTTGCCACTGTGATAGACCTTTGAAGGGGAACACAAGAAGTAAAGTTTTAAAAAAACACAAAGAAAAGTTTTGCATCTTTAATTTCAGCTTTTAGAATTCAGCATTTCCGTACATAGTCTTCTATTTTGATTGTTTTGGCCTGTAGGAACATTGGGTTTTTATGATTTTTATTTTTCTGGATTGTTCATAATTAGAAGTATTTTTCTGAAGTTTTTCAAATTTTATTTCAGTCTGTAGAATTTCTACAGGCTGATTACCATCTGAGAAAATTCTGCTCTGAAAATTCAGCAAGTACATCTCATCCCATCTTCATCTTTCATATAGTTAATTTTGCATTTAGGGTCATATCTTTTATTCCATCATCTTATTTCTGTTATCAAACATCAAATCCAAAAAAATATAACTTAGAGACATCTCATTAGATCATTTGTCTGCCATCATCTTCATAAACCATCTTATGGGCAGCAATTTGACATAGGGTCAGGATTTCATTACCTGTACCTAGCCCAAAAACCACCACCCGGCATATCAAACCCCAACCTCTAATGAAAATTGAATAGACACTTAATTTCACTAGTGATCTAGGGACACCCACAAAGTCGAGTCGAACCAAGTGTCAAGCCAAGTTCGACAACTTGATTGTGTGTGCTTGAGTAGCTGGTGTTTAGGCAAGTGGTTCAGGGACAAGAGCCCGAAGGAAGGTGGGTTGGTTTGCTTACATAGCCAATTTCAAATTGGTGTCTAAGGTAAGCAAAGAGGAACCATCATCAACCTTACACTTACCTGGCGAGGTGCCAAGTTACTACTACCATGTTTGTCTTCTTGACTTAACTTTTGGTTTGATCTTTTAAGTCTAGCAAACCCTAACATCTTTTGTTGTGTGCTGCATGTCAACCAGATCAGGAGTTCCCTATCATCCCCATCTTTTCCAATCAAGTGAACCTATGGAGAATGAACGAGAAGATCAATTTAAGGTCATCCTTGAACAATTGGCTAGGATGAACAGTAGACTTGATTGACAAGCTTGATGATAGAATTAGAGCCTTAGAGAAGAATAGTCCTAGACCATCTATCGAACTTGAGTCTGAGTCACCTTTTTCCACTAGGGATTACCCTCATCATGAACCATCTATAAAGGCTGAACCCAGGAGAATTCCCTATTTTAACCCAGCCTAAGAGATTCACCCTAGGAGACCCATCAGGAGTTCCTGGATAAGGAGAACTGCATGAGTCTGATGACCTTTTAGGAGTGATTAGGTGCATCCTTACCCAAGACAGTGCAAGAAGATTGGCGTAGGACAACATCCTACAAACCTTTGTCAAACTAGGGGATAGGGTGTTCAAAATCATAATTAATAGTGGAGCTATGTCAATGCCATCTCTTCAAGTACTGTCAAAGCCTTAGGACTGACCCCAGTTCCTCATCCCACCCGTATAAGGTCTCTTGGATAGATTCAACTTCCATACCCATAAAGTCTAAGTGCCAAGTCTTGGTCAAATACAGTCTTATGAAGAGAAGAAGATTTGGTGTGATGTCATTCCCATGGGCGTCAGTAGTATTATCTTAGGACGACCTTGGCTGTACGATCATGATGCCACCCTTCATGGTCGGACCAATACCTATACCTTTAACCTCCATGGGAAGAAATTTACAATCACCCAGTTCATCCTAAGGACCAGGCTAAGAAAGGATCAAGTAGCCTTAAGGAAACAAGCCTGAAGTTAACCTAATCAAGGACAATGGGTTAGAAGAAGAGATTACTAGGAAAGGACCCTTTAAAGAATTTCAGGGAGAGAAGGATGAACATTCTGAGAATTTGAATACAAAACCCCTGAACCCATTGAAGACTTTAAGGTTAAACCCATTGAAAATCTAGGGAAAGAAACTCCTGAGCCCATTAAAGAATTGAAAGAAAACATCTAAGAGTCAAGTTTAATAAAAGATGGGCCCAAGGTTGAAATCATTGAGGAATCAAAGGAAAATGATCCTGAATCCACTACAAAATTTGAAGAGGAAATGATCAAGCCAGGATCATATCTAGTAAATGAACATGAGGATTAACTAGTCTTTTCCATAGGAGTTCAGGAACCAACCCATATTGAACCGATCCAAAGAGAACATCTTCAAGAGATGGTTGAAGCTCGAAAAGAAATTGAGGATGTAGTTCCTGATGAGTTACCTGATCAATTACCATCCCTGAGGAACACCTAGTCTGCCTTAGAACTTGCACCCATCGATCAAGGTCCAGATTTTAAAATCATCCTGACTAACAAAGGTCTGTCTCATGCTTCCCATAGATTGCCCCAAGACTCTGATTCCTATTTCCTACCCTTCCCTGAGCCTTCTCACATTTCTAGAGCCATGGGGTTACTTTTTGTTGAGATTACCAAAATGCATGACTCCATAGAGCCCATCCCTTTTGCCATCTACTTCTAGCATACCTTATGGCATTTCCTAGGGATCCTTGATAATTTCTCATGTGCATACCAGACCAGGGTCAAACCTAGAGGGTCATTAGTCTGTTAGGTTTAGACCATAGAGAGTCCAATAAAATTTTGCTCTATAGGAATTCATCGTTGAGTATGCATTTTGCATCATGGATTAAGTATAAATTTTAAAATAATTGGCTGATTCCGGAATGAGAGTCGAAGAGTTGATCAAAGGGATTCTGTAATGATTAGGCTTAGGCTTGAACAGTTTTTCACTCGGAACCATTAAAAAACTTCATGCTCGTTGAGCTGGCCCCTTTAGAGTGATAAAAAGAGTTGGCCCTAATGCCTACGTTCTTGAGCTATCCCCGGATTATGGTATTAGCTCAACTTTCAATATCTCAAACTTAATTGAGTACAGGAAACCAACAAACATACCTAGCGAGCCTTTTAGGCCTAACCTTTCTTTTGAGAGTGAACCTGAACCTAAGTATCCACCTCCAATTTTACCTAAGAGAGGAGCAAATCGAGCGTGTCCTGGATGACCAAGCTATCACTACCCGGGGCAAAGGTTATCAACATTTCTTAGTCCGGTGGTAAGGCCGACCAGAGTCCGATGACTCGTGGATTACCTAGGAGGACTTGCAGCACCTCGATCCCGACCTTCTAGAAGAGTACCTAAGACAACTCAACTCTTACTCGATAAGGTCGAGTTCCTCCCACCCCGGGAGAACTGGTGTGGGCACCAGAATCCGACAGAGGCTCCTCAACCCTCTATGGATGTCCAATTAGGGTTCCAACTTTTTGGATCTTGTTATAAGGCTTCAAGCCTAAACCGTGTAATTTTCTTTAGCTTTGAATTGAGTCTCAAGTGTCTATGTCTAGTCCTATATTTTGACCAAGTTGGTCAAGTTGAGTCCTGTACTGAGTCAGTCCCGTAATGAGTCCAATTCGAGTATGTTTGAAGCAAGATTAGTCTTGAAGTCTAGTCACTTTTTGAGCCAAGCCATGAAGGAAACCAACATAGCTCATGGGACCACCTCTTCACCCTACATGGCGCCACTTCACCATGCCATGTGGGTGGCAGACAATTCAGATTTTGGATGCCAAAAGAGAGGGACACATCACTTGATACACTCCCTTTTTCCCTCCCCCCTATCAAGCATTTTCCAAACATGGGTGGTCGACCAAAGAAGGTCATAGGGAGTTAAAGTTTGGAGAATTCAAATCCCTTGCTTGAAGCCTCCAATCAATCTTTCTTCCCAAACTACTTGAACAACTTTGGAAGGAATAGCAAGATCCATGGGCGCCTCCACTTCCACTCCCCATATCATGCCTTGTACCAAAGGTGGAAGCACAACCAAGGAAAGGAGGAGGACACAAGCCTTGTTCCAAGCCTTACATCAAGCCACATTCATGGTCGGCCAAGAAGGAAGAGTTTTTTGAATTTTTGGGTGCCCCATCAAGAAAAGATTTGTTATTTTCATTTGAAATTTAAATGGGGTCCTAAGGTGCCTATAAAAGGGACCTTACCCCTCCTTTGTAAAGCTAATTGATGATGAATGAAAAATACAATTTTTTTTAGAGCCAAATTCTATTTAGTTGCCTTCGTTCATTAGGAACGTTATGTTATAGGCTTCTTCTAAGTTCTGAATTTGCCAATGAGATAGTTCCCACTGGATGTCTTCATGAAGGCCAGTCTCAAACTTGGATAAGGTCACTGATTCGGGTTCGTCTAGGCAACACCTAAGGGCACATTCTTCAAATTAGGCTATATACTATGACACAGACCTATTTCTTTGATATAACCTATTCTATTGGTCTAGAAGGCACTGTCGATAGTATGGGGGAACATACTTAGCCCTAAGCTTTAACTTCATGGCTTCCCAGGTGGTAATGGGTAGGTTGCCTATCTGATTATTGAGTCTTTCTACTTGGTCCCAGTATAATCTACCTTGATCAGTTAGCCTGAGCTGGACAAATTGACACTTTTTCTCATCACTCAAGCCATACCATTCAAAATATTGTTCCATGTCTTTTTCCCAGTCTATGTAATCCTCGGGATTTGAGGTGCCACTGAAGGTGGGTACTTGATAATTGGGCTTCATGTATTTGGACTTCTGGTAAGGATCAGAGTATTGGGTTCTCCTAGGTTTGGGCTCCAAGTATGGGTCAGGGTATGCGGTTCTCCTAGGGTTGGGCTCCCTATATGGATCAGAGTATTGGGCTCTCCTAGGGTTGGACTTCATGGTCACACTAGTTGGGTTGGATTAAGTCTACTGGTATTGGGTTCCTAATCTAGTAGTCATGCAACAAATCAAACAATCAAAATGAAATGATGCAACCAAGCATGCAAAAGAGAAAGAAAAGGCTAGTATAATCTATGGTTTCCTAGACCTACAGCCATAAACTGGATGGGTCAGCTCAATTATACCTAACCCAATAGCTAATCCTTTTACTGTCCAGGTAGGGGGTTGGAGTGTGGGAGGCCCCCCTGCTTTCGCAGGGACCCAATTAAAATCACAGCACCACTTAGGTCGTTTGACTCTGGATCCCCAGCCTTAGACACCAGCTTTCAGTAATAGCTAAAAGGTTAAATGCACTTGTTGGCCCACGCAGCTCGACCCGACCTGTTGATGTCTCCTAGCACACTAGGAAAATTAGGTCTAATTGATTTTAATTTGGCTTGGATTAGTATGATGATGGTGGTTTTGGGCTAGACAGGTGATGAAATCCTACCTTGATTTGAGATAGTGAGTTGCCCTAAGATTAGGTTAAGAATGATGGCAATCGATGGCCCTAATGCAATCTAAAACAATCAGAAAATAAAATATTTTTTAATGATTTATGATGTGTTAAGTTAGGTTTAAGTTAAGTGGGGTTAGCAAAAAAAGCTTGGCTTGGGATTGGGTGTGTGGAAGTTGATTAGGTTAGGTTGAATCAAGATGAAGAATTTAGCAGAAATTAGAAAAATTAGGGTTTAGATGATGCAGAAGTTGACATAGATCTTGATGCATAAAAAATCAAAAAAATAAGGAAAAGAGGATGGATGTGCTAATAAAACCTACCAGATTTTATGCAGAACAAAATCATATGATGATTCAAACGTAGGATTTTCTGGACTGCTACAAAAATTATTAGGATTCTATTAGGGTTCCTATTATACCAATTTTTAGAGTTTTAGGGTTTCACTAAAAATAATTAAAAACTCTGATAATTACTAGGACAGAACAGAGAACATGCAGTGAAATTTTACAAAAATGTAAAATATTTATGATGCCAAAATCAGATGAAACCTAGACACCTAACGTAGTGGACAGAATGCAGAAATTAGGGTTTGTGAGTGCAAAGCAAATAAAAACTATCCTAAACCTGCTCTAATACCAAACCAATGTGGGACAACTCTAAGACTACTAAACATGCATGAAAAATAGTAGAATAATTTTTTTATTATTTTTATAATTTTATTTGCAGGCTAGATTCCCAAATAAAATAAAACTAGCTAAAAGACTAGCAGTGCAAAGAATCATCGGTCGCAGGCATACTCATGCAAACCAATGAAATATCCAGGACCTGAGAGTTAAGAAACTCCTAGTTTAGGATAATTTAACTTCATCTAAACAGATAATAAGAGAAGGGAAGGTTACTTACCAGTCAGAGATTAAAATTCAGTAACAGAAGGGATCACACGTACTCTGATCGGAGCCTAGAAGAAGAAGCCTGTGTTTTCCCTAAATCTGAAGGCTGATTTGGGTAGTCCAGGTAGCAAAGAAGGCCTCCTCAGAGGAGGGGAAGCACTCGGGGATCTTACAAGCATCAGGATTAATCAAAACAGCAATTAAAAATAAGAAAATGAACTAGGGGTTGAAAGGAATCAGGATTAGGGTTAGAAGATGGCTGTTTGAAGCTTGTTGAAGATCTCCTTGCTTGGCGGCCTAGGGCACTCCTCCTTGGACGTGTGAAGGCTTGGATGGAAGTGATTTAGGGCATGGAAGGAAGCTAGCGCAGCAAGGAATTCGTCCAAGTACAAAACACAAACCAAAGAACCAAAATGAAACACCAACATAAGGCAATAACTCAAAATTTCAGCAAGTTGTATTCATAAGAAAAATATGCTTACAAGAGGGGAAGGGGTGGGGTATTTATAGAGTTTCCATGCCCTCACTAACCATGGTTACACTCAGGTTACAAGTCCTCTTCCCAATTGGAATACAAGTCATTTCCTAGCTAGGTTATAAAAACAAATCCCCATTAGATTAAGAATTGACCTAGTCTTCTCCTTTTTCCTTCATGCTTTGACTATTCCACTCAAGGACACCTCTTGGACTTGGTCAACACTTCAAGGATGCCTAGGGAGCGTGTTGGGCCTCTAGGAGCAGCAAGGGGCCAGTCCAAAGGGGCTTGGGTGCATGGGTTTGGGCCTCTGGAGGCTGGGGTGGCCTGTTAGCCTAGTAGCAGGAATATTCCCTGAAATCTTGCTTCTTAAGGGCTTGAGGATGGCACCTGGGCTTGATTTCTTTTGGCTTAGATGTATGTGGACCTCTGGAATCATGGGTGCCCTATTCTGAGAATATGCTCTGGCATCTTAAAGGGAATCTGGGCATCTGGAGGACATCTGGAAGGAATCAGGATTTCCGGAAGCATCTTGGATCCTAGGTTGTCACACAATATCTAATGGACTGATGTAGTGGCCTCTGACTCCTGGATGTGGCCTAGTAGAACTCCAAAATATGTTATCCTCCTCTCTTGTACAAAAATTGAGCTCATATTGGACTCATAATAATATATACAGGACTCAAAATAATGACTAGTTGAGGGTTGAGACAAATCAACTAACCTCAACTTATTACAGGACTCAATTCTAATTGATTACAAAATTTGACACATTGCTACGTAAACCAAATAGGGCCCAGTAATCTGTGTCTAATATTGGTGCCCCCACCAAGGTTAGCTCCCAGTCGGGGTCATGCTCATTGGGCGATGTTGGGAAATGTGTGTCCCAAAGCCAATCGTCTATGTTGTAGATGGTTGTGCGACTCATGTATATGTATATGAATTATAAATTGAATAAAAAGTTTATTATGGTTGTTCATCACATGTCATCTTCTTAATTGAACTCTTGTGTGATGATATCCTTTAAGCTACCTTTTATGCGATATAGGGAGGATGCATCGTGTAGTTCATAAACTGGTTCGCGACTAAAGGATATGTTGTTTCAGGATGATAGAGTATCGAGAGGAGTTGGTGTCATATCTGTTGGTTGTCCTCTTAACAAAGTAGCATGGAGATGCTGGTATGATATCAGGCATAGTGTTCAACACTTCACTGAGCGTGACTCTCATACGAGATTCTCTTTTTACCAAGAAAGTTTTGTATTAGAATGTGGACATGAAGTATTCCTCTGACTTGAGATCACTATGGCAGCTTACAAGCAACTCACTGTGCTTAGGTACCGGACTACCCGGTTTCTAATCTGATGATGGAAGTTTGCTGGGTACAGTCAAGTACTTATATAGCGATAGTAGGATCAGGATAGGATTGACCTCTCTAAATGGTTTGGATTGAATGCTTAATATGCCTCAATTGAGAAAGAGCTTGGCGAGGGCATTCCTTGTAAGGAGTTACAAGGATTCTTTGTTTGAGACATATTGAGATGGACTGATTAGAGATAGGCAGTTAACCCTAAGCCATCCAGAGCACTAGGAGGCTAAAGGAATAAATTCAGTGGTATTCCATATTCTACAGGTTCTTGTTGCTCTACAACCTTTAACCTATCCGAATGCTGGGTGTCATTGCTAAATGGTAACTTTGGCTAGTAATGGAAATGTTCCTATATTACCGATTTAGCATTTGAACCTACGTGATCACACACCATGGGGTTTCTTCTTGATTTGTTGGCATATAAATGATTGGAAATCATTCCAGACTCATTTGACAAGAGTTATCAAAACTATCTATGAGTCGACTCATGGATGAGTCATCATGGATGAGTCAGCTCATGCGATTCAGCTCGAGTCGACTCGACTGATGGACTCTGCTGAAAATCGAAACAACTTCATTTAAGCTTGCAATTGTTGTGGGACTTAATGCTACACATTTTTGATTTTAATTACTGCAATTGCTGAATCCCAAAGGCTTGTAACTCCCTAAATCTGAAAGTCTCAAGTCTCTATTTAATCTCTTCATATTTGAATGTGAAAAGTTCACGTTTGGTTTTCTAGTTTTTTTTTTTTTACTTGCTGAAGAACAGAGAAGAAATCAAGGAACTCTACCAATTTCTCTTCTAGTTAGAGTTTTTCTTTGATCCCTCTGAGAAATTCTCTGAGTGGGGATTGAGTTTTGGGTGGGATTTGAGTACATACCTTCTCTTGAAGGTTTGGGATAGAGAGAACTGGGAGCGTCCTTGGTCTTTATTCTAGCACTACTGCAGCAATAGTTCTTCAAGGAATTGAAGGATTCTGTGTCTCTTCAGTTGTTGAAGGAGTTGCTACTGCCAACATGTTTCCGGAGGGGCTAGCACCTCGAAGGAAGGAGGAGAAGTCCCTTTACTCGGTGTGAACAACCTGTAGAGGTAGTACGCGTGTGCTGCTCACAGAGCTTGTGTTCTTCCTGCAAATTTGACCAGTCCCTGGTGATCATCTTTGAGGTATGCTTTTAAGTTATATGTTTGACATATGTTTATCTGCTGCAGCATTGTGTGAATCTAGAATAGTTTTGAATTTCATACAATGCATGCTTGATTTCATACTTGCATTTCTCTGGATGCATTAAGATCCATGTTAGGGCATCTGTTAATTTGATTAACATATTGATAAAATAGCTTTATCATCTTCCACTATGCCTTGCCTTTTAGAAAAGTTTTAAATTACATGCCTCGGGCCCACTGATGCGGGACTAAAATGCACGCAATTCTTTTTGTATGTTTTATATGTGGGGTTAAGTGATTAATTCCTGAATTTCATATCAAAATTAGTTGTAGGAAATTTTTTATGAATTTTTGAAGCCAAGCATGCATATTAGAACCTAGAAAAGTACTAAAGAATGATCACCGGGGCTGAGAAGCCTTGGTTAGGGAAGTTCTCCTACAATATAAAGACTGGAGGTAGAGGGGGTGTACCTGACAATGTCTGGAGCGCCCGGTGAAGATCACAGTGAAGGGATCTCTCGTTCCTCGATGGATGCGGCCTGGAAATCGAACCAAAGACCCGTGGATACCCGGCTTTCTGCTCGGTGGTCCGATTGAGGCTTGGCTGGAGTTGTTGGATTCGTAGGAACTCGGGGACCTGCAAACGCCTGTCAGGGGTTAGAAAACTCAGAGGAAATCAAGAAAATAAAGGAAAACAACAAAGGGAATAAAGTTTTGGAGGGGGCTAGAAGAATGGTTGGCGGCAAGAAGATGGTAGCAAACACCGGGAAGAAGAACTCTCAAACCCCTTTACGCACACAGCAGGGTAATCACACAAAACAATATAAGAACTCAAGTTTAATTCATATCAAAATCTTCCTTCATACAAGAGGCTAGGGTCCTTTAAATAGACCCTTAATCTTGGGCTCCAAGTAAGGGCACATAAGTCTTTACATAAGAATCCTTTTCCCTCTCAAACCCTAGCTAGAAAATAAGGAAACATTAGGTAGAAAAATCCCTAAAAATTCTCTTGACTTGGCCAACACTCCAAGGATGCCTAGGGGGGCATGTTGGGCTTCATAGGAGCAGCAAGAGGCCGACCCAAAGGGGCTCGGGGCATGGGTTTGGGCCTTTGAAAGCTAGGGTGGCCTTGTAGCCATGTAGCAGGAATATTCCCTGGTATCTTGCTTCTTAGGGGCTTGGGCTTGGTGCCTGGACTTGATTTCTTTGGGCTAGGATACAGATGGACCTCTGGAATCATGGATGCCCTGGTCTATGAATATACTTTGGCATCTGGAAGGGAATTTGGGCATCTGGAGGGCATCTGCAAGGAATCAGGGTTTTCTGAATTATCCTCCTGGTTTCTTCAAATCTTCAAGCTGGGTTGGACTTGGGCTCAACTTCCATGTCTTCAATCAGGTTGGACTTGGTATTTACTTGTATGATGTGGTCTTGAGTCTTCAATATGGGTGAACAGGACTCAAAAAAAGAAAATTAGCTCGACATGAGCTGACTAACACTAGACTGAACTAGCTCAACATGAGCTGACTAGTACAGAACTGAAATAACAACTCAAAAGACTCAAATAATAACTAAATGGACTTAGAAGGGCTAGGCTCTTATTACAGATGGACTCATAAATTATTAATCAATTCACAGAGGGTTGAAATGCCTATATCTTATTCTGGTGCCTCCGGTGTCCCCACCAATTCTCCCGGGATGGGAGGAACTCGACCCTGTCGAGTGAAGATCAACTGGCTCACATATCTCTCGAGAAGGTCTGGGTTAAGGCATTGCAAGTCCTCTCGAGAAATCCACGAATCGTCCAACTCTGGCTGGACTTGCCATCGGACCTTGAAGCATTAATAGTCACAGCCCTGGGTCGTGATGGCTTTGTTGGCTTTGACTCCTTAGTTTTGATGATTAACAAAAGGTTGAGTATATGTTTGGACTAATGTTTAATCTCAAGATAAAGTTTCAGGACTTAGGTTATTCAAAAGAGTATCAAAGGACAATGATGAAACTAAGTTTACCTGATTTGGAAATGAGCTCTTCTACCTTGGACAAGATCAAAATTCTCATAATGGACCTTCTTGTTAGAAATATTTGACAAAAGAAATAAAGGCTTAAAGAAACTCAAGCATGGCATGCAAATCTCAAGAGTTTCAGAAAGATTCAGATCAGAGGTCGACCCCCAGAGGTCGACACCTTGTCAAGGTCGACCACCAGAGGTCGACTCATGAAGAAAAGAAAAGTTCAGCATGGCCGGCACGGCAAAGTCTCAGTGGCACGCTTCAGAGGTCGACCACCAGAGGTCAACACCTGTCCAGAGGTCGACACCAGAGGTCGACTCATAGCCTGAGAATTCAAATGGGCAGAAGTATGGTATTATGAACTTTTGCCTAAATTTTACTGGAGGTCGACTCATGAGGTCGACACTTGATCCAGAGGTCGACTCATGAGGTCGACTCATGGCATAACGGCTAGTTTTTCTGAACTTCTGATTTGATTTCCAACGGTCATAACGGCCATATTTTTGAATCTAACGGTCTTGTGGAGTTGTTTCAGCATGAATGAGGTATTTAACCTCCACCAAACTTCAAAAAAGAAAAGGAGACAAAGTGAAAAGTGTTGATTCAAAGTACAAAGCCTTCAATCACTTCCAGCCAAAGAGTGAGAAAACCAAGAGATTCCCTAGCCAAAAGTCTTCCATCTTTGAGGAATCCAACATTCAAGTGTTTGGCATTTAGTGAGGTCCAAAGATTCCAAGGGAAAAGGCTTGAAGAGTCTCCATCAAGAGCTTCAACGAATTTATTATTGCTCAAAGGAGTTTGTTTAGTTTTAATTCATTGTATTCATACTCTTTTTGTGTTTAGCTAGTTTCAAGGGAATTTGAAACTAGAGTGAGGTTTGTTGGTGAGCCAATTGATAAACCAACTAGGGTTGTTACTTGTTAGCCCGAAGCCAAAACAAGTGAGTAAGGTTTGTTGGTGATCCAATTGATAAACCAACTAGGGTTGCTTGTTAGCCCGAAGCCAAAACAAGTGTGTAAGGTTTTGACTTGTGAGCCTGGTAAAACAAGTTGGCTGTAATCTAAAGATATAGTGGAAATTTCCAAGTGGAGCTTGGGGAGTGGATGTAGGTGCTAGGTGCACCGAACCACTATATTTTTTGTGTGTTTGCATTGCCTTTCTCTTAACTTCTTTAGCTCTTTAATTGCCATTTTATTTCATTGCTTCCGTTGCACAATTATTAAAGCACTATCACTCTTCACCTTAAACTTGATAGCACATATATTGCTTTAAATTTTTAAATACCCAATTCACCCCCCCTCTTGGGCACCATATCTGGGCAACAAGTGGTATCAGAGCACCGGTACTCTCTTGTAGGTCCAACGATCTTGAGTGAAAGATCATGGCCGCCCCAATTGGAATGGGTATAGTTGAAGGACAAGCATCAAATCGCCCTCCTTTCTTTAATGGCACAAACTACACATATTGGAAAACTCGTATGCGTATTTATTTACAAGCTGTAGATTATCATATGGAGAGTAATTACCAAAGGGCCTCATCACCCACTCACTTGGTTAATGGCATTATCACCCCGAAATCTGAAGAAGAATGGGATGACAATGACATCAACAAGCTGAGTTAAATACTAAGGCGATGAATTTGCTATTCTGTGCACTTGACCCTAGTGAATTAACAGAATATCAAATTGTATTTCTGCCAAAAAATTTGGATACACTTGAGGTTACCCATGAGGGTACACACCAAGTGAAGACTACTAAGGTGAACATGCTCATTCATACATATGAGATGTTCAGGATGGAACCAACTGAAAGTATAAGTGAAATGTATACTAGATTTACAAATATAGTCAATGGTATGAGGAGTTTGGGAAAAATTATATCTAATGGTGAACTGTTTAACAAACTTCTCAGGTCTCTTCCGCTTCATGGGATGCGAAAGTTATAACCATAGAAGAAGCCAAGGATGTCAACACTCTACCTCTCGAGCAGCTTCTTGGATCCTGATGACCTACGAGCTTCACTAAAGCAGAAGACATGGGACAATGACAAGAAAAGAAAGCCATAGCCTTCAAGTACACTACAAAAGAAGAGTCAAGTGATGAATCAGAAGAAGAAGCTGATGATGATGAGACAGCCCTCTTTACAAGAAAATTTAAAAGATTCATGAGAAAGAAGAAGGGCTTCTACAAAAAGAGACCACAAAAGGGTGATCACAATAAGCGAAAGAGAAGACAAAGAAAGGGATCCACCCATCTGCTTCGAGTGCAAGAAGCCAGGTCATTACAAAACGGATTGCCCTTTGCTTAAAAAGAGTCGAAGGTTGTTGAGAAAGAAAGCCATGATGGCTACCTGGAGTGAGAGTGAGGACTCCAACAGTGAAGAGAGCAGCAGGTAGTCGCCAACTTATGTTTCATGGCCAACGAGGATAATGAGGTGTGCCTTGCAACCAAAAATAAAAGAGAATGTGGTATCTGGATAGTGGTTTGCTCAAGGCACATGACTGGGGATGTGAAGCAATTCTCATCACTAGCTGCTATTGATGGTGGAAACGTTACTTTGTGTGATAATGGAAAAGGCAAAATCGTCGGAATTGGTAAAAATCCATATCACCCTAATGCTTATGTAGATAATGTATTTTTGTTGATGGCTTGAAGCATAATCTTTTTAGCATTAGTCAGTTTTTGTGATAAAGGTTTTAAAGTAATTTTTGAATCATCTTTGTGCATGGTATCTAGTCTAGATGTCGATGGCATCAAGTTCACTGGTCTTAGGCATGGAAACATTTACAGGGTTGATCTTGATGATCTAGCCATGGAAAGTGGTTAATGCCTAGTGGCTAAGGAAGCCAAGGCAAGTGAAACTAGTTGGCTTTGCATCGTAGGCTAGGGCATGCTAGTATGCAGTTGATTTCAAAATTAAGCAAAAAGAATCTGTAAAGAATTGCCAAAACTCACTTTTGAAAAAGATAAAATTTGTGCTGCATGTCAATTTGGAAAACAAACCAAATCTACTTTCAAACCTAAAGGAGTAGTATCTACTACTAGACCCCTTGAATTATTGCATATGGACCGCTTTGGACCAACCAGAACAACTATTTGGGAGGTAAAAAATATGGGCTAGTAATTGTAGATGATTACTCACATTTACTTGGTAATGTTTTTTAGCTCATAAAGATGAAACTTTTTCAGCTTTTGTTAAATTTCATAAAGGGTTTCAAAACGAAAGAACTCACTATTGTTTCTTTGCGTAGTGATCATGGAACTGAATTTGAAAATCATGATTTTGAAACTTTTGAATGAAAATAGTATTAGTCATAATTTCTCTGCACCTAGGACACCTCAACAAAATGGGGTGGTAGAAAGAAAGAACAGGACTCTTGAAGAAATGGCACGCACAATACTTTGTGAAAACGATTTACCTAGATATTTTTGGGTAGAAGCCATTAATACTCCTGTTACATTTAAAATCGTGTTTTAATTCGACCTATTTTGAAGAAACACCATATGAGCTTTGGAAAAATCGAAAACCTAATCTCAGTATTTTCGTGTATTGGTTGCCGCTGTTTTTCATATTAAACAATGGCAAAAGATAATATCAGTAAATTTGATGCCAAGTCAGATGAGGGTATCTTCTTAGGATCTCTACTTCTAGCAAGGCATACAGGTCTTCAACAGAAGAACTCTTCTGGTTGAAGAATCAATTCATGTAGTGTTTGATGAATCTAATGAAAATCTTCTAGAAAAGAAGATTCTATTGATATTAAACAGGTACAAAGAAACTTGAACAATTGACAATCAATGAATGAGCCCAAAGGAGATGATGATCAGAAAGTCAAGATCAAATTCAAGAAATCAATGCAACTTCACCAAACCATTACCTAAAGAATGGAGTATGCACATGGACACCCTAAAGCTCTAATAATAGGTGATCCATCAAAGGGGGTAAGTACACACTCTTCTATTAGAAATATTTGTGATTTATTTTTTTTTTATATCTCAAATAGAGCCTAAGTCAATAGAAGAAGCTGAAAAAGATTGTAACTGGATTAATGCTATGCAAGAAGAACTAAATCAATTTAAAAGAAATAATGTTGGACTTTAACTGAAAGACCCTCTAATGTTTCTGTAATTGGCACAAAATGGGTTTTAGAAATAAACTTGATGAACATGGTATTGTAATTAGGAACCAAGCTAGACTTGTTGCTAAAGGCTACAACCAGGAAGAAGGGATCGACTTCGATGAAACCTTTGCTCCTGTTGCTAGGCTAGAAGCAATTAGACTTTTTACTTGCTTTTGCCTGTTTTATGGATTTCAAGTTATTTCAAATGGATGGGTAAAGAGTGCCTTTTTAAAATGGATTTATTTGAAGAGAGTTTATGTTGAACACCTCCTGGTTTTGAAAATCATGAATTTCTAATCATGTCTTTAAATTGCATACAGCTTGTATGGTTTAAAGCAAGCTCCTAGAGCTTGGTATGGATAGATTAAGTTCATCTTTAATGAAAAATGATTTCTCTAGAGGTAATGTAGATAATACATTGTTTTTGAAAAAGAACAAAATGATGATCTCCTTGTAGTACAGATATATGTAGATGATATATTTTTGGTGCTCTAACGAATGTCCTTGTCAGAATTGTGAGTTATGCAGATGAGTTCGAGATGAGCATGATGGGAGAACTCACTTCTTCCTCGGACTCCAAATTAAGCAAACAAAAGAGGGGATCTCCATCAACCAAGCCAGTACACAAGGGAGATATTGAAAAAGTTTGGGATGGAGACTACAAAACCAATAGGTTACCCCTATGAGCTCTTCATGTAATTAGACAAAGATGATTGTGGTAAATCAGTAGACCAAAATTATATAGAGGCATGATTGGTTCTTGCTATATCAACTGCCAGTAGACCAGATATTATGTTTAGTGTTTGTATGTGTGCGTTTTCAGTCTGCCCCTAAAGAATCACATCTGTTAGCTGTAAAACGTATACTTAGATACTTATCTGGGTCTATCGAATTGGTCTTTGGTACTCTAGAGAGTCATCATATGAATTAATTGCATATTCTGATGCTGATTTTGCTGGGTTTAAACTTGATCAAAAAAGTACTAGTGGAACTTGCAATTCCTAGGAGTTAATTTGATTTCTTGGAGCAGTAAGAAACAGATTCGGTTGCTCTATCTACGGCGGAGCCGAATATATAGCAGCTGGAAGCTGTGTGCTCAGATTCTATGGATCAAACAACAACTCGAGGACTTTGACATCAAACTAACTAAGACACCCATAAGATGTGATAATACTAGTGCAATTAACTGAACGAAAATCCTGTACAACATTCAAGAAGCAAACATAGTGAAATAAGACATCACTTCATAAGAGACCACGTTCAAAACTCTAATGTGTTGTTAGAATTTATATGTACTGATTATCAATTGGCTGATATATTCCAAAAACCATTGAATGAAGACAATTTTGTATGATCAGAAGAGAACTGGGAGTCATTGATCCTTTTGCTTGAATCTCTTCAATTTTCATCAAAATTTCTCAAAATGATTTATAAATTCTCAATAGGTTAAGGCTTTTTCTCTCTAAATTTTTTCATTTTTTTTTCTCTTACATATTTTATGTAAGTAATTAATTGTTGAGGTCGACACTTGAGTTTTTCAGAGGTCGACACTTGAGGTCGACACTAAGTTATGGAGGTCGACACTTGAGGTCGACCCCTGAAAATTTTTAGAGGTCGACACTTGAACGGAAACCTGTTTTTTAAAAACCCGTCCGCAAGCCTTGGTTTTCCAGTTTTTTTTCTTTCCTCTCTCGTGTGGTCCCCCTCCAACATTCCTAAACCCTAAATAGTAGATTTCCACCCTTCTCCCCTCAACCTTTGGAAATCCCTCCTCTCCTCTGCTTTCTATTCTTCGATTCAACCCTATTTTGACTGTACTTTTGATTTTGGACAACCGAAAGCCTTCGGATCTATCTACCCTCTAATCCCGGTTGTTTTCAATAGAAAACACTTGTTTCTACCCTCCGTTTCTCACTTTTCTCCATTTATTCTCTATTTTTTTCCACTCTCACAAACCCTATTTCCCCATTTCACATTCTTCTCTTTTTCTCAATCCGCGAACCTCTCTTTCCCTCTCTTTTCCTCTTAGCCTTATACCTCTTTGCATTTCTCCCTAAGTTACCCCTCATCCTTACACATGGGTCCGAGAAAACACCAGGCAATAAGGAAAAGGAGATTGGAACAGGGACAGGGTAGTACTGAGCGGCGAAGGAAAGTCAGACATGAGCGTGAGCCGACCCCAGAGCCACCTGCACCAGTGCCAGCCAGCCTAGTCTGGAAGAGCATTGCTAGTGGGAGGCGCGTAGATATTCCATTCTAGGATCAGCATCACTTCTTCATTGGAGATGTACTGAGAGATGCAGGTCTGGTTCATTTTTGTACGATGTCCGAGAGATTCTACCCAGACCTCATCAGGGAGTTTTATGGATCCATGGCCACTGATGGCGTTGGATGGTCTGCTACAGTTCGAGGGATCGAGATTCCAGTGACACCTGAGGTCATCAGTCGCATCTGGAGGATTCCACTTCATGGCACTGCTGCCACTACGATCAGCGACAGAGAGCATGCCTTCAGTGTATTCTAGAGCGTGAGGATGTTAGCGGCATTTCCACAGTAGCCGCTAACCAGCTTTCACTGGAGATGAGAGTGCTGCATCACATCATCGCCCGTATCTTGATTCTGAAGAGCGAGAGATTTGATTTTATCACTGAGCGTGAGCTGGTGTTGATGGTGTCCCTGAGTCAGCGGACTCCCATCAACCTCCCTAGGATCATGCTTCAGCAGATGGGTGAGGCAGCTTCTCACAGGAGACTCGTTCAGCCGTACGGCATGGGACTGACTCAGATATTCAGAGAGCATGGTGTCTCATTCGACGGCATACCCTTCAGTCAGCTACAGCACACAGATACTTATGGAGAGAAATCCCTACATAGGATGGGATTTCGACTGATCAGTGACCGATGGGTACGACGAGAGTCTGGCCAGGAGCCAGATGAGGAGGATGAGATCCGAGCTGCTGAGGCAGGGCCTTCAGGGCCTACTGATCATGGTACACCTCCTCGCCCAGCACCGGAGACAGAGACTGCGGAGCCTGAGCCATTCATGCCACCACCTTCACCAGCTCCGGCACCTACTATTACTGCGACACCACGGAGGACTTCAGTGAGGATATCGGACTTCGAGCAGCGAGTGACTGATCAGATTTCAGAGGTCCGGACAGAGATCACTGGTGTACGGCAGGAGCTTCATGATCTGCGGATACACACAGACACACGCATTAGTGCTCTGTCAGCTAGTATGGATACTGGATTCAGTCAGATCCTCAGCTTATTGAGAGTAGCACTGCCATCAGGGACTGCAGATCCGACAGTATCTCCTCCACATGATGATGATGATGATGATGATGATGATGGTGCTGATGACTCTAGTGGATACAGTGACAGTGATGGAGATCAGCCTGGAGCAGGTCGTTCTGATGTCCACCTGCAGAGCTGATTCCAGAGATTCCCCTTCAGCTGATCCTCCTTCCACTGATCTTCAGAGTTCAGATCTTCCAGCCACAACTGTGCCAGTTGATATTGAGCCTACAGAGTCACTATTTGAGACTATCACTGGGATTCCGGATGACATAGATGAGCATACAGAGACAGATATCGATGATCCCACAGCTTATGAGCTAGTCAGCAAGCAGACCCCAGCTCAGTCTACTCAGCATGCTGATCCGTCCACTCCTTCAGCTACTGCCTCTGTCTCGACTTCTGTGGAGCCCTTACCTAGGACATATAGATCTCGTAGGACTACCCCTAGGTCTGGTCCCTCTCTGAGGACTCGGAGTTCCTCTCATAGGACTCCAAAATCCTCATCTAGGATCATGGCTCCTGTATCTTTTGACATACCTTCTGATGAGGAGTAGCCTCATAGTTTTATTTGTTGTACTTAGTTTGCTTGTGTATGATCTGTTGTATCAGTATTTTGTGCCTACTTTGTAAGCAATTTTGTAACTGTATACACTTGTTTTTATCTATCTTGTGACTTTTTATCAATATTGTGACATTTTGTGACATTTTATCAAATACCAGCTCTTAACATTTAAAAACTCTCAAGTTAAAATACTTTATTATATTGAATGCACAAATTGAGGGGGAGCATGTATTTTATGCACCTAAATACTTCATTATAATTGAACATAAGTCTCATTAATATATCTTTCAGTTTAAAATAAACTTTTTGATTCTTGACAAAAAGGGGGAGTAGTAAAGTATATATGTTTTATGATATCAAATTTAGTAAATAATATATGTATTTATGAAATCTCCGTCTTATGAGTAGTAAAGTTTATATGATTCTTACCTTTCTTGACTCATGAGAATGTTTTCACAAGAAGAAAGAAGTAAATAAAAGGTAACTCTTGAAAATATTTTCACAAAAAGAAGATGAAAAGTAAATTTTATGATACACTCATGCATGTAAGGATTCTGTGAAAATATTTTATTATTGCTATATCTTGCTTTTGGACTTAATTGCATATATACTCAAGGTTTTGTCATCATCAAAAGGGAGAGATTGTTGGCTTTGACTCAGTTTTGATGATTAACAAAAGGTTGAGTATATTTTGGACTAATGTTTAATCTCAAGATAAAGTTTCAGGACTTAGGTTATTCAAAAAGAGTATCAAAAGGACAATGATGAAACTAAGTTTACCTGATTTGGAAATGAGCTCTTCTACCTTGGACAAGATCAAAATTCTCATAATGGACCTTCTTGTTAAGAAATATTTGACAAAAGAAATAAAGGCTTAAAGAAACTCAAGCATGGCACGCAAATCTCAAGAGTTTCAGAAAGATTCAGATCAGAGGTCGACCCCCAGAGGTCGACACCTTGTCAAAGGTCGACCACCAGAGGTCAACTCATGAAGAAAAAAAAAAGTTAGCATGGCCGGCACGGCAAAGTCTCAGTGCCACGCTTCAGAGGTCGACCACTAGAGGTCAACACCTGTCCAGAGGTCGACACCAGAGGTCGACTCATAGCCTGAGAATTCAAATGGGCAGAACTATGGTATTATGAACTTTTACCTAAATTTTACTGGAGGTCGACTCATGAGGTCGACACTTGATCCAGAGGTCGACTCATGAGGTCGACTCATGGCATAACGGCTAGTTTTTCTGAACTTCTGATTGATTTCCAACGGCCATAAACGGCCATATTTTGAATCTAATGATCTTGTAGAGTTGTTTCAGCATGAATGAGGTATTTAACCTCCACCAAACTTCAAAAAAGAAAGGAGACAAAGTGAAAAAGTGTTGATTCAAAGTACAAAGCCTTCAATCACTTCCAAGCCAAAAGAGTGAGAAAACCAAGAGATTCCCTAGCCAAAAGTCTTCCATCTTTGAGGAATCCAACATTCAAGTGTTTGGCATTTAGTGAGGTCCAAAGATTCCAAGGGAAAAGGCTTGAAGAGTCTCCATCAAGAGCTTCAACGAATTTATTATTGCTCAAAAGGAGTTTGTTTAGTTTTAATTCATTGTATTCATACTCTTTTGTGTTTAGCTAGTTTCAAGGGAATTTGAAACTAGAGTGAGGTTTGTTGGTGAGCCAATTGATAAAACCAACTAGGGTTGCTTGTTAGCCCGAAGCCAAAACAAGTGAGTAAGGTTTGTTGGTGATCCAATTGATAAAACCAACTAGGGTTGCTTGTTAGCCCGAAGCCAAAACAAGTGTGTAAGGTTTTGACTTGTGAGCCTGGTAAAACAAGTCGGCTGTAATCTAAAGATTATAGTGGAAATTCCCAAGTGGAGCTTGGGGAGTGGATGTAGGTGCTAGGTGCACTGAACCACTATATTTTTTGTGTGTTTGCATTGCCTTTCTCTTTAACTTCTTTAGCTCTTTAATTGCCATTTTATTTCATTGCTTCCGTTGCACAATTATTAAAGCACTATCACTCTTCACCTTAAACTTGATAGCACATATATTGCTTTAAATTTTAAATATCCAATTCACCCCCCTCTTGGGCACCATATCTGGGCAACAGGCTTGATCATCCAGGATACGCTCCATCCGTTCTCCTCTCTCAGGCCAATTTGTTTGTGGACACTCTGGGTTAGGGTCACTCACAATGAAAAGAAATAGGTCCAAAGGCCTCACTAGGTATCGCTGCCGGTTCCCTATACTCAACCAGGTCTGTAATATTGATGTTAGAACTAATGCCCAAATCCAAAGGCAAGTCTAACACCTAGGCATTTGATCCAACCTTCTCTATCACTTTAAAAGGTCTGGCTCTACGAGCATGAAGCTTCTTTTAGGCCTAAGCCTAACGAAGATAGAATCCACTACATCAAATTCTTTGGTCCATCTTCGGGAATTAGCCAGTTGTTTAAAATTATTGTAGGTGGTGAACATGCTGGGCACATGCAGACTCCTAACAAATGATTCAAAGGACTCATACTGACACCTAACAGACTTGACTATGCATTCCTATAGAAGAAAATTTTATTGAACTCTTTGGATCTAAACCTAACAGATTATAGGTTATCTATGTTTGATCCTAGCTTGACATGCACATGAAAATTTACAGTGAACTCCTAGCAAATTCCAAAGAGTGTGCGAGAAGTAAGATGCAAACCTAACATGCGTGATGAATGCATGTAGTATGCTAATCTCAGTTAAATGCAATCTAATAATCCTAGAAATGCTGGAGGTGTCAGGAAAGGGCAGAAAATAGGAAGTGGGTTCAGAATTAGTTGGTAAGGTAGGGAAAAGGTTCAAGGATAGTTGGATAAACTTCGATATAAGAAGGCATGTCAGGGACTAATCCTAGACTAATGAGGCTAACCTTACGAGGTTGCAGTATATCTATGGGCAAGAAAAGGTCCATGCTATGGAAGGATGGGTCAGTAATTTCTGGGAAGAGATCTTCAATAGGAATGGCAGGAAGGGATTCATCCTGAGGGCAATGGGTTAAGTAAGCCAAATCCTGAATAAAGTCTTCTTGTTCATGGAATTTAGGAATAGGCTCTACAATTAGATCCTTTTCTAGAGTTTCTTCAAGTAAAATCCTAGTATCATAGTTCTCTTCCTCTAATTGTTCTTCCACTATAGCTTTAGGTTGGATGTGGTCAAGGTCAACTAGCTCTAGGGTGGTTTCTACCTGGATATCTACTGGGTCACTAATTCTAGGTCTACTAAAGGTGTCTTCTCTTCTCCTTCATACTCATCCACTAGGCTCGCATCAGCTTCATACACTTCCACGTTAATGTAAGCCTTGTCAATCTCAGGAATGGTTGGAGATGGTCAGCTAGGGAAAAATTGGCTAGGTCCTAGTTTCTGATTATGGACACTAGTCCTATTAGGTTCAGGTTGCCTAAGGGGTAGTGGCTCACTACTAGGTTCATATTTAGGGGTAGTAATCCTATGGGGTTCAAGTTGACTAAGGGAAACTGACTAGTACTAGATTGATACCTAGGGGTTATGGGTTCTCTGGGTTCATAGGACAAGGGTGCAGATCTATGGTTCATGGAATTATAGGATCCGGGGTCATAGGATTTTGGGTCAGCTCTATGGTCAGGTTCTAAGGATGGATCATGGGATGGGGTCCTCCTAAGGTTGGGCTCCCTATATGGGTCAGGATATTGGGTTCTCCTAGGGTTGGACTCCCTATATGGGTCAAAGTATTGGGTTCTCCTGGGTTCAGTATCATAATAAGGGTCATGGTAAGGGGATCTTCTAGGTTCAGTATCATAATAAGGGTCATGGTAAGGGGTTCTTCTAGGTTCAGTGTTATAGTATGGGTCAGGCTGAGGGGCTCTCCTAGGTTCAACCTCTCAGTATGGATCAGGGTTTGGGGTCTTCCTATGTTGAGGATTGTAGTACAAGTCAGGATAAGGGGCTCTCTTAGGTTCGACCTCATGGTATAGATCTGGGTTTGGGGTCCTCTAGGTTGAGGGGACTGAGGATCTGGCTCAAACTGTGATCCATGGATTCTTCCTAGGGTCCCTACATGGCTAACTGATCAAACCTATTGGCAAGATGGTCAATTCTATTATAGGTTTTGGTACCAGACTGAGTTAACTGGGTCATCTGGGTAGTCATCTGGGTAGCCATCTGGGCCATTTGGTCAATAAGTGCTCAAATCCTAGCTTCCTGCTTATCCATGGGTTCAAGGAGATGGTGGATGAGATGGGGCTACCGATCTAATGCTCATGCAAGACTCGATCAAACCAACTATAGCTGGCTAGACCCAAAGTCGAAAACTAGATGCTCAATCAGGGTGGCAAACTAGCCTATAGTAACCCTGTACTCAGCCAGGCAGGTGTGAGGGGAGTGTTTGGTCCTTGATTGCCAATCCTAGACACCAATCAGAGATTGGCCAAGTAGGCGGACCATCACACAAGCCCTTCAGGATTGAATTCCTAAACCACCATTCTAGACACTAAGCACAAGGCACACACAGGTTAACTTGACACGGTGATCTAACATTAGCCCGAACCCGACCAGTTGGTGTCCCTAGCCCACTAGGGCAAATTAAGTCTAGTTAATTTTAGGTTAAGGCTTGGGACCGAATTCAAGGGATATGGTTTTGGGCTAAGGAGAGGTGATCAAATCCTCCCCCCATCTGATATAGCAAGAGTGCCCTTAAAAGTAAATTATGCAATGATGGCAGGCAGATGAGGATGCAAATTAGGGTTTATATATTTTTTTTGGTATTTTTGGAGAATATATTTTTTTTTAATTTTGATATTTTCTTAAATAGAAGAAAACTTGTAAATTATGGCCTAATATGCAGAAAATATACTAAAATTAAAAGATAGGCAAAAGATGCTAAACAAAACCCTAAAATTTCCAAACTTGTCTTGTTGAAAAAAAGTAGAGCCAAAAATTTACAGGTTGTAGTTTGGCTTGCAGAAACTTCACAGGCCGAAATAAAATCTGCAAAAATTATGAAAATTATTTTAAATTACGGTGAATCCAGAAAAAAAAATTTTATAATTTTTAGAGTTTTGATCAAGAAGAAATAATTAAATAACAGAGTATATATGAACTAAAAAATTACAGAAAACAAGCCCTAATCTAAGCTCTGATACCAAATGATGCGAGACTAAAATGCATGCAATTCTTTTTGTATTTTTTATGTGGGATTAGGTGATTAATTCCCGAATTTTAGATCAAAATTAGTTGTAGGGAAAGTTTTATGAATTTTTGAAGCCAAGCATGCAGATTAGAACCTAGAAAAGTACTAAAGAAGGATCGTCGGGACTGAGAAGCCTCGGTTAGGGCAAGTTCTCCTACAATATAAATACTGGAGGTAGAGGGGGTGTACCTGACAATGTCTGAAGCACCCGGTGAAGATCACAGTGAAGGGATCTCTCGTTCCTCGACGGATGCGGCCTGAAAAATCGAGCCAAAGACCCTCGTTACCGGGCTTTTTGCTCGGTGGTCCGATTGAGGCTGGCTGGAGTCGTTGGATTCGTAGGAACTCGGGGACCTACAAACGACCTGTCAGGGGTTAGAAAACTCAGAGAAAATCAAGAAAACAAAGGAAAATAGCAAAGGAAAGAAAGTTTGGAGGGGGCAAGAAGGATGGTTGGCGGCAAGAAGATGGTAGCAAACACCGGGAAGAAGAACTCTCAAACCCCTTATGCACACAGCAGGGTAATCACACAAACAATATACGAACTCAAGTTTATTCATATCAAAAATCGCCCTTCATACAAGAGGCTAGGGTCCTTTAAATAGACCCTTAATCTTGGGCTCCAAGTAAGGGCACATAAGTCTTTACATAAGAATCATTTTCCCTCTCAAACCTAGCTAGAAAATAAAGAAACATTAGGTAGAAAAATCCCTATAAATTCTCTTGACTTGGCCAACACTCCAAGGATGCCTACGGGGGCGTGCTGGGCTTCTAGGAGCAGCAAGAGGCCAGCCCAAAGGGGCTCGGGAGCATGGGTTTGGGCCTCTGGAAGCTGAGGTGGCCTGGTAGCCAGGTAGCAGGAATATTCCCTGGTATCTTGCTTCTTAGGAGCTTAGGCTTGGCGCCTGGGCTTGATTTCTTTGGGCTAGAATGCAGATGGACCTCTGGAATCATGGACGCCCTGGTCTATGAATATACTTTGGCATCTGGAAGGGAATTTGGGCATCTGCAACGAATCAGGGTTTTTGAATTTTCTTCCTAGGGTCTTTAAATCTTCAAGCTGGGTTGGACTTGGGCTCAACTTCCATGTCTTCAATCAGGTTGGACTTGGTCTTCACTTGATGATGTGGTCTTGAGTCTTCAATATGGTTGAACATGACTCAAAAAAAATAAAATTAGCTCGACATGAGCTGACTAACACTGGACTCAACTAGCTCAACATGAGCTGACTAGTACAGAACTGAAATAACAACTCTAAAGACTCAAATAACAACTAAAATGGACTTAGATGGGCCAGGCCCTTATTACAGATGGACTCATAAATTATTAAACAATTCACAGAGGGTTGAAAAGCCTCTGTCTTATTCTGGTGCCTCCGGTGTCCCCACCAATTCTCCCGGGGTGGGAGGAACTCGACCCTGTCGAGTGAAGATCAGACTGGCTCACATATCTCTCGAGAAGGTCTGGGTTGAGGCATTGCAAGTCCTCTCGAGAAATCCATGAATCATCCGACTCTAGCTGGCCTTGCCATCGGACCAGGAAGCATTGATAGTCACAGCCCCAGGTCGTGATGGCTTGATCATCCAGGATACGCTCGATCCGTTCTCCTCTCTCAGGCCAATTTGTTAGTGGACACTTTGGGTTAGGGTCACTCACAATGAAAAGGAATAGGTCCAAAGGCCTCACTAGGTATCGCTGCCGGTTCCCTATACTCAAACAGGTCTGTAATATTGAAGGTAGAACTAATGCCCAAATCCAAAGGCAAGTCTAACACCTAGGCATTTGATCCACCTTCTCTATCACTTTAAAAAGTCCGGCTCTACGAGCATGAAGCTTCTTTTAGGCCTAAGCCTAACGAAGATAGATCCACTACATCAAATTCTTTGGTCCATCTTCGGGAATTAGCCAGTTTGTTTAAAATTAGTGTAGATTGTGAACATGCTGGGCACATGCAGACTCCTAACAAATGATTCAAAGGACTCATACTGACACCTAACAAACTTGACTAAGCATTCCTATAGAAGGAAATTTTATTGAACTCTTTGGATCTAAACCTAACAGATTATAGGTTCCCTAAGTTTGATCCTAGCTTGACATGCACATGAAAATTTACAGTGAACTCCTAGCAAATTCCAAAAAGTGTGCCTTAAGTAAGATGCAAACCTAACATGCGTGATGAATGCATATAGTATGCTAATCTCTGTTAAATGCAATCTAATAATCCTAGAAATGCTGGAGGTGTCAGGAAAGGCAGAAAATAGGAAGTGGGTTCAGAATTAGTTTGGTAAGGTAGAAAAAAGGTTCAAGGTTAGTTGGATAAACTTCGATATAAGAAGGCATGTCAGGGACTAATCATAGACTAATGAGGCTAACCTGACGAGGTTGCGGTATATCAATGGGCAAGAAAAGGTCCATGCTATGGAAGGATGGGTCAGTAATTTCTAGGAAGAGATCTTCAATAAGAATGGCAGGAAGGGATTCATCCTGAGGGCAATGGGTTAAGTAAGCCAAATCCTGAATAAAGTCTTTTTGTTCTTGGAATTTAGGAATAGGCTCTACAATTAGATCCTTTTCTAGAGTTTCCTCAAGTAAAATCCTAGTATCATTGTTCTCTTCCTCTAATTGTTCTTCCATTATAGCTTTAGGTTGGATGTGGTCAAGGTCAACTAGCTCTAGGGTGGTTTTCACCTGGGTATCTACTGGGTCACAGGGCTAATAATTCTAGGTCTACTAAAGGTGTCTCCTCTTCTCCTTCCACACCTCACTAGGCTTGCATCAGCTTCTACACTTCATGTAATGTAAGCCTTGTCAATCTCATGAATGGTAGGAGGAGGTCGGCTAGGGCTAGGGCAAATTGGGCTAGGTCCAGTTTCTGATTATGGACACTAGTCCTAGTAGGTTCAGGTTGCCTAAGGGGTAGTGGCTCACTACTTGGTTCATATTTAGGGGTACTAATCCTATAGGGTTAAAGTTGACAAAGGGGAAACCTGACTAGTACTAGATTGATACCTCGGGGTTATGGGTTCTCTGGGCTCATAGGACAAGGGTGCAGATCTATGGGTCATGGAATTATAGGATCCGGGGTCATAGGATTTTGGGTCAGCTCTATGGTCAGGTTCTAAGGATGGATCTTGGTGAGGGGTCCTCCTAAGGTTGGGCTCCCTATATGGGTCAGGATATTGGGTTCTCCTAGGGTTGGTCTCCTATATGGGTCAGAGTATTGGGTTCTCCTGGGTTCATTATCATAATAAGGGTCATGGTAAGTGGTTCTTCTAGGTTCAGTATCATAATAAGGGTCATGGTAAGGGGTTCTTCTAGGTTCAGTATTATAGTATGGGTCAGGCTGAGGGGCTCTCCTAGGTTCAACATCTCGGTATGGATTAAGGTTTGGGGTCCTCCTAGGTTGAGGATTGTTAGTACGGGTCAGGATAAGGGGCTCTCCTAGGTTCGACCTCATGGTATAGATCAGGGTTTGGGGTCCTCCTAGGTTGAGGGGACTGAGGATCTGGCTCAAACTATGATCCATGGGTTCTTCCTAGGGTCCCTACATGGCCTTCTAATTGATCAAACCTATTGGCAAGATGGTCAATTCTATTGTTGGTTTGGGTACCAGATTGAGTTTACTAGGTCATCTGGGTAGTCATATGGGTAGCCATCTGGGCTATTTGGCTTATAAGGGCTTGAATCCTAGCTTCTTGCTTATCCATGTGTTCAGGGAGATGGTGGATGAGATGGGACTCCTGATCTAATGCTCATGCAAGACTCGATCAAACCAACTATAGCTGACTAGACCCAGAGTCCAAAACTAGATGCTCAATCAGGGTGGCAAACTAGCTTATAGTAACCCTGTACTTAGCCAGGCAGGTGTAAGGGGAGTGTTAGGTCCCTGATTGCCAATCCTAGACACCAATCAGAGATTGGCCAGGTAGGCGGACCAGCACACAAGCCCTTCGGGATTGAATCCCTAAACCACCGTTCTAGACACTAAGCTCATGTCAGCTTCATATATTTCCTCTTTAATGTCAGCTTTGTGAACCAATGAGATAGTAGGAGGGGTTGGCTAAAGAAATATTGACTAATGACTGGGGTGGGGGTGGGTTGACTAAGTGGTTCTTGACTTATACTATGTTGAACAATAGGTTCACACTCATCTTTATCTAACGCACCTAGGTGTAGGGTGCTGACTAGACACTAGCTAACAAAATGGCTTGGTTTGTGACATCTAAAACACACTCTCAGGAGATTGGAACTCCTCTGAACCTCTACAGACTTGCCTCTATCCGCTCTATGGGCCATAGTGTTACTGGGTTGGTTAGGTTCTGATCATGGGCTAGGGGCACTAGTATTAAAGGTTTTAGGTTGACAAAAGGGAAGTGGACTAACAATAGGCTCATATCTAGGGGTACTAATCCTATGGGATTCAAGTTGAATAAGGGATAGTGGGTTATGATCGGGTTCATATCAAGGGACTATGGGTTCCTGGTTATTGGTTTAGGTTATTTGATCAAATCTTTGATCTATTTCGTCGAATCTATGGTTCATTTGGTTTTGGGATTGGGTCAATTGGGTCATCTAGGTATTGGTTTGGTTAAGTTTATGGATCAATTGTTCATTCATGGTTCTTATGAGTGCTTCAAGACTGGACTCCATGGTTGAACTGGGTTGTGGTTTGGACTTTTGATACTGGGTTCCTAATCTACTGGTCATGCAACAAATGAAACAATCAAAATGAAATGATGAAACCATGAATGCAAAAGAGAAGGAAAAAGCTAGTGTAATCTATGGTTTCCTAGACCTAGAGCCAGAAACTGGATGGGTCAGCTCAACTTACACCTAACCTAATAGCTAATCCTTCCACTGTCCTGGTAGGGGGTGGGAGTGTGGGAGGCCCCCCCAACTTTTGCAGGGACCTAATTAAAAATCACAACACCACTGAGATCGTTTGACTCTGGACCCCCAGCCTTAGACACCAGCTTTCAATAATAGCTAAAGGGTTAAATGCACTAGTTGGCCCACACAGCTCGGACCCGGCCTGTTGGTGTCACCTAGCCTACTAGGATAAATTAAGTCTAATTAATTTTAATTAGGTTTGAGTTAAAATGCCAGGGGATTGTTTTGGACCCAGGACAGGTAATGACCTCCTGCCCTGATCTGAGAAAGTAAAATTGCCCTTAAGATTGATTTAATGAGATGATGAACACACTATGAAATTTCATGCAATCTAAAACACTATAGAAAATTAAAGAAATTTGTCTCTTTTATGAAGTTGCAGCTTAAATTTAAGTTGGTTAGGTTATTAAACAAAATTGGCCTAGGTTGGGAAGGGTTTGGTAGTTGATTAGGTTTATTTAGTGAGATATGCAGAAACTAAAATTAGGGTTTAGTTTGATGCAGAAGTTAGCATGGATTTCAATACATAAAAATTCTAAAAAATTTAAAGAAACACAAAACGACGTGTGATTATGATTCAGACCAAATTTCATGCAAAACAAAATGCTATGATGATGCAAAACCTAGGGTTCTAACAGGGTGTAGGAAAGAATAGAATTCAGGTTAGGGTTTCTAGGAAGCAGGTTTCCTTACTGTTTTTAGATTAAGAAAATCCAAAAAAATATTAGTAAAATAGAGGACGACTCAAGGGTTACTCAATCCAAAAATCAGATAAAAACAGTAACTCTAAGATGGGAACTCGGCCTAAACTTGGACTTCTAATGCAGAATAGGATGTAGAGATTTTCTAGGGTAAAACAAATAAGCATGAAAAAACTTTTACTGATAATAATAAATCATGAAAAAATTTCTAAAAATAATAAAAATTATGCAGGATCTAAAACAAGAAAATCAGAATTTTTTGTTCTACCTACATGTAGAAACAGGAAAAGCAACAGACCATGTATGGGAATGATAGGATGCAAAAACTAGCCCTAAACATGCTCTAATACCAAATTGATGTAGGACTATTCATGCATGCCAATTATTTTACATGTATTAAGAATTAAATTAGGAGTTAATATCCTGAATTTCAAGCTATGATTCGAAGTAGGGAATTCTATAGAAATTCTAGAAGTAGATGCATGCAGAAATAGATGCTACAAGAGAAGAAACATGACTCCCAAGGCTAAGAAGCCCTGGTTAGGACTAGCTATTCTGCAATACAGCTACCTGATGAGTCTAGGGGGTGAACCTGGTAGAGATTTGAAGATTGATCCATGAAGAGTTCGCTCTACGCTTGACGGGTGCAGCCTGGAAAACAAAGCTATCGACCTTGCGGATTCACGGCTTTCAATCTGGTGACCCGAAAGCTTGTCGATTGGAATCCTGGATTTGTGAACTCTGAGGGACCTGTAAATCACCATTCAAGGGTTAGAAAATAAAGAAGAAAAGGTTAAATTTCTAAAAGAAGAAGGGAAGGAAGGGAAGGAAGTGGGGTGACTAGGAAGATAAAGAGTCTGTCGGCTTGGAGGCAGGGCGCAGGGATCACACATGTACCCTAAGGGATCATACATATACCCTAAATCACGCAGAAAACTTCACACACAATTTTGAGGAACTCAAGAATAAGTCATTCATCAATAATCAGAAATAATACATGAGGGGGGGAAGGGGCCTTTATATAGGCAAACAACTTAGGGCATACAAGAGATTTTACATGTCTTCATTTTCCTTTACAAACTCTTCCACAAGTCCTCTCCCAAATAGGTTCAAATTTCTTCTCCTAACTTGAATTTCTCCTCTCCTCCTCTTGACTTGGTCTTCTCCTTCTCTTTGACTTGGTCCAAGGGGGATAATCATAGGGGGCACCATATGGAGGGTGACCATAAGGTGGGGCACCATATGAAGAACTTTGGGCTTTTGGGCTTTGGATGACCCACTTCAGTGCTAGGTTGGGTCTTTTATGGTTTCATCGGTTGTCCATATCCTCAGGTGGGCTGATGTACTTGTCATCCAGGTCTTCAATGATAGCTCCAAGAATCATTCTATGCTTTCCAATGGCACAAATATGTGGATGACTGGATTCCATGCAGTGGCTGTAGTATTATGCTGACTGGCTTCATAAGTGACATGAGTCTTCTTACTAAATTGGACAGGAATCAATATAAGACTTACAAAATTGGACTGAACGCATAAAACTCAAAACATACAGGACTCATAAGACTCACTAAGCATCCAAACTTGACTCGATACTCTAATTATAAGACTCAACTGTAGAAAGGCCCTAAACAGGACTCAGGGCCAAAATACAGACTCAAGTGTAACAAGGCCTGAAAAACAAACTCAAGGCCGAAATACTAAGCTCAAATGGCTAACATAGGCAAATTGTTGGACTCAAAGATAAAATTTGAATCATGGGTAGGGACTCAAAACTCAGGGACCTATAAAACTTGGGTTGACCTGATGTCCCCATCAATTATCCCGGGGTGGAAGGAACTCGATTCCATCAAGTAAGGGTCACTCTGGCTGTGGTATCATTCAAGAAGGTCTGTGTTGAGGCGCTGTAAGTCCACTCAAGTAATCCATGAATCATCGGATTCTGGTCGACCATGCCAACAGACCAGGTAGCAGTGATAACCACGGCCCCGGGTCTTGACAGCTTGATCGTCCAAGATATGCTCAATCCATTCACCTCTCTTAGGCCAATTTTTAAGTGGGCACTCTGGGTAGGTTCACTCTCAAAGGATGAAGTAGGTTCAAAACCTCACTAGAAATCACTATCGGTTCCTTATACTCAACCAAGTTAGCAATATTGAAGGTAGAGCTAATGTCAAAATCTGAGGGCTAATGTAGCATATAAGCATTGGATCCTACCTTCACTATCATTCGAAAGGATCCAGCTCTGTGATCATGAAGCTTCTTAACCTTAACAGAATCTCCTACATTAAACCTCTTGGCTCTCTTTTCGGGATTAGCCAGTTGATTCAAATTAATGCATAATGCAAATGATGCACCTGACTTGTACTGACACCTAACAAAATGCAGACTCAACTATGCATTCCTATTGAGAGGGACATTATTGGACTCTTTTGGGCCTAAACCTAATAGACTATAGGTTCTCTAGGTTTGACCCTGGTATGACATGCACATGAAAACTTACAATGTACTTCTAGTAAATGCCAGAGGGTATGCAAGAACTAAGATGCAAACTAACCTTTATGAATGTATGCAACATGCAAACTTCTATAAAATGCAATCAATATTGATAAAATAAGACAGTTTCAGAAAAAGATGGTAGAAAATAAGAAGTGGATTCAGGGTTAGTCTTGTAGGGTAGAAAGTAAGAAAAGGGTTCAGGATTGATTGGATAGAATATGATGTAAGAAGGGATGTCAGAGATTAGTCCTGAACTAATAACGTTGACCTTATGGGGATGATGTACATCTATTGAGTTTGTATAATGGAAGGATGGGTCACTAATTTTAGGGAAGAGATCTTCAATTAGGGTTAGTGGAGTGACTTCTTCCTGAGGGTGCTGATTTAAAGAGATCAGGTCTTTAATGAATTCTTTTGGTTCTTGAATCAAAGGACTAGACTCCATAATTGGGCTTTCTTTTTATGGTTCCTCAGGTAAGATCCTAATAGTAATATTCGGGTTCTCTTCCTCTAATTGGTCTTCCATTACAGGTTCAGTTTGGGTCGGGTCAGGGTCAACTAACTTTGGATTGGCTTTTACCTGGGTATCTACTTGGTTAGCAAATTCTTGGTTGGCTTCTACCTGGATATATACCTGGTCAACTAATTTTAGGTCTTCTATAGGTAACTCCTCTTCTTCTTCCTCATAATGTTCCACTAAGCTCATGTCAGCTTCATATACTTCCTCTTCAATGTCAGCTTTGTGAACCAATAGGATAATAGGAGGGGGTTGGCTAAAGAAATATTGACTAATGACTGGGGTGGGGGTGGGTTGACTAAGGGGTTCCTGACTAATACAATACTCAATAATAGGTTCAGACTCATCTTTATCTAACTCACCTAGGTGTAGGGTGTTGACTGGACACTAGCTAACAAAATGACCTGGTTTGTGACATCTAAAACACACTCTCAGGAGATTGGAACTCCTCTAAACCTCTACAGACTTGCCTCTATCTCGTCTATGGGCCATAGTGGTGCGGACACCAAAGGCACTAGAATAAGGCAGAGGCTTCTCAACCCTCTGTGGATCACTTAAATAACATTCGAGTCCACTGTAATAAAGCTTAGTCCAGCTGAGTTGTTTCATTTAAGTCTTGTAATTATTTAGCTCATGTTGAGCTAGTTCAGTCCAGTGTTAGTCAGCTCATGTCGAGCTAATTTTATTTTTTTGAGTCCTATTCAACCATATTGAAGACTCAAGACCACATCATACAAGTAAAGACCAAGTCCAATCAGATTGAAGACATGGAAGTATAGCACAAGTCCAACCCAGCTTGAAGATTTGAAGACCCCAGGAGGAAAATTCAGAAAACCCTGATTTCTTGCAGATGCCCTCCAGATGCCCAGATTCCCTTCCAGATGCCAAAGTATATTTATAGATAAGGTCATCCATGATTCCAGAGGTCCATCTGCATCCTAGCCCAAAGAAATCAAGCCCAGGTGCCAAGCCCAAGCCCCTAAGAAGCAAGATACCAGGGAATATTCCTGCTACTGGCTACCAGGCCCCCCAGCTTCCAGAGGCCCAAACCCATGCACCCAAGCCCCTTTGGCCGGCCTTTTTCTGCTCCTAGAAGCCCAACACGCCCCCCTAGGCGTCCTTGGAGTCTTGACCAAGTCAAGAAAATTTTTAGGGATTTTTCTACCTAATATTTCCTTATTTTCTAGCTAGGGTTTGAGAGGGAAAAGGATTCTATGTAAAGACTTATGCACCCTTACTTGGAGCCCAAGTTAAGAGTCTATTAAGGGACCCTAGCCTCTTGTATGAGGGAATTTTTGATGAATGAAAACCTTGAGTTCTTCTATTGAGTTGTGTGATACCCTGCTGTGTGCATAAAGGGGTTTGCGAGAGTTCTTCTTCCCAGTGCTGCAATCATCTTCCTGCTACCAACAAGCATCTCAGATCCCTGGACGCCCACTCTAAAGAAGCCTTCCCTTGCTGTTTTTCCTTTGTTTTCTTGTTCCTTTGTGAGTTTTCTAACCCCTGACAGGTCGTTTGCAGGTCCCCGAGTTCTTACGAATCCAACGACTCCAGCCAAGCCTCAATCGGATCACCGAGCAGAAAGCCGGGTATCCGCGGGTCTTTGGCTCGATTTTCCAGGCTGCATCCGTCGAGGAACGAGAGACCTTTTGCTGCGATCTTCACAGACATTGTCAGGTACACCCCTCTACCTCCAGTAGTTTTATTGTAGGAGAACTTGCCCTAACCGAGGCTTCTCAGCCCCGGCGATCCTTCTTTCTACTTTTCTAGGTCCTAATCTGCATGCTGATCTTCTAAAATTCATATAAAATTCCCTATAACTAATTTTAATCTGAAATTCGGGAATTAATCACCCAACCCCACATATAAAACATATAAAAAAAATTGCATGCATATTAGTTCCGCATCATTTGGTATCAGAGCTTAGATTAGGGCTTGTTTCTGCAATTTTTTAGTTCGTATATACTCTGTTATTTTAATTATTTCTCCTTGCTAAAAACTCCAAAAATTTTAAAATTTTCTTTTCTGGATTTACCATAATTCAAAGTAATTTTCAGAATTTTTACAGATTTTATTTCGGACTTTGAATTTTCTTCAAGCCGAAATACATCCTGCAAATTTTTACTCTGTTTTTTTTTCAGCAAGACAAGTTTGGAAGTTTTAGGTTTTTGTTTAGCAATTTTTGCATATCTTTTAATTTTAGTATATTTCATGCATATTAGGCCATAATTTGCAAGTTTTCTTCTATTTAATAAAATACAAAAAAAAAAAAAAAATTACATATTCTCCAAAAATACCAAAAACATCTAAACCCTAATTGCATCCTCATCTGCCTGCCATCATTGCATAATTTACTTTTAAGGGCATTCTTGCTATATCAGATAAGGGGAGGAGTTGATAACCTCTCCTTAGCCCAAAACCACATCCCTTGCATTCGGTCCCAAGCCTTAACCTAAAATTAATTAGACTTAATTTGCCCTAGTGGGCTAGGGACACCAACTGGTCGGGTCCGGACTAGTGTTAGATCACTGTGTTAAGTTAACTGTGTGTGCCTTGTGCTCAGTGTCTAGAACGGTGGTTTAGGGATTCAATCCCGAAGGGCTCGTGTGCTGGTCCGCCTACCTGGCCAATCTCTGATTGGTGTCTAGGATTGGCAATCAGGGACCTAACACTCCCTTACACCTGCCTGGCTGAGTACATGTTACTATAGGCTAGTTTGCCACCTTGATTGAGCATCTAGTTTGGACTCTAGGTCTAGTCAGCTATAGTCGGTCTGATCGAGTCTTGCATGAGCACTAGATCAGGAGTTTCATATCACCCACCTCCTTCACAAATGTCTGAACCCATGGAAAATTTACAAGCCCAAATAAAAGCCCTAGTTGATCAAATAGCCCAGATGGCTACCCAGATAACCCAGTTAACTCAGTCTGGTATTCAAACCAATGATAGAATTGACCATCTTGCCAGCAGGTTTGATCAGTAGAAGTCCGGGTAGGGACCCCAGGAAAAACCCAGGGTTCACAGTCTGAGCCAGATCCTAATTCCCCTCAACTAGGAGAACACCAAACCCTAATCCATACCCTGAGGTCGAACCTAGGAGAGCCCCTCATCCTGACCCATACTATAACCTCAGCCTAGGAGGACCCCGACCCTGACCCATACCAAGAGGTCGAACCTAGGAGAGCCCTCAACCTGACCCATACTACAATCCTGAGCCCAGGAGGACCCCGAACCCTGATCCATATCTTGAGGTTGAAACTAGAAGGGCTATCGTCCTGACCCAATCCCTGAAGTTCGTCATAGAAGGCCTAATCAGGATTTTGTAGACCAGGAGGACCGATCCTATAGACATGTCAAGCTTGATGCTCCAACTTTTGATGGTTGTCTAGATCCTAAGGTCTATATAGATTGGGAGGGAGAGATGGATCAATATTTTGAATGGTATGATATGACAGAGGAGCGTAAATTTAGGTTTGCTAAGCTTAAGTTGATTCGGGAAGCCAGGTTACATTGGGCTAGTGTTGAGAGAACCCTTAATCTAGGAGGGCATGATCCTATAACCACCTGGTGGGCCATGAAGGGTAAGCTTAGGACAAGATACGTTCCAGCTTCATATCGTAGTGGGTTACTAGATCAATGGCAACGATTTAATCAGGGTAACAAGAGCATAGATGAGTACATTGCAAAATTTGATGAGTATTCCATGCGATGTGATTTGAGAGAGTCTGAGGATGTTGTCTTATCTAGGTTTAGGGCTGGATTAAGAGATGACATTAAGAAAGAGCTCTACATGAGAGAGGTTAGAGACCTGGACCATGCTTACCAGATTGCTAGGGATCATGAACGTTTCCATAGGGCCCGTTTACTGTCGACCTGAGCCCACTAGATACCCTAGTCAGTATCCGGGAGCTAGCCAGCCCCTTCAGAGTCGACCCATACCCAGTCGACCCAGTCCTAGTCTACCAGGCCCAAACCAACCCAGTCCTAGTCAGCCAGGTCCGAGTCGACCCCAGCCTAGTAATTCTTTGGCCCGCAAGGATGATCGAGGAAAATCTCTAGAAGCTAATAAGGGTTACACTCCCCAGAAGACCTGTTTTAGATGTCATAAGATAGGCCACTTTATGAATCAATGTCCAGTTAGTGCTTTACATCTAGGTGAATTACAAGAAGAAGAGCTGAGTCTGTAGTCGAACCTGAGGGAGAAGTTTATGAGGCTGATAATCAATTAATAGAGGAGTACGAAGGTGAGAGGAGAAGAACCTGAGTTTGAGAACCAATTAGGAGTGGTTAGGTGCATCCTAGCCCAAAACCCAGTTAAGGAAGATTGGGCGTAGGACTAGCATCCTACAGACTTTTGTTAAGATAGGGGATAAGGTTCTTAAGATCATCATAGATAGTGGGAGTTGTGTCAATGCCATCTCTGCCAAGACAGTTAAATCTTTAGGATTGACCACAGTTCCTCATCCTAGCCCGTACAAAGTTTCTTGGGTAGATTCCACCTCCATCCAAATTCAAGTTAGGTGCCAAATCTTACTTAGATTGCAGACTTATGAGGAAAAGATTGGTGTGATGTTATCCCCATGGAAGTAAGTAGTATGATTTTAGGTCGACCTTGGGATTTGATCATGATGCAACCTTGTATGGTCGAACCAATGTTTGTACCTTCAACTACCATGGGAATAAGTTTGTTATCAATCCAGCTCCCCCTAGGGACCCAGTTAAGAGGAGTTCTAGTAGCCTTAAGGACAAGAAGAAACCTGGAAACCTGATTAAGGCTAGGGAGTTAGAACAGGAGATTGTTGATGGTAACCCTGTTTGGATCTTGACCTCCAAAGAAATATTAGAGCCAACCCAAAAGGAACACCCTAAAGAAATTGTTGAAACTCTGAAAGAATTCGAGGATGTCTTCCCTGAGGATTTACCTGATCAATTGCCACCCCTTAGGAACATCCAGCATGCAATAGACTTAGTTCCAGGAGCCACTTTACCAAACCTTCCTCACTATAGACTGAATCCCAGTGAGCATCAAGAATTACAGAGACAAGTGGGAGAATTACTTAGGAAGGGTTTCATTAGGGAGAGCCTGAGTCCATGTGCAGTCCCTGCTCTACTGACCCCTAAGAAGGATGGTACCTGGAGGATGTGTATAGATAGTAGAGCTATCAACAAAATAACTGTGAAATATAGGTTTCCCATCCCCAGTTGGATGATATGAGACATGATGGCCGGAGCCAGAATTTTCTCCAAGATAGACCTTAAGAGCGGCTATCATCAGGTGAGAATTAGACCTGGGGATGAGTGGAAAACTGCTTTCAAAACTAAGGATGGCCTGTTTGAGTGGGTTGTAATGCCCTTTGGACTTTCCAATGCACCAAGTACCTTTATGAGGATTATGACCCAGGTCCTGAGAGAGTTTACCGGAAAATTCGTTGTGGTCTACTTTGACGATATTCTGATTTATAGCAGAACCAAGAAGGACCACCTTAGTCATCTAAGACTGGTATGCCAAACCCTTAGGGAGAATAACCTCTATGCCAACTTTAAGAAGTGTGATTTCATGACACATAGGGTCATCTTCCTAGGTTTTGTTGTCACCCCTGAGGGAGTTTCTGCAGATCCTGAAAAGGTTAGGGCGATTGTTGAATGGCCTACACCCTCTAATGTCCATGATGTACGTAGTTTCCATGGCCTAGCAACCTTTTACAGGAGATTATTAGGGGTTTTAGCACAATCGTCGCACCTATCACCGATTGCATTAGGAAGGGTACATTGAGTGGACCAAAGCAGCTGATAAGGCCTTCCTAGAGCTAAAGGATAAGATGACCCATGCACCCATCCTTAGATTACCTGACTTTACTAAGGTGTTTGAGGTCTCTTGTGATGCCTCGGGAGTAGGATAGGTGGGGGTACTAGTCAAGAGAACCACCTGTAGCCTTCTTCAGTGAAAAGCTGAATGAGGCTAAACTTAAGTACTCTACCTATGACAAGGAATTTTATGCGGTAGTCCAGGCCCTTAGATATTGGAGACATTATTTACTCCCGCAGGAGTTTGTTTTATTTTCTGACCATGACGCACTCCGATTCCTGAACTCCCAAAAGAAACTGAACCCACGGCATGGTAAATGGATTGAGTACATTCAGACCTACACTTCGTCCTGAAGCACCGTGCCGGTACTGAAAATAAGGTAGCAGATGCCCTGAGCCGTAGGTCTTTACTATTGGGATCAGTTAGCACCCAAGTCATAGGGTTGATAGGTTAAAGGATGAATATGAAACCTGCCCAGACTTTGGAGGCATTTACCAGACCCTCAGGCTAGGACCATCCAATACCCATAGTGATTATACCCTTCAGGATGGTTACCTTTTCCAGAATATCGACTCTGTATACCCAAAACTTCCCTTAGAGAATTCCTAATCTGGGAAATACAAGCTGGAGGTTTAGCTGGTCATTTTGGTAGAAATAAGACGATCTTAGCAATAGAGGACCAGTTCTTTTGGCCAGGATTGAAAAGGCATGTTGCACGGATTGTAGCCAGATGTCGAACTTGTGCTGTTGCCAAACAGCAAAAGCAAAACACTGGTCTTACACACCTTTACCAGTGCCTGATCGCCCTTGGCAGGACCTAAGTATGGATTTCGTGCTAGGATTACCTAAGACCCAAAAGAAACATGACTCAATCTTTGTAGTGGTCGATAGGTTCTCTAAGATGGCTCACTTTATTCCCTGTTCCCAAACCTTTGACGCGTCTAGGATAGCCAAACTCTTCTTAGATCATGTGGTCAAACTCCATGGCCTACCCAAGACCATTATATCTGATAGGGATGTTAGGTTCACTAGTTATTTCTGGAAGACCTTATGGCACCTATTAGGGACCAAGCTTAAGTTTTCTACAGCCTACCACCCTCAAACAGATGGCCAAACTGAAGTAGTGAACCGAAGTTTAGGAAACCTCCTTAGATGCCTGGTAGGTGAACATGTTGGAACATGGGATTTGTTATTACCTAGAGCAGAGTTTGCCTACAACAGTTCAGTAAATAGGACAACGGGTAAGAGCCCTTTTGAGATAGTCCATGGGTACAAGCCTAATCGCCCATTGATTTGATTCCTTTACCTATTCATGCACGAGTCTCAGAGTCTGCAGAGTCATTTGCACAGCATATTAGAGACTTGCATAAAGACATTAACCAAAAGATAAACTTAAGCAATGAAACTTATAAAAATTGGTTATTCCCGAAGAAGGATCAAAGAATTTGATGTAGGGGATTCTGTCATGATTAGGCTTAGGCCTGAACGGTTCCCACCTGGGACTGTTAAGAAGCTTCATGCTCGGGGAGCCGGACCTTTTAAAGTATTAAAGAAGGTTGGATCAAATGCCTATGTGCTAGACTTGCCTTCGGATATGGGCATCAGTTCTACCTTCAATATTATAGACCTGGTTGAGTACAAGGAACCGGCAATGATACCCAGTGAGGCTTTTGGGCCTATCCCTTCTATTGAGAGTGATCCTTACCCAGAGTGTCCACCAATTAATTGGCCTGAGAGAGGAGAATGGATCGAGCGTATCCTGGATGATCAAGCCATTACGACCCGGGGCCGCGGTTATCAACGCTTCCTAGTCCGATGGCAAGGCCGGCCAGAGTCGGACGATTCGTGGATTTCTCGAGAGGACTTGCAACGCCTCACCCAGACCTCTTGAGAGATATGTGAGCCAATCTGATCTTCACTCGACAGGGTCGAGTCCTCCCACCCGGGAGAATTGGTGCGGACACCAAAGGCACTAGAATAAGGCAGAGGCTTCTCAACCCTCTGTGGATCACTAAATAACATTCGAGTCCACTGTAATAAAGCTTAGTCCAGCTGAGTTGTTTCATTTAAGTCTTGTAATTATTAGCTCATGTTGAGCTAGTTCAGTCAGTGTTAGTCAGCTCATGTCGAGCTAATTTTTTTTTTGAGTCCTATTCAACCATATTGAAGACTCAAGACCACATCATACAAGTAAAGACCAAGTCCAATCAGATTGAAGACATGGAAGTATAGCACAAGTCCAACCCAGCTTGAAGATTTGAAGACCCCAGGAGGAAAATTCAGAAAACCCTGATTTCTTGCAGATGCCCTCCAGATGCCAGATTCCCTTCCAGATGCCAAAGTATATTATAGATAAGGTCATCCATGATTCCAGAGGTCCATCTGCATCCTAGCCCAAAGAAATCAAGCCCAGGTGCCAAGCCCAAGCCCCTAAGAAGCAAGATACCAGGGAATATTCTGCTACCTGGCTACCAGGCACCCCAGCTTCCAGAGGCCCAAACCCATGCACCCAAGCCCCTTTGGGCCGGCCTTTTGCTGCTCCTAGAAGCCCAACACGCCCCCCTAGGCGTCCTTGGAGTCTTGACCAAGTCAAGAAAATTTTAGGGATTTTTCTACCTAATATTTCCTTATTTTCTAGCTAGGGTTTGAGAGGGAAAAGGATCTTATGTAAAGACTTATGTACCCTTACTTGGAGCCCAAGGTTAAGAGTCTATTTAAGGGACCCTAGCCTCTTGTATGAGGGAATTTTTGATGAATGAAAACCTTGAGTTCTTCTATTGAGTTGTGTGATACCCTGCTGTGTGCATAAAGGGGTTTGCGAGAGTTCTTCTTCCCAGTGCTGCAATCATCTTCCTGCTACCAACAAGCATCTCAGATCCCTGGACGCCCACTCTAAAAGAAGCCTTCCCTTGCTGTTTTTTCTTTGTTTTCTTGTTCCTTTGTGAGTTTTCTAACCCCTGACAGGTCGTTTGCAGGTCCCCGAGTTCCTACGAATCCAACGACTCCAGCCAAGCCTCAATCGGATCACCGAGCAGAAAGCGGGTATCCGGGGGTCTTTGGCTCGATTTCCAGGCCGCATCCGTCGAGGAACGAGAGACCCTTTTGCTGCGATCTTCACAGACGTTGTCAGGTACACCCCTCTACCTCTAGTAGTTTTATTGTAGGAGAACTTGCCCTAACCGAGGCTTCTCAGCCCCGGCGATCCTTCTTTCTACTTTTCTAGGTCCTAATCTGCATGCTGATCTTCTAAAATTCATATAAATTTCCTAAACTTATTTTAATCTGAAATTCGGGAATTAATCACCCAACCCCACATATAAAACATATAAAAAAAATTGCATGCATATTAGTTCCGCATCACATAGTGGTACTGGGTGGTTAGTATCTGATCCTAGGCTAGGTGCACTAGTCCTAAAGGGTTTAGGTTGACAAAAGGGAAGTGGACTAACACTACGCTCATAACTTTGGGTACTAATCCTATGGGGTTCAAGTCGACTAAGGGATAGTGCATTACAATTGGGTTCATATCTAGGGACTATGGGTTCCTGGTTATTGGTTTTGATTATTTGATCAAATCTTTGATCTATCTGGTCGAATCTATGGTTCATTTGGCTTTGGGATTGGATCAATTGGGTCATCTGGGTATTGGTTTGGTTAAGTTTATGGGTCAATGTTCATCATGGTTCTTATGAGTGCTTCAATACTAGACTCCATGGTTGAACTGGGATGTGGTTTGGACTTTTGATATTGGGTTCCTAATCTAGAGTAGGTCGTGGAACAAATCAAACAATCAAAATGAAATGATGCAACCAAGCATGCAAATCTAGGGTTTCCTAGACCTAGAGCCAGAAACTGGGTGGGTCAGCTCAACTTACACCTAACCTATAGCTAATCCTTCCACTGGCCAGGTAGTGGGTGGGAGTGTGGGAGTCCCCCCTGCTTTCACATGGACCCAATTAAAAATTACAACACCACTTAGGTTGTTTGACTCTAGACCCCCAGCCTTGACACCAGCTTTCTGTAATAGCTAGAGGGTTAAATGCACTAGTTGCCCACACAGCTCGGACATGGCCTGTTGGTTTCACCTAGCCCACAAGGACAAATTAAGTCTAATTAATTTAATTAGGTTTGGGTTAGAATGCAAGGGGGTGTTTTGGACCCAGGATAGGTAATGACCTCCTGCCCTGATCTGAGAAAGTAAAATTGCCTTTAAGATAGATTTAATGAGATGATAAACACACTATGAAACCTGATGCAATCTAAAACACTATAGAAAATAAAAGAAGTTTCATCTCTTTTATGAAGTTGCAGCTTAAATTTAAGTTGGTTAGGTTATCAAACAAAAATTGTCCTGGGTTGGGGGGTTTTGTAGTTGATTAGGTTTGGTTTAGTGAGATATGCAGAAAACTAAAATTAGGGTTTGGTTTGATGCAGAATTTAGCATGGATTTCAATACACAAAAATTCTAAAAAAAATTAAAGATCATATAATGACGTGCATTTATGATTTAGGCCAAATTTCATGCAAACAAAAATGCTATGTTGATGCAAAACCTAGGGTTTCTAACTAGGTGTAGGAAAGAATAGAATTCAGGTTAAGGTTTCTAGGAAGTAGGTTTACTTACTGTTTTTAGATTAAGAAAAATCAAAAGAAATATCAGTAAAATAAGGGACTACTCAAGGGTTACTCAATCCAAAAATCAGATAAAAACAGTAAGTCTAAGATGGGACCCTTAGGGTATATGTGTGATCCATGCACCCTACCTCCAAGCCAACAACCTCTTCATCTTCATAGCCGCCCCTCTTCCTTCCCTTCCTTCGCTTCTTCTTTCAGCAATTTAACCTTTTTGCTCATTATTTTTAACCTTGAATGGTGATTTATAGGTCCCTCAGAGTTCACGAATCCAGGATTCCAATCGACAAGCTTTCGGGTCACCAGATTGAAAGCCGCGAATCCACAAGGTCGATAGCTTTATTTTCCAGGTCGCATCCATCGAGCGTAGAGCGAACTCTTCATGGATCAATCTTCAAATCTCTACCAGGTACACACCCTAGATTCATTAGGTAGCTGTATTGTAGAAGAGCTTGTCCTAACCAGGGCTTCTTAGCCTTGGCGGTCCTGTTTTTTCACTTGTAGGATATATTTCTGCATGCATCTGCTTCTAGAATTTCTATGGAATTCTCTACTTCGAATCATGTCTTGAAATTTAGGATATAAACTCCTAATTTAATTCTTAATACATAAAAAATAATTGGCAAGCATGAATAGTCATGCATCAATTTGGTATTAGAGCATGTTTAGGGCTAGTTTCTGCATCCTATCATTCCCATAATGGTCTATTGTTTTTCCTGTTCTGTATGTAGGTAGATCAAAAAATTATGATTTTTCTTTTTCTAGATCCTCCAAAATTGTTATTCTTTTTAGAAATTTTTCTTGATTTATTTTTATCAGTAAAAATTATTTCATGCCTATTTATTTTGTCCTAGAAAATCTCTGCATCCTATTCTGCATTAGGAGTCCAAGTTTAGGTCATGTTTCCCATCTTAGAGTTACTGTTTTTATCTGATTTTTGGATTGAGTATCCCTTGTATCATCCTCTATTTACTGATATTTTTTTTGATTTTTTTTAATCTAAAAGCAGTAAGGAATCCTGCTTCCTAGAAATCCTAACCTAAATTCTATTCTTTCCCACACCCAATTAGAAACCCTGGGTTTGCATCATCATAGCATTTTTGTTTTGAATGAAATTTGGTCTGAATCATAAACGCACGTCATTATATGTTCTTTATTTTTTTTTAGAATTTTTGTGTATTGATATCCATGCTAAATTCTACATCAAACCAAACCCTAATTTTAGTTTTTGCATATCTCACTAGACTAAACCTAATCAACTACCAAACCCCTCCCAACCTAGGCCAATTTTGTTTGATAACCTAACCAACTTAAATTTAAGCTGCAACTTCATAAAAGAGATGAAACTTCTTTTACTTTCTATAGTGTTTTAGATTGCATCAGGTTTCATAGTGTGTTATCATCTCATTAAATCAATCTTAAGGGCAATTTTACTTTCTCAGATCAGGGCAGGAGGTCATTACCTATCCTGGGTCCAAAACAACCCCTTGCATTCTAACCCAAACCTAATTAAATTAATTAGACTTAATTTGTTCTAGTGGCTAGGTGACACCAACAGGTCGGGTCTGAGCTGTGTGGGCCAACTAGTGCAATTTAACCCTTTAGCTATTACTAAAAGCTGGTGTCTAAGGCTAGGGGTCCAGAGTCAAACGACCTAAGTGGTGTTGTGATTTTAATTTGGTCTCTAAAAGCAGGGGGGGCCTCTGTTGCCCAGGTGGCTACCCAAGTGGGGGGTTGAATTGGGAGTTTAAAATATTTAAGGCAAGTAGTGAACGATTCAAAATTGATGTGGAAATAAAGGGGGGCTAGGGGATGCTGGGATGGATGCTAGAATGGATGGATGCAAGGAATAAAGGGGGGCCTAGAGATGCTAGTGATGGTAAGGATGCTTACGATGCAAAGGAATTCTTTCTAGGGTTGATGAGTTTTTTTATGTTTCTTGTTGTTTTTTTTTTCTTAGGGTTTCGATTCCCGATCACAAGCAAAGGCAAGAAATACAAAAGATAAGTAATGGAAGCTTACACTAGCAGTTCAAAGCCCTAAAAGTGAGAACGAGAACATGACCACGGGATTAAGAAACCCCGGTAGGACTAGCTCGACATACAATACCTACTTAGGAGATAGAGAGAAAGCAAACCTCACACTTCTGAAGCGCTCGGTGCAGAGATCACTCAACTTGGTGGATGCAGCCTGGATGCCCGAGCAGTCGAACCCGTGGAAGCATTGGCTTTCGGTCGGGAGGTCACGATGGCAAAGCTAACTATCTCCGATGCCCGAGATGCCAGGGAGGACCTGTAGGCAAACAAAAGAAGGATCGGTGAGATGTGGAGATGCACGGAAAGGAACTGAGATTGAGTTGAGAAGGGGCTTCGAGCTCGGTGTCCGGCTGGATTTCGAAGTCAAAGTTGGGGATAACTTGGGGCCTCGCACCCCGCGACATCCCGGAGGATGAAGGATTGTGCCTCACACCATGCGACGTCTAGGAGGACGAAGGATTCGCGACGCCCTGGGACGACAGACAGGTAGCCTCACACCACTCGATGTCCTTGGTGACGAAGGCAACTCAACCTAGCCTAAGAGACAAGGTTGGAGGATAGAAACTCAAACTTTTTTTCATTAATCATTCAATATTTTTTACAATGGAGGTGGTTGGGTCCTTTAATAGGCACCCAAGGCCCATTTTGAAATTCAAATGCAAGAATACAAAATTTCTTCTTCTTTTTCTTGAATGGGCATGGCATGAAGCAAGGCTAGGAGGAGGGATCATGGCGCCTTGAAGTTGGAAGAATCTTCATTGTTTTGGAAAAAGACATGAAGAGGGGCTTGTAGCATGGCTTATGTTCTTCTTCCTTCCTTTGTTGCACACCATTTCTTGGTATAAGCTTGACATGGGGAGTGTTAGGTGGAGGCGCCAAGGATCTTGTCTATCCCTTCCAAAGAGGTTGAAGCAATTTGGGAAGAAGATTTGGATTGGAGGGCTTGATGCAAGGGATTTGAATTCCCCACTTCAACTCCCATTGACTTCCACCTCTGGCCGACCCACCCTTGCATGGCAATGAGCTTGATAGGGGGAGGGTAAAAAGGCTAGAGCCAAGTGAAGTGGTCCTCCCCATTGGGCATCCTTGCATGCCAAGTGTGCTGCCCACATGGCAAGATGTCATGGCACCATGTAGGATGCACAGGTGGGCCCTGAGCTGACTTGGCTTCTTTCCTTACTTGCTTCCAAGGAGACTAAATTTTAAGACCCACTCTTGCAATTGACCCATACTTCTAAGAGACTCAGACTGGACTCAATTTACGACTCAACTTAGTATAGGACTCAATTTGACCTAATTGGTCAAGGTACAGAATCAATTCAAGTAAAAGAGAATTACAAAATTGAGGCTTGAAGCCTTATTACAAGACACAAGAAGTGGAGCCCTAATCTGAGATCCACAAAGGGTTGAGGAGCCTATGTCGGATCCTGGTGCCCACACTAAAAATCTTTGCAAGTGGTAGGTGCTGTGATAGATATAAAATGCAGAAGCTAAACAGAGTAGAGAAAGCACAACACAAACACAAAATTTATAGCGGTTCGGAGCAACCCAGCTCCTACGTCACTACCCAAGATACCACCCAAAATCTTCACTATATTCATACCAAATATAGTAGGATTGTTTTACAAGATCACAATCCAAAACCTCTACACTTTGGTTTTACGGGATCACCAAAGAAAATCAAACACCCTTTGGTTTTAATAGGCTCACCAATGAAACCAAACTTGGTTTTCACAGGATCGCCAAAAACCTAACCCTTAGTTTTAACAAGGCTCACCAAGAACGTAATTTTTTTTTCAACCGGGCTCACCAATAACCAACAATTCAAAGATTGAATTGAAAATAGATGCACAATAAACGACAACTCAAGTTGTTTGAGTTGTTGCCAGTGCAGCTTGTCGGAAGTCCACTTGAATGCACTTGAATAAGCTTTAATTATTCAGTGGCTTCTTCTAAAAATGATTCAAGCTTCAGATCAGAGTTGTTGAAGGTTTGAATGCAGACTTGAATGCTCTTGTGCTCTTTTCTTCTGTGGTTGGTTGGATATTCAATGAACCCTCACTCTTTGAAGAACTCTCTTCTTGATTTCTTTAAGGTTGTTCAAATCCTTCAAATTTAAAGTTTCAATCATCCCAATGCAGTTCTAGCCATTGTAGACTATTGGGAAATGATTTATGACTATTAGAGTACTTTTTGGCATTCAAAAATAAATTCTGGAACTAGCCGTTAGATACCTGAAAGGTTTGTGGTATAAGGCTTGACATGGGGAGTGTTAGGTGGAGGCGCCCAAGGATCTTGTCTATCCCTTCCAAAGAGGTTGAAGCAATTTGGGAAGAAGATTTGATTGGAGGGCTTGATGCAAGGGATTTGAATTCCCCACTTCAACTCCCATTGACTTCCACCTTGGCCGACCACCCTTGCATGGCAATGAGCTTGATAGGGGGAGGGTAAAAAGGCTAGAGCCAAGTGAAGTGGTCCTCCCCATTGGGCATCCTTGCATGCCAAGTGTGCTGCCCACATGGCAAGATGTCATGGCACCATGTAGGATGCACAGGTGGGCCCTGAGCTGACTTGGCTTCTTTCCTTACTTGCTTCCAAGGAGACTAATTTTAAGACCCACTCTTGCAATTGACCCATACTTCTAAGAGACTCAGACTGGACTCAATTTACGACTCAACTTAGTATAGGACTCAATTTGACCTAATTGGTCAAGGTACAGACTCAATTCAAAGTAAAAGAGAATTACAAATTTGAGGCTTGAAGCCTTATTACAAGACACAAAGAAGTGGAGCCCTAATCTGAGATCCACAAGGGTTGAGGAGCCTATGTCGGATCCTGGTGCCCACACTAAAAATCCTTTGCAAGTGGTAGGTGCTGTGATAGAGTTATAAATGCAGAAGCTAAACAGAGTAGAGAAAGCACAACACAAACACAAAATTATAGCGGTTCGGAGCAACCCAGCTCCTACGTCCACTACCCAAGATACCACCCAAAATCTTCACTATATTCACCCAAATATAGTAGGATTGTTTTACAAGATCACAATCCAAAACCTCTACACTTTGGTTTTACGGGATCACCAAAGAAAATCAAACACCCTTTGGTTTTAATAGGCTCACCAATGAAACCAAACTTGGTTTTCACAGGATCGCCAAAACCTAACCCTTAGTTTTAACAAGGCTCACCAAGAACGTAATTGGTTTTCAACCGGGCTCACCAATAACCCAACAATTCAAAGATTGAATTGAAAATAGATGCAACAATAAACGACAAACTCAAGTTGTTGAGTTGTTGCCAGTGCAGCTTGTCGGAAGTCCACTTGAATGCACTTGAATAAGCTTTAATTATTTCAGTGGCTTCTTCTAAAAATGATTCAGCTTCAGATCAGAGTTGTTGAAGGTTTGAATGCAGACTTGAATGCTCTTGTGCTCTTTTTCTTGTGGTTGGTTGGATATTCAATGAAGCCCTCACTTCTTTGAAGAACTCTCTTCTTGATTTCTTTAAGGTTGTTCAAATCCTCAAATTTAAAGTCTTCCATCATCCCAATGCAGTTCTAGCCATTGTAGACTATTGGGAAATGATTTATGACTATTAGAGTACTTTTTGGCATTCAAAAATAAATTCTGGAACTAGCCGTTAGATACCTGAAAGCAACATTCAAGTCGGTTCAAATTCCTTCTAGTCGGCTCGGATCATTCGAGTCGATAGGTTGAGTCACCATTTCTTTAATGCAGTCAGCTCTCTATCTCAGAGCGTAGAATGTCACTCTGGATGAGTTGGCTCTTTGCAGCTCGGGTCGGCACGAACTTGAATCTTGAAAATCTTGAACTCGAGGAGTCGGCACTTTTCACCTTGGGTCGGCTCTTCTTCTCAGGTTCGAAAAACCTTAGTCTGGAAGAGTTGGCTCGATGCAGTTCGAGTCGGCTCACTTTTTCAGGCTTTTGAAATTAGGTCTGGCAGAGTCGGCTCTTTTTGGTTCGGGTCGGCTCGCCTGGCTATTCTCAGAAAACTTCAGGAGTTGGCTCGGACTGATTCCAGTCGACTTGGATTCACTAGAGTCGGCTCGCTTTCCATCGAGTCGGCCTGGATTGCTTCATTCCAGAATCCTTACTGCGTGCCAGTAAGCAGAGTCGGCTCTTTATCTCTTGGAGTCGGCTCGAGTGTCTTCTTCAAGACTTTTACAATTAAACTAAAAGAAACTCTCACCAACTCTTTTACAAATTCACACAAACCAACTCAAACTAAAGTTCATGGCACACACATACTCACAGAAGTAACCCTTTTACTTTATTTTTCTTAGCATTTTCATTGGGTTCTTCTTTACAAGAATATTTACAACACAACTCAAAAAAGAAAGTAGAAATGTAGGAGTTGAAGTTTGAACATGTTGTACATCCAACAAAAACTTGTCAAACACTTGAAGAGTTATCATAAATAAATATACGTGCTCCAATATTTGGTTATCATCAAAATCACTTGTGGGGTTAACAATCTCCCCCTTTTTGATGATGACAAAACACTGGGCATGAAAAATCTTTTACACTTTACATGTATAACAATATTTGAAACATAAATATTCACATGTCTCAGAGCTAATGGATTTTAAAGAGTATTAGAGCTCAAGAGATGATATCCCTATATATCATCAAAGTGTTAAACTTTTCATTCTTTAAAATGAACTATAATTAGCACCAATATGGAGTATTAGAGAGTTAAAATATGCAATTGTAATAAGAGCATTAAGATTAATTTGAATACAAATCAGATCAAAATTATCCAAGAGAATCTCCCCCTTTCTCTAGATTTTAAAGTAATTTAAGCAGTGCTGTTATTTTTGTGCTCCCCCTGTTTCATTGTTTTTATGCACTTCAAGAGTAGTTGGTAATAAGCTCAACCATATATCAGAAATTATTACCAATAAATTATTACCAACTTTTCTATTAGCTTAATCTCTCTCATTTCTCTGTAAGCTCTTTTTCTCATTTTTCATATTAGCCCATATTACTTTCTCCCCCTTTTTGTCAATCAATCAAAAGGGTGATTTCAAATAAAGCTCAGAATTTAAAATAGATTGAGAAAGTTTTTAATATTTGTTTGAGATAATTTCACATTCTCAAATTTAAAATTCTAATTAAAATTTTATTATAGTTGTAGTATAACAAATTCAATTGATAAACGGACAACTTTCATTTCATTAAAAAGTTTGCTAGATACAATAAGAAAGTACAATGTAACTTTAAAAGATAACAAGTGGAACAACGAAATTACATCCAAAAGACTAACCAAGCAATCTAATCTTCTTCTTCTTCCTCAGTTGAAGAAGAGGAGCCTACCTCTATAACTCTATCAGAGGTCTTAGTTTTTAGGGGTTTGAACCTTAAATCCCTGAATCTAGTTCTAACAATGGCTCTAAAAACTTTGGTCTTCATGGCTTTGGGTTCTTTCTTGGTCTTAGTGGGTTTAGGTGGATCAGATGAAGGAATAGGAGTGCCAAGTGACTCTTTGATGATCTGTTCAGGAGCACCTTCAATGGGAGCAGTTTCCTTCTAGGATTGCAGTAAAATGCTTCTGATTTCTTCCTTGAAATCTTTCATTTCTCTTTCCACTTTCTGCTGGTGAAGCTTTTGTTAATATTTTAATTCCTGCAATTTGATGTCAACTATTTTTCTGATTTCCTCAATTGCAGAATTCATATGATCAGTCTAAGAATTAGAGATATGTTCCATCTTTTGAAATATCAGAATTTTTAGGTTTGATGGAGTAACCATTGTTTCCTCAGTTCTTTCTTCATCAGTAGCTTCATCTTCATTAGAAAAGGTAGCAGCAACTTGACTAGGCATCTTCTTAATCCACTCTCCTTCTTATAACTTGTATCCTATTCTTTTAGAGAGTTGAAGGAGTAGATATCAAAGTGATGTCATGGCTTGCCTATCTCATTTGACAAGTCAACTCCTGCTTCTTCAAATAATAGAGTGAAGACCATACCGTAAGGTAGACTGGTTTTGACTTTTCATGCTTCATTAGTCATTTGGATCATCATTATATAGGGAAGGTTAAGAGGCTTTTCTTCAATCAAGTGTCCCATTATGATCATATCCTTCTCACTGACCCATTCAAAGCGGCCAGTTCTTGGAAGAAATATTCTACTGATCATAATATGTAGTAACCTCATTTCCTTTTACAGTAGATTTGCTTGAGCATGTCGGACTGTGCTAACTTCTTCCTTTTCCAAAATGAGTTTCAGAATATGTTCTTGACCGGTAAAGAAGTTCAGTAGCACCGTTCGTTTGCATGTGTAGTATTTTGCTCAATCTTTCTTCATCTATTACAATGATCTTCTCCTTGACTGTAGATTCCAAATGAAATTCTTTAATAATAATGTTCTCATAAAATGTCCGTACCAATGAAGGGTTGGTCAGTGTGTCTAAAGAACAGAAGTTCTTCCACCCTTGGCTTTCTATCCAGTGTCCGATTTTCATTCCCATTTCTTCTAGGAATGCAAAGTCAATCCTTCTTCCGCAGGTGACAGGTCGGTTGATCATTGACATGTTGTCCGGGAGGAGGAGTTCCTTCATCTTGTTGGACTGGAGCAGACCTTTTCTCTTTTCCTTTCTTTCTCTTACATCTATACTATGATCGCTTGATTCACCGAGTTGAAGAATTTTCTTCGCAGATCTTTGACGGCCATTATAGAGGAATTAAAGAATTTTAGGCTCTAAGGAATGATTTCAAGAAGGATGGTAATGTTTCCGAGAGAGGTGGAGTATGTTCAAAGAAAAGTGAGAGAGTGAAGTACTTAGAAAAGATAGATCAAACTTTCCTAAATAGCGATTTCCCGACTTTCGAGTTGGCTCGCTCAGCCCTAGAAACATCCGAGTCGTCTCAACCATAGCAAACTCAGAGCAATCAAAACATCGAGTCGGCTAAGCACAGACTTAGTCGGCTCGATTAGAGCAAGAGTATAATCCCCAGAGATTTGAGCAGGCTCGACCAGAGCAAAATTGCTCAAGTCTACTTGAACAGAAACTTTCCATATAAAATCAAATGATTTGGAAATTGAGTTCAATACAGAAACCTCAAGGAATGTTGTTCAAGAAATCATGAAAAATTGTATGAGGTTTTCTAGATAATTTTCCTTAGTTCTTAACAGAAATTAGGTTTAATAAATCTAGAAGGGATAACAAAGCCCTAATTCTCCTCTAAGCAACTAAAATCTATCCTGATTTAGTCGCTTGGTAAAGATGTCAGCTAGTTATTTTTCGGTTGGGATAAATTCTAGTTCTATGTCACCATTCAAAACATGGTCTCTAATGAAATGATGTCTAATTTCTATGTGCTTAGTCCTAGAATGCTGAATAAGATTTTTGGTTAAATTTATAGCACTTGTGTTATCACACTTAATAAGAATTTTGCATTGTGAAACACCAAAATCTTCAAGTTAGTGTTTAATAATCCATAACACTTATGCACAACAACTCCCTGCAGCAATATACTCTGCCTCAGCAGTAGAAAGTGCTACCGAGTTTTGTTTCTTGTAGTGCCATGAGATTAAATTCAACCCTAGAAATTAACAAGTATCGTTAGTGCCTTTTCTATCTACTTCACTACCAGCATAATCAGCATCAGAAAATCCAATTAAATTTAAAGATGATTCTTTTGAAAACCAAAGACCGAGATTACTTGTACCTTTCAAGTATCTTAATATTCTGTTAATAGCAAGCATATGTGTTTCTTTGGGATTACATTGAAATCTAGCACATACACATACACTATACAAGATACCTGGTCTACCTGCAGTTAAATATAATAAGGATCCATCATACCTCAATATAGCTTTTGGTTAACATTGGATCCACTTTCATCTTTATCCAATTTGCAGGATGGGCTCATCGGTGTATTCATTTGTTTGCTTGTCTCCACACCAAACTTCTTGATGATTTCTTTGGTGTATTTGGATTGGTTGATGAAGATCCCTTCCTTTGATTGTTTTACAAGAAGTCTGAGAAAGTAATTTAGTTCACTCATTAGGTTCATTTCAAATTCTCCCTGCATTAGCTTAGCAAATTCTTCACAAAAACATTCATTAGTTGCACTAAAAATGATATCATCAACATAAGTTTGTACAACTAATATATCACTATTTTTTTCTTAATGAAAAGAGTTTTATCAATATGTCCTCTTAAAAAATCATTTTCAATTAAGAAAGTGCTAAGTTTATCATACCAGGCTCTAGGGGCTTATTTCAAACTATATAAAGCTTTATTGAGTTTTAACACATGATTTGGAAAAGTATGATTTTCAAAACCTGGTGGTTGTTCTACAAAAACTTGTTCGGCAATAAAACCATTTAAAAATGCACATTTTCCATCCATTTGAAAAAGTTTGAAATTCATGTAGCAAGCAAATACAAGTAGTCCAATGGCTTCTAATATTGCTACAGATGCATAAGTTTCATCAAAATCTATACCTTCTTCTTGACTATATCTCTTGGCCACTAATCTAGCTTTTTCTCTAGTAACATTTCCTTGTTCATCTAATTTATTCTTATAGACCCATTTTGTTCCTATAATTGGGTGGTCTTTAGGTCTATCAACTAGTGTCAAAACCTTATTTCTTTCAAACTGGTTCAGTTCTTCATGCATGGCTAACATCCAGTTTGGATCATTTTCTGCTTCTTCTTCTAAGGTGTGAGGCTCTATTTAATATACAAAGGCCAGGTAATCATGTGCAATCCTATATGCAGACCTAGTCCTTATACTTTGAGAAGGATCATCAATGATTAATTCTTTAGGATGGGAAGTAGCATACCTCCATTCGGTTGGTAGATTGGTATGATCGTTACTTACCGTTTCTTCTCATTCTTCTATTGGTCTTTCTTGAATACTCATGTCTTCCATCTCCTTTCGAATGGTTCCTACATCATTATCAACACACTCATCTTTTCTAGATGGTGATTGGTTAGTTTCATCAAAAATGACATGCATTGACTCTTCAACATTAAGAGTCCTTTTATTAAAAATCCATATGCTTTGCTATGAAGTGAAAACCAAGAAAAATAGCTTCATCAGATTTAGCATCGAATTTTCCTAGATTATCCTTACCATTATTAAGTACAAAGCATTTGCATCCAAACACATGAAAATAATTTATATTAGATTTCTTTTCATTCCAAAGCTCATAAGGGGTTTTCTTCAAAATAAGACGGATTCAAATGCGGTTTAAAATATAACATGCAGTGTTCACCGCATCTGCCCAAAAGTACCTTGGAAGATTACCTTCACATAACATTGTTCTAGCCTTTTCTTCCAAAGTCCTATTCTTCCTCTCTAGAACACCATTTTGTTGTGATGTTCTAGGAGCGGAGAAGTTATGATCAATTGTGAAGTAGTTTTAAAGGTCTAGAAGTTGAAATCAGATTTTTGGATTTAAACCTCCCCCTAGTTTGTTTACCCGTTTGGCATGCATCACAAACATGATCAAAATCAACTTTAACTTAGGCATGCCTCTAACAAGATTTTTGAAAATTAATTTGGCATTTATATGCATGCTAGCATGATCCAATCGTCTATACCATAATAAGCAAGACTCCTTGATCTTAGCATTCATTGCAATTAAACTTGAGCTACTTGACATGGCAAGATCATTTAGATCTACCACATAAATATTTTCTAGTCTATGTCCAATGAATTTACTGCTAGAGTCAAGAGAGCTTGTTATTATACACAGAGATGATTCAAGGATAACTTTGAAGCCTTTATCACATAATTGACTAATACTCAATAAATTATGCTTTAATTTATCTACTAGCAGCACATCTTCAATAAAAGTACAGGGGGTTATTTTAATCTTAATGATTCTGATTATTTTTCCCTTGCCATTATCTCCAAATGTAACCATACCTCTTTCTTTCATTTATAGGGTGATAAATTGATCCTTGTCACCCATCATATGCCTTGAATAGCCACTGCCAAGATACCATTTTTTCTTTAATTTCTGGGCTGCAAGACATTCCTGTAAGAAAATCAAGGAGTGCTTTTAGGTACCCAAGCTAACTTGGGTCCTTTCAGGTTAGTTGAGGTGGTCCCTTTAGAAACCCAGATTTTTCTTGTATTATGGACATTTCTAATAGTATTGTAGTTGAAGGCTTTATGTCCTCTCTTTTTGCAAGCAAAACATTTAATTTTAGAATTTTGGAATGATTTTGACTTCAAAACTCTAGATGCAGAAGTAGCAGGTTTTGAAATGGAAATAGAGTCTTTTGTAACAAAGGTTTTATAGGAAGTAAACTTGGGAACAAAATCTTTTTGTCTTACAAAAGTAGTAGCTGAAACATAATTTAAATTTGAAGCATTAAAACCTATTCTAGCTTTGCTTCCAAAAATTCTTTGTTCTTTAAGAATTAACTCAAGCTTAGAAAGATAAAATTAATTTTTCAACAAGTGACTTGAGTTTTTCAACCTCCTTTTTCAGTTCATTATTTTCTTTTATCAAAACATTGTTTTTATCTTGAACTTCTCCATTTTCAATTTTCAAAACATTACATTTTTAGAAAAGGTATGAAATTCTTTTTGCAGTAATCTATTCTTTTCTAAACTTTCATTTTTCTCTTTGAGTAAAGAATCGTTGATATGCTTTAATGATTTAATCTTTAATCCTGCTTTTTTAAATTCAAATAGAAAATCATGGAATGCAAAATTTAATTCTTCAAAAGTAAATTCGATTTGAGCATCAGGGGAATTTACCTCATCCTCGAGACCCATTAGACATAGATTTGCTATTTTGATGGTCTCTTCTTCAGTTGAAGTGGAGTCTACACTATCTCTCCACGTGGCAACCATTGCTTTTTTTTTCTTCTTTCTGAAGAATTTCTTTAGTTGAGGACAATCCGGATGAATGTGCCCTGTTTTCTTACATTCATAGTAGGTGGGACTTGCTCCTTATCTTTATCTTTGTCCTTGTCCTTCTCTTTTGAATGCTCTCCTCGTTTATAGAATTTTATGTTGTATCTACCTTTCTTCTTTCCCATAAACTTTTTGAATCTCCTCACGACCATTGCAATGTCTTCATCTTCAGGATCATCTTCGGAGGAGGAGTCATCTTCAGTCTCTTCATCATCTTTTGATTCTAATACAGCCTTGAATGCAATTATCTTTTTCTTTTTCTGATCATCATCTGTTCTATGCTGTATGGCTAATTTGTGAGTGATGAGAGATCCCATTAATTCATCCATTGATAAGATGTTTAAATCTTTGGCTTCCTGAATGGCAGTGACTTTTGGATACCATTTGTTAGGAAGTGATCTCAAGATTTTTTTACTAAATCAGCATTTGAATATACCTTGCCAAGACTTTTCAAACCGTTAATATATCTGTAAATCTAGTGTACATGGCAAAAATACTTTCATTAGTCTCCATCTTAAACAATTCATAATTGCATACTAAAAGATTTATCTTTGAGGTTTTCACTTGTGAAGTTCCTTCGTGGGTCACCTCAAGTTTATCCCAAATTTCCTTCGCTGAGGAGCAAATGGAAATTCGATTAAACTCGTTCGAATCCAAAGCATAGTAAAGCAAGTTCATGGCTTTGGCATTCAATTCCCCTTGTTTCATGTCGTGTTCATCCCAGTCCTCTTCAGGCTTAGGGACATCCATGCCATCAACTTTGATCATGGGAATACTTGGCCTTTTATGAATGACCTTCCAAAATTGAAAATTAATAGCTTGAATATAGATTTTCATTCGTGCCTTCCAATATGCATAATTTGTGCCTATGAATAGTGGAGGTCTATTAGTTGACTGGCCTTCCACCAAGGACGTACTCATTGGATGAGCCATCAATCTTTACTCTTAATGTATCCAGAGACACTGCTCTGATACCAGTTATTGCCCAGGTGGCTACCTAAGAGGAGAGGTGAATTGGAAGTTTAAAAAATTTAAAGCAAGTAGTGAGCAATTCAAAATCATTTGCAAGTGGTAGGTGCTGTGATAGAGTTATAAAATACAGAAGCTAAATAGAGTAGATAAAGTACAATACAAATATACTAAATTTATAGTTGTACGGAGCAACCCAGCTCCTACATCTACTACCCAAGATACCACTCGGGATTTCCACTATATTCACACTCGAATACAGTAGGATTGTTTTACAGGATCACTATCCAAAACTTTTACACTTTGGTTTTATGGATCACCAAAGAAAACCCAACACCCTTAGGTTTTAACAGGCTCACCAAAGAAACCCAACTTGGTTTTCCCACGATCACCAAGAACCTAACCCTTGGTTTTAACAAGGCTCGCCAAGAACCTAATTGGTTTTTCAATTGGGCTCACCAATAATCCAACAATTCAAAGATTGAATTGAAAATAGATGCAACAATAAATGACAAACTCACGTTGTCGAATTGTTGCCAATGCAGCTTGTTGGAAGTCCACTTGAATGTACTTGAATAAGCTTTAATTACTTTAGTGGCTTCTTCCAAAAATGATTCAAGCTTCAGATCAGAGCTGTTGAAGGCTTGAATGCAGACTTGAATGCTCTTATGCTCTTTTTCTTGTGGTTGGTTGGATATTCAATGAAGCTCTCACTTCTTTGAAGAACTCTCTTCTTGATTTCTTTAAGGTAGTTCAAATCTTTCAAATTTAAAGTCTTCCATCATCCTAAGGCAGTTCTAGCCATTGTAGATCATTAGGGAATGATTTGTGACCATTGGAGCACTTTTTGGCATTCAAAAATAAATTCTAGAACTAAACGTTAGATACCTGAAAGCGACATTCGAGTCGGCTCGGATTCCTTCGAGTCGGCTCGGACCCTTCGACTCGATAGGTCGAGTCATCATTTCTTCAATACAGTCAGCTTTTTATCTCAGGGTGCAGAATGTCACTCTGGACGAGTCGGCTCATTGTAGCTCGGGTCGGCTCGAACTTGAATCTTGAAAATCTTGAGGTCGAGGAGTCGGCTCTTTTCACCTTAAGTTGCCTCTTCTTCTCAGGTTTGAAAAACCTTACTCTGGAAGAGTAGACTCGATACAGTTCGGGTCAGCTCGATTTCTCAGGATTTTGAAATTAGGTCTGGCAGAGTCAGCTTTTTTTGGTTCGGGTCGGCTCGCCTAGCTGTTCTCAGAAAGCTTCAGGAGATAGACTCTGGAGGAGTCTGCTCGGACTGATTCCAGTCGACTCAGATTCACTAGAGTCAGCTCGCTTTCCATCGAGTCGGCTCGGATTGCTTCGTTCCAGAATCCTTACTGCGTGCCAGAAAGCAGAGTCGGTTCTTCATCTCTGGGGTCGGCTCGAGTGTCTTCTTCAGGACTTTCAATTAAACTAAAAGAAAAGTCTCACCAACTCTTTTACAAATTCACACAAACCAACTCAAACTAAAATTCATGGCACAGACATACTCTCAGAAGTAACCCTTTTTACTTGATTTTTCTTAGCATTTTGAATGGGTTCTTCTTTACAAGAATATTTACAACACAACTCAAACAAGAAAGTGGAAATGTAGGAGTTGAAGTTTGAATATGTTGTACATCCTACAAAAACTTGTCAAACACTTGAAGAGTTGTCAGACATAAATATGCATGCTCCAATGTTTGGTTATCATCAAAATCACTTATGGGGTCGACAACCTCCCACACTCTCACCCCCTACCTGGCCTGTGGAAGGATTAGCTATTGGGTTAGGTATAAGTTGAGCTCACCCACCCAGTTTCTAGCTCTAGGTCCAGGAAACCCTAGATTACACTAGCTTTTTCATTCTCTTTTGAATGCTTGGTTGCATCATTTCATTTTGATTGTTTGATTTGTTGAATGACCACTAGATTAGGAACCCAATATCAAAAGTCCAAACCACAGCCCAGTTCAACCATGGAGTCCAATCTTGAAGAACTCATAAGAACCATGAATGAACAATTAAACCATAAACTTAACCAAACCAATACCTAGATGACCCAATTGACCCAATCCCAAAACCAAATGAACCATAGATTTGACCAAATAGATCAAAGATTTGATCAAATAACCCAAACCAATAACCAGGAACCCATACTCCCTAGATATGAACCCAATCATAACCCGCTATCCCTATGTCGACTTGAACCCCATAGGATTAGTACCCATAGATATGAGCCTAGTGTAAGCCCACTTCCTTTTTGTCAACCTAAACCCTTTAGGACTAGTGACCCTTGCCAAGGATCATATCCTAACCAACCTAGTACCACGATGGCCCATAGAGGGGATAGAGGCAAGTCTGTAGAGGAATAGAGGAGTTCCAATCTCCCGAGAGTGTGTTTTAGATATTGGAAACAAGGCCATTTTGTTAGCCAGTGTCCAGTCAGCACCCTACACCTAGGTGAGTTAGATAAAGATGAGTCTAAACCTATTGTTGAGCATAGTATCAGTCAGGAATCCCTTAGTCAACCCACCCCCCCCCAGTCATTAGTCAATATTTCTTTAGCCAACCCCCTCCTACTACCCCATTGGTTCACAAAGCTGACATTGAAGAGGAAGTATATGAAGCTGACATGAGCTTAATGGAATAGTATGAGGAAGAAGAAGAGGAGTTACCTATAGAAGACCTAGAATTAGTTGACCAGGTATATACCTAGGTAGAAGCCAACCTAGAATTTGGTGACCCAGTAGATACCCAGGTAAAAGCCAATCTAAAGTTAGTTGACCCAGACCCCACCCAAACTGAACCTGTAATAAAAGACCAATTAAAGGAAGTGAACCGAGATATTACTATTAGGATCTTACTTGAGGAGCCACTAGAAGAAAGTCCAATTATAGAGTCTAGTCCTTTGATTCAAGAACCAAAAGAATTTATTAAAGACCTGATCTCTTTAAATCGGCACACTCAGGATGAAGTCACTCCATTAACCCTAATTGAAGATCTCTTTCCTAAAATTAGTGACCCATCCTTCCATTATACAAATCCAGTAGATGTACATCAACCCATAAGGTCAACCTTATTAGTCTAGGACTAATCTCTGACATCCCTTCTTACATCCTATTCTATCCAATCAACCCTGAACCCTTTTCTTACTTTCTACCCTACCAGACTAATCCTGAACCCACTTCTTATTTTCTACCTTTTTTTTGAAACTTCTCCAAATTTTCTCATTATTAGATTGCATTTTATAGAAGTTTGCATGTTGCATACATTCATTGTACATGTTAGGTTTGCATCTTACTTCTTGCATACACTCTGGCATTTACTAGAAGTTCATTGTAAGTTTTCATGTGCATGTCAAACCATGGTCAAACCTAGAGAACCTATAGTCTATTAGGTTTAGGCCCATAAGAGTCCAATAAAGTCTCTCTCAATAGGAATGCATAGTTGAGTCTGCATTTTGTTAGGTGTCAGTACAAGTCTAGTGCATCATCGCATTAAGCATTAATTTTGAATCAACAGGCTAATTCCCGAAAAGAGAGCCAAGAGATTTAATGTAGGAGATTTTGTTATAGTTAAGAAGATTCATGCTCGCAGAGCTGGACCCTTTCGAGTGATAGAGAAGGTAGGATCCAATACTTATATGCTATATCAGCCCTCGGATTTTGACATTAGCTCTATCTTCAATATTGCTAACTTGGTTGAGTAAGGGAACCGATAGTGATTTCTGGTGAGGTTTTGAACCTACTTCATCCTTTGAGAGCAAACCTAACCCAGAGTGCCCACTTATAAATTGTCCTGAGAGAGGTGAACGGATCGAGCATATCCTGGATGATCAAGTTTTCAGGACCCGGGGTCGCAGTTATCTATGCTGCCTCGTCTGTTGGCATTGTTGACCAAAATCTAACGATTCATGGATTACTTGAGAGGACTTACAGTGCCTCAACCCAGACCTACTTGAATGATACCAGAGCCAGAGTGACCCTTACTCGACGTAGTCGACTTCCTTCCACCACGGGAGAATTGATAGGGATATCAGGTCAACCCTAGTTTACTATGGGTCCCAAAGTTATGAGTCCCTAGCCATGATGCAAATTTTATCTTTGAGTCCAATAATTTACCTATGTTAGCTATTTGAGTTTTGTATTTGGGCCTTTAATTTTTTTTCAGGCCTTGTTACACTTGTGTCTGTATTTTGGCCCCTGAGTCCTGTTTAGGGCCTTTCTACAGTTAAGTCCTCTATTAGAGTATTGAGTCAAGTTTTGAATGCTTAGTGAGTCTTATGATTCCTGTAAGTTTTGAGTTTTATGCATTCAGTCCAATTTTGTAAGTCTTATATTGAGTCCAGTCCAATTTTGTAAGAAGACTCAAGTCACTTACGAAGCCAGTCAGCATAATACTACAACCACTGCATGGAATCAGTCATCCACATAATTGTGCCACTTAGAAAGCAAGAAGGATTCTTGGAGCTATCATTGAAGACCTGGATGACAAGTACGTTAGACACCTCATGAGGAGATGGACAACCGGAAGAAATCTTAAAAGCCTAACCAGCACTAAAGTGGGTCGTCCAAAGAGCCCAAAATCCCAAAGTTCTTCATATGGCACCCCACCTTATGATCACCCTCCATATGGCACCCCTTTATGATTCCCCCCTTGGACCAAGTCAAAGAGAAGGAGAAGACCAAGTCAAAGAGGAGGAGAGGAGAAATTCCTAGTTGGGAGAAGAAATTTTAACCTATTTGGGAGTGGACTTGTGGAAGAGTTGTAAAGGAAAAGGAATACCATATAAAATCTCTTGTATGCCGAAACTTGTATGCCTATATAAAGGCCCCTCCCCCCCTCATGTATTATTACTGATTATAGATGAATGAATCATTCTTGAGTTCCTCAAAATTGTGTAAAGTTTTCTGTGTGATTTAGGATATCTGTATGAACCCTTAGGGTATCTGTGTGATCCCTGCGCCCTACCTCCAAGCTGACAGCCTCTTCATCTGCCTAGCCACCCCTCTTCCTTCCCTTCCTTCCCTTCTTCTTTCAATGATTTAACCTTTTTTCTTCTTTATTTTCTAACCCTTGAATGGTGATTTATAGGTCCCTCAGAGTTCACGAATCCAGGATTCCAATCGACAAGCTTTAGGGTCACCGGATTGAAGCCATGAATCCACAAGGTCGATAGCTTCGTTTTCCAGGCTGCATCCATCGAGTGTAGAGCGAACTCTTCATGGATCAATCTTCAAATCTCTACCAGGTACCCCCCCTAGACTCATCGGTAGCTGTATTGTAGAAGAGCTAGTCCTTACCAGGGCTTCTTAACATTAGCGGTCCTGTTTCTTCACTTGTAGGATCTATTTCTGCATGCATCTGCTTCTAGAATTTCTATAGAATTCCCTACTTCAAATCATGGCTTAAAATTTGGGATATAAACTCCTAATTTAATTATTAATACATGAAAAGTAATTGGCAGGAATGAATAGTCCCGCATCAATTTGGTATTAGAGCATGTTTAGGGCTAGTTTCTGCATCCTGTGATTCCCATACAAGGTCTGTTGTTTTTCATGTTTCTATATGTAGGATATTCAAAAAATTCTAATATTTCTATTTTTAGATCTGCATAATTGTTAGTATTTAGAAGTTTTTTCATGTTTTATTTTATCAGTAAAAGTTTTTTCATGCCTATTTGTTTGCCCTAGAAAATCTCTGCATCCTATTCTGCATTAGGAGTCCAAGTTTAGGCTTCACAGATACCCTAAATCACATAGAAAACATCACACACAATTTTAAGGAACTCAAGAATAATTCATTCATCAATAATCAACAATAATACATGAGGGGGGAAGGGGCTTTTATATAGGCATACAAGTTAGGGCATATAAGAGATTTTACATGGTCTTTCTTTTCCTTTACAAACTTTTCCACAAGTCCTCTCCCAAATAGGTTCAAATTTCTTCTCCCTACTAGGAATTTCTCCTCTCCTCCTCTTTGACTTGGTCTTCTCCTTCTCTTTGACTTGGTCCATCGGGGGTAATCATAAGGGGGCGCCATATGGAGGTGACCATAAGGTAGGGTGCCATATGAAGAACTTGGGCTTTTGGGCTTTGGGCGGCCCCCTTCAGTGCTGGGTTGGGTCTTTTAGGTTTCTTTCGGTTGTCCATCTCCTCATGGTGGGTTGATGTACTTGTCATCCAGGTCTTTAATGATAGCTCCAAGAATCCTTCTATGCTTTCCAAGTGGCACAATTATGTGGATGACTGGATTCCATGCAATGGTTGTAGTATTATGCTGATTGCTTCATAAGTGACTTAAGTCTTCTGACAATACTGGACTGGACTCAATATAATTCTTACAAAATTAGACTGAATGCATAAAACTCAAACTTACAGGACTCATAAGACTCACTAAGCATCCAAAACTTGACTCAATACTCTAATTATAGGACTCAACTGTAGAAAGGCCCTAAACAGGACTCAGGGGCCAAAATATAGAATCAAGTGTAACAAGGCCTGAAAAACAAACTCAAGGTCCAAATACAAAACTCAAATGGCAAACATAGGCAAATTATTAGACTCAAAGACAAAATTTGCATCATGGCTAAGGACTCAAAACTCAGGAACCCATAGTAAACTAGGGTTGACCTGATGTCCCCATCAATTCTCCAGGATGGAAGGAACTCTACTCCATCGAGTAAGGGTCACTCTGGCTATGGTATCATTTAAGGAGGACTGGGTTGAGGCACTATAAGTCCTCTCAAGTAATCTACGAATCGTCGGATTCTAGTCGACCATGAGAGCAGACCACGTAGCATTGATAACCGTGGCCCTGGGTCATGATCGCTTGATCGTCCAGGATATGCTCGATCTGTTCACCTCTCTCAGGCTAAATTATAAGTGGACACGCTGGGTTAGGTTCGCTCTAAAAGGATGGAGTAGGTTCAAAACCTCACTAGAAATCACTACCGGTTCCCTATACTCAACCAAGTTAGCAATATTGAAGGTAGAGCTAATGTTAAAATCCGAGGGCTGATATAGCATATAAGCATTAGATCCTACCTTCTCTATCACTCGAAAGGGTCTAGCTCTACGAGCATGAAGTTTCTTAACCATAATAGAATTTCCTACATTAAGTCTCTTGGCTCTCTTTTTGGGAATTAGCCAGATGATTCAAAATTAATGATTAATGCGAATATGCACCTGACTTGTACTGACACCTAACAAAATGTAGACTCAACTATGCATTCCTATTGAGAGGTACTTTATTGGACTCTTCTGGGCCTAAACCTATAGACTATAGGTTCTCTAGGTTTGACCCTAGTTTGACATGCACATGAAAAATTACAATGAACTTCTAGTAAATGCCAGTGGGTATGCAAGAAGTAAGATGCAAACCTAACATGTACAATGAATATATGTAACATGCAAACTCTATAAAATGCAATCTAATAATTAGAAAATTAGGAGAAGTTTTAGAAAAGGTAGAGCATAAGAAGTGGGTTCAGGGTTATTTTGGTAGGGTAGAAAGTAAGAAAAGGGTTCAAGGTTGATTGGATAGAATAGGATGTAAGAAGGGATGTCAGAGATTAGTCTTAGACTAATAAGGTTGACCTTATGGTGTTGATGTACATCTACTGGGTTTGTATAATGGAAGGATGGGTCACTAATTTCAGGAAAGAGATCTTCAATTAGGGTTAATGGAGTGACTTCATCCTGAGGTCTTTAATGAATTCTTTTGGTTCTTGAATCAAAGGACTAGACTCTACAATTGGGTTTTCTTCTAGTGGCTCCTTAGGTAAGATCCTAATAGTAATATCTGAATTCTCTTCCTCTAATTGGTCTTCCATTACAGGTTCAGTTTGGTGGAGTTAGGGTCAACTAACACTGGAGTGGCTTTTACCTGGGTATCTACTGGGTCAGCAAATTCTATGTTGGCTTCTACCTGGGTATAGACCTGGTCAACTAATTTTAGGACTTCTATAGGTACTGATAGAAAAGTTCCCTAAGAGCCAATCATTATGAGGGCCTTTTTGTAAACTTTCAACTCTTGTATGACATATTTTCATATTAATAACATGTGATCATCTATACTGCTGTATCATTTTCTGATGATTATGATGAACCCCATAGAATAGAGAAACAGAATTAGGGTTATGGTAAAATACAGTGAGACCTAATTCCTATAAACCCAATCTAGAATGTTCCTAGTCGTTGGACCATCGATCGCGGATCGATGAATCCGGAAAGACTAGCTTATCCTATGTATGCTCAGTTGATGAGGGTGGTTGATCTCACAACCCCATGTGTAGAGTCACTAATACAAGGATAAGGTGCTCATCAGAGTATGAGTACACTGGAACTGATCTGCACCTGGACTATCTTATGGAAGTCTTACAACTTGTCAAAAGATAGATTCCAGAGTAGAAGTTATGCATGTGATCTTTAGACCTGAGGTCACCATGATTCCTTGTGCACACTAAGCCATATATTGGTTCATACTCATTCATGGCATTGCTACATGTACGGAGTGTTCTGGGTATGGTGGAAGGTGTATGAAGGATGTGAGTGGACCAACAAGGAATCGATCATTCCTAGTTAGAGGAATTATGATCCCATGCAATCTCTTCGATAAGAGACTCAAGGAGCCTTTTTATAAAGCAGGATGAGATTAGTGGAATCTAATCACTCATCAACTATGTCCTCATGATCGAGCTAAGATTCGATATGATTAAGTGTTAGGGTTTTACATCTATCCATACCTTTCACTTAATCGGGATAATGGGGGATCGAAAGATTGAATTGCACGGTAACTTACTACTGAAAGGTATTTTGTTATTTTCCATCAAATTCCTCTCTTCCAGGTAGGCATGAAACATTTCTAGACATCAATCTTGTCTTGTAGGTTTTCATAATTAATTGATTTGGTTTCATGAGTCAATTCAATTGTGATTCGAATTGGACAATTAGGTGACTAATTTGACCTAATTTCAATCGAGTTTGATCGATCATCGGCTCAAACCTAAACCTACTGCTACTAGATGTGGAACCCAATGGGTCACATACAATCGAGACTTGCCAAGGAAGTCATTCATGATTTAATTAGGGTCATAGGATCCTAATTAGTTAGCCAGATGACATACTAGCATATGTAGGCTAACCTATTCCTACCCAATTGGATTGGATTCGGTGCTTGCTAATTAGGATAACCTAATTATGGGAACCTAAATTAGGTTGAGTCCTAAGTGAGGGGCTAGCCAAATCAGAGCTTGATCTAATTTTTAATTTGGCGTAAGGGCATTTATTTAGGTGCCATATATGAAGAGTCCCAATGGCATGGGACTCTTGGTACCTAAATGATACCTTAACTTAAAAAAGGCACAAAATGAGCTATGGACACTCTGATTTGAAAACAAATTATATAGTCAGAAAGCTTATTAAATGGTTTTCCAATGACACCCATATTGCATATATTTCATAGATTAAATATGCTGCTTTGGGTGGAGAGAGAAGTGGAAAAGGAAAGTGGCACCCTTTTGGCACAACCCAGGAGAAGTATGGCACGCGCAGAAGGACAAAGAGTCCTTCTGCAGATGAAACTCTGGGAGTCATCAAAGTGGTGCCTCTTCACTTTATCCCCACACCTATTGGAGAGGATTGACCTGTCAAAGAAGTGGAAGGGGCGGCGTGTGGAGAAAGCAGAGAAATATGGGCGCGCAAATGAAGAGTCGCTTCCTTCATCTGTGCATGCACTATTCTGAGGCAGAGTTCTTCTGTCCTTAGGACTCTGCCCATTCCATGCTCTTCAAGTTTGAAAGGATGCTCCTTCTATTCTTCATAACCGGTATATGCCACATGGCATATGGGGAACTACTCTGGAAGGGAAAGAACATCAAATAAGACTCTTGAAGCATGAAGAGCCTTATCATACATGAAGAGTCAAATCTGATAAGGAGTCTCGGGATGCTTTTCATGCCCCATCTGAATCTATATAAAGGGGGTACGGTGAAATGAAACTTGAGATTTTCGGTCATCAGAAACAGAAGTCCTTTTCCCGAGAGTTATCTAAGTGCCTCTTTCTGTTGTCTCCCTCCCTCTTCTTTTGAAGACAAGGTTTATTTTTAGGACAAGGATTGTTTTAGGACATAAGCCTAAGGGTCTAGGAGAGGGTTGTCCTTAAGCCAAGAGACTTTAGGAGACTATCTAGAGAGCCCTACAGTTGGACAGGGTGTCCTACAGTGGTCAAAGGTCCCAAGGCTGTCCTAAGAGTCCTATTAGGCAAGCAACCCCGATAGGGATTCTTCCTTGGTTCAAGTATTGTGTGGATCACCGTTGGAGGCTTGCACTTGTGAGCCTCACGGAAAGGATTAGATTTAGTGATCCAGGTGTTAATTAACTTTATTTTATGATTCATTAGTTGTAATTGCCCAAGGGGTTCCTGGGAATTAGGGTTTTCTATACATGTTATACATGTTAGGGTATCATGCTATGAACTTTTATTTTGAAAGTCAATTCCACATGCTGCATGATCCCTGTGACCTTGGGAGAATTCCCATCAGTGGTATCAGAGCCCACCTTATGCATACCAATTATGAATCTATTTGAAGTTTGATGAAATTTCATTACCAGGCCGACCGAACCCTGTCGAGTTGACCTGACCAAATTCATATGCATTATTTCCTATTTCTTTATGAAATGACATGATAATGCAATTATATGAAATTTTACATATTAGGATAATATGTTAATTCAGTTTTTATGAAATGTATGATATTATGTTAAGTATGAAAGTATGCATGTTGTTTTATCCTAGTAACTGCTTTGGATGGGTTAGTCACCATGGCCGTCTGGCATAGGAGTCAAGTAGGGTTTAAAGGCCCTCTCCTTCCATTCAATGGGTCTCCTATGGCATGTAGGGGTGCCGCTGTGGCCATATCCCATGAACAAGTGAGGTGAAAGGATATTGAAATATCAAGCCATGTTTTGCATAAGGATAATATGCTGTTGTCATATAATGCTATGCAAGTATGGTAATATGCTGATGACAAGAAATTTATGCATATGCTAGAGTGAGATGAAGTTTTATACTTGTAGTAATAAACATTATTATCATGATAGTATTTGAATGTGTTTTGAGGACCATCAAAGCCCTCATGAAAAATAATATTTAGTCATAGTATAAAAACTTAGTCAAGATGCAAAACCAGTTAGAGTTTGATCAGCCAATGGTATCTAGGCAAGTGGTTCTGTGAAGGTGAAAATGATTTACCTAGATATTTTTGGACGGAAGCTATAAATACTGCATGCTATATTTTAAATCGAGTTTTTATTCGACCAATTTTAAAGAAAACACCTTATGAGCTTTGGAAGGGTAGAAAACTCTCAATTCATTATTTTCATATTTTTGGATGCCGTTGTTTCATCTAAAACATGGTAAAGATAATTTAAGTAAATTTGATGCCAAATCGGATGAGGGAGTCTTTCTAGGCTACTCCACATATAGTAAGGCATACAGGATCTTCAACAGAAGAACACTTGTTGTTGAAGAATCCATACATGTGGTATTTGATGAAACTAACCAAAAATCTTCAAGAAAAGAAGATGTATTTCTTTCTGATGAAACAGTTAGCAAGAAAACTGAAGAAATAAACAATAGTGAAGGGCTTACCAAGGAACAGAACGATGATCAAACACTGAAGGAGATCAAGCACAAGGTGATGAAAATACATCAACTGTTGATCCATTACCAAAAGAATGGAGGTATGCTCATGGAACCCCAAAAGAACTAATTATCGGTGATCCATCTAAAGGTGTAAGTACTCGATCATCCCTTAGAAATATCTATGATTACTTAGCTTTTGTGTCTCAAATTGAACCTAAAACTATTGAGGAAGCTGAATGTGATAGTAATTGGATAAATGCTATGCAAGATGAACTTAATTAATTTAAAAAGAACAATGTTTGGATATTAGTAGATAGGCCTTCAAACACTTCAATTATTGGTACAAAATGGGTTTTTCGAAATAAACTTGATGAAAATGAGTAGTAAACTAGAAATAAGGCTAGACTAGTTGCCAAAGGATACAATCAGGAGGAAGGAATAGATTTGATGAAACCTTTGCTCCTGTGGCTATACTTGAGGCAATTAGGCTATTGTAGGCTTTTGCTTGCTTCATGAATTTTAAACTATATCAAATGGATGTTAAAAGTGCCTTTTTAATGGTTTAATTGAAGAAGAAGTTTACGTTGAGCAACCCCCTAGTTTTGAAAATTCTGAATTTCCAAATCATGTTTATAAATTCATAAAGCTTTGTATGGATTGAAACAAGCTCCAAGAGCCTGGTATGATCGTTTAAGCTCCTTTTTGCTAAAAAATGATTTTACTAGAGATAATGTAAATAAAACTTTGTTTTTAAAGAAAAAAAATGATGATCTCTTAGTAGTATAAATATGTAGATGATATAATATTTGGTGCTACTAATGAATCTCTTTGTCAAGATTTTGCAAAGTTAATGCAGGGTGAGTTCGAGATGAGCATGATGGGAGAACTGTTTTTTCTCGGACTCCAAATAAAGCAAACCAAATAGGGGATCCTCATCAACCAAACGAAATACACAAAAGAAATACTCAAGAAGTTGGGTTGGAGAACACTAAGTCCTTAGGTACTCCTATGAGCTCTACTTGTAGACTTGACAAGGATGAATTAGGTAAGTCTATAGACCAAAAATTATATCGTGGTATGATCGGTTCATGTTATATCTTACTGCCAGTAGGCCAGATATCATGTTTAGTGTCTGTATGTGTGCTAGATATTAGTCTAATCCTAAAGAGTCTCATCTTTTGGCTGTTAAACGCATACTTAGATATCTATCTGTTCAATTGAAATTGGTTATGGTACTCTAGAGATTCTTCATTTGAATTGATTGCTTATTCTGATGCTGACTTTGCTTGGTATAAACTTGATCATAAAAGTACTAGTGGAACCTGTCAATTTCTTGGAGTAAATTTGATCTCTTGGAGTAGCAAGAAACAGAACTCAGTTGCTTTATCTACGGCGGAAGCCAAATATATAGCAGCTGGAAGCTGTTGTGCTCAAATTCTCTGGATCAAACAATAACTCGAAGATTTTGGCATTAAACTAAGATACCCATAAGATGTGACAATACTAGTGCAATCAATCTATCTAAAAATCCTGTGCAACATTCAAGAAGTAAACACATTGAAATAAGACATCATTTCATAAGAGATCATGTACAAAACTCTAATATTATTCTTGATTTTGTATGTACTGATGATTAGTTAGCAGATGTGTTTACCAAGCCTTGAGTGAGGATAGGTTCTATCTGATTAAAAGAGAGTTAGGTGTCATTGATCCATTCTCCTAGAACTCTCTTAGTTTTAATTATACCTAAGTCCTAGAGCTCAAAACCACTTCCTAAAAGTCCCAAAAATCTGATTGAATCTTTTCTATTCTTTCTAAAAATTTTTCGAATTTATCAAATTTTTTTGGCCAAGTGTCGACACTTGGAAATTGTCAAGTGTCGACACCTGACCAGTGGACACTTGGACACTTCTAAGTGTCGACACTTACTAAACAGAAACAGTTTTTAAAAAGTCGACCGAGGGTTTTTGTAATTTTCTTCCCCCGCTGATTTCTTGCAACAGTGGTCCCCTTGTCCAAATCCATCCTTTTACCTTTAATCCATCACAAATCAGGTATTTCCCCTTCCAATTTTATTTTATTTTCCCTCGTTTTTGGTTTTATTTTTGAGGTTTCGAACCGTACACCCGTGAATAGGATTTTTGAGTGTGTTCATGAATCTAAGGATTTCTACGTGTTTTAGTGGATTTCTAAAACTCCATTTGAGGGAATAGTGATTTAAAATTATTTTTCGGATTTTTCTGTCTTTGGTCGTTTTTCACGCTTATTTCACCACTTTCGCAAAAAAAATACTATTTATTGATTTTGGCAGAAATAATTTGGGTTTTCATCTAAATTAAACATACTAAATCCAATTGTTGATTTAGAAAGGTTTTTCATGATATGTTTGCGACATTTTCACCTATTTGCTAAAATCCTAAGTGTTTAGACCAAATTCCATGGGTTTTGATTTTTTGGGCCTTACAAAAAATTTTTCCAAAGATTCAAATGTGTTTTAATGAACAAAAATATTTTCTATAAATATATGTTCAGAATATTATCATTGAATCAAAGTATAAAGTTGTAAAAATCTCACCTTAAATGATTGACAGTTTTTCAAACATTGTTTGAGGTATTTTACAACCCAAAATTGGTTTAATACTGGTTTTCAAAACTTATCTAAGAAATGAAACTCTCCTTATCTCAGCCTATAGCCAGTCCCTTAGTTCTAACCTATATTCTTCTTCCCTGGTCAGCTTGCTGTATGGGTCCCAGAAAGAGACTTGCAATTAGGGAGAGGCCCAGTCGTGGTGTTGAGAGGAGGTCGAAGGCCAGATTTGATACAGCATAGCCTAGCAGTTCAGCCACACGAGATCCCCCCGTGCAGAGAGGATGGTAGGAAAGTTAGTAGCCTCAGGGAGGAGAGTCGACTTGGAGTGTTTCGATAGGCACCATTTCGGTATTTGACAGGTACTCACTGATATAGAATAGTATCGATTCTGCACTATGCAGGAGAGGTACTATCCTCACCTAGTGAGAAAGTTTTATGGGTGCATTAGATTGGCCGATATGTGACTACTTCAGTCAGGGGTATCAGATTTCACTAACAGATGAGCTTTTGGGCAGAGTATGGGAGATCCCTCGTAGGGGAGTCTGTGTCTTTTCGGTAGATGAAGAGAGGCTGTGTTTAGGTGCATTCTTGAGAGAGAGGATATTCACGGTATATCCGTAGTTACCGCGAACCAGTGTCATTGGAGATGCGCCTATTGCACCAATCACAGCACGCATACTTCTACGAAGACTGGAGATTTGACTCATCACTGAGAGGGAGTTAATGGTGATGACGAGCCTGATTGAGAGGAGACAGATTGATCTTTCATCCCTGATGCTCACTCAGATGCATGATGCTGTGACACAGCGCCGACATTGTTTACTGTACGGCATGGCACTGACCAGACTATTCAGAGCATGTGGAGTATCACTGGAGGGGGAGATCCCAAGGAGATACTACACACAGATGGTACGACGAGAGGTCTTTGCACGGCATGGGATACAGATTAATTGGAGGTCGATGGGTTCGTAGAGAGTCTGGCCAGGAGCCAGATAAGGAGGACGAGATTCGAGAGGCAGAAGCTAGACCATCTAAGCCAGCAGTTTTTCCTCCAGTTGATATCCCATCGACACAGGCAGAGCATTTGTCGCTGACACTTCAGCTCCTCCGCCACCTTCTACTGGATTATCTTTTGAGGAGCATGCCAGAGAGCAGTTCATAGAGATCAGGGATGAGATGACTCAGCTACGTAGCGAGGTGTTGAGTGTTCATGACATACTACCTCGAAGTACGCTGAGATTCGCAGATCTATGGAAGAGGGATTCTCTCGTTTTGAGGATCTATTGAGATCCCTTATACCTCCTGCAGCCCCTGCAGGTGTACCATCAGATGATGATGATGATGATGAGGATGATGATGGCGGCGATCACCAGAGCGACCATGCTGATTCTGTTGAGGGTGGTGATTAGGATGACGACCGAGCTATAGAGGTTATAGGCGGTGACAGTGACAGTGATGGCAGTGCTGATGATTATGAGGTGGTTAGTCGCGATCCTCCCACTGCACCAGCTCCTACTACTGCCTTGGCTGATTCCATAATGGACATTGTTACACCAGCTGATCTTCTTCCCCCCTTCCACTAGATCATCTAGGGTTGTACCCGCCTTGGTCCTTCTGGCCACACTAGGAGTCATCGAGCTTAGCACCCTAGGGCATTAGCTACTAGATATAGGATCTGTGCTCCATTCAGTCTTGAGGTTCCATCTGATGAGGATTATCCTCACAGATGTCTGTTATAGCTCATATGTTGTATGTCTGATATTTATGACTTTGATGATATCTGTAGTTTCATCTCTTGCTGATGGCTCAGTAAATTTTGTACTGAAAACTTATATATTATATATATATTCAGTTCAGTGCTCATATTATGTTTGAATGTTCAATTTACTATTTTTTGGCTCTGATACTCTTTTATCTTGGTATATTTTTTAGCTCTGATACTCTTTTATATTGGTATAATTTTGGCTCTAACTTATATCTTATTTGTTTTTCTACCATCTTTTTGTCTCATGCTCATTGTGAGGAGGAGGTTATTCCCCTTTCTAATGATGATAAAAAGGGGGAGAAAGTGTATTGATTTTATTGATTATATAGATGCATAAATTTGTTGAGACAAAGTAGTGATTGTTGTTTTCACCTTGTAAGAATCTTTGAAGTTTACCCTAATAAGAAGTATCTAATTAAGGGAGAGATTGATTCTTCATATCTTTGAAGTTTTTGCCTCTCTTATGGACTTAAATTCATATTCATTTATTATAATAGTTAAGTCTGAAATGTATGGCCATTTCTACTCAAGGTTTTGTCATCATCAAAAAGGGGGAGATTGTTGGCTCCACCAGTGATTTTGATGAATAACAAAACATTGAGTGCATTGTATACTAATGAGGATTTTAAGTTGTGAGTTTTTAGGAAGAGAGCACCTCAAAATCTAAACTTATAGTTTATAGCACGTAATGGCACGAAGCATTCCTAACGAATCGGATATCCTCTTTATTGAAAAAGGGCATCTAAATGTTTAAATATTATGGGTTATGTTTCCAAGATTATATTATGTTGTCGAGGCATTACACTTGAATTTAAGATTTTTCAGTCTCAAGTGTCGACACTAGACAAGTAAGTGTCGACACTTCAGCATTTGGCACAGACAAAATCCTTGGCACGCCAAGTGTCAACACTACATCCAAGTGTCGACACCAGGTCGACACTTAGGTTCCAAGTGGACTCAAGGTTTGAGAATTTGAAAATACAGAACTTTGTAATTTGAGGATTTTTTTGTCAAGTGTCGACACCTATGCATCAAGTGTCGACACCTAGAGATCAAGTGTCGACACTTGATAGCCATGTGTCGACCCTGACAGCCAAGTGTCGACACTTGCAGCCTGACAGCTCTAACAGATCTATTTTCTGTCTTGCAAAACTTGCTTTTCAAGCTCCAAACGGCTATTTCCAAGGTACCAATGGTCACAAACCATTTTTTGGAAGGTTCTTGGTGTATTTAACCTCTACCAACCTCATTTTAAAGAGAAGGAAGTGTATTGAACTGCATTCAAGTCTACTCAAAAGCCAAAAAGCCATATTCTCTCAAATACTTCACATCAAAACCTCTTATAGTTTGATTCCTTGAAAAGCCTACAAGCTCATCCTTACTTCATTCCAAAAGAGCACTTTGAAGGACTTCCAAGGAAGAGTGCAGACAAAGCATCTACTTGAGCTTCAAACATCAATATACTCTTGAAGAGAGTTTCTTTTAGTTTTAAATGTATATCTATTTTATTATGATTTGACCTTGCTTCAAGGGTGTATTGAAAGAAGGTTATTGTGGTTTGTCGGTGAGCCAAAGGGATAAAACCAACTAGGGTTAACTTGTGAGCACGAAGACAAAACAAGTGTTAAGGTTTGTTAGTAATCCTAAGTGATAAAACCAACTTAGGTTTTGACTTGTGAGCCTTGTGAAAAACAAGTCAACGTAATCTAGTTTGGGTTATAGTGAATTCCCAAGGGTGGCTTGGGGAGTGGATGTAGGTGCTAGGTTTCCATAGCCACTATAAACCTTGTGTTTGTATGTGATTGCTCTCTTCCTCTCTTGCTCTTTAATTATTGCTACCACTTTAAATATCTTGCATTGAACTCATATTGTTCACAAGTACCATAGTCCCTCTCATTTGTCTTAAATTTTAAAAAGATCTAATTCACCCTCCCTCTTGGGCTCCATTCTGGGCAACACATAAGAAAGAGATGCTTACAAGAGGGGGAGGTGGGGTATTTATAGTGTCCCCATACCCCACTAACCATGGTTACATTTGGGTTACAAGTCCTCTTCCAAATTAGAATACAAGTCCTTTCCTTGCTAGGTTAGAATTACAAAGTTTAAAAGGATTAGAAATCCCAACTAGGTTAGGAAAAGGCTTGGTCTTTCTCACTTTCTTCAACTGGGACCTAGTCAAACCTCTTTGGACGTGGTCAACAACCTCAAGGATACTGCTAGGAGGCGTGTTGGGCCTCTTGGAGCAGCAAGGGGCCGGCCCAAAGGGACTTGGGTTGGTGTGGGCACCAGAATCGGAAGAGACTCCAACCAATTCAAGTCAAAATCAAGTCCTTATGTTGGATGAGTAAAAGAAAGTCCTGTAATTTTTTTTCTCTTTCTTTAATTTTGAGTCCAAATAATTATGTAATTCGAGTCCATTTCAATTTTATGTTGGGACTAGTCCAGCCTGATTAACCATGTATTTGAGAGTTGGGTCCAAATGAGTCAAGTCAATCATGAAGAATCAAACCAAACCACATTTGAAGACTAAAGAAGACTCAAGACTTATACTCCAAAGCAAGACCAAGCCACCTCAAGTGGGGACCACATGCCACATGAACATGCCACCTCATCATCCAAGGTTGTTCCACATCCACATGCCACCTCACCATCAAGGTTGCTGCCACATAACACATGCCCTCACCATCCAAGGTTGCCGCCCAAGAGAAGAAAAGGGGATTTGATTTGAATTGGCTACAACCTCCTCCACAACTTCCTCCACTCCTCATGGGATGCCCCATATTTTTCTCCACAAATTTCACTCCCATGATATTTGGTGTAGTTTGAATTAAAAATTGCTTAATAGTCTATAAAAGACTCTTAGTCTTCTTGTAAAAAAAAAAAAAAAAAAGAAAGGAAATGAAAAAAATTTAAAAGTTTCTTTTATTTGAGTTCTATGTGCCTAGGTGGTAGTTCTAAATTCTTCTCCCTATCCCACGCCAACCCTACTTTCTCCTCCTTCATCTCCAAGCCTAAGACACTCTCCTTCTTCTCCAATCTCAAGCTAGCCCTCAATATTCAAGGTTGATCAAGAAGACCATCACAAGGAGGCCGGCCTAATCCATTTCAAGTGATCTACCATGGTGCCAAGATTATTCTTCAACAATGCTTCATCGATTCTTCTTTAGATTCTCCATTTCATGACTAACGTATCTTACCAAGTTCCTATCTCGAGGTTTCTTTGTTGTAGGGTTTCTGGGATTCGAATCAAGAGGAAGGAATTACTTGCCACAATCCAGAAAATAAGAAGGGCCCTCAATTTGTAGTATGGTCTTGTCATTTGGGAGGTCTCTTCATGAGTGATCTTGACCTACTTGAAAGATTAATGCCAGGTATGTTCTAGTGTCGATTAGGTCTGAAATATTAAATTTGAAGCTTAACTTGTGTGGTTCGAATCTTATTCCTATTTCTTTGTTATTTGATAGTCTCATTAATTAGGTTTACGTTTGATCGTTCGAGTTCTCTTCATTAGACCTCCTTTGATATTATATGCTGAACTAATCATATACAAATAGAAATTGCTAAGTTAATCTTTGCTAATCTCCTTAGGGTTGCATAGTTGCATTCTCTTTTAGTGTTGTCCTTAGGCTGGGTTGGATAAATGACATTTCTTGCCATTGAAATTGAAAGCACAGGAGTTGTTCGACCAAAAATTGTCACATCATGGTCAAACAGCCATGGCCTACCTAGGATGATGCTACTTACTCCATAAGGAGCACATCACACCAGATTCATTCCTGATAGGACTGAAGTGGATTCGGACCTGACATCTTGCTTGATTGGGATAGAAGTGGAATCGATCCAGGATACCTTATATGGATGGGATGTGGTTCAGTGGGTAATCCTAGACTATTGGCTGCAATAGTGGAAATGGCATTGACACAGCTTCCACTATCGATCACGATCTTACAGACCTTTTTTCTATTTTGACAAATATGTGTAGGATGCTAGTCCTACGCCAGTTCCTGCTCCTTGGTCTGTGTCATGATACATCTCACAACTCCTAAACACATCTGATGAGTCTACATTTTTTCATCTCCTTCATACTCATCAGCCAAGCAATCCCCTGCTTCATAAACCTCGACAATGTGGCTGACTCAGACTCAACTACGTCGCATCGCATCATAAAATCATCAAATTTAGCACGTATTCCGAAACGGTCTTATTACCCTGTGTCAACCGTTGCCATTGATCTAACACCTTTGCTGATAAGACATAGGCAGATATTTCTCTCTAAGCTTTCTCTCATGTATCTCCAGGTCGCTATAGGTAAGTTCCCCTCTGCCTAGCTATGCGTTCGATGTTTCACCAATACAACCTAGCCTGAAGGACTAGTCTGATTTTGGCCAATTTGAATCTTCTCTCTTTGACAATATCATACCAGTCAAAATACTGGTCCATGTCAGCCTCCCAGTCTATTACACCTTAAGATCTAAGCTGCTTTGAAGGTGGTGCATCTGAACGGATATTCTTAGGGCTCGATCATCCTGATCAAAAGTATCATGGGGAGGTCTTCTAGGATATGGGTTTGGGTCTCTAGAAGCTGTGATGGCCTAGTAGCCTGGTAACAGGAATATCCTTGGAATCTTGCTTCTTAGGGCTTGGGCTGGCACCTGGGCTTGATTTGTTTGGGCTTGGATGAAGGTAGACCTCTGGAATCATGAATTCCCTAGTTTAGGAATATGCTCTGGTATTTGGAATGGAATCTGGGCATCTAGAAGGAATCAGGGTTTTCGGAAGCATCTTGGATCCTGAGTTGTCACACAAAATCCAATGGGCTGATGTAGTGGCCTCTGACTCCTAGATGTGGCCTGGGGGAACTCCAAAATAGGGTAACCTCCTCTCTGTACAACATTTGGATCATACTGAACTCATACTGATGTATAGGACTCAAAATACGATTAGGTTTAGGGTTGAGACAAATCTACTAACCTCAATTTATTACAGGACTCAATTCTAGTTGATTACAAAATTTGACACATGGCTAGTTTAACCAAATAGGACCCAGTAATCTGTCTGATCCTGGTACCCCACCACTAAGCAAGCTAGCATGAATCATGGGATTCATGTTTATCTGTTTTGACTTTTCTTTTTGTCATGCTGGCATATAAAATTGGTGTGCTTAGGGTGTGGAAGGGGTGTGTTGGCATGTGGTCATCAACTCGTCGTGCATGGGTTAACTTCATGATCTTCCAAGTAATCCTAGGTGGCAAAATCCAAGGTGTGACTGGGACTCCATGCGCTGTTGAGGTGGCACACTAGGTGGTGTCCTTCACATGCTTGAGTCTTCATTGACTGGGCTTGACTCAATACAACTGGACATGATTACAAGACCCAAAATGGTAAATGGCTCAACATGAGCTGACTGGTACAAGACTTAAATAATGAAAATGATAACTTAAATTGGATAAGCCCTTATTACAAAATGGACTCAAACACTATTAAGTCATTCACAGAGGGTTTAGGTGCCTCTGTGTTATTCTGGTACCTCTGGTGTTCCCACAAATTCTTCTGGGTGGAGGAACTCGACCCTATCGAGTAAGGGTTACACTGGCTCACATACCTCTCGAGAAGGTCTGGGTTGAGGCACTGCAAGTCCACTTGAGAAATCCATGAATCATCTGATTCTGGTCTGCCTTGCAATCGGACCAAGTAGCATTGATAGCTGCGGCCCCGGGTCATGATGGCTTGATCATCCAGGATACACTCTATCCATTCTCCTCTCTCAAGCCAATAATGGGTGGACACTCTGGGCTAAGGTCACTCAAAATGAGAGTAGATCCAAAGTCCTCACTAGGTATCATGCCAGTTCCCTGTACTTAACTAGGTCTGCGATATTGAATGTAAAACTAATTCCCAAATTTAGAGGCAAATCTAATACATAGGCACTTGTGCAACCTTCTCTATCACTTTAAAAGGTCCGGCTCCGCGAGCATGAAGCTTCTTAACAGTCTGGGATGGAAACTACTCAGCCTAAGCCTAATCATGATTGAATCCACTACATTTAATTTCTTAGCCCTTTTTCGGGAATTAGCCAATTTGTTTCAAAATTAGTGCAGGTGGTGAACATGCTAGGCACATGCAGACTCCTAACATGCGACATAAAGGACTTATACTAACACCTAACAAAGTGAAGACAATGCATTCTTATTGAAAGATGGTGTAGGTCTTAACTACAACTTGGGCATGGGGCATGAGTCATGGTTGATGGATGACAAGCAAAGAAAATTTGCCAGGATGTTCTAATAGATGCCTGAGTATCTTCCAAAAGTAGATAGCAAATGGGATGGGCTCTATGGGTTCTTGCAACCTGGTAACTTCAACAAATTAAGACCCAATGGTTCTAGAAATATGAGATGACTCAGGGAAGGGTAGGAAATAGGAAGGGGATTCAGGGACTGGTTTTGGGCTAAAGAGACTGACCTTAATGTATGACCATTGGGTTATGTCTCTAGGCAAGGAAAAGGTCCATGCTATGGAATGATGGGTCAACAATTCTGGAAAGAGGTCCTTAATGGAACTATGAGAGGGGGCTCATCTGGGGTATGATTCAAAGAGATCATATCCTAATAGATTTTTTCTTGTTCTTGTATTTTAGGACTAGACTCTATAATTTGGCTCTCATCCACGGTTTCCTCAAGTAAGGTTCTAGCAGTAGTACTAAGTTCTCCTCCTCTAATTGTTCTTCCACTATAGGTTCCTCTACTAGACCTAACTCATAGGTGGCCTCTTTAGATTTCTTAGTAGGCTCAGTGATGGGGGGACCCAAAACCCATCCGGATTTCTTATTTTTTCCTAGATTTTTATTTTATTTTACATTTTTTATTCCAGCTATTCCACTTATTCCCTCTATTCCAATTCTATTCTATGTTTATCCCAAAGTTATTCCCCTATTATACCTATCGTCTTCAACCTCCCAGAATACCATTTTTTCATCTTTTCTTCCCAGAACTTCCATTTTTCCAATTTTTTTGTCCCACAGGTTCCAGATCCGCCATGCACGACCACCGTCTACCTCCCCCCACGTCGATCTCCTCGTGGGAATGCCAACGAATCCTGTGGAACCGCCCATGGCCGTGCGCCCTGTAGCTCCTCCCATGGCCGCCTCCCACCCTGCCACTGCGCTCCCATCCTCCTCCGCCCCTCGCTGACATCACTGACGTCGCCGACGCCCTCCTCCACAAGCAGGACCGCTACGCCCAGTTCGCCTCCACTCTCTGCCTTGCCTCTGCTATACACATGGTGTCTTCACATGACCAACAACTCCAACAACAACCATCGAGGGAGTTTCAATGGCAGTCACAGCTTCACAAGTCTCCTTCTTATGGAGCTTTGATCCTGGTTTGTCGACCTCTCGAACAATGTGAATCATTCCAGCCTTGTAACCGAGGAAGGCCATTAGCTTGCAAGGTTTTGTTGGGTCATCCCTTGGAAAAGACTTTACCTTCCCATGGTGGCATGAAGCTCGCTTCCTTGGGAGAAACCCAAGAGGCCCATGCCAAGGGTGCTCAAACCACTGGTGAGACATCTCACTTACCTACTTTCACCCCAAGGTCGCAGCCACACCCTCTCGAAGTGGCGATGGCTCCAGGCCGTCCGTAACCCATCGGATCCTCCCATGACCCCTGCAGCCACCGGCCCATCCGCTCTTTGCCTTGCCGTTGCTATGCACCATATGAGAAAAGTGAAGACTATGTGGGTGCTTCCCGTAATGACCACGTCCGCTGGTAATGCATACAACCTTCACTCCCTCATCGATCTCTTCTGCTCCTGTCGGATCTCCATAATGCATCCCGTCAGCCACCTATTCCTCCGCCGTCATCTCCCCACCGGCAAGATGAATATCTTCATGAAGATGCTGACGGTTTCGAATCCCATGATCACCAGTGGGCGAAGATGCAGCAAGGCGGTGATTACGGCACCGCGTATTACGCTCATCAATTCCCTTCCTCCAATCCAATCCAGTCGATTCACGCACCCCAAACCCTCCGCCTGGGTCACGAGTCTCATTCCATGGAGTCCGTCCGCACCAAGCACCGTGCCTTTGTCATCGCAACGTAATCATTCATCTTCGACCATGGTTAAACAGCTTTGCACGGCTCTCAAAGCTACATGAATTTAGAATTCAAATAAATAAATAAATAAAAATAGGAAAATTTCCATGTATGAGTTCTAAAGCCTATAAAAGGCATCCCTTTTGTATTTGGAGTGAATGAAATTGAATTTTGAGGGTTTGTAAACTTGTTATGGTTCTGGGCTGAGGCCCATTTGCCTTCATCCTTCGGGATGTCAAGGGGTGTGAGGCCCCATCTTGCCTTCGTCCTTATGGACGTCGACAGGTGTGAGGCCCATCTTGCTTCGTACTTCTGGACGTCGAGGGGTGTGAGGCCCTAGGTATCTCCATTCTATCTCCACCTTTATGTCTTTCTCTATTTCCCCTCATGACCTTGAGATTCATCCTAGTGCCTCCAAGTATCGAGGAAGGCGTAATGCCTTAGAGGTGAGAGGTCTCTTCATTAGGGTGAGTCCCAAGGTCCATGAGTTCCAGTTCCCAGTCTCCCATCCCCATCCTTCCTTCCCCACCTCCAACTAGAAAATTTGGAAACAAAAGAGGTCAGCCATTTTAGGATTTAGTTTCTGAGTCATCCTAGTCCTGGGAGGCTTCTTAGCCCTCCCACGGTCTTAGTTTGCTTTAGGTCTTTCCCTTTCACAATAACCATGGGTTCTTCGTTTCCGTCCCGCATCACTCAAGAGTTTCTTTCTCTAAATTTTCAAGGGGTTCATCCTCTTCAAAGTCTTCTCCTTCATATTCGTCTACTAGACTAGGATCAGCCTCATACACTTCGACCTCGGGCTCATTAATGGGTTATGGGATCTTTTCCATGCAAACTAAAGGGATAGGATTAGTAGGCTGGTCTAAAAGAAGTCGGCTAGGTTTGGACTTAGGTTCAAGGGAATTAACCTTGTTGGACTTAGATTGACTGATCATGAGTTACCTCTGATATAACTCAAATTCCCTAGCTAGGTGATAGGCTTCCTCTAGGTCCTGAATTTGCTAATGAAATAGCTCCCACTGGATATCCCTATGCTGGCCATCTCGAATCTAGCCTTGATCATAGACTCAGGTTCGATTGTGTTACATCTCCTACTAAACTCGTTAAATTTATCAATGTACTCAGACACAGTCATGTTCCCTTGTTTCGATTTGTACTATTAGTCTAAAAGTTGGTACTCATAAGATCTACCTAAGTACTTCTCTCTTAATTTACTTCTCTTGGCTTTCCAGGTACGAATTTCATCTCCTCTTTGATAACATTCATCTTCAATGTCTTCCCAGTATCGCCTAGCATGTCGGATTAGCTTATATGTGACCAATCTAACTTTTCCAAACTCTATCATATGAGTGTACTCAAAATATTGAGCCATTCTTTCTTCCCAATCAATATACACCTTAGAATCTAGGCTTCCATCAAAAGTGGGTGCATAGGGTTGGGTGTGTCTAACAGGTCTTTCTTCTGGGTCCACCAAGTATGGGTATGGGTTTCTAGGGTTAGACTTAGAGGCAAGATCATGATACTAGGCTCTTGGATCAAGGGAGTTGGGCATAGATGATCTACGTTTAGTATGGGCCTTATGGGCTTCTAATTTAGGCTTCAAGGTTATCCATGGGTTTAGCCAAAGGTGGAGATGGTGGATGAAGTGGGACTCCTGATCTAGTGTACATGCGAAACACAACACTAACTCGATTAGGGTACCTAGACCTAGAGCCCAATCAAAATGGGTTGACTCAACTTACACACAACTCAACTCCTAGTCCTTCAACTGGCTAGGTAAGAGGTGGGATGGTGGGAGGCCCCCCTGCTCTCGCAGGGATCCAATTAAGGAACCACCGATCTGCTTAGATCGTTTGATACTGTACCTCTAGCCTAGACACTAGCATCCAGTAATAGAAAATGGATTTGGTGCACTAGTCATCCTACAATGGTTGAACCTGACCTGTTGATATCCTTAGCCCTCTAGGGCAAATTAAGTCTACAATATTTTAATTAGGGTTGGGTTCAGATGCAAGGGTGGTTGTTTCTGGTCTAAGGAAAGGTAATGACCTCCTTCCTTTATCTTGGATATTATTGCCCTTAAATTAATTATGCAATGATGGCAAGCAGATGAAAATACAAATTAGGATTTTAAGTATTTCTAATGTTTTATGAGTATATGTAAAATATTTTTTGTTTTGGTATTTTTTAAATAGAAAGATAATTTGTTGATAATGACCTAATATGCAGGAAACAAGCCAAAATTATAAGATATGCAAAAATTATACTAAAACAACCCTAAACTTGCTAAAATTGTCATTGCTGGCAAAAACAGGGCAAAACTCTTCTCAAGCAGTATTTCGACTGGCAAAAAATCCACAAATCAAATAATTCTTGAAGAAATTCAAAAAATTAATTTCAATTATGAAAAAGTTCAGAAAAATAAATTTTAGATTTTTCTGAGTTTTATATTGATAGAAACAATTAAAAAAGTAGGCTATATAATGAGAAGGTCGAAATGCAAAAAAAACCCTAATGAACTCTTTGTTTTATTCTTCAGCGGTCAAATCACAGCGACACCCCTACACACAAAGGAGATCCCATATATTGGAAAGAGAGGGTATTGCAGCCCTACTTGTCTCCTATGACCAGATGGCCATGGTGAAGCACTGGATCCGAATATTCAAAGAGAATTGAGCCTAAACAGGCTCTGATACCAAATGATGCGGAATTAAAATGCTTGCATATATATTTTTATAATTTTTAAAGATTAAGTGATTTATTTAATTCATAAAGAACAAACCAAGAACCTAAGTAGAGAATTCTATGCAAGTAAGAAACTACAGTGATGCGGAAAAAAAGGATGAGGATGATGATGCTTGCACGGATGATGCAAAGGTGGTTATATCTTGTTCTTTTTTTTTTTGGGTTTATCTTTGGATCCCAATTGCAAGCAAAGAGAACCTAGAAAAACTAAAAGCAAAGAGGTCTACGATAGCAGATCAATCCCTAAGAAATGATAGACTAGGACCCCGAGATTAAGGAACCCCGGATTAGGACTAGCTTGATACAATCAATACCAACCTAGGACATAGAGATGCAAACCTTTCAACACTCTGATGCTCTTGGTGCAGAGATCGCTCAACCTTGATGGATGTGACCTGGATGTCCGAGCTGTCGAACCCGCGGATAGGCTGGCTTTCGATTGGGTGGTCATAGTGGCAAAGCAGACCTCTCTGATGGTCGTGGCACCAAGGGGACCTATAGGCAAACAAAGAGGATTAGTTTTTTTTTTTTTTTTTTGTTCTTTTTCCTTTTAGATGATGGAAAGGTGGAAAGAAAAACAAAGGAAAGGGTTGAGGAGATGGGGTTCGGATGATGGTGTTGGTGGAGGTAAATTGGGGCCTCGCACCCAGTGACGTCCCGGAAGGACGAAGGAATGTGGTCTCTCACCACGTGATGCCCTCAGGCGAAGGAATGTAGCCTCTCACCACGCGACGCCCTCAGGCGAAGGAATGTGGCTCTCACCACGCGACGTCCCGGAGGACGAAGGAAGCTCTCACTCAACCTAGCCTAGGAGACAAGATTGAAGAAGAGGATGGAACACACAAGCTTTCTTTCATTAATCATCAATTATCCTTTACAAGAGGGTTTCGGGTCCTTTAAATAGGCACCCAAGAGCACTTTGAAATTTAAACTACCCCATTACACTTGGCACCCAAAATTTGGAGGAGAACTTCTTTCTTTGCTTGCTTGGTTTTGGTAGAAAACATGAAGTAAGGCTAGCTTGGAGGGATTTGTCCCACTTTGACTTTTCTTGGCTTGATTCAAGGCCGACCAAATGGGAATAATCCTAGGAGTGGCATGATTGGAGGCTTGGAGAGGGGGATTGGTCTTTGACCTTCTTCCTTGCATGGCTTATTTTGGTAGAAGGCTTGGATTGAGGCTTGATGTCTTCACCATGCCTTTCTTGCTTAACTTCTTTATGGAAGAAGGCTTGAGTGGAGGCATGCATCAAGGGATTTGAAACTTCTTTCCACTTGAAGAATGGAGGATGCCTTTCTTGCTTGACTTCTTTATGGAAGGAGTGTTGAGTGGAGGCATGCATCAAGGGATTTGAAACTTCTTTCCATGACCGCCCATCCTAGATTGGAAGAAAGCTTGAAGAGGGGAGGGGAAGGGGACATGGATCATGTGAGTGGTCCCCTTTCTTGGGCGCCCAAAACAAACCACATGTCATCACCTCAGTGCGCCACATAAATAGATAAGGTGGGCCCTGAGCTGACATGTCTCCTTGCCTTTGTTAGGCTTAAAAGAGACTTAACTTTTGAACCACTAAAGACTTCATGGGCTTAGACTCGGCCCGACTTATTACAAGACTCATCTCGACCCGATGGGTCGAGGTACAGACTTCATTTAAGCAAATAAACAAGAGGCTGACAGCCTTATTACAGGACTCGATAAACACAGAACCCTAATTAGAGATCCCCGAAGTTTGAAGGGCTCAAGTCAAACCCTGATGCCCACATCAATTCTCCCGGGTGGGAGAAACTCGACCCTGTCGAGTAAAAGTTGATTTGGCTTTGGTACTTCTCTAGCAGTCGTTGAATGGCAGGTACTCCTGGGTGATCCACGAGTCATCAGATTTGGGGTCGGCCTTGCCAACGGACCAAGTAACCTAAAAGCCTTTGCCCTGGGCTGTGGTAGCTCGACCATCCAAGATACGCTCGATCCGCACTCCTTACTCAGGTCAATTTGGAAGTGGACACTCTGGTCAGGTTTACTCTCCAAAAAGGATTAGACTAAAATCACTCGCTAGGTGGTTTGCTGGTTCCCTATACTCAACTAAGTGCAAGATATTGAGAGTCGAGCTAATGTCCCAAATTAGGGTATTAGGGTCACTCTCCTATCACTCTAAGGGACCAATTCAGCGAGCATAAAAACTTCTTTATTATTTCAGAATCCCTAATTCTCTACTTAGCTTGCTTTCTGGAACGACCAAATTTTAATTATTAATTTTCGTGTCCCTAGTATGCAATGCAAGAGATCATGCAGATTCTGAGACTCAAGTAACACTAAACAAAAGCAAACTAAACTAGGTATTCCTAGTAAGATAAATTTTTTGGGGTCCTAGGGCCTAAACCTACTAGACCATTGGTTCTCTAGGTTGACCCTAGCCTGGTATGCACAAGAAAAATTTTTAGGATCCCTAACAGATGCCATAAAGTATGCCAGAAGTAGAGGGCGAATGGGATGGGCTCTAAGGAGTCATGCAAAATGATAATCTCAACAAAAAGTGCACTCATAGCCCAAGAAATGTGCGAAGGTTCGGGGAAGGGTAAGAAATAAGGAGGAGACTCAAGGACTGGTTCAAGGTTTAGGCTATTGACCTTAATATGTGAATGTAGGTCTACAGGCATGCTCATCTTAACCTCATGGTCAGTACTAGGAGGATCGATAGGTGCAAGTCCTCGGGTAGGCGGGATGCTCCTAGATAGTGGAGGGCTTTCGGGAAGGTCTTCAGAACATTCATCTTGAGAACCTATACCTTCATCTACTTCGTTTGATCCTGGCTTGGTTAGTTCTGCTTCAAGGTCTATAGTGGATTCAAGATCATTATCATTTGGGTCCTTGCTAAGTTCTGGGGTATCCTTAATGATTCCATTAGGTGGGAGCTGATCAATTAAATTATCAGGCGATACCTCCTCACATTCTTCTTCTTCTTCTTCATATTCATTAATCAAGCTTATGTCAGGCTCATATATGACTTCCTCAAACTCACAGAAGGGTTCTAATCTTTTCTTCTTTGATTCCTCAATGGGTTTGGGTTCAGTTTCAATCGGTTCATCTATAAGTAGGGCAGCGATGATGCACTGACTGGCAAGATGCTCAGGCTTATGACACCTATAGTTGTTACCTTGGGGATCGGGTCTCCTCTGGACTTCAATAGCCTTACCCTTGTCCTCTCTACTGTATTGGTGTCGATTTAGACTGGGACGACTAGGACTGGGTTAGGCTAGGCTTGGTCGACTGGGGTCAGATCGGTTCGGGCTTGGTCGACTTGGGTAAGCCTGGCTATAACCTTGGGTGGATCCGAGGATGTGGCTTTGGTTCCTAAAAGGCTCAGGTCTTTTGTAGGCGGGAGCTCTCTGGAAACGCTCATGGAGCCTAGCAGCTTCCTCTATGGGACCTAGTCTGGCCTCTACTTGATCACATCTATCATCTAACCAGGTGCTTAACTGAGTTATGGCTTGAATCAGGGATTCGTTCATGGCTGCAAGCTCAACAGGAAGTTGGTCCATGTCTTCGATAGGGGTTGGAGATGGTGGGTGAAAAAGGGCTCCTGATCTAGTGTACATGCAAACACACAAAACGGTACAATGATGTGCTAGACCTAGGAGATCTCACCAAATGAAATGTCAAGAAGACGAACATGGTAGTAGTAACTTGGCATCTGGCCAGGTAAGCATAAGGTTAGTGGAGGTTCCTCTTTGCTTGCCTAGACACCAATCTTTCAATTGGCCAGGTAAGTGAACCAACCCACTTCCCTTCAGGATCTAGTCCCTGAACCGCTTGCCTAGACACCAACTACAAAAGCACACACTTCCAAGCAATCTAGCTTGGTCCAACACTTGGGTTGACCCGACTTCGTGGGTGTCCCTAGCTCACTTGAGCAGATTAACGTCTAATTGATTTTAGTTAATGGCTAGGGTTCGAAATGCCGGGTGGTGGTTTTGGGCTAGGGACAGGTTATGAACTCCTGACCCTATGTTAACTTGTCGCCCTTAAGTGTTTTATGAACAATGTATGCACACAAATGTCCAAGAAAATAATTTATTTATTTATTTTTTTAATTTTATGTCTTTCAGATGTATGGATGCTAAGCAAAATATAAAAATCTAAACATTAACTAAATACATGAACTAACTAAATGAGAGAAGAAAGAGATGCTTGCTAAAACTGCAGGCCTGAGATTTTCTCAGGTGGTATTTCGGCTTGTGGAATTTCTATAGGATGAAATAAAATCTAAGAAAAGAGTAAAAAAGTCCTCTAAATGAACCAGATCCAGAAAAAAAAAAATCAAATAAAATAGAGATTCCTACATAGAGATAATATTAAAATAGCAGACTATATATGGGCTGGACAGAATGCAGAAATCTAAATGCAAGAGCACTAGTCCTAGCCTAGGCTCTGATACCAAGAATGATGCAGAAAAAAAGGATGAGGATGATGATGCTAGCACGGATGATGCAAAGGTGGTATATCTTGTTTTCATTTTTTTTGGGTTTTATCTTTGGTTCCCGATTGCAAGCAAAGAGAACCAAGGAAAACTGAAAGCAAAGAGGTCTATGCTAGCAAATCAATCCCTAAGAAATGATAGACCAGGACGCCGAGATTAAGGAACCCCGGGATTATGACTAGCTTGATATAATCAATACCTACCTAGGAGATAGGGATGCAAACCTTTCAACACTCTGATGCTCTTAGTGCAGAGATCGCTCAACCTTGACGGATGCGTCCTGGATGTCCGAGTTGTCGAACCCGCGGATAGGCTGGCTTCGATCGGGTGGTCACAGTGGCAAAGCAGACCTTCTCTGATGGTCGTGGCACCAAGAGGACCTGTAGGCAAACAAAGAGGATTGTTTTTTTTTTTTTTTTTTTTGTCTTTTCCTTTAGATGATGGAAAGGTGGAAAGAAAAACAAAGGAAAGGGTTGAGGAGATGGGGTTCGGATGATGGTGTTGGTGGAGATAACTTCGGGCCTCGCACCCGCGACATCCCGGAAGGACGAAGGAATGTGTCCTCTCACCACGCGATGACCTCAGGCGAAGGAATGTGGCCTCTCACCACGCGACGCCCTCAGGCGAAGGAATGTGGCCTCTCACCATGCGACGTCCCGGAGGATGAAGGAAGCGCTCACTCAACCTAGCCTAGGAGACAAGAATGAAGAAGAGGATGGAACACACAAGCTTTCTTTCATTAATCATCAATTATCCTTTACAAGAGGGGTTCGGGTCCTTTAAATAAGCACCCAAGAGCACTTTGAAATTTAAACTACCCCATTACACTTGGCGCCCAAAATTTGGAGGAGAACTTCTTTCTTTGCTTGCTTGGTTTTGGTAGAAAACATGAAGTAAGGCTAGCTTGGAGGGATTTGTCCCACTTTGACTTTTCTTGGCTTGATTCTAGGTCGACCAAATTGGAATAATCCTAGGCGTGGCATGATTGGAGGCTTGGAGAGGGGGATGGTCTTTGACCTTCTTCCTTGCATGGCTTATTTGGTAGAAGGCTTGGATTGAGGCTTGATGTCTTCACCATGCCTTTCTTGCTTAACTTCTTTATGGAAGAAGGCTTGATTGGAGGCATGCATCAAGGGATTTGAAACTTCTTTCCACTTGAAGAATGGAGGATGCCTTTCTTGCTTGACTTCTTTATGGAAGGAGTCTTGAGTGGAGGCATGCATCAAGGGGTTTGAAACTTCTTTCCATCACTGCTCATCCTAGATTGGAAGAGAGATTGAAGAGGGGAGGGGAAGGGGGCATGGATCATGTGAGTGGTCCCTTTCTTGGGCGCCCAAAACAAACCACATGTCATCACCTCAGTGCACCACATAAACAGATAAGGTGGGCCCTGAGCTGACATGTCTCCTTGCCTTTGTTAGGCTTAAAAGAGACTTAACTTTTGAACCACTAAAGACTTCATGGGCTTAGACTCGGCCCGACTTATTACAAGACTCAGCTCAACCCGATGGATCAAGGTACAGACTCCATTTAAGCAAATAAACTAGAGGCTGGCAGCCTTACTACAGGACTCGATAAACACAGAACCCTAATCAGAGATCCCCCGAAGTTTGAAGGGCTCAAGTCAAACCCTGATGCCCACATCATACAGCATGCAAAGTAGAACCTAAAAAGCAATAAGAAAGAGGACCGCCGAGGCTGAGAAGTCTCGGTTGGGCTAGTTTCCCATCAATAAGGCTACTGGCAAGCAGAGGGGGTGTACCTGACAATGGTGGATGCACCCGATGAAGATCATAGATGAAGGGATTACTCTCACTCCCAGATGCGGCATGGATGATCAAGCCGGAGACCAACGGATTCTCGGCTTTCAACCAGGTGATCCGATCGCTGCCCGGCTGGAGTTGTTGGATTTGTAGAAGTTGAGGGACCTACAAACAGCCTATCAAGTGTTAGGAAATAAAGCAAGGATGAAGAAATAAAGTCAAAACAAATAGCAAGGGGAAGAAGAGTTTGAGGTTGGGCGATCAGGACTTGGAGAGGTGGATGGCGGCTGGAGATTTGGCACAAGACACAAGGAAGAAGAGGAGGGGTTCACACAGAATCCCCTTATCACACTGTATATAGCACACAGCAGATGGAAAACTCAGTTGTATTCTATTAAAAAAGGTTATCAAATTTCATACAAGGGGTCCCTTATATAGAGTCATGAGACTTAGGGCCCATGCAAAAGAAAACAAGGAAAATAATGGGTGACCACTTTCTTCCTAAAGTGTGGGGCTGAATACATAGAAGAAAACATTCTCATGCCATTCAAAATCCCTCCAAATAAGGTAGGTAGTGGGCAACAAAAGGGGGTGACCAGGGGGCACCAACTTCTTACTTCTCTTGGCTTAGGGTGGACAACTTCTTTCCTAAGCAAGTTGGCATGAATCATGGGATTCATGTTTATCCATTTTGACTTTCTTTCTTGTCATGCTGGCATGTGGAATTGGTGTGCTTGGGGTGTGGAAGGGGTGTCCTAGAGTGTGGTCATCAACTCCTCATGCATGGGCCAACTTCATGATCCTCCAAGTATTCCTAGGTGGCAAAATCCAAGGTATGATTGGGACTCTATGGGCTGCTGAGGTGGCATGCTGGGTGGTGTCCTTCACATGCTCGAGTCTTCTTTGACTGGGCTTGACTCAATACAGACTCAATACAACTGGACATGATTACAAGACCCAAAATGGTAAATGGCTTAACATGAGTTGACTGGTATAGGACTCAAATAATAAAAATGACAACTCAAATTGGCTAAACCCTTATTACAAATTAGACTCAAACACTATTAAGTAATCCACAGAGGGTTTAGGAGCTGCTGTCTTATTTTGGTGCCTTTGGTGTCCCCACCAGGATGCTTCGTGATCGTCATCTCGACGACCAAAGTATCATGTTTACATTTTCATTTTCAACTTTCCTCTTCCGTATAAAGGGAAGTACATTTTCAGAACATCCCTCGTGGGCCCTCTTGGAAGCATGCTTGATTTCCCAGCATATCATTCTCACGGGCTTCTTGGTAGGATGGTTATCGACTGTAGGGACTGAAGGGAGAGCAACGAGCATCTGAGGTTCCATCGGGGCCTTGCACCCCATGAACCTTTTGAGGTAGCTCCTCCTTATAAGGTCTTTAATCTCCCTCTTGAGGTGCCGGCATTTTTGGTATCATGGCCATGATTAAATTGGTAATACTTCATCTTTTTGCGACTATTAGATAGCCTCAGTGGAGGTGGGCACTTCAGGTAGCGCTCGCCCTCAATCTCCATGAGGATCTTGTCCTCAGGGCAAGAAGAGGTGTGTATCTTTCTTCCGTGATGGGGCAGCTCTTCGGCTTCAGCCTCTGGCTAAAGTTCAGTGTTGCTAGCTAGGCTTTTGCATCCCAGACATCTCCCTAAGAGTTGGCTTCTTCAGCGGCTTCCTATCTAGCTCCCTCCTGGTATGGTCCGCCTCTCGGCGCGGATGTGTTTTGTGAACACAAAGGAAGAGCTCAGAGTATGTCTTCGGGGGCTTCTTGTTAAGCGAGTAAGTCAGGCGGGAATTCTTGAGACCTCTATTCAGCACCAGCATGGCGACCAGCTCATCCAAGTTATATATCTCTAGTGCGGTAACTTTGAAGTGGGCCACGTAGTCTCGTAGGAGCTTGTGGTCCTGCTACCTGATGGAGAAGAGGTTGTCTGCCTCTCGTGGCACCGTCCAACAGGCATCAAAGTGGGCCATGAACTTCCACTCCAGCTAAGCAAAAGAGCTGATGCTCTCTAGCTCAAGGCAGGTAAACCATACCCGAGTTGCCTTCCGAAGAGTGGCAGGAAAGGTGATGCAAAAGAGAGAATCGGTCACGCCCTGGACTCTCATAAGGGCCTTATAGCTCTCAAGGTGGTCCAGGGGGTTGATGGTCCTGTCGTAAGGATCCACCTGTGGCATGCAGAACTAACCCAGGATCAGTTCCTCTTGGATCTCTCAGGAGAAAGGGGGACGGGCATCATAGCCCACTGGCTCATTGGTGGAGCCCTACAGAATGGTAAACTGGCGGGATAGCTCTACTATCTTGCGTTCCTATTTTTCCAAGCACTTCTCTGTCATGTGCTTGATGGCCTCATCGATTGAACCCTCCATTGAGGCCGACGGAGAAGGTGAAGGTGGCAGCTTAGGGGGGTCACGATGGGAGGCCTTTCCCTAAGACCTCGATGGTGCTGGATAGCATCCTACTTGTAGGTCAAAGATCGACTTTCCCGGTCAGTTGACCCGGTCCAATGTCTCTCATCGGGGTCCTGTGGCTTCTAGGTTGTCTATGGTGGCTCGCGACAGTGAAGGCCTTCTTTGGAAGGACCGTAGGCTATCGCAAGGTGCGACAGCTTGGGCCGCAAGAGTCCCTGGCTACTGGTGGGTGGCCAGGGACCGGTGTTGATGTTGCAGCTGGTGCACTATCGCAATGAAAAGCTGCATCTGCTGGGCGAGTGCGGCCAGCGGAGTGTTTGGTGGTGGTGGTTGCGATGGAGCAGGGAGATCCCTCTCTGGACTGTGCAGCTCCTACGGGAAGGGGATCACCCGCAAGGTTGGTGGAGATTTCTCTCGCTCACATCACCACTATTCTCCCGGCGGGTTACTGCAAGGGGACTAGCTTGGATTAGAATATTTCATGCCCGTCCCCTACCTAGCTCGCCAATCTGTTGCCGCCAAGACCACCTTGGCCTGTAGCTGTAGATGACCTTGGATTGCACCCTCACTACTCAGGATCTTGCTCGAGCACCCGGACCTACAAAACAAACGAGACCAGGGCTGGTGGTCTTGGTGGGGGCACTCCGATGCTCAAGTCAATGATGCCAGGGGAACAATTTCTCTTGGTCAAGCATAGTAGATGGACTCCATGCTGGGAGTAGAAGTTTATGAACTGAGAGAGTGTAAATGGATCGAGAGTAGAGCATAGGAAATCGCAGGGGAGGAGGGCTCGAGCTGAAAGGCTGTGTCCATCAAGGCCCTTCTGACGGGTCTTCGGTAGCCTGGGTACTTAGCTTCTTGGTTGCTTCCTATGTGCTACCCCCCTCATGCCCGTGTGTTTACTCGCTTACCTCTTCCTAATCTTGGAGAACCCTCTTCAGCTTGGATGGTTAGGCATCCCTTACCTTGGGATCACCCTGATGCAGAACAAAAAGATGATGCGATGTGGAAGTAAATTAAAATTAATATATTTATTTATTATTTATTTATATATTATTTTTCAGAAGTCGGCTTTGACTCAAAGGAAAGTTAAACTAAATTGAAAGAAACTATATAATAATTGAAAGGACAATTCAAAGAAACTAGATTATCAGAGTAGTTCAGAAGTAAAGGATCGCTGGGGGTTGAGAAACTCCCAGACCTAGGGTTTCACTCTGAACTTTCAACAGGATAGAACTAAAGAGACGGGAAGGGTTATGTACCAGGCACGATCGTCACAGAGTTTGGTGGAAGGACTCTCTCGAGCAGATTGTGGATCCTCGGATTTGGAGAATCTTCGTATGGATCCTCCAATATTGGTACTTTGGTAGAGTTGGCTTCTCCAGAACTCAGGATCTGGGAAAGAAGAAGAACATGTTAAGGAACCAGATACTCAAAAAAAGGATTACCAGATAAGAAGAACTTGAAATTGGTATTGCTGTTGAAATCCTGATTCTCCTAGATGATGATCTGACTTCCTCTAGGATTTGCTCTGTATTCGAAGTAGCTGATCTGGACCCGGATGCTGGTGGTCGGCCTCTACTTGGAAGAGAGGGGCCGTGAGATGATGAGGTAGATTATGGTTTGGATGATTGGTGGAATGAAGAAGATGATGGGCGGCTAGGGTTTGGAATTGAAGTGGCTAACCTAGGGTTTTGGAGTTGGAGATCTCACACCTCTCAAGGTTCCTAGGGAACCCGGATTTTACTCCCTCACGGAGCACAACACCTAAACACAAGTGCGGAAGAGAGAAACACAAAGTTGATCACAAAGAAATTGATTTCATTCATCATTATTTTCAAGAGTTACATAGAGTTGAATATACAGACATAACAAAGAAATAAAGTTTTATACATTTCCCATGTGGGACTAATAGGACTAACCCATACTTTAGGCATCAAATTTCTTCCCAAGACTCCTTTCATGAGTGGGCAGCCCAAAAATTCCAAGAAAACTGAAAATCAGCTCCAAATGGCAGGGTTATGGGGGTGTCTCCTAGTATCTCTCCATGAATCAAGGATTTTCCCTTCATGGTTTGGCTCATTTGGACACCTCCTAGTCTTGCTCCACAAGTTTAGGCTTCTTCCTTTCATGGCTTTGGCACTTTTGGAGACTTTTGGGTGCCTCCTTGATTTTCACCAAGACATGCTCTCTTCCCTTTTATAACTTGGATTTTTATGGAACATTGTGGGGCACCTCCTTGATCCTCTCTTCAAGAAAAATTCTTGCCATCCTGGCTTGGGTTTATCTGGAAAGAAGTTGTCTCCTCCTTGGATTGAGGTATCTTGATGGATTTCTCCCCCAAGTGGTGCAAGAAAAAGAACCTGCTTACTTGAGGCGTGGGGACCAAGGTACACTGGATGGAGATGTGGCAGGGAGTGTGGCACCCACTTGTAGCTGGAAAATATGGTTCCCTATGGCAAAGGGAAGGACACCTACCTGGGCCTTGGACTTGGACTGAGTCAACATGACCCAACAAAAATTGAAATGACAAAATTACAGACTCAAAATTGAGTTGATCAGGTCAACCCTTATTACAAAACCAGAAAACCCTAATTCTTCGGGCAAGGTCAATCAGAGATCCAGATGGAGCCCTGAAGTCTTCTTTTGAGTCTGGTGCCCGCACCAATTCTCTCGGGGTGGGAGGAACTCGACCTTGTCGAGTAAGGCTCAAGTTGGCTCTGGTATCTCTCCAAGAGGTCTAGATCCAAATCTTGTAGTTCTTCTCGGGAGATCCAAGAGTCATCAGAGTCTGGCCTTCCTTGCCAGCGGACCAAGTATCTTTGGTATCCTCGATTACAAGTAGAGATAACCTGATCATCCAGGATCTTTTCAATCTGCTCTTTCCTCACAGGCCAGTTTGTTGGTGGACACACAGGGTCGAGATCACTCTTAATAACAGGATTAGGTTCAAAAGGCTCACTGGGAATCACAGCTGGCTCCCTATACTCTACTAGGTTTGTAATGTTGAAAGTAGAGCTATTGCCTAGTTCTGGAGGCAACTCGAGCACATAGGCATTGGATCCTACTCTCTTCACTACTCTAAATGGTCCAGCTCCTCTAGCATGTAACTTTCTAACGGTTCCAGGAGAAAACCGCTCAGGCCTTAACCTAATCATTACATAGTCACTCTCAACAAAAGTTTTGACTTGTCTTTGAGAATCAGCCAACTTCTTATAAGTTTCATGAATTTCTTTATGCAAGTCCTTTACATGTTATGCAAGTGCATCAAGAGACTTGTGTGTGTGGGCTAATAGTGAAATCAGATCTAGTGGTGTGTGAGGCTTGTATCCATGAACAATTTCAAAGGGACTCTAGCCTATAGACCTATTGATCGAAACATTGAATGCAATTTCAGCCCTGGACAAAATACAAATCCCAATTCCTGGTGCTCTCAATCAAACCAAAATCTGAGCCAAAGCCTAGTAAAGGGTCAAGAAAACTAAACTAGACTGACGACGCATTCTTAAAGAATGGACTTTATTACAAAGGAACCCTAGGTCTAAACCTAACAAACTAAGGCTCTCTAGGTTTGTCCTTGGGTCGGAGGATGGCATGCAGAGCATGAAAACTTATCATGGGTGCCTAGTAGGTGCCATAAGGTCTTCCAGAAGTAGGTGGCAAACCTAATAGGTTTTGACACGTGGTTCACTCTAAAGACTTCGACAAAGTATACTTGGATGGTGTAAGAAGCATTGGAAGTCCAAGAGAAAGGGAGGAAATATGAGGCGGAGTCTTGAATTACCTGCTGACTAAAGGTGGTGACCTGAAGGTTTGAATGGTGATCTATGAGTGTCAACTGGTCATCCTTAGGAAAGGAAAAGTTTGCTACTCCCAGGAATGGATCAAGAGATGGTTCGGGAAGTAGCCTAGGATATGTGATTGCAACAGTTAAGGTTTGTTCTCTAAGCAAATAATGATCCACTTTCTCAAGAGATGGATTAGAGAATGATTCATGGAAGGGTCTATGGATGATGACCTCAAGACTTGAAATTTGACCTATGGGTGAGGAAAGGTATACTCTATAGAAGGGTAGCTCAGTCATGCGAAGGTAGGGGTCTGGGGCCATAAGGAGGACTTCTACAGGACTGGGTGAATCAATCCGCTCAAGACAAGGATGTTCAACTGAGATTACGGGAGAGACCTTAGTAGCTGGGCATGGGACAAGGTCCAATTGTAAGAGGCTTGATTCAGTCATCCTAAGGAGAGGATCTACCATAGGGTGGGCAAACTTAAACAGTTTAGTGCAAAGATCTTCAATTGGTACTTGGGGAATGACTGTCATTAGAGGGTACGAACTGATAGCTCGGGCTAACACTATGAGTTCTTCCTTGGGGTATTTGACTAAAGGAACCTGGTTCTCATAATCTCTTCAATTTCTGAACTAGGTCCTACCACTTGGTTGCTTTCCAAGGTCTCCTCAGGTAAGGAAATAATAGTATCGATGTCACATTCTTCAAGTTCTTCCCCCTCATATTCATCAACTAGACTCAAGCCAGCATCATATACTTCCTCGATGCCATCTTCAATGGGTTTCAGGTCAGTGGTAATCGGGTCAACTGATTCTGGGCTTGTCATACCTAACCCTTCTTCCTCATTGGTAGGCTTGGGTTCTCCCTCATTAATGTCATCCTTAGGATTTTTACCACTCAGCTGTGCACAAGCCAGTCCTATGCATGGGCACTGACTAGATTTATGGCCTCTTTCTCCACAAAACAAACATTCTTGCGATATAGGAAATTGGGTCACACTGGGTTTCAAGCTAGTAGAGACCTTACTTGGGCATGGGTGTGGATCTAAATGGTTTGATCTAGAAGACTTGGGTTGTTGAGTGACTGGTCTAGAATATTGTAAGGACCTCTCATAGACACGATCCACACTATAGATATCATGGTTAGGCTTCCTAAGGTTATGCTCGGGATCACGGTATAAGGTCCTCCTAGGCTCCTGGCATGGATGAGGTTGGGGCCTATTAAATTTTGGATCAGGGATCCAATTTTGATATCTACGTTTCTCAAGTACTTGTACTTCATCCCTAAGCTGGGTAAAATTCTCATGGACTTGTTCTTTACACTGGGTAACAGTAGCAGTCAAATCCTGGCTCAATTTGTTCATACTTTCAGTAAGAGCTCTAACCATGGCCTCTAAATCAGGTTGGGTTTGACCAGGTTGGTAGGGTACTCCATTCCGGGTAGACATGATGATGCAAGCAAACACACAAAATGAGACTCAACGGAATGACTACGGGCTAACTAGACGTAGAGCCCAAACTAGATGCCCAATCATACTGGCAAGCTAGCCTGTAGTAACTCGGGACTCAGCCAGGCAGGTGTAAGGGGAGTGTTAGGTCCCTAATTGCCAATCCTAGACACCAATCAGTGATTGGCCAGGTAGGCGGACCAGCACACAAGCCCTTCGGGACGTAGTCCCAGAACCACCATTCTAGACACTGAGTACAAAGCACACACAGAGTAACTAGACAAACTGACTCAACACTAGCCTTGACCCGACTTGTTGATGTCCCTAGCCCACTAAGGCAAATAAGTCTAATAAATTTAAAGTTAGGCTTAGGATCGAATGAGGGGGTGGTGGTTAGGGCTAAGGAGAGGTTATCAACTCCTCCCCTTATCTTAGATGCTCAAATGCCCTTAGGATGAGTTAGGAGATGTTCACTCAAGATAATTGAATTGCAGAACACAAAAATAGAGTTGCAGTAATTTAACTCTCAGAAGTTTTACGGAAACCAATAAATCACAAAAAATTATGTAAAATAGATTCAAATATACTGGTTCGAACAAAATAAAAATCATGCAATTTAGAGTTACTTGCACTGAGAAACAATTCCTGCAACAAGATAGTTATGGACTGAAAACAGGGTGCTTCCCCCATTTACAATTCCTGCTACGAAGTTGTAACCCAACGGATCCCCTACACGCCCTAGGAACACCCCGTGGAATGGGAAGAGGAGGTTTGCACCTCGCTTCGTTCCTAGGACCGGACGTCTGGGGAGTCTACTTCGAGCAGACAAAGTAAAAGGAGAGAGACTTAAAACAAGCAAGCAAAACAGAAACCCTAGACTGGGCTCTGATGCCAAACTGATGCAGAACGAAAGCTCTGATACCAAAATGATACAGAACGGAAGCTCTGATACCAAAATTGATGCAGAACAAAAGATGATGCGATGCGGAAGTAAATTAAAATTAATGTATTTATTTATTTATTTTTTTATATATTATTTTCAGAAGTCGGCTTTGACTCAAAGAAAAGTTAAACTAATTGAAAGAAACTATATAATAATTGAAAGGACAAATCAAAGAAACTAGATTATCAGAGTAGTTTAGAAGTAAAGGATCGCTGGGGGTTGAGAAACTCCCAGACCTAGGGTTTCGCTTTGAACTTTCAACAGGACAGAACAAAAGAGAAGGGAAGGGTTATGTACCAGGCAGTGATCTTCATAGAGTTTGGTAGAAGGACTCTCTCGAGCAGATTGTTGAATCCTCGGATTCGGATATCTTCGCAATGGATCCTCCAATACTGGTCCTTTGGCAGAGTTGGCTTCTCCTGAACTCAGGATCTGGGAAAGAAGAAGAACATGTTAAGGAACCAGATACTCAAAGAAAGGATTTACCAGATAAGAAGAACTTGAAATTGGTATTGCTGAAATCCTGATTCTCCTAGATGATGATCTGACTTCCTCTGGGATTTGCTCTGTATTCGAAGTAGCTGATCTGGACCCGGATGCTGGTGGTCGGCCTCTACTTGGAAGAGAGGCGCCGTGAGATGATGAGGTAGATTAGGGTTTGGATGATTGGTGGAATGAAGAAGATGATGGGTGGCTAGGGTTGGAATTGAAGTGGCTAACCTAGGGTTTTGGGGTTGGAGATCTCACACCTCCTCAAGGTCCTAGGGAACCCGGATTTTACTCCCTCACGGAGCTCAACACCTGAACACAAGTGCGGAAGAGAGAAACAAAGTTGCTCACAAAGAAATTGATTTCATTCATCATTATTTTCAAGAGTTACATAGAGTTGAATATATAGACATAACAAAGAAATAAAGTTTTATACATTTCCATGTGGAACTAATAGGACTAACCCATACTTTAGGCATCAAATTTTCTTCCCAAGACTCCTTCCATGAGTGGGCAGCCCAAAAACTCCAAGAAAACTTGAAAATCAGCTCCAAATGGCAGGTTATGGGGGTGTCTCCTAGTATCTCTCCATGAATCAAGGATTTTCCCTTCATGGTTTGGCTCATTTGGACACCTCCTAGTCTTGCTCCACAAGTTTAGGCTTCTTCCTTTCATGGCTTTGGCACTTTTGGAGACTTTTGGGTGCCTCCTTGATTTTCTCCCCAAGACATGCTCTCTTCCCTTTTATAACTTAGATTTTTATGGAACATTGTGGGGCACCTCCTTGATCCTCTCTTCAAGAAAAATTCTTGCCATCCTGGCTTGGGTTTATCTGGAAAGAAGTTGTCTCCTCCTTGGATTGAGGCATCTTGATGGATTTCTCCCCCAAGTGGTGCAAGAAAAAGAACCTGCTTACTTGAGGCGTGGGGACCAAGGTACACTGGATGGAGATGTGGCAGGGAGTGTGGCACCCACTTGTAGATGGAAAATATGGTGCCCTATGGCAAAGGGAATGACACCTACCTGGGCCTTGGACTTGGACTGAGTCAACATGACCCAACAAAAATTGAAATGACAAAATTACAGACTCAAAATTGAGTTGATCAGGTCAACCCTTATTACAAAACCAGAAAACCCTAATTCTTCGGGCAAGGTCAATCAGAGATCCAGATGGAGCCCTGAAGTCTTCTTCTGAGTCTGGTGCCGGCACCACACCCCCTCACTAGTAGGCACGTGCAGCGATGTCCAGTGCCGTGCGCGAGGTGCCTTTCTCCATCCGTAATAGGGAATAGCACTATGTGCTCTAAAACTCCTCCTTGTCGTTCCATTTTGAGAAGCCTGGCAAGCCTCGATCGACGGGCAGCCACCCCTAGATTCGAATCCTCTCGATTGACTTCCTCTTTCGGATGGCATAGATGGTTGTTGTGGGAACCAGACCTCTGATTAGTGTTTAATTTTTGGGACTTGTAATAAGGCTTCAAGCCTAAACCTTGTAATTTTCTTTAGCTTTGAATTGAGTCTCATGTGTTTGTGTCTAGTCCTGTACTTTGACCAATTGGGTCAAATTGTATCCTGTACTGAGTCCAGTCCTGTATTGATGATTCAATTGTGTCCTGTACTGAGTCCAGTCAGAGTCGGTTTGAAGTATGAGCCCAAGCAAGATTGGTCTTAAAAATCTAGTCACTTTAGAGCCAAGCTTGGAAGGAAGCCAACTCAGCTCAGGGGCCCACCTCTTCATCCTATGTGGCGCCATGTCAACATGCCAAGTGGGTTGCAAATTTTAGATTATTGAATGCCCAATGGGGGAACACAATACTTGATACACTCCCTTTTTCCCTCCACACATCAAGCTAGTTTCCAACTATGGGTGGACGGCTAAGAGAAGGTCAAAGGGAATTTGAAATGTGGAGAATTTGAATCCCTTGCTTCAAGCCCTCCTATCAAGCTATCTTCCCAAACTACATGAACAACTATGAAAGGAAGGCAAGAATCCTTGGGCGCCTCCATCTCCCACTCCCCACCTCTGTCTTATTCCAAAGTTGGATGCACAATAAAGGAAAGGAGGAGAACACATGCCTTGCTACAAGCCCCACTTCAAGTCTTCTTCCAAAATAAGAGATCAACCTACCAAGTCAAGGGTGCCAAGATCCCTCTTCCAAGCCTCAAGTTAAGCCCCCCAAAATCAAATCCAAAGTCTTGGTTGACCAAAGGAGAGAATTCTGAATTTTTTTAGGCACCTCTTCAAAGATGACTTGTATTTTCATTTAAAATTCAAATGGGATCCTAAGGTGCCTATAAAAAGGGCCTTACCCCTCCTTTGTATTCTTGATGTTGATGAATGAAAAACCAAGTCTTTTTGAGAGCCTGTATTCTTTAGTTGCCTTCGTTCACCAGGAACGTCGATCTCCGTGAGGGAGCACCCTCGCCATCGGGCGTCGAGGGTGTGAGGCCTCAAGTTACCGTCTCTTCTACAACTCCATCCTTCAACTTCGAATCGGAGCCCATTGGGATCATCCACCGGGCAGCTAGCAAGAAGACTCCACCCATCACCACCTCAACTCTCTTTCCTTCTTCTATTACTATCTTTTGATCGAAACCTAACTCTTTTCTTTGAATGCTCGCAGGTCCTCCAGGTGCCACGAACATGGAATCGGCCTTCCTTGACTTCGTGACCTCCGGACCGAAAGCCGGCGCATTCACAGGGTTGAGGGCTCGATCATCCTGGCCGCATCCATGAAAGTGAGTGATCTCGGCATCGGGTGCTTCAGATCTTTGAGGTTTGCAACCCTAGACACCTAAGTAGGTATTGTTCTGAGAGATAAGTCCTACGGGGTTTCTCAACCTCGGGGTCCTCTATTTATCATTGCTTAGGGACTACTTGCTTGCTTGAGGTTCTTGTTAATATAGAACCCTAGATCTACTCTTACTTGTTCTCAGGAATCAAAAGAAAATCATTAAAAACTAAAAATCACAAAACTAACAAATCATTTGCATCATTTCACCTTGCATTTAGTTAGTCCCCATCATTTCTGGTATCTTCATTCTTCGGATCTAGTTAGTCCCCCATCATTTCTGGTATCAGAGCAGGTTAGGACTTAGCACTTCTTAAAGTACATAGATAAGGTGCTTTACCAGGACGTTCGGTCTTAGGAGAAAAGTAGGGTTTCAAGACCCTCTCCTCCCATTCCACGAGGTCTCCTAAGGCATGTAGGGGTTCCATCGTGATAGGCCTTTGAAGAGGAACACAAGAAGATAAGTGTTTAAAAAAAAAAGAATTTTTTTTTGCATCTTAGAACTCATCTTTCAATTTCTACATTTTTTCCTTTCCAAATATGGTCTGTTGTTTTTCATATTTCTATTTGTAGGAATCTCTAATTTGTCTGATTTTTGTTTTGTTAGACACACGTAATTGGTAATTTTTGATAATTCTCTCAGTTTATTGTAGCTTGTAGAATTTCTACACGCCGGAATACTACCTGAGAAGAAGTTCTATTCTAAGAATTTCAACAATTGCATTTTCTTATGTTTACATATCTTAGATAGTTTAATTTGCATTTAGCTTCATCTCAAGTCATTTCAATCATCTTATTTCTGCTATCATCCATAAAAAAAAAACCAAATATATATATATATATAAGTTAGATTCATCTCATTAGAGCATTTGCTTGCAATCATTTTCATAAATCATTTTAAGGGAAGTAATTTAACATAGGGTCAGGATTTCATTACCTGTCCCTAGCCCAAAAATCACTAACCAGCATCACGAATCCAAGCTCTAATTAAAATCGAGTAGACACTAATTTTGCTCTAGAGAGCTTAGGGACACCAACTAGTCAAGTCAAGACTAAGTGTCTATTCTTGGCATCAGCCCATTCTGTGTGTGCTGCTACTCTTGGTGTCTAGGCTTGGTGATTCAGGGCTTGTGAGTTTGGTCGACCTACCTGGCCAATCCTAGATTGGTGTCTAAGGTTGGTGTTCAGGGACCTCCACTCCCCTACACCTACCTGGCCAAGCACAGAGTTACTACTGACTGGTTTGCCACCCTGACTTAGGAAACTGGTTGAGATTATAGGTCCAATAGATCATAAACAATTTTATGTGCTTGACTCATGTCGACTAGATCAGGAGTCCCTTATCATCCCCACCATTCCCAATCAAGTGAACCTATGAAGAATGAAAGAGAAGATCAACTTAAGGTTATTTTGAGCAATGGCTAGGATAAATAGTAGGCTAGACAAGCTTGATGATAGAGTTGGAACCATAGAGAAGAATAGTCCTAGGCCATCTATCGAGCCTGAGTCTGAATCACCTTTTTCCCTATGGATTACCCTCATCATGAACCATCCATAGAGGCTGAACTCAGGAGAGTTCCCCATTTTAACCCAGCCCAAGAGATTCACCCTAGGAGACCTAATTAGGAGTTCCTGAACCTGGAAGAACTACATGAGTCTAATGACCTGTTAGGAGTAATTAGGTGCATCCTTAACCAGGACATAGTACAAGAAGATTGGCGTAGGACTAAAATCCTACAAACCTTTGCCAGACTAGGGAATAAGGTATGCAAGATCATAGTTGATAGTGGGAGCTATGTCAATGCCATTTCTTCAAGTACTGCCAAATCCCTAGGATTGACCCCAGTTCCTTACCCTAACCTTTATAAGGTCTCGTGGATTGATTCAACCTTCATACATATAAATTCTAGGTGCCAAGTCTTGATCAAGTTGCAATCTTATGAAGAGATGATTTGGTGTGATGTACTTCCCATGGGCGTCAGTAGTATTATCTTAGGACGACCTTGGCTATACGATCATGATGCCACCCTTCATGGTCAGACCAATACCTGTACCTTTAACCACCATGGAAAGAAATTTACAATCAACCCAGTTCAACCTAAGGATCAGGTAAAAGGAGGATCAAGTAGTCTAAAGGAAAAGAAGCCAGAAGTTAACATGATCAAGGATAATGAGTTGGAAGAAGAGATTACCGGGAAAGGACCCTTTAAAGAACTTCAGGGAGAGAAGGATGAACAATCTGAAAATTTGAATACAAAAACCCCTGAGCCCATTGAAGACTTTATGGTTGAGCCTAGTGAGAATCTAAGTGAAGAAAACCCTTGAGCCTATTAAGGAATCCAAAGAAGACATCTTTGAATCAAGCCTAGTGGGGAAGTGTGATGTAGACGAACCCAAGGTTGAAGTCATCAAGGAATCAAAGGATAATGATCCTGAACCTACCATAGAATTAATGAAGAAATGACCAAGTCAGGATCAAACAAAGTCGATGATAGTGAAGGTTCTCAAGTATCCCCCATAGAGAAGGTCCAAGAACAAGAAGAAGACAGTAGTTTAGAGGACTTTCTAGATAAACTTTCCAAAGACCTTACTAAAACCTTCCACCTTCTAGGAGCACCCAGCCTACCCTAGAACTTGCACCTATAGATCCTCCTAGTATTAATCATGACGTTAGGATGAGTGCACCCATAAAAAAATGTCCAAATTTTGAGGTTATCCTGAATAACCAAGGTCTATTTCATGCTGCCCATAGGATGCCCCAAGACTCCGACTCCTATCTCCTACCCCTCCCTGAGCCTTCTCATATTTCTAGAGCCATGGTGTTGCATTTTGTTGAGATTACTAGGCTACATGACTCTTTAGAACACATCCCTTTTGCCATTTACTTCTGGTATACTTTATGGCATTTGTTAGGGATCTATGATAATTTTTCTTGTGCATACCAGACCTGGGTCAAGCCTAGTGAGTCAATAATCTATTAGGTTTAGGCCCTAGAGAGTCCAATAAAATTATGCTCTATAAGAAAGTTAGTTTAGTGAGTCTGCATTTTGCATCATGTTAGGATTCTACATTAAGCACTAATTTTTAAATAATTTGATTGATTCCCGAAAGTGAAACAAAGAGTTTGATCAAAGGGATTTTGTAATGATTAGGCTTAGGCCTGAATAGTTTCCACCCAGAACCATTAAGAAACTTCATGTTCGTGGAGCTGGCCCCTTTAGAGTGATAAGGAGAGTTGGCCCTAATGCCTATGTGCTTGAGTTATCCCGAATTATGGCATTAGCTCGACTTTCAATACCCCATACTTGGTCGAGTTTGGGAACCAGCAAACATACCTAGTGAGTAATTTGGGCCTAACCTTTCATTTGAGAGCGAACCCAACCCAGAGTGTCCACCTCCAATTTTACTTGAGAGAGGAGAGCGGATCGAGCGTGTCCTGGATGATCAAGCTATGACCACCCGGGGCAATGGCTATCATCGCTACTTGATCCGATTGCAAGGTTGACCATAGTTCGATGATTCATAGGATACCCGAGAGGACTTGCAGCACCTCGACCCCGACCTTCTGGAAAAATATCAAAGCCAAATCAACCCTTACTCGATAGGGTCGAGTTCCTCCCACCCCGGGAGAATTGGTGTGGGCACCAGACCTCTGATTAGGGTTTAATTTTCGGGACTTGTAATAAGGTTTCAAGCCTAAACCTTTTAATTTTTTTAGCTTTGAATTGAGTCTCAAGTGTCTGTGTCTAGTCCTGTACTTTGACCAATTGGGTCAAATTGTGTCCTGTACTGAGTCCAGTCCTATATTGAGTCAATTGTGTCATGTACTGAGTCCAGTCGAGTCAGTTTGAAGTTTGGGCCCAAGCAAGATTGGTCTTAAAAATCTAGTCACTTTGGAGCCAAGCTTGGAAGGAAGCCAACTCAACTCAGGGCCCACCACTTCATCCTATGTGGTGCCATGTCAACATGCCAAGTGGGCTGCAAATTTTAGATTCCTGAATGCCCAAAGGGGGGACACAATACTTGATACACTCCCTTTTTTCCTCCCCACATCAAGCTAGTTTCCAACTATGGGTGGTCGGCTAAGAGAAGGTCAAAGGGAATTTGAATCCCTTGCTTCAAGCCCTCCTATCAAGCTATCTTCCCAAACTACATGAACAACTATGGAAGGAAGGCAAGAATCCTTGGGCACCTCCATCTCCCACTCCCCACATCTTATCTTATTCCAAAGTTGGATACACAACCAAGGAAAGGAGGAGAATTCATGCCTTGCTACAAGCCCCACTTCAAGTCTTCTTCCAAAATAAGAGATCAACATACCAAGTCAAGGGTGCCAAGATCCCTCTTCCAAGCCTCAAGTCAAGCCCCACAAAATCAAATCCAAAGTCTTGGTCGGCCAAAGGAGAGAATTATAAATTTGTTTGGGTGCCTCTTCAAAGAGGACTTGTTTTTTCATTTAAAAATTCAAATGGGGTCCTAAGGTGCCTATAAAAAGGACCTTACCCGTCCTTTGTATTCTTGATTGTTGATGAATGAAAAACCAAGTCTTTTTGAGAGCCAGTTTTCTTTAGTTACCTTCGTTCACTAGGAACGTTGATCTCCATGAGGGAGCGCCTTCACCTTCGGGCGTCGAGAGGTGTGAGGCCTCAAGTTACCATCTCATCCATAACTCCATCCTCCAACTTCGAATCGGAGCCCATTGGGATCATCCACCCGGGCACCTAGCAAGAAGACTCCACTCATCACCACCTCAACTCTCTTTCCTTCTTCTATTGCTATCTTTTGATCGAAACCTAACTCTTCTTCTTTGAATGCTCGTAGCTCCTCCAGGGGCCACGAATACGGAATCCACCTCCTTGCCTTCATGACCTCGAGACCGAAAGCCAGCGCATCCACAGGGTTGAGGGCTCGATCATCCAGGCCGCATTCACAAGAGTGAGTGATCTTGGCATCGGGTGCTTCAAATCTTTAATGTTTGCAACCCTACTCTCCTAAGTAGGTATTGTTCTGAGAGCTAAGTCCTACGGGGTTTCTCAACTCTGGGATCCTCTATTTATCATTGCTTAGGGAGTACTTGCTTGCCTGAGGTTCTTGTTAATATAGAACCCTAGATCTACTCTTACTTGTTTCGGGAATCCAAAGAAAATCATTAAAACATAAAAATCACAAAACTAACAAATCACTTGCATCATTTCATCTTGTATTTAGTAGTCCCCCATCATTTCTGGTATCTTCATTCTTCGCATCTAGTTAGTCCCCCATCATTCTGGTTAGGACTTAGCACTTCTTAAAGTACTTGGATAAGGTGCTTCACCAGGATGTCTGGTCTTAGGAGAAAAGTAAAGCTTCAAGACCCTCTCCTCCCATTCCATGGGGTCTCTTAAGGCGGGTGTGGGGGTTCCACTGTGAGAGGCCTTTGAAGAGGAACACAAGAAGGTAGAGCTCAGGAAGGCGGAGCTCGACTTCGGTCGAGGTGTCTCGACCTCGATGGGAGCCAGCCTGGTAAAGGAGTCCAGGCAGAGACAAAGCTCGACTTCGGCCACGACATCTTGTCCTTGAGGGGAGCTAGCCTGGTGAAGGAGTCCGGGCAGAGGCGGAGCTCAACTTCGGCCAGCATCTCAACCTCGAGGGGAGCCAGCCTGGCGAAGGAGTCTGGGTAGAGGCGAAGCTTAACTTCTGCCACGGCATCTCGACCTCGAGGGGAGCCAGCCTGGCAAAGGAGTCAAGGCAAAGGCAGAGCTCGACTTCGGCCATGGCATCTCGACCTCGAGGGGAGCCAGCCTCATGAAGGAGTCCGGGCAGAGGGGAGCTCGACTTCTGCCACGGCATCTCGACCTCGAGGGAAGCCACCCTGGCAAAAGATTCCGGGCAGAGGCGAAGTTCAACTTCGGCCACGGTGTCTTGACCTCGAGTGTAGCTAGCCTGGCGAGGGAGTCTAGGCAGAGATGTCTTACATGGCAACTTCATCCGATGTGGCATCTGACAAGGTCTGACTTGGGTTCCATGTCAACGATCCTGCCATATTAGTTCCAAATGAACCATAAGTTTGATCGACTGGATCAACGATTAGGGAACCTAGAGAAAACCTGAAAGACCGTCTTGAACCTAAATTCGAAACACACCCTGACCCATTCCAGAAGCCCAATCCTAGGAGACCCCCACACCATGACCCAATCTGGGATCTTAGTTCGAAGAGATCCAATTATGATTTCATAGACTAGGATGAGAGAGCCACTAGGAATTTTAGACTAGAAGCACCTACATTTGGTGGTGATCTTGATCTTGAGAATTATATTGATTGGGAAGAAGATATGGATCTATATTTTAAGAGGGAACTAATGTCTAAAAGAAGTCAGTTTAAGTTTGCTAAGCTTAAATTAGTACGCCAGGCTAGAATTTATTGGGATGATTTGAAAGAATGATCAGACGAAGAAGAGACATACACATAACTACCTCGAGTGACATGAAACTTAAACTTAGACAAAAGTACCTACCTAGACCCTATGAACCCAGCTCCTATGAACCCAGATACATAACCCATAGGTGAACATATATCCTATGAGCCCAAGGACCCATAACCCCTAGGTATTAGCCAAATGTAGTCAAGTTTCTCTTAGTCAGCCAGAAACCATTAGAATTAATGCACCTTATCGAAATTTAGGATAGTCAACCCACCTGAGTCGACCCATTCCTCAGTAGAGTCAACCCTATTCTCACCCGAGTTGACTCAACCCTATTCTGAGCCAACCTACCCCTGTTATCCTAGATACTAGTCAATTTTTCCTTAGTCGACCCACCTCTCCTACCCTATTGGTTCATCAAGATGCTATTGAAGAAGTTTATGAAGTTGATGTGAGCGTAGTGGATGAGTATGTAGATGAGGAGATAAAGGAGGTAGACCCAGAGTTAGATAATCCTAAAGCCAACCTAGAGTTAGCTAACCCTGACCATTCCCAAACTGAAGCCATATTGGATGTACAAGTAGCAAAAGAGATCCATGAGGAACATAACCCTACTACTGAGACTTTACCTGAAGAAACACTAGAAGAGACTAAAGTTATAGAGCCTAGTCCTGAAATTATTGAATCCAAAGTAATTAGTGAGGACTTGATCTTTTCTTCCCAGCACCCTCAAGTTAAATTCACCCTTTTGGTCTTAATTAAGATCTTTTTCCTGAAATTATTGACACATTTTTCCATCATGTGGACCTTTTAGTGCCTTTAGATGTAATTCAGTATCTAAACTTTAAGGCAACACCCATTGTCTAGGACTAATCCCTGAGCTCTTTTCTTATTTCCTACTCTACCAAGTCACCCCCGAATCCACTTCTTACTTCTTACCTTTCCCTGATGTTTCCAATGATTCTAGAACCATTAGTTTACATTTTGTTGAAGTTAGTATGTTTCATCAATTCTTAGACCCCGTTAGATTTGCCACTTATTTTTGGAGAACCTTATGTCATTTATTAGGATTCATGCCAAATTTTCATCAACATGTCATACATTAACCAAGGGTAATAATAAAGAAGACTTAAAGAGTACAAAGAAGGAGACTTTGTTATGGTTCGATTACAACCTGAATGGTTCCCACCTGGAACCATGAAAAAATTGCATGCCAGTGGTAGTAGACTATACAAAGTAATTAAGAAAATTGGACCTAATACCTACATGCTTGAATTGCCATCTAAACTACGCATTAGCTCTACTTTCAATATTTAGACCGTATCGAGTATAGGGAGCCAACGTTGATTTCTAGTAAGCCATTTAGGCCTAATCCAGTCCTTGAGAGTGAACCAACCCAAGTGTTCCAGCAGCCATATCACCAGCCCGGAGAGATAAGATCGAACGGATCTTGGATGACAAGATCATCGCTATCCGGAGCAAAGATTACCAGCAATATCTAGTTTGTTGGCAAGGATGACCTGAGTCTAATGATTCTTGGATCACTAGAGGGGATTTGCAGAGAGTTGCCCCTGAATTACTAGAGTATTATAACAGTTGAGTTGACCTGGACTCAACAAGGTCGAGTTCCTCCCATCCAGGGAGAATTGGTGCGAGCACCAGGGCTAAAAGAAATCAATTTGAACCCACATTCCTGTGGATCACCTATGAGTAAAACCCTGAAACCAAATCCTTTTTACCATGAAATATTTTTTTAAATTCTATTATTTGGTTTAGTTAGAGTAAACCCTTTTTACCAACTGTAATTAAGTTTAGTTTATTTTAGGATAAAACCTTTTTACTAAGTTGAGTCGAAATCCCAATTGAGTCAAACCCTATTCACCCAATTGGGATTTAAATGGTCCAGTTTGAATTAGCCCTTTTACCAACTTTAATTGGATTTTTATTCGCAAGCCTAATTAAGTGTGGTTGTTTATTTAGTTGAGTCATGTGATTTTTGTTATTATGAGTCCATGTAATGGTGCGGACACTAGAGGCACCAAAATAAGATAGAGATTTCTAAACCCTCTGTGGATTACCTAGTGGTGATTGAGTCCATTTGTAATAAGAGCTTAGCCTATTTGAGTTGTCTTTTATTTTTGAGTCCTGTACTAGTCAGCTCATATTAAGCTAGTTTTCATTCTAAGTTCTGTATGTAGCATTTGAACCATACCATTAGGTTTTGGATAAGTCAGTCAAGTCAGCTCATGTTGAGCTAATCATATTCTGAATCTTGTAATCATGTCCAATTATATTGGGTTTGTTTGAGTCAAGCCTAGTCAAAGAAGACTTAAGCATGTGAAGGACACCACCCAACATGCCACCTCAGCAGCCGCATGGAGCCCAGTCACACCTTGGATTTTGCCACCTAGGATTACTAGGAGGATCATGAAGTTGGCCCATGCATGAGGAGTTGATGACCACACACCAGCACACCCCAAGCACACCAACTCCACAGACTAGCATGACAAGGAAAGTCAAAATAGATAACATGAATCCCCTGATTCATGCTAGCTTGCTTAGGAAGAAGTGGTCCCCCTTTGGATGTCACTACGTATCTTGTTTGGAGGGATTTTGTATGGCATGAATGTTTTCTTTCATGTATTCAGCCCCATACTTTAGGAAGAAAGTGGGAGAGTATTTTCTTCCATGTATTTAGCCCCACACTTTAGGAAGAAAGTGGTCACCCATTATTTTCCTTATTTTTTTTTGCTTGGGCCCTAAGTCTCATAACTCTATATAAGGGACTCCTTGTATGAAAATTTTAACAATTTGATATATGAAATACTCTTGATTCTCCAATTGCTATGTGCCTCCCTGCTGTGTGCATTAAGGGATCTTGTGTGAGCCTGAAGTCCTTCCGAAGTGCTGCCCGAAGAAACCCTAGCCAACCAACATTCTTCCAAGCCTCTTCTTCCAACATGCCCTTGCTACCTTTTTTTCTGAAATTATTCTTGTTTCCAGCCTTTGTTTTCTCACCCTTGACGGTGTTTTTGTAGGTCCCCGAGTTCCAACGAATCCAACGACTCCAACCGAGCCACAATCGAACCACCGAGCAGAATGTCGAGAATCCATGGGCCTCCGGCTTGATTTTCCAGGCTGCATCCATCAAGGAACGAGTGAACTCTTCACTGTGATCTTCACCAGGTGCATTAGACGTTGCCAGGCACACCCGCTCTACCACCAGTCGCTTTATTGAAGATGAATGAGTCCAACTGAGACTTCTCAACCTCGGCGGTCCTCTTTCCTTTGTTTTTAGATCCTGATCTGCATGCATAGTTTCTAAAATTCATATAGAACTCTCTACATCTTATTTTGATCAGATATTCAGGATTTAACCACCTCACCCCACATACAAAGATAATTGCATGCATATCTATCCAACATCATGTAATTAGTTTAGTCATTGAGTCTAGTATTACAAGAGAGGACCCACAACATCCCATGTGCACCCAATTGAAGATCCATGTGACCATATGTGCTAGCTTAAGACAACCCATGTGCTAGCCCAAGTCACAACCTCTTCTTGGCACCACCTTTTCAAAGATTTGGACATCAACACATGTCATATTTGGACATGTCTTTGGGACAACACTGCTTTGCACTTCAACCAGGACAAGAATAGATGACATGTCTGAAAATTACTTGCTATTAGGACAACACACTTGTCATGTCAATTATGCTTGGACATCCCACATGCCATGTCTTAAATGAATTCCAAATTGGCTCCCTTCTTTTTAAGAGGTGTAAAGTAGAAGGAGTTCTCCACATTGGTGCCCCCACTCAAAATATTCCATGCCAAATACAAGGGAGTCGGCCAAGCATTCTTTTTCATGTGAACTTCAAAGAGTTCTAGGAATTTTACTCACCCAAGAGAAGGTTCAATGGTTTTCTACTACAGAGTTTCAATCAAACATGTTAGAAGCTGCTTAAGTATCTAGAACTCTAGAGTCTCACCGAAACTCTTGAGTCCTCTCCTATCTAGACTGAAGAGTCCACTCACCTACAAACGATCACATCATCAAGATTCTAGAGTCCAACAAGCAAGGCCAAGTGATGGAGCATCTTGACCCTACATCAAGCCATCTCACCAATCCACCACTTGGGCACCCACTTTGGATGAGAAGCCTCAAATTGTCACCCACTTTGAAAGAGTCTAGATCTTCTCAGCAAACAAGAGTCCAGGCTATCTAAAGCAGGATTCTAGGAGTTGTAGTCCAAGAGAGAGAAAGACTAGCAATTATATCCCTTACACCACTGGTTAGGTATCTATAATACCCCTCCAACCTCCCTTGTAATTAATCAATTATTATTCATCAATAAAGACATGCTGTCGAATTTCCTTTTCTATGTGCATCACAGGGTGTGAGGTCCTTTTTGTTTGTTCTTCGAAACATCGTGGGGTGTGAGGTACTTTTACTTTGTTCTTCGGAATATCGCGGGGTGTGAGACCCTAGTTATCCTACCTATCCAGCCAACTAGAAAATCCAAAAAAACCACTATTTCTAACCTTCCTTTCCTTTCATTCCTTCTTTTTCTTTGTTGCTTCTTAATTCGTAATTTTCATTGTTGAGTGTTACAAGTGATCAGGAGTCAAGATCAGGTATTCTTGCCTCAGAACAAGCTTCACACGGAAGATCAGAGCCCGGGATCGAGTTCTTGAAACCCTGCCGTGAAGATCTTGAGAGTTCTATCAGATTCGATTCAAATGAGCATTTCTTTGTTGGTAAAATCGAAACTTATTCCTTTTTCATTATTCTCTGATTCGTTGATATGATAAACCCTAGTTTATGGTGATTTCTCAATCACCAAGTCCTATTTTCATAGTTATTTTGTTAGGTTTACTTATACGGGTAGTTAACTAAACTAGTTTCCTTTACTGTCTCCTTCAAGTCTTCTTTAAAAATCTAAAAAAAAAATATAAAAATATTTTTCTACTTCTCTCAGATAATAAGTCTTAATCATAATAATTTAGTTTTAATTATTTGTTCCACATCAGACATCCATTTTTGGTAAGTATCCTTGACAGCACCTCGAGCATTGGTGGCTGGGATCTTAGGTGCCAGATCCGTTATCACATAAAGGATCCGCTCATGCTCCAGGACTATCCTGATGAAGTTGGGTCCACAAAGTTTGTCATTATCTAATAATGATCAGAGTGACAAAGTAATCGACATTATCTAAAAATGGAGAACAAGTCCTATCAATATATAAATTATTTTAAACATCCTAAAGACATGGATTTTAGTCTAAAGGTTTCCCCTATTTTATTTAGACTGGTAACCTCTACACTCCAATCCAAAGAATAACATTTATCCTTTAGCGGGTACTAGGATCCAATAGACTACACGTGAGCCTGACTTTGGCCGGCCACCCACATGCATCTAATGGTAGGTACAATACCAATTACTTCTCCAAGCAATTCCTAGTATTCATTTTGCCCTAGGGGTCCTCACAATCGACCTTTGGGCCTCCTATTGAAGGTCCTGGTTAGGTCCAACCATTAACATGATCGAATTCAGTGCTTCTAACAAATCCATGATCAAGCCCAACTTTGCCGGCCCAGCTGACCACGTGTTAAGATAGTCGCAACGAGCCATCATATGTTGAATGGCAATTCCACTTGCCTGATGACCACCCATTCTTTGGAGCTGCCGATGATCATCCAACTTATGGACTCATTACCAATCCAACTTAATGGAAGGCTAAGACTTAGGCTATCACATAACTTAGTCTTTTTATGGACCTAATAATTTAGAGGATTTAGATTTTGTGACACATGAAAAGAAGGCATGGACCTTGATCAAGAAAACTCCCACCAAACTCTTAGAGGGTTTCAAGATCAAATAGATCCATGGGCACCTAAAAACCTGTCAGACTGATTAACCTTAGTTGACATGGATCAACTCAAATCAATAGATAATCTAATCAAATATGGTTCACCACATTAGCCAGGCTAGTAAGATCAAGGGATGGGTTAAGATAAGTAAGCCTCTTTCCTTAGACACCAACCATGAGTTGGTAAGGTAACAGTTAACCCTAAAGAACCTTGATCACTAATGTCAAACTTATCTTAGAATCAAGTAGTTTACCAGACTTAATCAAACAAACCTAAAGACCCGGCTCACCATGAAGCCATGAATCAAGTCCATTTAGATGTATGGACTAATCAAACTAACTATTAGATAGATTTATAGAGGAGAGACCTAATTCAACTTTTGATTAGTCTTTTCTCTATTTAATCCATTCATCTAAACCTAGGTCTAACCCATTTAAGGACCCAATTCTAACTAACCCAATTACCCATGGTTTATCAATCAGGACATAAGATTAGAAACATATCTTGAATCTTAAAAACATAATTTAATTCTCAATTAAGTGTATCATGCCAATTAAAATATTTTCAATTAAACCATATTTTGAAACTATTTCAAAATCAAGTAAAACAATTTCACTAAAATCTGAAGCTTAAATTTACTATTCCAGGGTTTTCTGGTTGAGTCAGCACATGCATGTTGAGCTAGCTCATCCAGAACACAAATATAGATAGATTATTCTATTTACAGAATCTAGTCGACTCGAGTAGTGGTCGAATCGACTTGTTTCATTATGGCAGAAAATAGTAACTTCAAATTTCATCCTTTTTCACTTGAACTTTTCAAAGTTTTAAGTCATACATCTTTTAGATCTTATCTAAACATAGTTATGATCCATAAACGAATTGTTGGAAATATGTATACCATAGCTAATCGTCTAGGATGTAGATGGTTGTGTGACTCATGTATATATATATGAATTATTAAATTAAATAAAAAGTTTATTCTGGTTGTTCATCACGTGTCATCTTCCTAATTGAACACTAGTGTAATGATGTCCTCTGAGCTACCTTGTATGCGATGTAGAGAGATGCATCAAGTAGTTGATAAACTGGTTTGTGACAAAAAGATATGCTACTTTAGGATGATAGTGTATCGAGAGTAGGTCATTGATGTCAAATCTGTTGGTTGTCCTCTTAACCAAGTAGCAACGAAATGCTGGTATGATATCAAGTGTTGTGTTCGACACTTCACTGAGCATGACTCTCATGCGAGATTCTCTTTTTGCTAAAGAAAAGTTTTGCATTAGAATGTGGACATGAATTATTCCTCTGACTTGAGATCACTATGGCAGCTTATAAGCAACTCACCATGCTTAGGTGCCGAACTACCTGGGTTTCTAATCCGATGATGGAAGGTTGCTGGGTACAGTCAAGTACTTATGTAGCGGTAGTAGGATAAAGATAGGATTGACCTCTCTAAACGATTTAGATTGAATGCTTAATATGCCTTAATTGAGAAAGACCTTAGCTAGGGCAATCATTGTAAGGAGTTACAAGGATTGTTTGTTTGAGACATATTGAGATGGACAGATTAGGGTTGGGCAGTTTAACACTAAGCCATACGGAGCACTAGAAGGTTGAATGAATAAGTTTAGTGGTATTCTTTATTCGATAGGTTCATGTTGCTCTGCAACCTTCAACCTATTCGAACGTCGGGTGTCATTGCTAGATGGAGACTTTGGCTGGTACTGGAAATGTTCTTGTACTACCAATTTAGTGTTTGAATCTACATGGTCACACGTCATGGAGTTTCTTCTTGATTTGTTGGCATAGGAATGATTGGGAATTGTTCCAGACTCGTTTGACAAGAGTTGTCAAAACTGTCTATGAGTCAACTCATGGATGAGTCATCACGGATGAGTTAACTCGAAGCCATTCGGAGCACTAGGAGGTTAAAGGAATAAGTTCAGTGGTATTCCATATTTGACAGGTTCTTGTTGCTCTGCAACCTTCAACCTATCCGGATGCCGGGTGTCATTGCTAGATGGTGATTTTGGCTGGTACGAGAAATGTGCTACCAGTTTAGTGTTTGAACCTACGGGGTCACACATGATGGGATTTCTTCTTGATTTGTTGGCATGGGAATGATTGGGAATCACTCCAGACTCATTTGATAAGAGTTATCAAAACTATCTATGAGTCAACTCATGGATGAGCCATCACGGATGAGTCGACTTATGTGATTCAGCTCGAGTCGACTCGAACAATGAAGTCGACTCGACTGACAGACTCTGCTGAAAATCGAAACAGCTTCATTTAAACTTGTAATTGTTGTGGGACTTAATGCTGTATATTTCTTGGTTTTATTGCTACGGTTGCTGAATCCCAAGGGGCTTGTAACTCCCATGAATCCGAAAGGTCTCAAGTCTTTATTTAATCTCTTCAAATCTGAATGCAAAAAGTTCATGTTTGGTTTTCTAGTTTTCTATTTTTTGCTTGCTGAAGAACAGAGAGGAAGATCAAGGAACCCTACCAATTTCTCTTATGGTTAGATTTTTTCCTTGATCCCTTAGAGAGATTCTTAGAGTGGGGATTGAGTTTTTGGTGGGATTACCGAGTGTATACCTTCTCTTGAAGGTTTGGGATAGAGAGAACTGGGAGCATCCTTGGTTTTTGTTCTAGCACTACTGCAGCAATAGGTCTTCAAGGAGTTGAAGGATTTCATGCCTCTTTAAAAAGTTGAAGGAGTCACTGCTACCAACATTGTTTCTGGAAGGGCTAGCACCACGAAGGAAGAAGGAGAAGTCCCTCTACCCAGTGTGAACAACTTGTAGAGGCAGTACGCGTGTGCTGCTTGTAGAGCCGGTGTTCTTGCTACAGATTGGAACAGTCCCTAGTGATCATCACCGAGATATGCTTTTAGTTATATGTTTGACATATTGTTATCTGTTGCATCATTGTTTGAATCTAGAATAGTTCTAAATTTCATATAATGCATGCTTGATTTCATACTTGCATTTCTCTAGATGCATCAAGATCCATGTTAGGGCATGTGTTAATTTGATTAACATATTAATAAATAGCTTTATCATCTTCCACTGCACCATGCTCTTTAGAAAAGTTTTAAATTGCATGCCTCGAGCCCACCACATGCTTACCAGTAGTGCCCCAGGCTCCTCACAATCAGAATCGGAATGGATTATTGTTTTTGGTTATATTTTCTAATAGTATTGGAACCTAAGTAACTATAGCTTGGATGAATTGCCCTCCCCTTCTCCCTCAACAAAAAATGGAACCAAAGTGATCTAAATAAAGTTGAGAAGTGCCTAAGGAATGTCTTTTGTCTGATATTGTTGGCATGGAGTCCCTGTTTTAGCCGGTCGAAGCTGCTGCTCCACAGGACCGCTCCCTGATTCACCTGCAAAATAGGTCCCTTGCAGGAGTCGTTCCGGCGGGGGACACTCCGATGCCTAATTCAGAGGCGGGTCCCAGCCATAAAATGGGGAAGATCCTTCAGAGGCAGAGGGATAGCTCTTTGAATTTAGAGTATGTGTGTATGTATGTGTGTGTACCTCTCTCGAGCATTTCTTCTTACAGTCATTTATAAGGGGGTGCCCAGCATGCGGATCCATTCTTCTCCTAGCAATCATGAGGAGTTAATTTCTCCCCATGATTGGCAATCGTGGGTTGTCATTGAGCGATTCCGACAAGACTGGAGGCATGGCTGCTGGAGTTGCACGCCATGATCATGGCATGGAGATAATCGATAGTAACCGTTGGTTACTGTTGCCTATCTGGGATAGATCGTGGACCCATCCTCAGATTTCTCCTGTTTAGGAAGATTCTCATAATTGAATCGGGAATTTTCCCATCTTCGGATATTCTTTATCGGAGATCTTGTCTTCTACATGAGTCAAGGACTTGGTATTTACCAATGGCCAGAAATCGTGTCTTCGGCAAGAACCGAAGAGTATGTCTTCGGAAGTCGGCATGGAGCCTGGTCTTCGGTTAAGGCAAAAGACGTAATTCGAAGGTCTTGCCTTCGGGTGTCGTAGGCCGGTGGAGAGCCATGAGTTGCTCGAGGTTGGCCCGATCTTTCTAGATCCGAAGTCACTGGCTCGGAGTAAAGGTCTTCGGTCAGTCGAACTGGTGTTCAGTTCGTACTTAGACCGGGATTCCCCAATAGTTACCCCCATACTCTCAATTTTCGAAGTGAAGGTTTGCCTCGAAGTGAGAGTACCAATGCTTTATCATTTTCCTCCTGGGAGATAGTGTAGTCGATGATCATGAGATCTCTGATTGGACTGCTCATCATGACTCCTGGTTGAATTGGTAATTAGGCGATGACAACTGTCACTCTTTGGTTGCGGGAGAAGAAAAGAGTGAGTGGCCCTGTGGCGTCTCTTCCTTTCCTGTTGTGTGGTGATCCAGCTAATCTTTTGATTGAGATTTGGGTGGTTATGGTGGCTTCTCCCTACCCATCGGATAATGGATGCGCTTCATCCTGGTCGCTAGTTCAAGATGGGTTACCTCCTTGGGTAACCCTCGGCCAAATCAACCTGGTGGGACTTCAGAGGCCCCTGGTTTTCTTTTGGAAAGAGAGAAAGTCCGGCTAAAGAAGCTTCTTCAACCTCGCCTCACTCTTCGCTCAGCCCTCCTTGTTCTTATCTACTAGTCTATTCTGTAGGTAGAATCTTCCTTCTACCATTTTGTTTTATTCTTTTCTCATGGAAGAAACTGTAGAAAGTCAGGGGGGATAAGTTAGGCCCTCGGGGGCCGGTGACGTAGTAGGTCCAGAGTCGATCTCTTGTTCGGTGTTTCAGGGGAAGATGGCACTTCTTCGGAATGCTATCTCATTCTCGAGGGATTCCCTTTTGTCCACCCCGCACCCGTGGAATGGGTGAACAAACCTCCCCCCAGGTGCTTAGCCGTGTAGGAAGATCATCTAAAGGCTAGCCTTCGATTTCCCCTGCACCCTTTCTTCATCAAAATCTTTCATCTGTACCAAGTGGTGCTAGCGTAGTTGACCCCGAACAGCATCCGGAACGTCTACGGGTTTCTGGTCCTATGTAGCATCACAAACATAGAACCTAGGACCAACTTATTCACAACCTTTTTTATACTCAAGAGGGATTTCCGTAGCAACAGATGGTGGGTGATCGGCCCTCGACCGGGTCGTAAGGTCATCAAGGACATGCCCAGCACCATCCACAGGTGGAAGCCTATTTTTGTGTTTATACTGTCCATTGATCCATGGGGCTTCGACACTGTTTGGAAGAAGCCTCGTTTAACCGCCAATGAAGGGAAGAAGGTCTTGGCGGCTGACCAGTCGGATTACGATCTTCTGATTAATTTAGAAGTCGCCCTTATCCATGAGTTTTTGGAGGAGTGAAATTTCTATATTGCAGGGATCAGCAAGTTCTCCATATTAGGTATAGTGGCAGAGATTTCTACCCCCCATCCCCCGTTTTTGTTATAGCTTAGTCGACTTAAAGAAACTTTTCTGTTTGTAGGTGGCGGAATGAAGCCTGGTGTGAGCTAGCTCCGTCAGACTTCTGAGAAGAGGGTAGCTCAAGCCCCTCTCACAAGGTCGGTAGTTCGGATAAAGGCGGAAGAGATGGTCCTGAGGGGGACCGGAGCACCTCATCTTTCTAGGGGACCTCAGGGGAAGATGTGGTACCCACAGAAGGGGCCCCGTCAGGATCTCGTCCTGTCGAAATTCCACCGGCAGTTACATCCCCGGTTCGCACAATAGGGAGTCTGCCCCAAGCGGTGGATGTGCCACCACCTTGCCCCCCTACAGTTGATAGGGGCGAAGCATGGCAAGTCGAGGGAGAGTTCGCCCGTGGGGCTTCCCCAACTGGAAGTCATTTGGCGAATTCTTCGGAGCTTTCACCTATTAGGGACTGCTGGTCCCCACCGTAGCCAGGTAGGCACTGAAAGTACATTACTGCCTCACGATTTTGTAGTTCTCCGAAGTCGGAACCTTCCCAGGGTATCCGATTCTGCTTTTTCTGTCCTGCAACAGGTATGGTCCTTGCCATCCCATTTGCTCTGGGAATTGTTCGATCCATAACCCCATATTTTCGATGTAGTTGGTCTACGACCTTACCTTTATAAAAGAGGGCCTAGGAAATATTGACAGCCTCATTCACGGCATCAAGGAGATCTCTATACTGCCAGGGCTGCAAAAGAAGTAGCTGAAGAGTTGAGGCAGTCTATGGAGTACTACGTCGTCCGAGTGAACGACAAGGTTCATGAACTGAAGGGTGAACTAAAAAGCGCCATCGACAATAGCGGAGCAAGAGGCAGGGTGGAGGAAAAGCAAAAAGCAAGTCGACTCCTTGGAGCAAGCTGCAAAAGAGTATCAAGAGAAGATAAAGAGTTTGACCAAGGCAGCGGAAGAAGCTGCCAGGAGGGCTGAAGAGGCAGTTCTAGAGTCCGAAGTGGCCAAGAGAGAGTACGCGTCTTTAAGAAAGCGAGCAGAGGATGCTGTAGCAGACTTCAGGAAGTCTTCACAATTCCAAGAGGAGATGAATGAAGCATCCCTGTATGGCTATCAGCATGGCTTCAACGACGGACTTTCCAAGGTAAAGGAGGCCTTTCCCCACCTTGATCTTTTTGGCATCCCTTCCTTCAACATAGCCGAAGAAGAAGAAGAAGCGGAGAAGGAGGCCTAGGCTACAGTGGAGGCTGAAGAGGCCGAATAGGCGCCGTGTCCAGGTGAGGAGGCCTCTACCTCAATCGAAGATCTGGGGATGGCTTCAACTCTAACCCTGGTTTAGGATGAGATTCAGGCTAGGGGAGTACAAGCTGAAGGTTCTCTGGTCCCAGCCCAAGTCGACGAGATCCTTTCTATGCAGGTTGACAAGTTGCTTCAATCTTGCGGTGCTGGGTCTCCTCCAATTGATGTTGAATAACCTAACTAACTTTAGGTGTGTTTTCTTCTTTGTGTTCTCAATGGTTTTTGTATGACAACTTCTCTGGATTTTGAAGTAGTTTTTTCTTCTCCAGCATATGCTATGTTATATTTTTAGATATAGCTTGAACAAAGTTTATCATTCCTTCTTCTGCTTGGTTGAACGGCCATGGCCGAAGGCCGTTTGATTGGTATTTGATGAACACCGAATCCGAGATAGGTTAGAACTCCATCGCCGAAGACCGTCTACGATTGATTATGCTGGTGTCACCTTCCTCTCATAATTAAACTTATCCATTGGGGTAGACAGGCATCAACTCCCCATTGACCGGTGATTAAGGAAGTTTAATTGCGATTCTCGTTGTCCATGCAGCATATCAATTTTCATACGGTCGTGTTTTCTTGTGCCTTGTGTGCTGCCAGGTCTCCTTTTTCCAAAAAGGAGCCATTAATGTCACTACCGCACGATGGAAATTCCTCCAGATTCGAAGCGCCGGCAGTTGTTGTCCCGGGATTGACCCTCGAGCGGTCTTCCAATTCTCGAAGCATCGCTTGGACACGTGGCGCTCTTTGATGCGGCTGGAAAAAGATGTAGAGCATGCCTCCCCGTAGTCGGTCCTGGGTGCAGGCTCTCTATAAATAGGACCTTGCCTTCTACTACCAAGGGTCACCATCCTCTCAAACTTCTTCTTTCAGTTGAAAATGATTTTCAGCACCTCCGAGCTTCGACGGGTAGCGAAGAGGAGGGCCATCGACCCTAAGAGAAAGAGGAGTCTGGAGTTCTTCGAACCGGGCGATGATGATGAGCCTCTCGTGGACCATCTGGAGTAGAAGGTTTGCATGTTGGAGGCTCAACTGAAGGAGGCCAGGGCCAAGGTTGCAGCGGCAGTCACAGAGGTGGAGGAGGCTAAGAAGGAGGCGGCGAATGCTATCTCATACTTCAAGACGTCCGCTGCCTTCAGGGAGGAGGTCACTGAAGCAGCTCTGGACTCCTACCATCAAGGGTTCCGGGAATGCAGGGGGAAGGCCTTCAAGTTTTATGACTTGAAGGGCCTGGACAATATCAAGCCCTCTGTTCCCTTTCCTAGATATGATTTTGATTCCGACTCCAATGAGGGATCGGATTCTGTTTCGGATGGGAACCCCGGGGCCCCTTCATCATCCCTTCAGAGCTCCCCCCACCGGTATGGGAAGAAGTCGGCGGGAGGTTATTGAAATGTTTTCCGCAATCCTTCTACTCCATTTTTTTTTTTGTCCTCTCTTTATGAGAATTTCTTTCTTCTTCCCCTTTTCTTTTATTTTTATAAAAATCAAAAAAGAAATATATTTCTCTTACCTCTTCCAATGTGTCTCTTGCAATGTGTTGCATTTTGTCATGTCTAGAGCATAGATTCCTCGGACCATTTGCGGTCTATAGGAAGATGTGAGGTTAGCTGGACCACTCTAGAGATGTTTGTTGCCGACAGGAAGGACAGCATTGGTCCTTTTAGGTACGTTTTCGGATTTACCTGATGGGTTTGGTTACCAGGGCAGAAGCGTGAATTTCAAAATTTTATTATGAAACCACTACCAAACCCTTAACCCAAGACCTCCTTGCTAGGAATTAAAACATATAAACATGTGTATATGATATAAACTAGAGTTTAGGCACCAACCTGAATCGCTAGTATCCAATCCGATGAAGAAAACCCTGATTCAGCCTTCTTCTCCACCAGGCGCCCAAATGTTCGCCCTCCAATGGTGATCCACACGAGGCTTGACCAAGACACCAGAACATTCAAAAAACTTGGTTCCACTAACTAGACTTTTAAACTTAAGCTTAATAGGATTTGGGCAAATTCCAATCCATTGGACTAACTCTTCTTTGAATCAGCCTTTCTACTCTCCTTCCCTTCATCTTCCTCTTCTTCTCTTCTTTACTTTTTCCTAATTCCTTTCCTGATTTGAACACTCCTAGGCCTTCCAATGATAATGTCCTAAAAGGGCTAGAGTGTTTAGGACAAGAGGATAGGATGTAATAAAAATAAGAAAGAAAGAAGTCTTCAGGATCAAATATTTTTTTAACACCCCGAGAGGCTACGCTATTTACAGTGCACCAAGGGGCTTCTAAGATATCCATTCATGCCAAAAAGATACGTTACTTGGTTTAAAACATGCAACTCTTTGATTTGAAATAAATCTGAGAAGAGTAAAACAGAAGGACACTTGAATGAAACGTTACGATGTTTTAATCAGTGTCTCTTCCATTCATTCTTCCAAGCATCAAAATCAAATGGCCGGCCTCTATGGTATTTAAAATTGAAATGCCACATCAAATGGGATGCTATCTAGAAGAGTCACATGCCATCTGGACTCAAAAGTGCACAGAATAAACTCAAGTATCATGTTGCTTCATTTTTAGCACCAAGAGTCCCAAGGGGCGTGGACTCTTCTTCTTTTGGTGTGAAGATGTATCCAAAGGGGTGTGGAAGACTCCAAGAGGTGTGAAAGTGTGTTTGACTTGGTCCTCTGCTTAATGCAGAAGGACTCTTGGCCAAGGGTCACCTCTGGATTATTTTCTCACATAATGTCTATGTAGAAAACATGTTGGCACCCAAGAGTCCCACTTAGTCCAAACATTTCACATGCTCAACTTAGCCCAATTGCTAAATGGATAATCTTAGGTTAATTAATCCAAATTGGCTGACTTAAACCTTGGTCTTCTAGCCACGGACTGACCCAACACTTGAGCCAATTTTAATTTGACTTTAATTAATCCAAATTAGCCCAAATCGGAACCTGATTCGAAATTGATTCAAATCTAGGTGCTAGGGTTTGCAACACGTGCTAGAATATTCACCTGCAAACATGGTTTAATCCAATTAAACCCTTGATCAAAACCCTTTGTGTGTGACCCATTGGGTTCCACATATAGCCAGTAATGAGTTCGGATGTAACTTGACCTGATTCTATTGGATCACATCCAAACCGATTTAGGTCAAGTCAAGCTAGCCCGACTAGGTCAATTACAATCCAATTCTATTAACTGATTGAATTATCATAATTCAATCAAATCCCCACAAGACAAGATTGACATCTAGCAATGTATCATGCCTACCAAATACCCTTCAGTGGTGAGTTACCTGGCAATTCTGTCCTTCAATCATCTTGCAACCTGAATATTACTATGGATATGGATACTTGTCAAATCCAATTTCATATTCATTCCTAGCTCAATCTGATAATGATGATTCATTAATGAACTATTAGAAACTATTTCTAATATTTATACTTTGATCAAACATTTCCCGAATCTTCATTTGATTGAAATCTGCTGGATGCGATTTCCTCTTACTAGGGTTGATCGATTCCTTTTTGACCTACTCACAACCTCCATATGCAATCCACCATACCCAATATCACCCCATGCATGACTCAGTATCATGACTGAGTATGAACCAAAGTATGGATTCATGCATGCAAGGTACCATGGCAGTCTCAGGTCAAAGGACCACATGCACTACTCCCATAATGAGAATTATCTATTGACAAATAGATAAGGTTCCATTAGATGTTCTCAAGCTAGATCCATTCAGTGAACTCATTCTCTAATGAGCACACACATCCTAGTATTGGTGTCAAACACAAGTGACTATGAGATCAGTCACCCTCTTCACCAAGTATACATAGGTTGTGCTGGTCTTGTCGGAAACATTGATCCCCTACTCAACATCCTATCGACCAGGAATATTTTAGATTAGGGTTTTAAAGCTTTAGGCCTCACTGGTATGATCTCATCATAACCCTAGAACCATAGCCCTAATCTATGGGGTTCATCATATAATAAAAAAATAATTAAGACATAGCGTATGATGAAAATAAAATACCTTTATTAATTGATAATGTCAATACATTGGTTTAGGATACAAAGAAAAATCCCATCGAAGTACAACATTTCGATGGGCCTTTAGGGCATAATCCTTTCATTACCATAGGGTAAGGTGTTTACACCGTCCCTGTGCACTTCTATCATGATCAAGGTAGGCTATTCAGGCTTGCCCCAGCGCATCTTCGGGTTTACCATAGGGTAGGTTACAAAAACCATCCCTGCGCCTTCTCTCTTTTTTTTTCTTTAGTAATGTAAGGTAGGCTGATTAGGCCCGCCATGGCACATCTTCGGGTTTTTTCATATGGTAGGTTACCAGAACCATCCATGTGCCTTCAATCTTCTTGGTGGCCTGACTAGGCCATCCGTTGTGCTCGTCGGGCATACCGATAAGGCGAGTGGATCAGACTCTCTTTTGCGCAGTTGACCGGTTTCTCGGATCGGGCTACATAGGCTGTTGTCGTTCAGTCGATGCAACAAGCCATTCTAAGTTGAGTAGTGTTGAGCAAATTTGTATAGGAATTTTGGAAACTTGTTTTTGATAATATTTGCGAAAGTTTTATACATTCCATGGCCGGGATAGAGACTTCCCATCCAGGATTTTGAGTCGATATGCTCCTGGTCGAATGACTTCTTTGACTTGATATGGACCTTCCTAGTTGGGGGAGAGTTTACGCTGTTCTATTGGCCTGGATACTTCTGCCCTTCGCAATACCATGTCCCCTATGCAGAAAATCTGCTCCTTCACTCTGGAGTTGTTGTATTTGGCGACATTTTGTTGGTCGCCACCATTCTTATCTGGGCCTAAAGTATGGTGCTTGGTAGCAGATCCAGTCGATCCTTCTACGATCGGAGTTCCCTGGCTCTTCATAGTTGTCAATTCTCATGGACTGTAGGGAGACTTCGATAGGTAGTATGGCTTCGGTACCGTATGCTAGGTTTAACGGAGACTCGCCGGTGGCTATTCTTGGGGTAGTTCGAGATGCCCAAAGAATGGAGGTCAGCTCTTCAGCCCAAAGTTCTTTGGCGATGTTCAACCTCATCTTCAGACCATGGAGAATTGTTCGATTAGTTATTTCGGCTTCTCCGTTGGACTGTGGGTGGGCAACGGAGCTCAGCCGATGCTAAACATGATATCGAGCATAGAAGTCCTTGAACTTCGAATTATCGAACTGCCTCCCGTTGTCCATGATTATGACATGTGGGATGCCAAACCGGAATATGATGAAATTTTTTACAAAATTCTTCACCTTGCCTTTTGTGATTTGGGCCAGTGGTTCGGCTTCTACCCACTTTGTGAAATAGTCGATGGCCACAAGGAGGAACTTCCTTTGTCCATAAGTCGGCGGGAATGGGCCAATAATATCCATTCCCCATTGGGCAAAAGGCTAAGGAACTGCAAATTGAGTCAAATGGCTTGCAGGTTGCCTCTAAACATTGGCGTACCTTTGGCACTGGTCACACCTTCGGCCTGGTCACACCTTCGCACAAAGGTAGCCGAGTCCTTCTGGATGGAGGGCCAATAATATCCTTGCCGAGTGATCTTGAATGCCAAAGATCTATCCTCCAAGTGATCGCCGCATATACCTTCGTGGACCTCTCTCAGGGCGTAGTATGCGTTCGTCGGTCCCTAGCACTTTAGCAGTGTTAAGAAAATGATCTCTTATAGAGGGTCTTGTCTAAGATGACATACTGGGATGCCATCCAGCAGATCTTCTTGGACTCTGCCTTGTCTTCTGGTAGCATGCCCTCATTTAGGAATTTGATGATGGGATCCATCCAGCTTGGCTCGGCATTGATTTGGTGCACCTCTATAGCCTCTTCTACTATACTTAGAGTTTCAAGATGTTCAACAAAGGTGCGCCCGAGAAATTTTGGTGTTGTAGTAGCTAGTCGTGATAATGCATCCACCCCAGAATTCTCTGATCGAGGGACATGGATAATCTCAAAATGCTTCAGTTAAGAGGATAAGACCCATACCTTCTCTTGGTACTGCATCATGGTTGGATCCCTGGCTTCATATTCTCCTTTAACTTGATTCATAACCAGTTGGGAGTCTGAGAAGGCCCGGAGTTGTTGAACACCTAAATTTTTGACGATCCGAAGTCCGGTGAGCAATGCTTCATATTCGGCTTGGTTGTTAGAAGCATGGAAGGAGAACCAAAGTGCATACTCTATGGTGTGGCCATCGGGTTCGGCTAGCATAAGACCAGCTCCACATCAAGTAGCATTGGAAGCTCTGTCCATATGGAGCACCCAAATATACGTCGTCTCATTCAGGACTTCATCTTCTGCCAAAGATACTTCGTCTTCGGACCTCTAGGTGCATTCAGCAAAGAAATCAGAGAGCACTAGGGCCTTCATAGCTGATCGGGGCTGAAAGTTGATGTCAAATTCACTCAACTTCATGGCCTACTTGGCTATCCTTCCCGAAGTATCTGGAGACCGGAGAACGGCCTTGAGGTGCTGATCGGTCAGTACCATGATGGCGTGGGTATGGAAGTACGGCTGTAGTCGCTTTGTTTCAATCACCAGAGAGTAGATCAACTTTTGCATCCTCGTATACCATGTTTTAGTGTCATGTAGAACCTTGCTGATGTAGTAGATCAGCTTGTGGGATCCATCTTCATCTATCCAGACAAGGACCAAACTAATTGATTCATTCGAAGTAGAGAGGTATAAGTAAAGTACCTCGCCTTCTTGAGGTTTGGAGAGCAAAGGCGGGGTTTTTAGGTACTTCTTTAGTTCTTCGAAGGCAGTGCGACATTCTTCAGATCATTCAAAGCCCTTTGACTGCCAAAGTACCTTGAAGAATAGAATACATTTCTCGGTTGAACGAGAAATGAACCTGCTTAGGGAGGCAATTCTCCCTATTAACTACTGGACTTCTTTTTTGTAAGAGTGATGTCTCATATCATTTAAGGCTTGGATTTTCTCAGGATTTGCCTTAATCCCACATTTGGTGACAAGAAAGCCCAAGAACTTACTCGAAGTGACCCCGAAGGTGCACTTCTCAGGGTTTAGCTTCATGCGGTAGCATCGTAAAGCACTGAATGATTCTTCCAAGTCTTGGATGTGATCCTTTCAAAGGAGGCTCTTGACGATCATGTCATCAACATAGGCCTCCATGTTTCTTCCCAGTTGCTTTTCGAACATCTTGTTGATTAGCCTTTGAAATATTGCCCTGACATTCTTGAGGCCGAATGGCATCATCTTGTAGCAGTAGAGACCTTTGTCGGTGACAAAGGTCATCTTTTCTTCATCTTGGGGATCCATCCTGATCTTATTATATCTAGAAAAAGCATCCATGAAGCTTAATAGTTGGTGGCCGGCAGTGGCGTCGACCAGCTGATCAATCTTTGGGAGAGGGAAGCTCTCTTTTGGGCAAGCCTTGTTGAGGTCTGTGTAATCGATGCAGATCCTCCACTTGCCATTAGCATTCTTCACCATTACCATATTGGCCAGCCATTCAGGGTAGTGGGCTTCTCGGATGAATCCTGCTTTAAGGAGTTTGCCTACTTCTTTGTCCATAGCTTTTTGTCTTTCAGGAGCAAAGCTTCTTTTCTTCTGCCGGACTGGTTTATACCTGGGGGCAACTTCTTGCCGATGAGTGATTACTTCAGCAGGAATCCCCGGCATGTCCGAAGCCGACCAGGCGAAGACATCGGCATTGTCTCTGAGGAAATGGATTAGCTCCGTTCTTGCTTCCTCATCAAGCGTACTCCCGATCTGCACAACTCTAATGGGGTCTTCCTTTGTCAACGGTACCAGGATAGTTCTTTCCATGGGCTCACCAGAGCCTGTAGTTGTATCCCTCAGATCCAGTTGATCCAGAGTTGCAGAATTAGTGAAGTGCTTGTCTTGGATCATCTGACACTATCGTGCCACTCTCTAATCTCCTCTAACTTCCCCGACACTATTCCTGGTGGGGAAGCATACCAGGAGATAATGAGAGGAGATCATGGTTCGAAACTTGTTCAAGATGGGCCACCCCAGAATGATGTTGTAAGTCGAGGGGGTCTGGACTACCGTGAAGTTGATCGATAATATTTTTTATCGAGGGTTAGTGCCAAGAGTCACAGGTAACACTATCTCTCACTCGGCATGAACTTGATTACCCCTGAAGCTAGTGAGCGGTATGGGGGATCTCCGTAGTTGATGTCTAGGCAAACACATTTTAGAGAATGCATCATAAATCAAGACATCAGTCGAACTTCTATTATAAACAAGGATTCGCTATACATCATAGTTGGCTACAATGGTCGAGATTATAAGGGGATCATCATAAGGGAGCTGGACTCCCGCAAGGTCGTCATCGAAGAAGAGAATAGCGTTATTATCCTTGAGTCACTTTGGGACATCATCCTCATCCCTCCTCCAGTCGATAGGCCGGAATATCAATCCACCACACCCGTCCGTTGGTGGCCTTTGATTTGGTAGCTCTGCCTCTTTAGGAGGTGGCTGGTGAACAGTAGCTTCCGATAGAGATCCTTGACGACCGATGTACCATCCCAAATACCCTCTTTCGATGAGATCCTCGATCGCATCCTTCATCTGGATGCATTATTCAGTGTTGTGGCCATGGTCCTGGTGGAATCGGCAATATATGTTCTTGTTCCTTATGGAAGAGGAGGCCTTCATGGGATGGGGCCGTTGGAGATAGTTTTCTTTCTCTATCTCCATGAGGATCTTTTCTCGAGAAGGTTGAGGGGTGTAGGAGTCGAATCTTCCTCCCGATGCTCTGGACCTGGGAGGACTTCTTCGGTGGTCAGTATATTTTTTGTTATTACTATTGGATATCGGGGGACCTTGTCCCCTGTTGTTCTTCTTTTTTAAAGGGGGCTTCCCTTCGATCAGTCGTCGGTTGGCCACCTGCTTTTCAGCATCGACGTATTTATGAGCCCTCGACAAGAGCTCAGAGAGCTTTTGGGAAACTTCTTATCCAAGGAAAAGGAGAGCATGGATGTACGAAGTCCATTTTTCAGTGCAGACATGGCCAAATGCTCATTGAGATCGGGAATCTCAAGTGTGGCCGCATTGAACCTGGAGATGTAGTCTCGCAGGCTTTCTTCCTCATTCTGGTGAAGGAGGAACAGCGTGTCTGTATTTCGGGGAGTCTTGAGGCAAGTCCTGAAATGCAAGACAAACAATTTCTCTAGCTCGGAAAAGGAATCGATGGTACCTAGGCGTAGGCTCGAGTACCACATCCGAGCAACTTTCTTCAAGGCAGTCGGGAATGCGAGGCAGTACATCACGTCCGAAGCTCCTTGGATCATTATATGGGCCTTGAAACTGCCCAAGTTGTCGAAGAGATCGGAGGTGCCATCATAGGGTTCCATCTGGGGAACCCTGAAGTGCCGAGGAATAACTTCGGCCATGATACGATCGGTGTAGGGTGGGCGTAGATCACCCACTATCAAGTCATCGAGATCCTTTAAATCCGGCATTCTCTGCTCCCGCGCCCTCGCTATTTCCGATTCAATGGCTCTAAATCTTTCATCATAATCGGGAGTCTGCTTTGATGCCCTCTCTGCGGGAGCAAAGTCTTCGGAGGAGAGGGAGGGAGTTTGCCTCGGCCTTTTTCCTTTCTATAGGGAATCGACGGGCCTAGGCAGTCTTGAACTTTGGCCTTTAGGAGAGGGCTGGGAACGGAGGCAGAGATGTGTAGAACCCTACCATGGAGCTCTCTTCCTTCGGGATGGAGAGCTATGTCTGGAGGCGGCCGATGGGTTTTCCACCGGAAAAGCTCTATTCTGAAAATCTTGAACCATGGTCGTAAGGTTGGTGACCTGGTTCACAAGGGCTTCAAATTGCTACAATCCCACGACAACTATTGGAGGTGGGACATCGTTCTCTCCCGGGGGTGCACCCCCTTGGGATGGAACATGACTTCGACGTGTGGAGGTGATCTGAGTCTTTGCTCTCGCCATCAGGAACTTCTTACTTTCCCTGTTTAGGAGGGAGTTTAAAGAGTGCTGTCTATTATGCTCCCCCTACCTGGCGCGCTAATCTGTTGGCGTGGAGTCCTTGTTCCAGCCGATCGAAGCTGCTGCTCCACAGGACCGCTCCCTAGTTCACCTACAGAACAGGTCCCTTGCCGGAGCCGTTCCAGCGAGGGACACTTCGATGCCTAAGTCAGAGGCGGGTCCCAGCCACAGAATGGGGAAGATCCTCCAGAGGCAGAGGGAAAGCTCTTTAAATTTAGAGTATGCGTATTTGTATCTATGTGTACCTCTCTCGAGCGTTTCTTCTTACCGCCATTTATAAGGGGTGCCCGGCTTGCGGATCCGTTCTTCTCCCAGAAATCACGGGAGTTAATTTCTCCCCATGATTGGCAATCGTGGGTTATCATTGAGTGGTTCTGGCCAGACCAAAGGCGTGGCAGTTGGAGTTGCGCGCCATGATCGTGGCATGGAGATAGTCGATAGTAACCGTTGGTTACTATTGCCTATCTGGGACTGATCGTGGACCCATCCTCAGATTTTCCCTATTTAGGGAGATTCTCATAATTGAACCGAGAATTTCCCCATCTTCGGATCTTCTCGGTCGGGATCCTGTCTCCTCCATGAGTCGGGACTGGTATTTACTAAGGGCCGGAGATCGGTCTTCGGTAGAACCAAGAGTATCTCTTCAGAAGTTGGCATAGAGCCTGGTCTTCAGTTAAGGCCGAAGACGTAATCCGAAGGTCTTGCCTTTCGGTATCGTAGGTCAGTGGAGAGCCTTGAGTTGCTCATGGTTGACCCGATCTTTCTAGGTTCGAAGTCGCTGGCTCAGAGAAAAGGTCTTCGGTCAGCCGAACCGGTGTTCGATTTGTACTTAGACCGGGATTCCCCAATAGATGTGTACTTTTTTTTAATAATATATTTTGGGGTGGGGGGTAGACAAAGGTGCTCGAGCTCTTCTGAGTCATATGTATACTTTGGTAGCAAGAATACACTGATGCACGATGATAAGGTCCCCATTGTTGAATGGTTTTGAATGTTGAGCACAAAAGAAGGCCCAAGAAATTGGGATGGGTGTGGCTAAAAATGAAATCTGAGATATATTTGTAATAGAACTAGGAAGAGTAGAGTGAGAAATTTGTAAAGTGGAAGAGGTATAGAAGTGCATGATTCAAGCATGAATAGCGAAGATAAGATTAATCGTATGGACTCATTCAGAGGCACCATACTTTTTTCCTATACTTGTAATAATAATGATAATAATAAGTACATTGTACGGAGATGCAATAAGGACAGGTTCTTGGATTTGTCTCCAACTCCGGGGGATCGTGTTAAGTAATGAATGCTGATCCAGAAATGCCTGCAAAAACACCCGAGGAAATTAGAAGAGGTATAGATGTGCATGATTTATACATGGGTAATGAAAGTAAGATCATTTGGACTTTCAAAAAGATTTGTGGAGACCTAATAAGGCCAGGATATGGGATCTATGTCTAACATCAGGGGATGGCGTTAAGTAATGACGGGGGATTCAGAAACACTTGCACAAATAGTTGAGGTAGTACTTGGATAAAAATGGTTGGCAAATAAGATAGTATAATTCTAAATTTCCAACTTCGAGGAGTTTTCAAGGCTTGAAGGTTATGCTTTTGTAACTGTTACCGTACCATTGAAGTTTGAAGTGGGTTGTTGGATAGTTTGTTCCAACCGTTATCAAGCTTATATATATAGAGATAACCCATGTGACTCAGGTTTTGTTAGGCCTAACCCATTTGGTTTGAATTGGTTTAGGTCTAGGATTTGGAATTGCCTTGTCTCATTTTGCAATTGAGCTTGTCCACGTATGGTTCTTAATTTTTAAAAATATGGAGTGCAAATAAATGAGGTTGATGTGATCTGAATGTCTTCAATCTGGTTTTAGGTGTAAAATTTCAAATTGTCTTGATCCTATTAGTTGTTTAGTGTAGTTGTTCTATTGATTAAATTAGTTTGTTTGAACTTCTCAGGTTGAGAGAAGTAGGCTCCAGATTTATTAGACTTGGGCCAACATCTGGTTAGTTTTAGTCTTAGCATGTACCAAAACACTTGGTGGCATACTTACGGGTGAACGAGGTCAACTAACTGGGAGGTATACAATATCTTTGATTTTCTTATGAACTTTCCACTCGCTGGGCTCTTATATATTTGGTTACTACATATGAGAAGAGCTTAGCATGAATATTCCAACATATGACAAATGTTAGAATCCCAAAGCCAATATGCTACTGCAAAGAGAAAAAAGGGCAAAAGGAAAAAACTTAATTCGATTTTATGACCAACCAAAAAAAGTGAAGACATGGATGAGTTATTGGGATGCCTTGTTATGCAAAGTAGATGATCTCTAGATTGATCTTTGAGCAGAGCTTCAAGTTTGTTGTAATGTAGTTGGGAGGACTACCCATAGATGTGAATAATTTTAAAAATTAAAGGAAAACATTTGTGCTTGAGAATGTAAAGGCCCTTGGGAGTAAATTAAAAAAAAGAAAAAAAAACAAAGGAGAAAAGTCTTGAACATCATCTATAATGCTGGATAGTAAAAGAAGAACAAGTCACATGATGTTGGTTGAGACATATCTAGCATGTATTGTCAGCAATCATTCTAGGTTAGGATCATGAACCAATGAATTAAATGAGTACTACTAAGTGATCAACTAAATTTTGTGAGAGGGAAAGAAACTTGGTAATGCTGCTTCAGAAATTTGGTTACATTATTGGGATTATAGAAAATGAAGTGCTATTAACCTGCCTCTCTTTTAGCAGTACCTGGATCATGCATCTATAGGGTAGCAGTGAACCTACGTGGAAGGTTAGCCAAAGTTGGCAGAATATGCAGTCGTATCAGATCCAATTTCAAGGGTGGTATGAAATTGTCATGCCCCAACCCCGCATGCGCAATAGACGGCCGTGTGCCCTAAAATTTTTTTTTCCTTTCGACACATAAGGCCTATATCAAAACAAAATTTTAACAATATATTTTTTCTAGCCAAGCATACGAGTAACACTTAAGTCCTAGCTCATCACTGACTAGTCCCAAAGCCCAATTAATCTTCTGGATCTGTAACAAAAATATAGGAAAACAGGGATGAGCTATACAGGCTCAGTAAGTTATCAACACCTCTAATATACAACATAAATATGCCAATAAAAAAAAAATCAACAAGCATGCACACATCATACAACGAGATGTCCATCAATATAATAATATAACCAGCAACGTGATGCAAATATGTACACTTAATTTCAATCGACACCGACACGACTATGGATGGCCAACCACTTACTTTACTCTCCTAGTCTCCCTGACTATGGCCACGATCGGCCTGTGGCTCACCTCGAAAGAGACCAGATCCTGTGTATAAATACCGCTCATCGGTTATATACCAGCGATAGCCCCGCTGGAGGCCCAAAAGGAAAACTAGCTCTAAGTCACACGAGAAACATGCATCCTCGGCATGTGCCGACCATGCATGGCTAAAATAAGGCAACTAGCTCCTGTGTCACATACCGCTCAATGGTCATGTGCCAGCGATAGCCCTGTTGGAGGCCCAAAAAAAGACTAGGTCCTCGTGTGATCATAGTCGGACTAGAGAGCAACAATACCAACATAATTCATGCAACCCAATGCAATCCAATGCAATTCAAATCAAACCCAGTGCAAATTAAAATATATTACATGCATTTAATATTTCAAAAATACATAACATATTTGGCATATAATATCAGAGATCAAGATAACTTACCGAAGAGTATCCACCAATAACGTACAATTCGACACTAGACTTAGTCCTCCAAGAACAATAACGATCCTGATCAACAAATTTAATCATATAATTAATTTTTATTTCAAATTAAAAAAAGAAAACTAAGTTATTATGGGGCACTCTCCTTAAGCCAATTCCAATTCTGGTCTAGAAGTTACCTTTCCTCCCTTTCTCTTTCTCTCCTCTCTCTCCTTTTCTCTCTCTTCCTTCTCTCTCCTCTTCCTCTCTACTCTCTCTCATCTTTCTCTCTCCTCTCTCTCCTCTCTATACTTTTTCTTCAAAATTTGCTTCCATCGAACAAGCCCATCCCTGAAAATCGGGTCAACACATCCCATAGACCGAGTCAACCCAGTATTGTTGACCAAGTCATCTCATCCCTGCAAACCGAGTCAACTCGACACTGTTGACCGAGTCAACCTGACTCTGTTGACCGAGTCAACCCAGCCTGCCAACCAAGTTGACTCACCCACGCTAACCGAGTCAACCCAGTTCATCCTCCCTTCACCCGATCCACTGCCATCTCCCCTACCAAGCCAAACCCCCCTTACCATTGGAAGACTGAAAGGAGGAAAGACCGGAAATGACCTTGATGGCCGTCTAGCCACCTGCTGGAAACCCAATATGAAAAGAATCCCCCCTGTTAACAGAGCCAACCCCCTCTGTCAACAGGGTCGATCAGTTTTCCACGACAAACGCTGGAAAGAAGGATCGGCGGCGATCATGGCGATTGCCCGCTGAGAAGATGACTGGAAGAAAAGGAAGGGACGGGCGGCAAACAACGACCGCCTGGCCTCTTCCTAAAATCCTAGAGAAAGGAAATAAAAAAAGAAACGGGATGAACTCCTCCCTCCTCCCCGTCGATCACCTCTACACAACCCATGCCATAGAGGAAATGGAGAAGGAGAACTTACTAGTGAGGTTAGCTTCGGGTCGCGGTGGTCACTGAAGGAGAACGGCCTTCGAAATGGGTAGAGGCCACTAAGAGGGGTTATCCAGCAAGATTGGCATCGCTTTTCTGCCGTTCAGTGGAGGAAGAGGGATTCAGTTTGGGCTGAGGCATGCGAGGGACCTTTAAACCCAAGGAAGACCCTTATCCCCCCCACGCACCATCGATCGGCCACTCCGAAACCTCCGCCGATCATTCCGAAGGTTCGGTGCCACACTAAATTCAAATTGAAGTCTGCAAGGGCTGCCGACTTCAGCCCAAAAATGGCCTAATAACACAGGACCTCACATTCTCCCCTCCTAAAACAAAAATTTTGGCCTTGAAATTTTAAAAATCTAATCTTCCAAAACTCAAAGATGCACAATCCAAAACTCACATGATTGAATACTCACAAGTATCATTCTATCCAAATTCAATAATTTCAATAATAACCTCCATTCTTCCATTATAATACCCTTTAAATTACTCCTAATCTCCTCAGTCCACCACACTTCTACTGTGCACTCTGATATAAATTATCAAATCCTCTAACTCCTTAGATGAATTTCTGGCAAGGATATCCCTCATAGATTAAACCCTTATAATTCTTTCAATATCCATTTCTTTGCTAAATGAAACATCATTATCAAGGTAATATAAATTTTCTCATAAATCTTAAACTTGACTTGGAATTTAACATATCCAATAATCTCCAACATATATATATATAATCAAATAATCCAATCCAAGAATACTAACATAAGTTATCAAATACATTACCAAGATATGCATGCCATATCCACATTAAATCCACCAATAACAAATTGCAAATCTATGCCTTATCTCAAACACATTTTCCATTACATAATTTTAATAATAATCCACATACAGTTTTACCGAAAGATTCTCCTTTTTAATATCATTAAAAACTTTTGTAACCTATATCATAAACATCTTGCAATAGTCCCCAAAACTTATAATTTAATAATTACTAATAAAATTCATATGCTATCATGATCTTTATCCATATCAAGTTTAGGATTCCAACATTATTCAACTAATAATTGTTCATACATATCCAGCATAATCCCTTTAACATTCCATATTATATTTTCAGGCCAATACTATTAAAGCTTGATCAAACCCATTATCAAGGCAAAGACATCTTATTCAGCTATTCAATATCTATAATATGCTAACTCGTCATGATCAAATAATATAACTCATTCAGCTTTTTACACTCATCCAAGATCAACTCTCTACAAAAATCATATTCCTCTATTGTGCTAATCATATGTCAATTCTTATGCATAATACCTAGAGATCCAAACTTCGAATCTATTCTTATAATTTTATCACATCCCGATTGATCATAATATTAAGTTCAAATATCTCTTAAATCACAATCTATAGTAATCACAACCTAAATTTTGATTTTATTTAAAGCATATCCAAATCACTTATGTCAGTTTAAGTGATCATAACCCAAACTTCAATAACATTCTGTCATGCATAATAATCATCATGTTAATTCCTAATCACTTATATCATAGTCTGTAATTATATCAAAATTAAATTTCTAAAATAAATCAAATTATAATACAACTTAAAATATACCTCCATATATCCATTATCTAGTCTCGATGATATTCTACCAAAAATTAAACTAGGAAAGTTTAATCCAACATTTCGTTCATGCAAGCCTTCTATACTCAGCAAAACTCTTGAAACTATAACATATACCTATTAAAAAGATTAAATAAACTTTTAGTAATGATAACTATTCTAGAATATTTAATTAAAATCCTACTTCTACCCCACTCGCACTAACTAAATTATCTTGATCTTAAACCTTTGCTCTGATACAAATAAATCTATCACGCCCCGGGTTGACTCCATTAATTGATTTTGATGATACACAAAATGGTTAAGTATAAGTTGAGGACTAATGATTTGCTTTGAATGTGTTTTTATTGAAAAGGTACCTACAAAATTGAAGAAACCCAATTATTTTGAAGAAGCCAAGTTTGAATGAAAAGATTGCTCAAAAAAGACTTGGACACTCAAGAGTTGGTTGATTGGATGGCTAAGATAAATGAAAATATGTTCCAGCTCAAATTCAGCACTTTTTATGAAGTTTTCAGAGAAGTATCAAGTCAAAGTGTCGACACATGACATGAAGTGTTAACACATGGAGATTAAGTGTCGACTTAGGCCGGTACATAGCAATGTTTCAAATGGCATAGATGAAGTGTCAACACATGGACCTGAAGTGTCGACTCAAAGTATCGACACATGGATCAACACATCACCTAAGACTTTTAAGCCACAGAACTTGCAGAAGTTGAAGGAACAGTTGAAGTGTCGACACATAGAAGCAAGGTGTCGACTCAACTGAGGAAGTGTCGACATATCTGAGATTTCAAGAGAATCTAAATGGAGCAATTTGAACTAGGTTTCGACTCAAGAAGATCAAGTGTCGACCTTATGTGTCGACTCACAACCCGAAGTGTCGACACATGAAGTTTTGGCAATAGTAGCTGCTAGTTTTCTAAAATGCAGAACTCATCCAAATTGCCCCCAATGGCAAATCTTTCAAGTCTAATAGCTAGAAATCAGTTTTGAGGCCTTGGAAAGGTATTCATATGCTCTAAATCAAATCAAAACATAACATTATTGAAGAACATTAAGAGTTTTGAGAAGAGAGAAGAAAAGTGAGCATTAACTCCTATTCATTGAAGTTTCAATCACTCTCAAGCTTAAGGAAGCCTCCAAGCATTCAAAAGCTTTCAAGAGCATTGAAGATCATCCATTCTTGGGCATTCAAAAGGCTTCAACAAGTTCAAATCAACTATACATCGAGCTATAAAGAGATATCCGCTTTATTTAGAAAGCTTACATTGGTTATTTACTTTTAAATCATATTTCTTGTAAGGATTCTTGGTTAGCCTATTGTAAAACCAAGTGAGGTATTGGTAAGCCTTGGAAAACTAATTAGATTGGTGGTTAGCCTACAAAATCACTAAGGTTCTTAGTTAGCCCGGAAAACCAAGGAAAGTTGTTGGTTAGCCTTGTGAAAACCAATTAGGTTCTTGGTTAGCCTATAAAACCAAGTGAGGTTTTGACTTGTGAGCCTTGTGAAAATAAGTTGGATTTTGATTAGTAAGCTTAGAAAACTAATCGGCTATAATTGGTTGTGATTATAGTAAATTTCCAAGGAGATATTGGGGAGTGGATGCAGGTGCATTGGATAGCACCGAACCACTATAGCTCTTGATTTGTGATTGCTTGATCTCTCCCTCCTTGCTCTTTACTAATTGCTCTTTATTTTTGTTGCACTTTTATTTTAGAGCATTACAATTGAATTGATAGTAGCTTGCTAATATATTGTTGAATTGGATTGCATTGGTTAGTATCAAGTAATATTAAGTTTGTTAAATTTTAGAAACCCAATTCACCCTGCTTGGGTTGTTTACTGGCAACAAGTGGTATCAGAGCCCTGTTCGTAGTGTATAGCCTTTACTGCCTCGAGAAAAAATCTATGACAGCCCCAATTGGTACTAGTGTAGTTGAGGGACAAGCCTCAAATAGACCTCCATTTTTTAATGGATCAAATTATACTTATTGAAAAACTAGGATGAGAATTTATATACATTCTATTGATGACAATTTATAGAAAGTAGTTGATAAGGGTTCTCATATTCCTTCGGTAGTGGTAATGGGTTTCCATCCCAAAGCTCGAAGAGGATTGGGATGAAATGATATTAAACAATCCTAGATCAATGCTAAGGCAATGAATCTCTTATATTGTGCATTAGATCCTAGTGAATTCAATAGGATTTCTACATGCATGTAAGCCAAAGAAATATGGGACACACTCGAAGTTACCCATGAGGGTACTGATCAAGTGAAGAACACTAAAGTTAATATGTTAGTGCACACTTATGAGATGTTCTAAGTGGAACCTAATGAATCTATCACTAATATGTACACAAGATTCATAAATATAGTAAATTGTATGAGAAGTCTTGGAAAAGTCATGTCTAATACTGATCTTGTAAATAAATTTTCACGTTATTTCCAACATCATGGGATCCGAAGGTGACTGCAATTCAAGAAGCCAAGGACGTTAACATGTTACCTCTTGAGTAGTTAGTTGGATCATTCATAACTTATGAGCTCAATTTGAAACAAAAGTCAATGGACATGGACAAGAAGAAGAAGGGGATTGCTTTCAAATCAAACATACAAGAAGAATCCTCATAGATGAGTCCGAAGATGAAGAGGAAGATGAAGGTAATGAAGCCTTCCTTGCATGAAAGTTTAGAAGATTCATGAAGAGGAGGAAATTTCTTACAAAAAGAAATATCAATCAAAGGAAAAAAAGAAAAAGAAAAAGAGAAAGAAAAGGAAAAGGAGAAGGAAGTACCTATATGCTTCGAGTGCAAGAAGCAGGGACACTACAAGTTTGACCGTCCTCTCTTAAGAAATCTAGAAAGAAATTAAGGAAGAAAGCAATGATGGCCACTTGGAGTGACAGCAAAGACTCCAGTTATGAAGAAGAGCAGACCGAAGTTGCAAATCTCTACTTAATGGCACATCAAGACAATGATGAGGTAAATTTCAACATTGAAATTGATTTCACATTTGATGAACTTAGGAATGCTTTTGAAGAACTTATGCATGATTACAAACTAGTTTTATCTGAAACAAGAAATTGAAAAAGCATGCAAATAGTTTCTCTTTTGAAAACAATTCTTTACTAAATGATGCTAGTATTTTGAAATCTAAATTGGTTGTTTTAGAAAAGAAAAACAATGCTTTATCTATGAAAAATGAAGTTTTGAAAAGACCTAAAATGTTATTTCTAACAGTGATCTTTTAAAGAAAAACAAGGATTTAGAACTTGAAAATGTTAAGTACAAAAATGAACTTGAAAAGATAAAACCTTTTGTTAAAAAATTTACTTATAGTTCAAAAAATTTAAACTTACTTTTAAATAATCAAAGAGTAGTTTTTAATAAAGCAGGTTTAGGATATAAATCACAAAAGCAACAAAAATATTTCAAAAATTTTTTTGTACCTGCATCATCTAGCATTACTTATTTACTTGCAAAAAGTTAGGACACAAATCATTTCAATGTAATTTTAAAAAAATCATTTCTTTTGATAAAAGTGGGTTCCAAAAGGAACCATTTTGAATGCTAACCCTAAAGGATCCAAGTTGGCTTGGTACCTAAAAACAAAGCTTGATTTTATTGCAGGTGTGTCTTGTAACCATGGAAAACAAAAGACTTTGGTATCTTGATAGTAGTTGCTCAAGGCACATGACTGGAGATGTGAAACAATTCACTTCTCTTGAAGCTTTGAATGGAGGGAGTGTGACCTTCGATGATAATGGTAAAGGAAAAAATATTGGTATTAATAAGGTTCATATAACTCCTTCCAGTAGTATAATAATGTACTCTTAGTAGATGGTTTGAAACATAATCTTTTAAACATTAGTCATTTTGCGATAAAGGTTTTCAAGTAGTTTTTAAATCATCATATTGCATGATTACTATTCCGGATATAAATGGAGAACAATTCATTGGAAAAAGGCATGAAATATTTATTTGGTAGACCTAGATGATCTATCTTTACCTAATGGAGAATGCCTTGTTGCAATGAATTCTACTAAACATGAGACTAGATGGCTATGGCATAGAAGATTAGGGCATGCTAGTATGTATCTTATTTCAAAACTTTACAAAAATAATTTTGTTGAGATTTACCTGAACTTTGTTTTGAAAATATAGAATTTACCAAGCATGTCAATTTGGTAAACAAGTCAAAACTTCTTTCAAACCAAAAGAATTTGTAACTACTAGTAGGCCACTTGAACTACTCCATATGGATCTCTTTGGACCAACTAGAATATCAAGTCTAGGAAGCAAGAGATATAGATTAGTCATTATTGATATTTTTCAAGATTTACAGGGGTTTCTTTTTAGCACAAAAAGATGAATCATTTTCAGCATTTATAAGTTTTATAGAAAAGTTTCAAATGAAAAAGGTGTTTCAGTTATTTGCATTCGTAGTGATCATGGAACTAAATTTGAAAATCAAGATTTCAAAAAATTTTGCAATGAAAAAGGAATAGAATACAATTTTTCTGCACCTAAGACACCTCAGTAGAAGGGGTAGTAGAAAAAAAAATTGTACTTTGAAAGAAATGGTACGCACTATGCTTTGTGAAAATGATTTGCCTAGATATTTTTTGGTTGAAGCTCTTAATATAGCCTGTTACATTTTAAATCGAGTTTTAATCCACCCATATTTTAAAGAAAACTCCTTATGAGCTTGGAACCCAAAGAAAATCGACTTTAAATTTTTGAGTTTTTGGTTGTAAATGTTTTATTTTGAACAATGGAAAAGATCATCTTGGAAAATTTGATGCCAAGTTTGATGAAGGTATTCTTTTAGGATACTCTACATCAAGCAGGGCATACAGAATATTTAATAAACAAACTTTGGTTGTAGAAGAGTCAGTAAATGTTGTCTTTGAAGAATATACTAACAAATCCTCGAGAAAGAATGAAACATCTGATGAATATGCAGGTGCTGACAAGCTTTAGAAGCTGACATTGATGATCAACCTCAACCAAATGAAGAAGATCAAGACAATAATGAAAAAGAAGATGACACTCCAAAGCATCAAGATCTACCTAAGGAGTGGAGGTATGCTCATGGGCATCTTAAGGAATTAATTTTTGGTGATCCATCTAAAGGGGTAAGAACTCGAGCCTCAATTAGAAATAAACGTGATTACATCTTTTGTATCTCAAGTAGAACCTAAATGTTTTGAAGAAGCTGAAAAAGACTCTAATTGGATCAATGCTATGGAAGAAAAACTAATTCAATTTGATAGAAATAATGTTTGGACACTTATAGAAAGACCATCTAATGTTTCAATATTGGCACTAAATAGATATTTAGGAAATTTAGATGAAAATAGTATATTGTTAGAAATAAAGCTAGGCTAGTTGCTAAAGGCTACAATTAGGAGGAAGGGATTGACTTGATGAAAATTTTGCTCCTGTTGCTAGACTTGAAGCAATATTACTGTTTTAGCATTTCCTGTTTTATGAATTTCAAATTATTTCAAATGGATATTAAGAGTACTTTCTTAAATGATTTTATAACTGAAAAGGGTTTTATTGAACAACCATGGATTTGAAAATCATGCACATCCTGATCATGTTTTTAAATTACACAAAGCACTTTATGGATTAAAGCAAGCACCTCGAGCATGGTATGAAAGACTCAGCAATTTCTGATTGGAAATGAATTTTCTAGAAGAAATGTTGATAAAACACTATTTTTGAAAAAGAAAGATAATGATTTATTAGTAGTATAAATATATGTTGATGACATCATTTTCGGTGCTACTAATGAAATTCTTTGTCAAGAGTTTGCTAAGCTAATGTAGGGTGTGTTTGAGATGAGCATGATGGGAGAACTCAATTTCTTTCTCGGACTCCAGATCAAGCAAACTATAGATGGTATCTTCATCAACCAAACTAAGTACACAAGAGAAATTATTAAGAAGTTGGAATGGAGACTACTAAACCAATAGGTACGCCTATGATCCCCTCTTGTAGACTTGATTAAGATGAACATGGTAAATTAGTAGATCAAAAGTTATATAGAGGTATGATTGGCTCTTTATTGTATCTAACTGCTAGTAGACCAGATATAATATTTAGTATTTGCATGTGTGCTAGATTTCAGTCTGAACCTAAAGAATCACATCTTATGGCTGTTAAGTGCATTATTAGATATCTATCTGGTACTATGATATTGGTTTATGGTATTATAGAAATTCTTTTGCTGAATTAATGGATATTCTGATATGGATTTTGCTGGTTGTAAGTTTGATAGAAAGAGTACTAGTGGTACTTACCAATTTCTTGGAGTTAATTTAATCTCATGGTTTTTCATGAAACAAACTTCAGTGGCACTATCCATAGCTAAGGCTGAGTATATTGCAGCAAGAAGTGTTGTGCTCATAATCTTGTAGATTAAGTAACAACTTGAAGACTTTGGAATCAAGTTGGCTAGTACGCCTATTAAATGTGATAATACCAGTACTATTTGCTTGACAAAAAATCCTGTTCACATTCTAGAAGTAAACATATTGAAATTAGACATCATTTTTTTATGGATCATATAGAAAACAATGATGTTTTGCTTGAATTTATTAGTACTGAATTTTAATTAGATGATATTTTGACTAATCCACTTCTGGAAGATCGATTCTGTATGATAAGAAGAGAGCTCGGGATCATCAATCCTTTTGATTAAATTTTCCTATATTTGACTCAAACTAAATCAATTTGACCTTAATCATGATAAATCTTGCTCGATCATTGTTGATTTGACTCTAAAATTATCATATTTAATTGATTTTGATCTGCCATTGAAATCCCTGAATTTTTGATTTTTAAGTCAATGTGTCGACACATGCATGAGCTGACACATGAACGACAGCAGATTGAGAATAAAGGGGTTTCCAAACCATTTTTCTTTCCATTTCTTTTCTCCTTCGAGCCGACACTAGGTTTCAAGGTATCTATACTGTTCTCATTCCCTGCTCCACTTTATTAGCCATTGTTTTCTTGATTTGGATGATCGATAAGATTTTTTGGTTAGATTTCTCTTAAGTTTTTATTTCTAAATCCTAAAAACCCTAGATTTCAACCAAAACCTTGCCTAATTTTCAATCCAAGCAATGGGACCTCATAAGCAAGTTGTTCGTTGACCTCGTCTGTCAAACCAAGAAGAAGAGTGAAGGATGAAAGCCCGACATGAGTTTAGAGCTGTAGATCTGCTCGCACGACCATTGTTTGTTCCGTCCAGCCGAATAAGCTCGAAGACTGTAGTTGGAGGACGTTGAGTGGATTTTTCATTTGTCGACTAGCAGCATTTTCAGATTGGAGAGTCGATTCATTAGGCTGGTCTGACTAAATTCTGTTCTCTCAATAAGAGGTATTACCTCGGGTTAATGCGAGAGTTTTATGGATCACTCGCCCGTGGGATAGATGGTTGGTTGGCACAGGTCAGAGGATGGGATATCCCCTACTTTAAAGATTCTAAGCAGAGTATGGGATATACCGATGACAGGATCTATTGTTGACAGTTTGATGGATCGAGTTAGTAGACTTTAGTGCATCTTTGAGTCTAACATTCTACTAGAGGGAGCCACTGTACTAGCATCTAGGTTATCTGTAGAGATAAGACTACTGCATCACATTGTCGCCCGGATACTTCTATCGAAGATCGGATGTTTCAACTATATCACTGAGCAGGAGATTCTCGTGATGGTCTCATTGGTTCAGTGCATGCCCGTATGCATTCCAGTTCTTATGTTACATCATATTACAGAGACATCGACTAGCCAGCAACTCTGCCTTCCCTATGGCATGGGACTGATAGTATTATTTAGGGAGTATGGAGTCAGCTTTGAGGATGAGCCCTACCGTACTCTACTTCATACTGATGTATACGACATCAGATCATTACATCGGATGGGCTATCACTTGTTTCGAGGCCAGTGGACTCGCAGGATATCATGTCAGGCTGAGGACAGAGCTGATGATGACGATGCAGTAGAGGAGGAGCGGATTCTCTCTCGCAAGGCAGGACCCAGCGAGACTTAGCCTGAGACGGCAGCGCAGCCAGCGGTTGCTTCTCAGTCTGATCCTTCCACTTCTACACAGCCTCAGCTAGCACAGACGGAGACTCCAGGCACTTCAGATAGTTTAGAGGACAAAGTCAGATGCATCGAGATTGATGTTTTTATCATAAGGTAGCAACTTGACATATTCATAGCTGAGACGAGAGAGAGCCATATTGGACTTAGTCATGGGATCTCAGCTATTTTTTTTGCACTGTTTAGATCTTTAGCGAGTACTCTGGTAGCCGATACTGCTCCTACACCTACTCATGTACCTGCTCCTACACTAGCTGATGACATTGATGATATTGATATTGGTGCTGATACGACTGTTAGAGATGGTGTTACTGTTGGTGATACTATTTGGTGTGGACACTAGAAGCCGAAAGAAACTTCACTCCAACAAGGTTAGCCTTATCCTAATTTGGATCGAAGATAATTAGGTTACCTTGTATCCTTTAGTTCAAAAATATTTTATTTCAAGAGTCATTTCCTTTTCAAGAGTCCTGTAATTAATTTTGAGTTTCAAATCAAGAGTGTTTATTGAGTCCTGTAATTACTTTTAAAATTTTATTTCCTGTAAGTCCATTTCAAGTTTTAAAGTCTAGGTCAGTCAAGTCAGTTCAGTTGAGTTAAGTCTAATCAAGTCTAAAGCCATGAAAGCAGCAGCAACAAGACTCAAATTCTAGACCCCAGAATTTGACCACATGAAGAAGAGAAGACACATCAACCAAGCAAGAGAAAAGGACCATCAACTAGGACCACTGGGCGCCACATGTCATTCTTATCCAAGTAGAAGACCAGCTCACCATGCCACATCATCAGGTGCCACTTCACCAGCCACCTCATCATCCTTTGGGCGCCAACAAGGGAGATTCAAATTCAAGGAGGTTGGCCATATCCCTCCAAGTCCTCCACCAAATCCTCCATCCCCCCCACATTCCTTCAAACTCTCCACCAAATCCTCCAACCCCTTGTAATCCTTCTCGATTTGGGGAGTTTTAAATTTCAAAAGCTAGCTTTGTGAGGCTATTAAAAGCCTTGGATGCCCATTGTAAAACAGATTGATTTTGGAAATGAATGAAGTTTGAAGTGAAGTTGTCTTGAGTTTTATGTGTGAAATTTTTCCTATCTTCTTCTTACACGCCCAAAGCTACTCTCTTCCCTAGCAATTCATCATCCAAGCTCAAGGCAAAGGCATTGGAGTCAGCCAGATCTTCAACTATCTTTTCTTTGTTCACAAGTTCTCCCATCCCTTCTTTATGTTTGCATCCTTCAACCTTAACTTTGATTTTCATTGCAGGGTCCTTCGAAGTCCTTGAGTTGTGAACAGGGTTCCCCTTAACAATGAACCAACAAGCTGAAGCCCAAGTCCAGGGTTCTGATCACTGTTACCCAAGTTCTCCAGCTCAGAGCATCAGTAGTTTCAAGTTTTGAATCATAGGAAGGTTGAAAAACTCATCAAGGTAAGTCCTCAATCATTAGCCCCTATTGTCTATATCTTCTTCATTCTTAGTTTTAGAGTTGTGTCTAATCATGTAATAGTCCCTTTTCATATAATCCTTAAATCTTATTAAGATGAGTACAATGCTATGTATAATTAGGTTTCATTGCTCTACAAATACCATATTCAAAACATTAATCATATGCGTGCCGCATCAAATTGGTATCAAAGCATGGTTGCATTAGGGTAGAATAGTTTCTTTAAATCCAAGCAAGATCTAAAATTCACGCCTCCTAAGCGGGTGTACTCCAGTACACTGTCACGACCCATGGGAATAATGAGCCCCTGGCCAGACGTGAGTTTTTAGATTGAGTTTTGGGTAAGCCATTGCACTTGTTTGATTAGGTTCTGTTTTCTGAAAATTTGCATCTGTTTACTGTAATCCATCTACAGCTCCAAAGGCAAGTCACTAATTTTTTATTGAAATATTTTTTTTCTTGTTCCTTTTAAGTCAGTTACCACCATATTAAATTTCTTCATCAGAAAAAAATTATAAAAAAAATGAAAATTTCTGCAGTTTGACACTATCATTATGGTTCTGTTCTGTCCTTTTTATTTATTTTCATTTGTAGGATCTGCTTAGAGTAGTATAGATTTTAGTTTTAAATTTCCTTTTATCTTCATTGAAACATATAAGTTAGGAATCCTCTGTGAAGTTTTTAGAATTTTTGGATATTTTTTTCATCACGTTTTCCACACCACTTTCAAACTGCAACACACTCTGCAGCACCTTTGTATTTCATTCATCTTATGGGAAATCAAATTAAGGGCATCAATTTGATATAGGGTCAGGGTTTCATCACCTGTCCCTAGCCCAAAAATCACCAACCAGCATATCGATCCCAGCCCATTATTTAAATTGAGTAGAACGTTAATTGCCCTAGTGGGTTAGGGACACCAACAAGTTGGGTTCAGGTTAGGGTCAAGTTAACTGTGTCAGCTAATTGGTGTGTGCTTACTGGCTTGGTGTCTAGGATTGGTGCATCAGGGCTTGTGATTTGGTCCGCTACCTGGCCAATCTCAGATTGGTGTCTAAGGTTGGCAATCAGGGACCTTCACTCCCCCCCACCTACCTGGCTAAGTCCCATAAGTACTACTAGCTAGTTGGTTCACTTAATTAGACTTCTAATTTGTGCTCTAGGTCTAGGAAACCTTAGCTCGAACTTGAGTCCATTTGCATGCATGACAACTAGAGCAGGGACACCGTATTCACCAATCCAAGCCCAGTCAAGTGTAGCCATGGACCAAAACTTAGGGAATTTGATCAAAGGCCTAAATGATCAAGTGGCCCAACTGACTAAGAGTTTAACTGAGCAATTGGCCCAAACAAATCAGATGTGGCACAAACCAACCAAGACATGAATGAGCAGTTAGCCCACATCACTACTAAGTTGGATCAGTTAGAGGCTAGAACCCCTGAAAGCAATCATGAAGCCCAGACTGAGCCTGAGCCTAGTCTTGCACCTGAACTCGAGACCCCATTGAACCCTAGAAGGATTCCATATCAAAACCCTCTATGAAACAAACCCTAGGAGAGCTCCCCAAGATCAGTTTTATGATCCAATTCCTAGAGGACCCCACCCTGATCAAACCATTGAGCCCAACCCAAGGAGATTCCATCATGAGCCTAACTATGAACCCAATGTCAGGAGACCCACCCCAATTCACCTTGATCAAGATGACCGAACCATGAAGAACATTAGGCTGGAAGCTCCCACCTTTGATGGAATTTTAGATCCAAAGATCTATATTGATTGGGAAGGTGAGATGGACCAGTATTTTGACTGGTTTGAGATGAGTGAAGAGCGCAAGTGTAAGTTTGCAAAGCTTAAACTTGTGCGCCATGCTAGGTTATATTGGGGAAACGTTGAGAGACTCACTAGACAGAGAGGTGATGTGCCCATAGTGACCTGGCGAGCTATGAAACTTAGGCTTAGGGAGAAATACCTTCCTATGTCCTACCACCAAAGACTCCTAGATCAATGGCAAAGACTTACTCAAGGAAATAGGAGTGTCACAGAGTACATAGCGAAGTTTGACGAATTCGTTATGAGGTGCAATGTTGATGAATCTGAGTCGCTGACCTTGTCTAGATTTAGAGCCAGACTAAGGGAAGAAATTCAAAGAGAATTATTCATGCGAGAGGTACATGACCTAGAATTGGCCTATCAGATAGCTAGGGATGCTGAGAGATTCTATAGAGGTCCAGTCTATCGTAGGCCCGAAGCCCCTAGGACTAGTGCACAACGTAGCGAGGCCATGAAAACTTCTTACTTCGTGAATATTATTGGGTGTTGGCCACTCTACAATTGCCTTAACCTTCTCAAGGTCAGCGGATACTCCTTCAGGGGTCACAACAAATCTAGGAAGATAACTCTAGTAGTCATGAAAGCACATTTCTTTAGATTGGCATAGAGGTTATCTTTCCTAAGTGCTAAACATACCTGCCTCAGATGTTGTTGATGATATTCTCTAGTCCTACTATAGACAAGTATGTCGTCAAAGTAAACGACAACAAGTTTTCCAATAAAGGCTCGTAGGACTTGGTTCATGATTCGCATAAAAGTGCTAGGGCGTTTGATAACCCAAAAGGCATGACTACCCATTCAAATAACCCGTCCTTAGTTTTAAAGGCAGTCTTCCATTCATCCCTGGTCTGATCCTAACTTGGTGATAGCCGCTCTTTAGGTCAATCTTAGAAAATATAGTTGCACCGGCCATCATATCTAACATATCATCCAAGCGGGGGATGGGAATCATATACTTCACTGTGATTTTATTTATGGCATGACTATCAACACACATTCTCCATGTGCCATCTTTCTTAGGGGTAAGTAAGGTTGGGACTGCGCATGGACTCAAACTCTCCCTAATGAATCCTTTCTTTAGGAGTTCTCCTACTTGACGTTGTAATTCTTGGTGCTCGGTAGGGTTCATTCTATAATGGGGAAGGTTCGGTAGGGTTTGCTCCGGGACTAAGTCTATCGCATGTTGTATATCCCTAAGAGGTGGGAGTTGGTCGGGCAAGTCATCGGGGAACACGTCTTTGAACTCCTCTAGCACTTCACTGACTTCTGGAGGTTGTTCTTTTGAAAGAGGGGTTCTTGATAATCCTTAATGGTTAAAATCCAAACAGGTGACCCATTGCTAATTTCTTTCTCCATTTCTCTAGAAGGATCATGTTTATCCCCTTTTTCTTATCACTCAATTGGCTTAATCCTCTCTTAATGGGGTTCTTAGGAGGAGAAGAATGGATTACAATCTTCTTTCCATTATAAGTAAACGAGCATGAATTAGAACGACCATAGAGTGTTACATCAAGATCGTACAACCATGGTCGGCCTAAAATTATGCTACTTACTCCCATTAGAAGTACATCACACAATACTTTCTCCAGGTAAGATTGGAACTGAATGGTTACTAGGCACCTAGACTTAATGAAAATCATGGTTGAGTCTATCCAGGATGCCTTATAGGGATTAGGATGGGGTACGGTGGGCAATCCTATGTTTTTAACTGTGTTGGTGGATATGGCATTGACACAGCTACCACTATCTAAAATGACTTTGCATACTTTCTCACCTATCTTAATGAATGTCTGTTAGCTTGGGTGAGAATACACCTAACCACTCCTAACAGATCTTGATCTACCAGGACTTCCTCATCCTCATACTCTTCAGCCAAGTTCTCATCTGCCTGGTATACTTCCTCCTCAAATTCACCTTGGGATTCTACGACTTCTTCTTCTACTTCCCTTCTGTGTAGGGCTCTATTAGGACAGTTGCTAGAATAGTGACCCACTTTGTTACACTTGAAACATGCATTTGGAGTTCTTTGGGTCTCAGGTGTTTTCCCCTTATCATCTCTTGGGTCACAGGCACATTAGGATTGGGTCGGTTGAATCTAGGCTGATTGGATCCTGACTGCTGATAAGGTGCACTAGTCCTAGGGGCTTCAGGCCTACGATAGACTGGACCTCTATGGAATCTCTCACCATCCCTAGCTATCTGATAGGCCAATTCTAGGTCATGTACCTCTCGCATGAACAATTCTCTTTGAATTTCTTTCCTCGGTCCGGCTACATTAATCATATCGTGCCGCATCACTATTGTTGGAAATATTGAAGATGATGATGGAGATGACAAGGAGATAGACTCAGACAGATTTAATTTCATAGATCTTACTTCAGAGCCAGTAGCAGAGGTGATGGCTAACTTGCCTACGAGTCCTATCCTTGACCCATCTTGTTCACCTACCCAAACTCCTGTTCCATCTTCTCCTTTTAGATCGGATGATCGCACTCATGTTTTATTTCTATTCTCTCTCCAGTTATCGATACTCCTATTCCTATTATTGATTCCCCTGATATTGATACTTCTGTTATACATACACCTATCATAGAGACCCCCATTGTTGATACATCGATTATAGATATACGATACATTCTACAGCTGATACTTCTGTTCTTGATACACCTGTTGTTACATCAACTGGGACCCCTATATTTGACATAGCGATTGTTGATACCCCACACTTCACACATCATCGCTTATCTAAGAGCTGGGGTTTATACACCCGGCTTTCAATATCTTAACTCAGGTCATTCATTTGATCGTACACCTCTTCCAGTGGTTGCTGAGGTTGTTGACCCGATCAGTTTTATTCTTGCGGAGGACATTGTTTCTACCTCTACTGCTCTAGCTAGAGGTTGGACATATGCTCGTTGCAGAGAATGTGGTCGTCATACCCCTCCATAGCCGACCAGGACCAGACTTAGAGATATTCATTTGAGATGGCCGCGAGCTCGATCCTTCATTGATACAGGATCGATTGAGATTGGTTCATCTTCTGATGATTCCATGGATGAGGATTAGGACTTTTATGTACTTTTAGATAGTTTGCTTTTATGCTTCTATATATTTATCCTTGTTATGTATCTGTTGTACAAGTTCTAAGTTTATATGAAAAACCTTGTTATTCCTCATCTCTGTTTTTGATGCAAATGAATGATATATTTTGAATTGCTCTTCAATGTCTTCACTATTGAATGAATGAATGAATTTTAAATTCAATGCAATATGTAAAGGACGAGAAGATTAACTCAATGCCACATCTTAACAACTCAATCTATTTGTTTTCCTACCTTTTAATGATAACAAAAAGGAAGAGTAGTTTAGTAATGAGATTTAAGTATAAATGAGTATACTTCACAAAATGGGTAAGTAGTTTTGGTGACTTATATTGTGATGTGCAAGGGTAAATTTTTTTTGAAAACTTGAATTAAAAATCATTTACAAAATTCCTTAAGAAAGGGGGAGCTTACTTTGTTTTCATTGGAAATCCTTTCAAAATGAATTTCATCTTAAAAATCCTCTTTAAATGTTTGAAAATATTCTTACAAATTATGTTATGAATCATTGATTCAGGGGGAGCTTTGTTGTTTATTGAAATTTTCTTGTAGAGTATCTTGATACATATTTTCTATGCATTTAAATGAATCCCAAAACTCTGATACTCTCTATCTTTATAACAAGCTCTAGCACTATAACTTGTGTTCTGAATTGTTATATCATTAATAAAAGTAATGTTGATATACTAAATGCTTTCAGTTTTATGCACATTGATGATTTCATTTAAAAGCCTTGTTTTAAGGCAATTTATACTTAGGGTTTTGTTATCATCAAAAAGGGAGAGATTGTTGACTCCATTAATTTATTTTGATGATAAGCAAAATGGTTAAGTATAAGTTGAGGACTAATGATTTGCTTGAGTATGTTTCTATTGAAAAGGTGCCTACAAAATTTGAAGAAACCCAATTGTTTTGAAGAAGCCAAGTTTGAATTAAAAGATTGCTCAAAGAAGACTTGGACACCCAAGAGTTGGTTGATTGGATGGCTAAGACAAATGGAAATATGTTCCAACTCAAATTCAGTACTTTCTGTGAAGTTTTCAAAGAAGTGTCGACTCAAAGTGTCGACACATGACATCAAATGTCGACACATGGAGATGAAGTATCGACTCAGGCTGGTACATAGCAATGTTTCAAATGGCACAGATAAAGTGTAAACACATGGACCTGAAGTGTCGACTCAAAGTATCAACACATGGATCAACACATCGCTTGAGATTTTCAAGCCATAGAAATTGCAGAAGTTGAAGGAACAACTGAAGTGTCGACACATGGAAGCAAGGTGTCGACTCAAGATATCGACTTAACTGAGGAAGTGTCGACACATCTAAGATTTCCAGAGAATCTGAATGGAGCAATTTGAACTAGGTGTCAACTCAAGAAGATCAAGTGTCGATCTTATGTATCGACTCACAGCCTGAAGTGTCGACACATGAAGTTCTGGCAACAGTAATGGCTAGTTTTTTCAAATATAGAACTCTTCCAAATTGCCCCAAACGGCTAGTTTTTCAAGTCTAACGGCTAGAAATCAATTTTTAGGCCTTGAAAAGGTATTTATATGGCCAAAATCAAATAGAAACATAACATCATTGAAGAACATTAAAGAGTTTTGAGAAGAGAGAAGAAAAGTGAGCTTTAACTCATATTCATTGAAGTTTCAACCACTCTCAAGCTAAAGGAAGCCTCCAAGCATTCAAAAGCTTTCAAAAGCATTGAAGATCATCCATTCTTGGGCATTCAAAAAGCTTCAACAAGTTCAAAGTAACTCTATATCGAGCTATAAAAAGATATCCGCTTTGTTTCAGAAAGCTTACATTGGTTCTTTACTTTTAAATCATATTTCTTGTAAGGGTTCTTGGTTAGCCTATTGTAAAATCAAGTGAGGTTATTGGTAAGCCTTGGAAAACCAATTAGGTTGGTGGTTATCCCGTAAAACCACTAAGGTTCTTGGTTAGCCCGGAAAACCAAGAGAGGTTGTTGGTTAGCCTTGTGAAAACCAATTAGGTTCTTGGTTAGCCCATAAAACCAAGTGAGGTTTTGACTTGTGAGCCTTGTGAAAACAAGTCGGGTTTTGATTAGTGAGCCCGAAAAACTAATTGGCTATAATCGGTTATGATTATAGTGAATTCCCAAGGGGATCTTGTGGAGTGGATGTAGATGCATTGGATAGCACCGAACCACTATAGCTCTTAGTCTTTGTGATTGCTTGATCTCTCTCTCCTTGCTCTTTACTTATTGCTCTTTATTTCCACTGCACTTTTATTTTAGAGCATTACAATTGAAATTATAGTACCTTGTTAATATATTTGTTGAATTGGATTGCTTTGGTTAGTATCAAGTAATATTAAGTTTATTAAATTTTTAGAGAACCAATTCACCCCCCCTCTGGATTGCTTAAGGCCAACACCCCGACCCCAAACCCTAGCCGGATGCGCAACAGACGGCCATGTGCCCTAGGATTTTTTTTCCTTCGGACAAACAGGGCCTGTATCGAAACATAATTTCAACAATTATTTTTTCTAGCCAAGCATATGCGTAACACCTAAGCCTAGCTCCTCATGACTGGTCACAAAGCCCAATTAATCTTCTGGATCTGTAACAAAAATATAGAAAAACAGGGATGAGCTATATAGGCCAGTAAGTTATCAACACCTCTAATATACAACATAAATATACTAATAAAAAAAATCAACAAGCAAACACACATCGTACAACGAGATGTCCATCAATAAAATAATATAACTAGCAATATGATGCAATATATACACTTTATTTCAACCGACACCGACACATGACTATGGGTGGCCAATAATCTACTTTACTCTCCTAGTCCCCAACTATGGCCACGATCAGCTCGTGGCTTGTCCCGAAAGAGACTAGATCCTATGTACACAAACCGCTCATCGGTCATGCATCAGCGATAGCCCAGCTGGAGGCCCAAAAGAATAACTAGCTCTAAGTATCACATGAGAAACATGCATCCTCAGCATGTGCCTGCCACGCATAGCTAAAATAAGGCAACTAGCTCCTGTGTCACACACCGCTCAACGGTCATGTGCCAGCGATAGCCCCGCTGGAGGTCCAAAAGAAGACTTGGTCCTTGTGTGATTATAGTCGGACTAGAGAGCGACAACACCAACACAATGCATACAACCTAATGCAATCCAATGCAATTCAAATACAATCCAATATAAATTAAAATATATTACACGTATTTAATATTTCAAAAATACATAACATATTTGACATATAAATAAGAGGTCAAGATAACTTACCAAAGAGTCACAACCAACTACGTATAATTCGATACTAGACTTGGTCTTCCAAGAACAACGACGATCCTGATCAACAAATTTATCATATAATTAATTTCTATTTCAAAATTAAAAAAAGAAAACTAAGTTATCATGGGGCTCTCTCCTTAACCAATTCCAATTCTAGTCTGGAAGTTACCTTTCCTCCCTTTCTCTTTTCTCTCCTCTATCTCCTTTCTCTGTCTCCTTCTCTCTCCTCTTCTCTCTCCTCACTCTCATCTTTCTCTCTCCTCTCTCTCTTCTCTTTCTTTCTCTTTTTCTCCAAAATTTGCTTCCATCGAACAAGCCCATCCCTGAAAACTGGGTCAACATCCCATAGATTGAGTAAACCCAGTAGTACTATTGACCGAGTCATCTCAGCCCTGCAAACCGAATCAACATCGCTCTGTGACTGTGTCAACCAATCCTACCAATTGAGTTGACTCACCTTGCTAACTGAGTCAACTCAGTTCATCCTCCCTTCACTTGATCCGCTGCCATCTCCCTATCTAAGCCGATCCCCCCTTGCCATCGGAAAATCGAAAGGAGGAAAGACCGGTGGTGACCCTGAAGGCCATCCGGCCACTTGCCAGAAACCCAATATGAAAAGAATCCCCCTGTTAACAGAGCCAACCCCCTTTGTCAATAGAGCCAACAATTTTCCATGAAGAACGTTGTAAGGAAGGATCGGCGGCGATCATAGCGATCGCCGTCGAGAAGATGATTGGAAGAAAAGGAAGAATTGATAGTGAACAATGACCGCCCGGCCTCTTCCTAAAATCCTAGAGAAAGGAAATAAAAAAGAAACGGGATGGACTCCTCCCTCCTCCCCATTGATCACCTCTACACAACCCATACCGAGCGGAAATGGAGGACTTACCGACATGGTCGGCTTTGGGTCACGGCGATCACCAGAGTAGAACAGCCTTCAAAATGGGCAAAGGCTCCAGGAGGGGTTATCCAGAGAGATCGGCGTTGCTTTTCTGGCATCCAGCGGAGGAAGAGGGATTCAGTTTGGGCTGAGGCATGTGAGGGACCTTTGAACCCCGAGGAAGACCCTTATCCCGACCCCGCGCTGTTGACCAGCCACTCAGAAACCTCCACCGATCATTCTAAATGTTCAGTTCCATGTTGAATTCGAACTGAAGTTGGCAAGGGCTACCGACTTTAGCCCAAAAATGGCCCAATAACACCGGGCCTCACAGAAATGCTGTAATTGTAATGTGTTGACAGGTTGAATCTCTTATGATTCATTTTATTATTGTTCCTATGTTTTTCTAAATTGAAGGAGACCCTAAATACTCCTACTTTCTCTTTAGTAATCACCTTTAGTGCAATTGCTTTTCACATGATTAATTATTACTTCTATCAGTTTAATGTATGACCATATCAGACTCGCAGTCATAAAAGGCTGAATAGATTTTTGTTAGAAGTAGATGATATGTGCCCTTCTAGTAGAGGTTTTGAAGAATTCTTTAACCTTTTAGGTCCTGTTTAGATGAATAGGCTAAAAATCCCATTGGATTCATTGGATTGGGCCATTACAACCGGTTAGAAATATGCTTATACATTGGATTGGGCCATATCCATAGGCACCAGGACTGGATTTATTAGTGGGCCAGCCCGAATCCTATGGAAAGAAAAAAAAGATCAGCTGAAAATGCAATGGAATTTTTAGGTCATTCATCCAAGTAGACTCCTAGAGCCTATTTGGATGATTGGGCTAAAAATCCTTTGGGATTCAAGGATTAGGTTGGTAAAACTAGCAAAATCATTAGATTATAGAATATACTAGGCTTATATTCATAAATAACTAAGAGTACCTTTGGAGTAGGCTGGCCTGAATACTAAATATATATATTTTTTCTTTATGGGCTTGGGGCCTAATCCATGCCAAATGTACTCTTGATTATTGATGAATACAGGCCAAGCCCAACCTATAATCCAATAATTTTACTAGTTGTACTAGCCCAAACATCAGATCCTATAAGATTTTCAGTCCAATTATCCAAATAGGCTCTTAGGCAGTGTTTGGATGCCCTATTCCTGGATGGAATAGGGCCTTATTCCAGGCTATTCCCCTAAAAAGGTGTTAAAAAGTTGGTGGGCCCTGGTGGAATCCATATTCCAGTCAACTCTCGCTATTTTGGAGTCTGTATTCCATGGTCCCCATGGAATAGCCGTATTCCAGGAAATGCAAAGGTGGTCTTCGTGGGCTAATAATTCCTTTCTTTTCGCAAGAGCAGGGGATCTTCTTGATCTTTTCTTGGTTCATTTTCCTATTCGAAGCCTTGATTTGGTTTGGACTCTAGGCTAGTGAGTTTTTTTTGCATTGGATGTCTATTGTCTCTCGATGTAAGTTCTTGTTTCCTGCTTCTTGATTTTTTTGATTCATGTTGCGAGTTCTTGCTCTCCGCTTCTTGGGTATCAGTTTACAACTGGTATTATGTTTCTTGATTTTTTTTTATTTTGATAATAAAAATATTATGACAAGAGATGCTATTACTATGTTTACTCTAATTGAGGTTTCTTTTTTTTTTTTTCAATGCTTTTTGGTCATTGTTCTTGGTGACAATCGTAGATTCTTTTTGTTGTTTTCCTATTTTCAAATAGTTTTTGGGTCAGCTAAGTGAAGGATTCTTTGAATAAAGGTAGCTGGCAGGCACATTGAAAGTTTTTTGAAATGCGATCGAGAGTTTAAAATGGACTTGATCTTTTTTTAGGCACTAAAAGGTTATAGTGATCCATTAATGATCTGTGTCTGCGATTAAAGGGCATTCTTGATTTTAGTTGCTTCCTGTTACCTGTAAGATGAGCAGGAGATGAGATAAGGCTTGCTTGTGTTCTCCTTTTCAGAATTTTTCTTTCTTTCTTGATATTGTTGCTATTTTTCTTATGTCATTCATGTTATTCTCCAACTTTCAGATTTCTTTTGGGTTGTGAGACTAATTTATGAGGATTATTCACTAAATAAGGATTCATTGAATATACCGAGCTTGTCTAGAACATGTTTGAAATGTTTGCTGTTTACTTATCATTTACTTGTACTAACTTAGGTTTCTTTGAAATATTTTTCTACAATTCATTTTTTAGTCTTAGTACATATCATTACCTAATAGTGGTGACTAAAGGAATGTTTTCACATGTAGTTTAAATCTTGAAATAGTGTTGATATTCTTGAATACTATTTTTTATTTTTATTGTTTCCAAGTATAACATGTTCCATAATGTATCTATTATATTATATTTTGCCAATGATGATAGGGTGCCTAAGAATGAGCATTGCTAGGAGAAGGGTTTAACTACATTTATATGAAAGGCAGTCGTGATAAAGTAGTTATTCTATCTTATAGCCGTGATGCTTCAGTGTCTAATGTGCTTATTCTAAGGCATACATATTTTTCAATATATTAAACTGGATGAATAAATATTGGCAACCATTTATAAAATGTAGAGGCATTGTTAAATTTTATGATTTCAGTATTTTGTTCATTTGTTCAATACTTTTCTTTATTTCGAATATTTCAATATATATATGTTGTATAGTGTATGTTTTATATTATATTTTGCCAATGATGACAGTCTGCCTTAAGAATGAGCATTGCAAGGGACAAGTGTTGACTATAATTGACATGTTAGGCTACCCAAATAAGTAGTTATTCCATCTTGTAGCCCCGATGCTCCCGTGTCTATAATGTTCTTATTTTGAGGTATACATATTTTTCATTATATTAAACCATGGAGTACTTATATCCCATAAATAGTCTCAACACATACATATTCAGGTGATTTATTATAATATCCATAACATGTCTTTGTTTATTTTTATATTCACCATTATGAATCTCATTGGAAGAATAAACTATCTATTTTTCTTAATTGTATCATGTTGGGATACTGTTAATAAGATGTCTAAATCAAAAAAAGAAGGAAAAGAGGTTAATGCAAGGGAAGATTCGTCTCGTTCTAGAGCACCTAACTGGATTGATGCTATGATATGGTCATGCTTGCCTTAATGCGGTAAGAGAATGATGATGATAATTGTCACAATGGCACATTCTCCCAAGAAACATGGAAGAGGATGACACCTTCTTTCAATGCAAGGATAAATAAGTCCTTCACTTATAGGAATGAAGAATATGTTGAAGGTTCTGAAGAAGTCCTTTAACTTGTACTACAACTTATCTAACTTGTACTAGTAGTAATGGCACCTATTATGTCTATGCTTATGTTGTCGGCAGCCCTTAATGTTTAGGATAAGGCCCTTTCATATGGACAGTGATATGAAACTAGTATTTTGATCAAATACCTGTATTTCTAGTTTTTCATCTTTTAACCAAGACTGTTATGTTGCTGTTGTTATTTTTAAGTTACTAATATCAGTTATCACAATGAACAATTTACTGCATAGGTTTGAAATTTCATATATAAATTTAGATAGTTTATGAAAATATAAGATGTTACACTACTGACAACGTTTTATTATTATAGAAAAATATTTTCTTGTGTTGTAGGGCTATGTTGTTTCAAAATGGTTCGAAGAGCAGTTTGCTCAAATTATTCTACAACAAGTTGGTGCTAATGGTTAGAACTGAAGTGCAGCGTGTGAAATATTTTATAGTTTTTTAAAGTCAACTGTAACAAAGTTTTTTCTTTTGGAAACTCAGTTTCATTGTTATATTATGTGGGCATATATGTATCTTCTTTATTCTTGTAATATGTATTCATTTTGTATGACCCCTAATGATAATTGGTATTAATAATAAAATATTATTCTTCTTTTAATTACATATTCGCTCGTCTTCATGTGTACTTTTACTTGTGTTGTATGTTATCTGAATTGATATCAGGTATTTTATGCAATGTAATTTGAAATATTCGGAAAAATTTTTTTTCTTGGAAAGGGATTTTTCTAAATTCATGTATTTCTTGTATAGCAATAAACCTTTACTTCACTACAAAATGATAATAAGTGTAAGCTATTTTTTTCTTCCTAATAGTATTTATAATATATGTACATTAAACATGAACATAATTTTAATAAATCATAATATATATTAATTAGTATAATATTGGCTTTACCTTGTGATTTTGATGAATAACAAATGTTGAGTACATATTTGTACTAATGTTTATTCCTAGTTATGAGTTTTCAGGAAACAAGCACCTCAAATTCTCAAAATTAAAGTATCGAGGCACGCTTTGGCAAGAAGTCTTTTAAAAATTGAGGAGTCTTTTCTATGCAAAAAGGGCTCAAACAAGTTCAATTATTGCTAATTATATTGCATTTAAGTTTCATAAATAATACTTATGTTTTTTGGCTTGATGGCAATTATTTCTAAAAATTGTAGAACCAAGTGTTGACACCTGGAAGCTAAGTGTCGAACTTTAGCATTTGGCACGTAGAAAATTTCCATGGCATGCCAAGTGTCGACATCCAAAACTCAAGTGTCGATACCTGAAACTCAAGTATCGACACTTAAGTTCTCAAGTGTCAACTCAAGGCATGAAACTTTCTGAAAATCCGGAACTTGGCCATGGAGAGTTTTTGTGTCAAGTGTCGCCACCTATGAGTCAAGTGTCGATACTTGAAAGTTCAAGTGTCGATACCTGGAAGTCACGTATCGACACCTGATATCAAAGTGTCGATACCTGATAGTCAAGTATCAATACCTAACAGCCAAGTGTCGACACTCGAGTTTTGACAGTCTCAATGGATCTATTTTATGATAGCCTGAAATCATTATTTTTAGCTCTAAATGGCTAGTTTTTGATCCCTACGATCTAAAATGGTTTTGGTTATTTTTTCATGTATTTAAGCTTCAGCCAAACTCACTTATGAAGCAAGAGGAAAGTTGAAGAAACAAGAAAGATCCAAGAGGTAAAGCCCTTCTTCAAGAATACACTTTGCAAAAAAAGCAAAAAGAGGGAGAGATTCCTCTGGAAAAGCCTTTCAGAATCTTTCCAAAGTGTGTTGATTGAAAATATTCAAGTTCAAGTCACATTAAGCAATATTCAAGATGCTTTAAAGATTTCTCATCTACCTACGAAGAGAGTTTTTTGTGTGTATATATTGAGTTATGTATTTATTACTGTTTGAGCCTAGCTTTCAAAGTTCTTGAAAGGTCGGGGTTTAAGGTGTTGGTGAGCCAAAACCACTCGGGTTGACTTGTGAGCCCAAAGCCAAAACAAGTATAAAGTTGGTTGTATGCCTAGGAGATAAACCAACTTAGGTTTTGACTTGTGGCCTTTGGGAAAAACAATGTCGGCTATAATCTTGGAGTGATTATAGTGGAATTCCCAAGGATGGCTTGGGGCGTAGTTGTAGGTGCTAGGTTTGCACCGAGCCACTATAAACTTGTGTTTGTATGTGATTATCTCTTTTATTTCTTACACTTTATTTCTTGCACTTTAATTGTTATTTTTCGCTACATATAATCTAGTGCATGAATCACATTGTTCACAAACACCAAAAGGCCTGCACATTATTGCTTTAAATTTTTAAAAGACTCAATTCACCCTCCCTCTTGGGCTCCATTTCTGGGCAACAAGTAGTATCAGAGCATAGCTACTTTCTTATAGATCCAAGGATCTTGAGTAAAAGATCATGGCAGCCCTAATAGGAATGGGTGTTGTTGAATGTCAAGCTTCAAACTATCCCCCACTATTTAATGGCATGAATTATACATATTAGAAATCTTGCATGTGCATATTCATTCAAGCCATTGATTATACTCTTTGGAGGACAATCATCAAAGGTCCTCATCAGCCTACTATGTCGGTTAATGGCATTCTCACTCCAAAAATAGAAGATGATTGGGATGAGAATGACATTAAACAAATAGAGCTTAATGTAAAGGCTATGAATCTATTGTTTTGCTCCTTTGATCCGAGTGAATTCAATAGAATATCTAACTGTCTCTCCGCTAAGAAAATATGGGACACACTTGAGGTTACCCATGAGGGTACACACCAAGTAAAAACTATTAAGGTTAACATCCTCATTCATACATATGAAATATTAAAGATGGAACCTACTGAATCTATTAGTGAGATGTATACTAGGTTCACAAATATTGTGAATGGCATGAGAAGCTTAGAAAAGATTATATCTAATGGTGAACTTGTAAATAAACTTCTTTGGTCTCTTCTGACTTCATGGGATGCCAAGGTGATGGCTATAAAAGAAGTCAAGGATGTCAACACTCTTCCACTCGAGCAATTATTCGGCTCATTGATGATATATGAGCTTTCGTTAAAGCAAAAGAATGTAGATGTTGACAAGAAGAAGAAAGTGATCGCTTTCAAGTCAACAAGTAAAGATGACTTAAGTGAAGACTTCGAAGAAGAAGATGAAGAAGATGAGACGACTCTCATGGCAAAAAAATTTAGGAGGTTTATGAGAAAGAAGAAGTATAACTTCAAGAAGAAACCTCTAAAAGGAGAGCCTAGCAAAGAGAAGGAGAAGGAGAATGACAAGGAGCAGCCCACATGTTTTGAATGCAAGAAACTGGGCCACTTCAAGATGGACTATCCCTTACTTAAAAAAAGCAGAAGAAGACTAAGAAAGAAAGCCATGATGGCAACCTGGAGTGATAGTGAGGACTCTAGATCTGAGGAAGAACAGCAAGAAGTTGCCAACTTTTGTTTGATGGCCGATCATGATGAGGTATTATCCGAAATTAAAAATGAGTTTACATTTGATGAATTGCATGAAGTTTTTGACAAACTGGTTATTGAATTTCAAAATTGAAATCAAAACATAAAGAACTAAAAAGACAAAACTTAGATTTGGTTGAAGCAAATAATAGGTTTTCAATTGAAAATGATTGCCTACTTCTTCAAAATAAAAATTAAATGATGAGATTGTTGCTCTTGAAAAAGAAAGGAAGTTTTAAAAAAGAAAAGCTTTTTTGTATCAAATGAAAATCTTTTAAAACATAACAAAGAAATTTTGGATGAAAATAGAAAATATAAAGAAGAAATTAAAAAGTTAAAACCTTATGTTGATAAATTTATATATAGTCCCAAAAAATTAAATATGCTTTTCAATAATCAAAGAGCTATTTTTGATAAAATCGGTTTAGGTTTCAGAACTCAAAAGAAACAAAAATTTCTCAAGAATTTCTTTGTGCCTGCATCATCATCTATTACTTGTTATACTGGTACTGTAGGGCATAAATCTTACTTGTGCAATAAGAGGAAGTTAAGTAACGTTAGAAAAGTTTGGGTTCCAAAAGGAACCATTATGATGCGGTGGCAAGGGGGTTAGGGCTAGGGATGCTGGATGCTAGTAAGGATGCTTGCGATGCAAAGGAATTCTTTTTATGGTTGATGATTTTTTTTATATTTCTTGTTGTTCTTCTTCGTTGTTTTAGGGTTTCGATTCCCGATCACAAGCAAAGGTAAGAAATATGAAGAACAATAATGAAAGCTACGCTAGCAGTTCAAAGCCCTAAAAGTGAAAATGAGAATAGGACCCCGGGATTAAGAAACCCCGGTAGGACTAGCTGACCTACAATAACTACTTAGGAGATAAAGAGAAAGCAAACCTCAAACTTCTGAAGTGCCCGGTGCAGAGATCACTCAACTCGACGGATGCGGCCTGGATGCCCGAGCAGTCGAACCCATGGGAGCACTGGCTTTGGGTCGGGAGTTCGCGATGGCAAAGATGACTATCTCCAATGCCCGAGATGCCAGGGAGGACCTGTAGGCAAACAAAAGAAAGGTCAGTGAAATGTGGAGATGCACGGAAAGAAATTGAGATGGAGTCGGGAAGGGGCTTCGAGCCCGGTGACCGACTGGTTTTCGAAGTCAAAGTTGGAGATAACTTGGGGCCTCGCACCCCGTGACATCTTGGAGGACGAAGGAATGTGGCCTCACACCACGCGACATCCTGGAGGACGAAGATTCGCGACGCCCTGGGCGACAATAGGTGGCCTCACACGCGACATCCCCTGGGGACGAAGGCATTCACTCAACCTAGCCTAAGAGACAATGGTTGGAGGGTGGAAGAAACTCAAACTTTTCATTAATCACTCATCATTCATTCATTCATTCATTCATTAGTTTCTACAAGGAGGGATTGGGTCCTTTAAATAGGCACGCAAAGCCCATTTGAAATTCAAATTACAATTCATGGTGGCACCCAAAATTTTCCATCATCCCCTCTCTTTGGCCGACCAAATAACTTGGGGTTGGGCGTGGCATGAGGAAAGGCTTGGAGAGGGGGATTGGTCCCTTGACTTCCTTCCTTTGCATGCTTATTTTGGGAAAAGGAGTGGGGCATGGCTTGCATGGAGGATATGTTCCCTTGGACTCTTCAACGCCATCTTCTTGATTGATTCAAGGCTGACCAAGGGAGAGCTCCATGGGCGTTGCATGGTTGAGAGCTTGAAGAGGGGAGTGTGTCCTTTGACCTTTTTTCCTTGCAAGAACACTTTGGAAGAAAGCTTGGAAGGGGCTGCTTTGAGGCTGGTTTCTTCAAGGATCTTCAACGCCCCTCTTTTGATGGAACAAGGCATGATGTGGGGGAGGGAGGAGGGGGATGGTGTTTCTTCCTTCCATTATTGCCCAAGGCATGTAGAAAGCATGAGGTTGCCACTTTGTTTCCCTTCTTGGATGCCCAAGTGGCAGCTAATGTGGCGCCACGTAGGTAGCTGAGGTGGAACCTGAGTTGGCATTATCCTAAGTGGAAGGGGTGGGTTGGCCCACCAGAACTTGATTTGGTGAAGAAAACCAGAGTGACTTTTATTGGGCTTGGGCCCAGTCCAAATTTAGACTCGAACAAATACAGGACTCATGACCTAACTTGACCCAAATTATGACAATGCTTTGGGCTCAAGGCCTTATTACAGGACTCATAGAATGGGGAACCCTAATCTGAGATCCACAGAGGGTTGAGGAGCCTCTATCGGATCCTGGTGCCCACACCACATTACCACTAACCTAAAACGACACAAGATGACATGGGTACCTAAAGTCTCCACCTGATTTTTATTGCAGGTGTGCCTTGCAACCAATAAAAAAAGAATGTGGAACCTCGATAGCGGTTGCTCAAGGCACATGACTGAAGATATGGAGCAGTTCTCATCACTCAAACATTAGAATGGTGGTAATGTGACATTTGGTGATAATGGAAAGAGCAAAATTGTTGGAATTGATAAAGTCCATATCACCCCTTCTACTTACATTGATAATATATTGTATATTGATAGTTTGAAACATAATTTACTTAGCATCAGTCAATTTTGTGACAAGGATTTCAAAGTTATTTTCGAATCTTCTATGTGCATTGTTTCTAGTTTAGATGACAATGTCATCAAGTTCATTGGTCATAGGCATGGCAATATTTTTATGGTTGATCTTGATGATCTTCTTGTTCAAAATGGTCAATGCCTAGTGGCAATGGAAGCCAAGATCAATGAAACTAGTTGGCTTTGGCATCGTAGACTAGGACATACTAGTATGCATTTGATTTCAAAACTTAGCAAAAAGAGTTTGATAAAAGATTTATCAAAACTTAGTTTTGAAAAAGACAAGATTTGTACTGCTTGCCAACTTGGAAGACAAACCAAATCATCTTTTAAACCAAAAAAAGTAATCTCTACATCTAGACCCTTAGAGTTGCTTCATATGGACCTCTTTGGGCCAACTAGAATATCTAGTTTGGGAGATAAGATGTATGGTCTAGTTATTGTAGATGATTTCTCATGTTTTATATGGATCATATTTTTAGCACACAAAGATGAAATGTTTTCTGAATTCATTAGATTTCATAAAAGAGTTTCAAATGAAAACGGTATTTCAATTATATCATTGAGAAGTGACCATAGAACCAAATTTGAAAATTCTGATTTTGACAAATTTTGTATTGAAAATGGCATTCATCATAATTTTTCAGCACCTAGGATACTTCAACAAAATGGGATGGTAGAAAGAAAAAATAGAACTCTTGAAGAAATGGCATGCACCATGCTTTGTGAAAATGACCTACCTGGATATTTTTGGGTGGAAGCCATAAACACTGCATGTTATGTTTTGAACTGTGTTTTTAATTCGACCAATTTTAAAGAAAACTCTATATGAGCTTTGTAATAATGAAACCTTCAATTCAATAATTTCGAGTTTTTGGATACCGTTGTTTCATCTTAAACAATGGTAAAGACAATTTTAGCAAATTTGATGCCAAGTCAGATGAGGGTGTCTTTCTAGGCTCCTCTACATCTAGCAAGGCATACAAGGTCTTCAATAGAAGAACACTTATTGTTGAAGAATCCATACATGTTGTGTTTGATGAATCTGTCAAAAAATCTTCTAGAAAAGAAGATGTGCTTTGTGATAAAATAGGTACCAAAAGAACTGAAGAGGTGAACAATAATAAAGAACCTATAAAGGAACAAGAAGATGATCAAAACATTGAAAAAGGACAAGATCAAGAAAATGAGAATGCATCATTACCTGATCCTCTTCCCAAAGAATGGAGGTATGCTCATGGACATCCCAAAGAACTTATCATTGGTGATCCATCTAAAGGTATAAGTACTTGATCATCCCTAAGGAATGTTTGTGATTACTTAGCATTTGTTTCTCAAATTAAACCTAAAACTATTGAAGAAGCTGAAAATGATTGTAATTGGATCGATGCTATGCAAGACGAACTTAACCAATTTAAAAGAATAATGTTTGGACTCTAGTAGATAGGCCTTCAAATGTTTCAATTATTGGCACAAAATAGGTTTTTTAGAAACAAACTTGATGAAAATGGAATTGTTAAAAGAAATAAAGCTAGACTATTTACCAAGGATAAATCATGAGGAAGGGATTGATTTTGATGAATCTTTGCTCCATCTATGGCTAGACTTTAGGCAATTAGGCTATTGTTGGCTTTTACTTGTTTTATGGTGTTGCCGCCTAGATCGCGTTGGCCTGCAGCTTCTTACATGGCCCGGGTGAGTGGACTCCTGCCAACGTCACGGGCTCATCGGTCGGAGAAGATCAAGGGGAATATAGTAGTAGTTGTAGGGATGAAGGGACTTGATACTGTGTTGTGGTCTTCCTGTGGACCTCTCTGGTGGGAGAAATCTTCGTATCGTCCCTCAATCGGGTGGACCTACAAAACAAGGAAGACATGTGCCGGGGATTCCAACAGAGGCACTCCGATGATCAAGTCAGTGGGATGATCGATAGAAATAAGAGACCTCTGAGGTGGAGAGCTTGGGGGATTCTCTGCTGCCAGAGGGTGATAATCAAGAGAGTGTGTTGTTTCTTCTTACCTTCCCTTACCTCTCCATGCCGATCTTTACGTAGACGAATGGTTCCTGTCACTTTTGGGGAGCCGTACTGGTCTTGATGTAGACGTGTCAGGCTAGGATAGCCTGTGAGGCCATGATGGGCAGATGAACCTTCTTCTTCTGGGTGGTTCAGGAAGTTAGTGCAAGGGTACAGTACCTTGGACAGGGCACTATCCACTAGTTAGTGTAAACGGTAGCATAGGAAAATTAAATGCAAACCTTCCTTGCAGACGGTGTGTCAGGCGACATGCCACAAGACCCACGTGGAGGGGGATCCTTGGAAAGAGCACCGGGCCCAAGCAGATGGGCCCCTCGTGAGATGCGCCTGGCCCACATGAATGGGGCCGAACTGTACGGTGTCGAAGTGCCGAGCTTGTTGGGACTTTCCTCCAGATTGCCATGTAGGCTTGCAGACCGAGAGAAGGCCCGTGGGGGCCTCCATGCATGCTGATCGAGGTGAGGTGCAAGGCCCCATGCATGTGGATGCGAATCCATGTGCTGCTCCTGGTCAAAACCAGACCGCGGGAGGGTGGAGCTGGACCGCGGGCGTGCTGGGGTGCAGAGCAGGTGCGGACGGAGCTGGGCGCCATGCGGGCGTGTCGAGCTGGGCACGTGGGGGCATGCCAAACTGGATGCCAAGCACGGGTGGTGCCGGGTGAAGCCGGGTGTGCTGCGGGTGTGCGGTCCAGAGCCGATCTCGGGCATGACGCTGCCGAGCCGGGGTCCCGTCGAGCTGAGGTGCGGGTGAGCCTTGCGGGCATGCCACGGTGCCGAGCTGGGAAAGCTGGGGCTCGGTGGTCTTGGTCTCCCACAGGTGGACTGGACGGAGCAAGGGCGGGGTCGCGCTGCCTTGGGTGTGTCGTGCTGGGCTCGAGGTGCCGGTCATGCTGCGCTAGGGTCGGAGACGCTGGGCATGCCGCCGCTAAGGTCGGAGATGCCGGGCATGCCGCCGCCTAGCTCGAAGGTGCCGAGCATGCCGCCACATAGATCGGAGGTGCTGGGCGTGCCACCACCTAGTTCGGAGATGCCGGAGGTGCCGCGCCAGGCTCGGAGGCGCCGACCGCGCCGGGAGGTCTGGTGGAGCGGAGGAGCTGGGGCTCGGTGGCCTGGGCTCTCATAGGTGGACTGAGAGGGGCACGGGAGCGCGCTGCCCTGGGCATGCGCCCTTGGCTCAGGGCACCGAGCTGCACTCGGGCGGACCCGGGACGTGCCTGCAAGGTCGAGTGGATGGACACCTCCCCTGCTATTGGAGCTCGAGCCGAGGGAGCTGGACCATGGTGCGGGTGGAGGCGAGCTGCATTGTGGGAGAGGCCGGGCAGAGCCTTGCAGGGCAGAGCCGGAGTGCCGGCCGGGCTGAGCCAGACCGGGTGAGGGTAGGCGGTGTCGACGGAGTCGGACCCGGAGCACGGCGTCGCCGAGCCGAAGCCGTGCGGAGCGCCGCCTTGCTTGCGGGCGGAGGTGAGCTGGTGCTGGATCTGCTGCCAGACTGGAGCCAGAGGGGTCATGCCCTGGCGCATGCATGCATAAGGGCGTGAGCTTGGAGAAAGGGTCTGGGTTCGTGCATGGGAAGTGCACGCGGACCAAGGTACCAATGTGCCATCGAGCTGGACGGTGCTGGGGCTGACCTAGGGCTAGACCGGGTGTCGACTTGACCTGGTTGAAGTGGGCTGGCGGAGCTACCGACCTTGGAGGGGTGCCGGCCCGTCCGAGTTGGGCTCCGGCATGATCAAACCAGACTGGCCGAGGTGCCGACCTAACCTGGTTGAAGTGGGCTGGCCAAGCTGCCATCCTGGTCGAGGTGCCGACCTGACCGCCACAGGGACTGATCTCTTCAAGTGGACCCACCATTGTATCTGGGCTGAATGGGTCGGTTACTACTGTAACATATAGATTTTAAATTATTTGAAAGGATGTTAAAAGTGCCTTTTTGAATGATTTTTTTGAATAAGAGGATTATGTTGAACAACCACCTGGTTTTGAAAACCATGAATTTCCAACCATATTTTTCAAACTTCATAAAGCATTATATGGTTTAAAATAAGCTCCTGGAGCTTTGTTTGATCGTTTAAGTTCTTTCTTGCTCAAAAATGATTTTACTAGTGGTAATGTTGACAAAACTTTATTTTTGAAGAAAAAGAATGATGATCTCTTAGTAGTACAAATATATATAGATGATATCATATTCGGTGCTACTAATGAATCTCTTTGTTAAGAGTTTCCAAAGTTAATGCAGGGTGAGTTCGAGATGAGCATGATGGGAGAACTTAACTTCTTCCTCGGACTCTAGATAAAGCAAACCAAAGAGGAGTCTTCATCAACCAAGCTAAGTACACAAAAGAAATACTAAAGAAGTTTGGGATGGAGAACACCAATCCATTAGGTACCCTTATGAGCTCCTCTTATAGACTTGATAAAGATGAATCAGGTAAATCTGTTGACCAAAACTATATCATGGCATGATTGGTTCATTATTATATCTAAGTGCCAGTAGGCCAGATATCATGTTTAGTATTTGTATGGGTGCTAGATATAAGTCTAATCCTAAAGAGTCTCATATTTTGACTGTTAAACGTATACTTAGATATCTATCTGGCTCAATTGAGATTGGTCTTTGGTACTCTAGAGATTCTTTATTTGAATTGATTGCTTATTCTGATGCTGACTTTGCTAGGTGTAAACTTGATCGTAAAAATACTAGTGGAACTTGTTAGTTTCTTGTAGTAATTTGATCTCATGGAGCAGCAAGAAACAGAATTCAGTTGCTTTATCTATGGCGGAAGCCGAATATATTGCAGTTGGAAGCTGCTGTGCTCAAAACCTATGGATCAAACAACAACTCGAAGATTTTGGCATTAAATTAATTAAGATACCAATAAGATATGATAATACTAGTGCAATCAATCTAACTAAGAATCCTATGCAACATTTAAGAAGTAAACATATTAAAATAAGACATCATTTCATAAGAGATCATGTACAAAACTCTAATGTGGTACTTGAATTTTTTGTGTACTGATGATCAATTAGTTGATGTGTTTACCAAACCCTTGAGTGAAGAGAGATTTTGTATGATTAGAAGAGAGTTAGGTGTCATTGATACATTCTCCTAAGACTCTCTCAAATTCTATCATACCCAAGTTATTTTACTCAAAAATCACTTTTATTAAGTCCCAAAAGCCTTTAAAACTTTTCTTGAATTTTTGAAAACTTTTTAGATTTTTTTGGAAATTTCTTGGCCAAGTGTCGACACTTGGATTTGTGAAGTGTCAACACCTAACCAAGTGTCGACACTTGAGAAATTCTAAGTGTCGACACTCGTGAAATTTTAGACATTTTTAGGGTAAAACCGAGCTTTTGTATTACATTTCTCCCCATTTTCTCTCAAGCCGTTGTGGTCCCCAAGTGTCCTCTACCCTTCGAAATCTTCATTTTCCCTCTTTGCCCTACCAAATCCAGGTAATCTTTTACCCTCTCGCTCTTTTTCAAACTGTGAACCCTAGTTTTTCAATTTTTCATCCATTTAATGCATTTAAATGTGGTTTTTCGATATTTTGGAACATTTTTAGGTTTCCATTTGGTGGGAAACTTGTTTATCCACATTACTCTTGGATTTCCTCTCAAATTTTGACTGATTCCCCACCTAAACCATCCGATTTTCCCCTTTCACTGTTGCATTGCATTATTTGGCCGAAAACCCCAATGTTTTCAATTTAATTTTAGATTTCTTGGCTAAGAATTAGGTTTTCTCTGATTTGGAAGGAGTGTATGCCTTGATTTCATGATCTACATTGCGTTTCTACTCCTCATTCCACTGTTTTACTGTTAGATTTATACTTTAAACCTAAAACTTTAATATCTTTTATTTTCAGTCCTGATTTCATGGGTTTATTTTATCTAAACAGTTTATATGTTTAATTTTATTTTGGTGCTTCACTTTGCCTTGGTTTACTTATTTTTAGTGTTGGGATAATTTTTTTTTTAAAAGGAAAAACCACTCATTTGATAATTTTCCCTCTTTTTAAACTATTAAAATACTTATTTTACTCGGCATTGTTTTATCCCTCGAATTCATGTTTTGAAGTCTATCAATTTGATTTTTTTCCCAATTTTTTTTTTAAAAAAAAAAATCCTAGCTTTTTGTAAAAACCAGTATCTATTTTAAGAAAACCTAGGCCTGTTTAGTCTCTTTTAGTCTAACCCTTGGCCAATCTTTAGTTTCCAACTTGCTTAAAACCATTCCCCCTTCAATTTGTTTACCCTCTTCTCTTCCTTCCCCTTCTTAGCTCAGCTTATAGTAATGGGTCCTTGGAAGAGATTAGCAGTAAGGAGGAGGTCTGGACAGAGTTCTGAGAGGAGGATGAAGACCCGGCATGTTGTTGGACAGACTAGCTATTATGCAGCTCCAGGTTCCCCGTGTAGAGAGGATGGCAGGGAAGGCTATGGCAGTGGGCAGATGGATTGATTTGGAGTTCTTTGACTGACAGCACTTCCATTAGACAGACACTCTCAGATGCTGAACTAGTACCTTCTGTACTATGCAGGAGATGTACTATCCTCATCTGGTGAGAGAGTTTTATGTTGGACTGGACTGTCGATAATTGTTATGGAGCACCACCGTCAGAGGAGTGCAGATTCCATTGTTTGAGCTGTTGAGTCGAGTTTGGGAGATTCCTCACCGAGGTGTCTGAACTTTCTTAGTTGAGGACAGGGATGCAGCATTTAAATGTATACTTGAGAGGGAGGATGTTCGCGGAGTGACAGTGGTCACCACGAACTAGCTGTCCATTGAAATGCGCCTACTACATCACATCACTGCACGGATCTTGCTTCCGAAGACAGGCCGATTTGATTTTATCACGGAGCAGGAGCTGATGTTGATGGTGAGTCTGGCTCAGTCGACCCTGATTGATCTACCCTCACTTATGCTGGTTCAAATGCATGATGCGGCGACCTAGAAGAGACATTGTCTGCCATATGGGATGGCACTGACTCGTCTATTTCGAGCCTGTGGAGTTCCTTTGGGGGGGGAGACCTCCAAGGAGATTCTTCAAACTGATGTGTATGATGAGTGATCGCTACACCGGATGGGCTATCATTTGGTCGCAGGGTGTTAGGTTCAGAGAGAGTCTAGTCAAGAGCCAGATGAGGAGGATGAGCTTAGAGAGGCAAAGGCTGGGCCATCAGGGCCAGTCAATACACCTCCTCATGTTGATCCAGCATCAGAAACCGAGCCTGTGACTCTTGCCGCTACACCTTCGGCTCCTCCCCCATTGTCTACTAAGATATCTTTTGAGGAGCACTCCAGGCAGTAGTTTGCTGAGGTGAGGAGCAAGATCGTTGGACTTGGAGTGAGGATGACTTAGTTGAAGATTGAGATAAAGGGCCTTAGATCCCACACAGCTTCAAAGCATGCTGAGTTACATCACATTATGGAGGTGGGATTCGCTCGTATTAAGGACTTGATCAGATCCTTCCTTCCTCCAGTAGCTCCTATAGCCCCACCTATTGATGGTGATGATGATGATCACCTAGATAGACCTGACGATGCTAATGGTGGTGGTGATGATACTGATACCAGTGATTATATAGTTTCTGGTGCTGATGATTCTAATGATGGTAGTTCGGATGGCAGCATTCATCATGCTAGACAATATCAGATGCTAAGCAGAGATGATCCTCCAGCTACTCATATGGTTCCTCCTCCAGTTGATATAGTCAATTCCACCCCAGATTTTGTTACCCCAGTTGAGATGCTTTCTCCTCCATCCACTAGATCTTCCAGGGTTATACCCACACTAGGACCTTCTGGCCACACTAGGAGTCGTAGGGTTTTAGCCCAGGGACCTTCTAAAGCCTTTGTTCCTAGATCCAGGATTAGCGGCCCGATTACTCTTGAGCTTCCATCTGATGAGGATTAGCCTCATAGATGTTCATTTTGTTGTATATTACCTATGATTTATGATTCATGTATGTTTCAGTGTTGCTGATTGAGTCAGCGAATTTTGTACTGAAAACTTTACTTGAAATGTATATGCATTTCACTTTGGTGCTTACACTCTTTGAATTCGCTGTGTTTGATTTTGACTTTGATAATCTTGAAATTGATACTCTACTTTTTGGCTTTGATACCTGTTTACTTTTGAAAAACTAAATCTTATTTCAACTCTAATACCTTTTGTCTATATGCACTTTTTGAGAGGGAGCTTACTCCCATTTTTATCTAATGATTGACAAAAAGGGGGAGTAGGATATAGGATATTATTTGGTTTTGATATTTCATACTTCAACTTGCTCTTCAACTTGTTCTGATTTGAATTGTTTCACTAAGGGGGAGATTCATCACTCTTAACTATGTAAGTTGTGATTGTATGAGCTTGAGATCATATTTATGAAGTATCAAATCTAAAATTTGAATTTAAATATTTATATACTCAAGGTTTTGTCATCATCAAAAATGGAAAGATTGTTGGCTCTACCTTATGATTTTGATGAATAACAAAATGTTGAGTACATATTTTGTACTAATGTTTATTCCTAGTTGTGAGTTTTCAAGAAATAAGCATCTCAAATTCTCAAAATTAAAGTATTATGGCACGCTTTGGCATGAAGTATCTTTCATGAATTGAGAAGTCTTTTCCATGCATAAAGGGCTCAAACAAGTTCAATTATTGCTTATTTATATTGCATTTAAGTTTCATAAATAATACTTATATTTTTGGCTTGATTGGCACTTATTTCTGAAAAATGCAGAACCAAGTGTCGACACTTGGTAGTCTAACTATAGACACTTCAGCATTTGGCACGCAGAAAATTTTATGCACGCCATGCGTCGACACCCAGAACTCAAGTGTCGATACTTGAAACTCAAGTATCGACACTGAAGTTCCCAAGTATTGACTCAAGGCCTAAGATTTTTTGAAAATCAAGAGCTTGGCCATAGAGAGTTTTTGTGTCAAGTGTCGATACCTGTGAGTCAAGTGTCAAAACTTGAAAGTTCAAGTGTCGACACCTAGAAGTCAAGTGTCGACACCTGATAGCCAAGTGTCGACACCTGACAGCCAAGTGTTGACACTTGGATTCTGATAGCCTCAACGGATCTATTTTTTGATAGCCTGAAATCATTATTTTTAGATCTAAATGGCTAGTTTTTTTATCTCTAATGGTCTAAAATGGTTTTGAATGTTTTTCATGTATTTATGCTTCACGAAACTCACTTATGAAGCAAGAGAAAAGTTGGAAAAAAAGAAAGATCCAAGAGTTAAAGCCCTTCTTCAAGAACTCCACTTCTAAAAGCAAAAAAGAAGAGATTCCTCTGAGAAGCCTATCAATTCATCTTTCCAAAAGTGTTCTTGAGAAGATTCAAGTCAAGTCACATCAAGCAATCATTCAAGAGCTTCAAAGATTTCTTATCTACTCTAAGAAAAGAGTTTGTTTGTGTTATATTCTTGATTTATGTATTTATTGTTGTTTGACCTAGCTTTCAAAGTTCTTGAAAGTAGGTTGTAAGGTTGTTGGTGATCCAAAATCAACTAGGGTTGACTTGTGAGCCCAAAGTTGCAACAAGTGTAAAGGTTTGTTGGTGAGCCCAGGAGATAAAATCAACCTAGATTTTGACTTGTAAGCCTTTGAAAAAACAAGTCAGCTGTAATCTTGGAGAGATTATAGTGGAATTCCCAAGGGTGGCTTAGGGAGTGGATGTAGGTGCTAGGTTTGCACCGAACCACTATAAACCTTGTGTTTGTGTGTGATTATCTCTTCTATTTCTTGCACTTTATTTCTTGTACTCTAATTATTGTTTTCTGCTGCATATAATCTAGTGCATCAATCATATTGTTCACAAACATCACAAGGCCTGCACATTATTGCTTTAAATTTTTAAAAGACCCAATTCACCCCCCCTATTGGGCTCCATTTCTGGGCAATAGTATAAAATATTTAATTTAAGTAATTATAAATTTTAAAAAATATTTGATAACTCATTTTATCTTATCATATGGTTAGGGGTATTTTTGGAATTTCAAAAAAATCTACATTTATTCTTAATGGAATACAGACTTATTTCCATGTCATCCAAATATAATTTGGAATAACACTATATAATTGCACTGGAATAAAGTGGAATACCATATTTCGAACCAAACAGAAATCTGGAATAATAGGAAGAATAAGCTATTCCTAGAATAGCTATTTCTATTCCTAGAATAATTTTTTGCCATCCAAATACTATCCTAGAGTTTTGTACTGTATGATTTTAATTCATTAGGTTACAGGCACTAGTTTTTGTCACCTATTTTGAGTTAGTACAGGTGAGTTGATTAGTGTTCTCAATCTTGGCATTTTTGCAATAGTTTTTAAACCTTGGTTGCTGTGAAAGTTGTTAACACAAACTTGACTCCATAGACTGCCCAAGTAAGATGAATTGATTGTTAAGTATTTTTGTTTGAAAAGATAGAGTTTGGGCATTTTTGTTTGAAAAGATAGAGTTTGGGTACTTTAGTGGCATGTTGAACTAACCTAGTTGTTTACCGGTGCACAAAAATAATAACTCTGCGACAAATATTGCTGTAGCTTGGAGTGGTGTGGGTAATATATTTGGTGGGTAATTTCGATATCAAATTAGTGTCAGATCTGGTAAATTAAGCATTTGCTTTCTTATAAGATATGGGTAGATGGGGATGAGCAATTATTTTTGTTTAGTAAGCAAAATGAGATGGCCACCCTTTTTGTTAAGGCTTTTTGGGGGATGGGGGGAAGAGGATGGTCATGGAATTAAGCATGGCATGTTGAGAAAAAGCAATGATTCATGAGGTACATGAATTATGGTGTTAAAATGAAGATAAGAGTGTGTACCAGTCACAAGAATGCGAGTTTTCTCACCAAAATAGAATCTTGTGGAAACTTAAGGTGTCACAAGAGTGACGTTGCATGAAGGGTAATGTTTAGGGACGATAGATCCAAAATTAAAATTAGTGCAATGTAAATCTTAGATGTACAAATGCAAAACTAAAATATGAATCTAATGCAAATTAATTTTAACAACGAAATCGTATAAAAAACACCAATAACAGGAACCAAAGAGATAATTAAATGAGAAAAAAAATTAGAAAGGCTAAAATTTTATCGAGGCTTGCAGGGATTATTTGTCAATTATGCTCAAATATAGAGTTTGTTTAAATTCTTGTGAGGTTCAAGCCTCTACTTTTCATTAGATGTTGGATCCCAAGGTGGGAGTGTTCAATGTTTCAGGAGTTGGTGATAGGAATTGGAGAAGTCGGCTTGGCAAAAGTTGTTGAGCTATAGTCGGGGTGGCGCGTTGGCAGGTCAGCATTGAATTGGCATCAGATAGGTAGTGGATGCAACTTTGCTAAGGAGAGAATGAGGTGAATAGAATAGTCAAAGTAAATATGGAAATCGCTTTCACGGCCTCACCATTCAATGCAAAGCATGAAGGCAAACATTTAAGAGAAAATTTTTCTTTCCTTTTTCTTCTTTGTTTTTTTCATTAATACAATGCATCCTTATTTATTGACCATTAGCTTAACAAATTTATGAAACTATCTAGATAACAACTAAATAAATTCTAAGATATCTTAAATCAACTAATCAAATCTAAAAGTAATAACTTGAAACAATTCATAACAACTAGTGGACCTGGTCACATTCATCGAATGTGGATGGACTTAACCATGGATAATGGATGTGAGCTCGTCATCAAGGTAGATGCTTGAATTTCGAGGGTGACGGTGCACTGGGGTTCGAAATGTCCCCAATTTTGTATCAACACTCATAGGTTTCAAAAAATTTAGCTTGGATGAATGGATCTTAATATATTGCTCATAAAGCTCTAGACCGAGTTGCTAAAGCTTCGTCTATGTTATTCAAGTTGCATCTTCTTTAGGCTAATAGCCATTGTACTAGAAAACTTCGTTCCCCACCATTTCTTGTTGATACAACCCAATTGTCTAGAATCATCTCGATGTCATCTTTCTTCTTATGCAAGGAATTTCTAGGGACAAGGTAAAGGTGGCAAAGAAGAAACTGGGCTTTCTGTGTTAGGGTAATATATTATTAGATCCTCAACATTAAAAATAGGACTAATTTCCATGCTTGATGGCAAATCTAAAAGATAAGATTAGACCCTATCCATTTAAGTATCTTAAACGGACCCATACTTGGTGTATATAATTTTCGAATGGCTCCTTGTAGAAGCCTTCCTGGTTTAATCCTCACCATCATCATTTATTCCTTGTCAAATTCTTTTTCATACTAGTGTTCATTGCGGCTCTTTATAATTTTCATTGGCTAAAATATTGGCTTTTAGTTGCATAGAAAAATTAATTTCAAAAATTTTTTACTTGTAGTCATCTATTGAAAATACATGCTAACCTAAATTCAATTCTAGGTACTTCTTATAGATGTACAATCAAACATTAATAATTGTAAATAAGTTAGTCAATTACATAGAATCAGATTGTTATCTGATTTGATTAGATCTCTGCAAGGTATTCAAGTGTGTACCCTCCATGGTAGTCTACATAAGAGCTCAATCAAGGACCTTCCCAATTTGATTTTTGCTAAATTTTATTGGAGGATCTCAACCCTTCTTTGCACTTCTTGCATAAGATCCAACAAGAGATTTTCAACAAAAATCTTTCTTTTCTGGATCCAAAAAACCCAACCTTTTTTAAGAAAAGATATCTTTTTCTCTCCCTTTTCTGGCAGCCCAACCCTTAGATTCTCTTTTTCTCCATCCCCACTTTAAGATTTCCTACCTAGTTAGGTACTTGCCACTTGCTTGAAAATTTGTGGAGTGCTCCCTTTTTATAATTAAGGGTCTTTGGTGTAAGAGCATTTCTCAAATGCACATGAGGGAATTAACAAGGAGGTAAAGCCCATCTAAATATCGTAAAAATCTAGTAAATAAAAGAGGTGTCCAGCTGATTGCTATCATAGGCAGTCAAAATAAAAATCTAACTTACTATTATAGCTAGGGTGAGTAGGGATCATATATTCGGAGTTCAACGATAATTATTTCATGAAAAAGGTAAAGAAAGAAATAAATAGTTAGATAGTTAGAAGATAGATAATGGTTTAATTAAAGCTAATCAATTTAAATTAAATATGAAATTGAAGGGTTTAAATGATAAAAAGATGTCTTTAGATTTTCAAGTAATCACCAACATAAATCATGTATTTGTTCTAATCTAAACAATCAAAATCCGAATTTATTTCAAAATCTTTCAAATTGATCCCTAGCATAGGCTCTTGCTGAGTACGAATTATATCTTGTTAAGATCATGGCCCATCCTATAAATATGGGCTATCCAATGATTGAATTGAAACGATCATAACAAGATACATAAATAAAAATCCTAGAATTAATTATCTATGTTGAGCATCGACCATGTCGTGTAGGATCATGATCGATCTCACCTAGAGGTAATTAATTTAGAAAATCAAATAGAAAAAAGAAATTGAAAGCATATTTAATTATATAGAGCAGAAAACAATTACACAAATTAATGAGAAGATATATGTACTTCCCTACAAACTACACCTTAGTCACACATGGCTTCTAGATTCATCTTCTTGGAGATTTGGGCTCTATTACTGTACCTCCTTTCCTAAAGAACCTTTTTCTTTATTCTTCTCCCTCTCTCTCAAAGCCTATATTAATTACAAGATAAAAAATAAAATAAAATTTGTGGCTAGAACTCCTACCTGGACTATTGCTTGGGGGGTCCTCCTTTTATAGAGCTCATCAAGAGCTTTCTCTTGATCAAATTCAGAGTCAATCTGGATCAAAATCGATCGTATATCACGAGGACTAATCTTAGCCATCTGATGTGTGGCATGATGGGGTGATTGACGATCTCTTTCCTTCTCAAGCAAACCAAGTCTTATCTAGTTTCTAGTTTCTAGATCAAGTCCTTGATGCCGAAGACTCCTCCTTGGTGGATATTCCCTTTGACTAGTCTTAATCGAGCAATCTCGGTTGATGACAGACTGAAGTAGGACAGATGGCAGTGTTTGGATGGTGGTTGGTGGAAGCGATGGTGTAGGATAGTTGAGTAGGGGAAGCTTCTCTAAACTGGGAGGATGGCTAGGTTGAGAAGATGGGAGGAGCAGCATCAGGTTGTCGGAGCTTTCGCAGTCGAGGATGACTGGCGTTGAACTATGATGACGGTGGGGATTGGAGAAAAAAAATAGAGAAAAGATTAGAGGACAGTGGCTGGCTGGAATAGAAGATCCAAGATTTAGCAGACATGGTGGATTGGCGTGGCTTGTGAAAGGGATATGCCCTACAAACCAATCTCTGTTGTATCTCCCAAACCATTGTAATTGATAATTTTCTAAATAAAGGCATTATTTTTCATCATACGCTGTGTTTATTATATGATGAACCCCATAGATTAGGGCTATGATTTTAGGGTTATGATGAGATCATACCAGTGAGACCTAAAATCTTAAAACCTTAATCTAAAGTATTCCTAGTCAAAGGAACCCTGAGTAGGGGATCAGGGTTTTCCGATAAGACTAGCACATCCGGGTATACTGGAAAGGGTGACTGCTCTCACAGTCACTTGTGTATGACACTAATACTGGGATGTGGGTGCTCATTGGAGAATGAGTTCACTGATATGATCCAACTTGAGAACATCTAATGGAGTCTTAGCTACATGTCAATAGAAGGTTCTCATAGTGGGAGTGGTACAAGTAATCTTTTGACCTGAGACTGCCATAAGTACCTTATGTACATGAACCCATCCTTTGGTTCAATCCTAATCATGACACTGAGACATGCACAGGATTGATACTGGGAATGGTGAATTGAATATGAAGGTAATGAGTAGGTCAACAAGGAATCGATCACTCTTAGTAAGAGGAGATTGCATCCAGCTAGTCAACAATCACATGATGATTCAGGGAATCTTTGATCAAAGTGAAGATATTAGAGATGGTTTCTAATATCAAGATAATCGAATCATCATTATAAGATTGAGCTAGAAACAAATATAATATTGGATTTGACATATATCCATATCCATAGTTATATTTGGGTGCAGGCTGATCGAAAGATTTAATTATACGGTAACTCTCTATTGAAGGGTAATTTTGGTATTTCACCAGAATTTCCATATCTTCCGGGTAGACATGACACGTTGCTAGATGTCAATCTTGTCTTGTGGGTTGATCAAGTTCAAAGATCACATGTTAGGAAGAATCCTAATTGATCGATTCGGGTAAGCCCGGTTTGACCTAAATCGATTAGAAAGAGTTCTAATCAAATTAGGTCAACTTGTATTCGAACCCACTGCTGGCTAGATGTGGAACCCAATGGGTCACACACTTAAGAGGATTGATCAAGAATTTAATTTGGAATTAAATCGTCTTTGCAAGATAACACTCTAGCAGGTGTTGCAAGCCCTAGCTTCTATTCGGATCGGATTCGAATTAGGGTTCCGGATTGGTTCAAATTGGGTTCTAATTGGACCTAATTAGACCCTAATTAAGAAAAACAGGAATGTGGCTAACCCTATTGGCTAGCCATGTGCTTGGCTAGCCTCCCCACCCGCCCCCTTTTTATTTCTCACGCCAAACACCAAGAGTCCATGCGCATATGGACTCTTGGCGCGCCTTAAGGAAGAGTCCATGGCGCATGGACTCTTGGCGCGCCCCAAATAAATTCTCCGATGTTTTTATTTGGGCGGCCTCCTTCTTAAGTGATTAGCGCACCTTCTCTCCCCCTTGGATGAGAATCCAACGGCTGATGGGATTTTGAGAAAGAAAGAAAGCGCTAACTCCTCCCGGGCGCGCGAAATAACATCTCTTCGGAGATGAAAAGTCGCGACTTCCTTCCTTTTAAAACACCGCGGTTTTTCCTTTAAGAAGAGCCATGGGATTTAATCTGGAAGGCCATGAGATGGGAGGAGGGGGCGTGAGAAATTGGAAAGGGCGTGAGAAAGAGATTACGGAGAGGTGTGTAGGCGCCTATCTGATTTCTATTTAAAGGGTCGGGAAAAATCAGAACATCATGTAATCTTTTCTTTCTTCCTCTCCTGAAGACTCTTTTTTTTTCTTGCTCTTGCATTGTTTCCTCTACAGAGTAAACCTCTGTCGAAACTCTGCTACTGAACAAGATAAAAGTAAAAGTCTCCGACGTTAAAGGAAAGAAAGAAGTTCTGATTTCTTCCTTTCTTTCATACATTAAGACATCATTGTCTTAATTTCTCCTCCAACTTAAGACAAGCCTATGTCCTCTTAGGACAAGGTCTTTTTCTTCAAGACAAGGGTTCTAAAGGGCCAAGGTCTTGGTGGAAGGAGGAGAAGGAGTCAAGGAAAGGAAAGCAAGCCTTTGTGTGGAGGAATTCAAGCCATAGTCCAAGCAATTGAGTTCTAGGAAGAAGAACTCAATAGAAGGAACCTTTGAAAAGAAGATAGAGTTGTCTTGATCACTGCTCTGTGTGGATCACCATCGGAGGGCGGACACTTGGACGCCTGGTGAATTCAATCAGCCCCTTCAACATCAACTTTGTTGGAATTAGCGATTGCAGGTTGGTACTCTAATTCTAACAATCTATGTTTGAATGTTAGTATGTATGTTTTAATTAGTAAAAGGAGATCTTGGCTAAGGGATTTCGGTGCAAATTTCATCATTTTGAAATTACACTTCCGCTGCGGTGCACCTGAAACCCAAACAGTGGTATCAGAGCCATCCTTATTACAGTTAAAACATATGATATGCATTTTTGTTGTAGTATCGAAATTAGGGTTTTAAACCCTTGAATGCTGATACACTTAGCATAATTTAAGGAATGCATATATGATAATTAATGTTTTGATGTATGCCACTAATTAGGGTTTTTCACTCAAACCCTAATTATTATAGAGATATGATTAGTTTTGAAGTCATCATACTGAAATAAGGTTGCCCTGGCATAATGGGGATCCATTATGTGGTAAATGGTTGTCCTAGTATGATGACACACTTAGCACATATATGTTTATCAGAGTGATATCATTATGATATGTTTTTATGTAAGAATGTGCTGGCAATTTTATAAAGCCCTCTTCTTAAAATCATATTAAGTCATAGCATATTTAACTAATAAGCATCACTAGTCATGATGAACAATTGATCATTCGGTGTCTAGAAAGGTGGTTCTGGGAAGGTAAAGAGAATCGTGGTTTTTAATTGGTTCCGTTGACTGACCTGGCCAATTTTTATTGGTGTCTAGGAAAGCAACGGGGGGACTCCCACATCTCTTCCACTTGCCTGGCCGATTTGATTATATTTAAATCTTGACTTATATGCTTAGTGTTAAAAAAATGCTATATGTTGGCCTTCCTTCATGCTGGATCATTACTGTGTTATGAACCACATTAGGTTTGTTGTGTTATCTGCAAGACCTAATAGGGTGATTGACATAATATTGGTCTAGTGCAAAAATATGCTTACAGTATATTCAGTATAATGCCTTGTTGTGTTATCTGCAAGGGCATTATATTTGAATACTGACTGTATAGAAATGAAAGGGTCTTGACTTAACTAGAACATTATGGTTTGTTGTGTTTTCTGCAAGACTTATAATGTTCTAGAGGCCAAGTTATTTTTGAGAATTATATGAGATATAATTGGAAGAGTTTCCTACCTTTGAACTTATAAAAGATTTGTTGTGTTATCTGCAAGATTTTTTAAGTTATAAGGATCTCGATCTCACTAAGAAAATCGATCAGGGTTCTTCTCGATTATCATAGTGAGGGCTATGATTTTTTATAAAATAGTGGGAGACATAGTTAAATTGAAGACCTAATTTAATTATGTAAGTCATTTCATGGTTGTTTGCTTATGTATTGTTCTTAATTAAATGTAGATAAATGGCATCTTCATTATCACTGAGAAGCATCTTAGATACCAACAAATTGACTGGTCCAAACTATGTGGACTGGTTGAGAAACTTAAAGATTGTACTGAGTTCAGAAAAACTTTCTTATATTCTTGATACCCCTAATCTTAATCCACTAGGGGATGATGCCACACAGGAAGATATGGCCACATACAAAATGTGGCAGAATGACTCCCTCACTGTCAAGTGTATCATACTGGCCTCTATGACCAATGAGTTACAGAGGCAGCATGAAAGCATGGATACTCAATCCATAATGCTCAATTTAAAGGAGCTTTATGGAGAACAAAGCAGAACTGCTAGATACGAAATATCTAAGCAGTTATTCCGTGCTAGGATGACAGAGGGTACATCCGTTCAGGATCATGTCCTGAAGGTAATTGACTTAATCACCAGATTAGGTCAATTAGGGTTTATTATGGATGGGGAGCTGAATCAGGATTTAATCCTGCAATCACTCCCGGAGTCATTTTCTCAGTTTGTCTTGAATTATCACATGAACAAACTGAACACTTCCTTGCCTGAGCTGTTAAATATGTTAAAAACAGCAGAGAGCCATGTTAAGAAAGAAAAGGCTCCACTTCTTCTTGTTGATAAGACCAATAAGAAGAAATCAGGCAAAAAGGGTTTTAGCAGGAGACTAAACCCTAAGGGTGGCATCAATAAGAACAAGAAAGGAAAGAAGGTCTCAAAACAGTCAACCTGTTTCTTTTGCGGCAAAGCGGGACATTGGAAAAGGAATTGCAAGGCTTACCTTGCAACTGTGAAGCCTGGTGCGGCAGACGCACCAAAAGGTATGTATGAGACATACTATATTGACATTAAATTCGTCTATATCAAATACTTGGGTATTGGATACCGCTTGTGGTTACCATATATGCAAATCTTTGCAGGACCTCCACAAGCTTAAAGTATTGAAGGAAGGCGACTTCAATCTCTACGGTGCTGGTGGTGATATCATCCAAGCAGAAGCTGTAGGGACCTATATTCTGAAGTTGCCTTCAGGGAAGATCTTGGAGCTAGAGAATTGTTACTATATGCCAAAGATTATTAGGAACATTATATCTATTCCTTTGTTATTAAAACAAGGATATGTAATGGATGTAACGAGCACTGGTTGCTCAATAATGTTATCTAATAAAATTATTTGTTCTGGCATATTTAGCAATGGGCTTAACTCTTTCTTCCAATGATAGTATTTTTCATGTCAATACTAAAAGGAAAAGAAAAGACTTTAATGATACTTTACTTTGGCATCATAGACTTGGTCATGTTAATGAGTCTAGGATTAGCAAGTTATACAAGGAAAAATCCTTGATCCTTATGAGTATGAATCATTAGGAACTTGCGAATCATGTCTCATGGGTAAGATGACAAAAACTCCATTCACTGGACATGGGGAAAGGTCAACTGAGTTATTAGGACTTATACATACTGATGTATGTGGTCCAATGACAACTCAGGCCAGAGGAGGATACTCATATTTTATCACTTTACAGATGATTTATCTAGGTTCGGATATGTGTATCTTATGAAACACAAATCTGAAGCCTTTGATAAATTTAAGGAGTATCAAAGTATGGTCGAAAAAACAAACCGGGAAAAGTATTAAAGTTCTTCGTTCTGATCGAGGAGGAGAATACTTATCCACGGAGTTTTTAGACTATCTTAAAGTTAATGGAATCCTTCTGAATGGACCCCTCCTTATACACCACAGCTAAATGGTATAGCTGAAAGGAGGAATCGTACCTTATTAGATATGGTACGATCCATGATGTGCTTCACAAATTTGCCCATTTCTTTCTGGGGTCATGCCCTAGAAACTGCTGTTTATATTCTGAACAAGTACCTTCTAAATCCGTTGTTAGTACTCCATATGAAATTTGGAGTGGAAAGAAACCATATCTTAAATATTTTAAGGTATGGGGATGTCCAGCTTATGTTAAAAAAAATTTTGGACATAAGTTGGAACCTAGAGCGGATAAATGTCTATTTGTAGGATATCCTAAAGAAGGTAGAGGATATCTATTCTACCATCCTACTGAACAAAAGATTTTTGTTAGCAGGCATGCCACTTTTCTAGAAAAAGAGTTCATTTTGGAAAAGGGCAATGGTAGAACAATTGAACTTGGAGAAGTGCAAGAAATACAGATAGACAATTCTCAACCATTAGAACATATAGTTAGGACAGAACCAGAACACAAAACTCCTCCTCGTAGGTCTGACAGAGTGCCACGGGCACCTGAGAGGTATGGGTTTATTATTGAAAACAATGAAGCTCAAGTCATTCAAAATGATGAACCTCTGACCTATACGGAAGCTATCTTGAGTACTGACTCAGATAAATGGCAAGAAGCCATGGAATCCGAAGTAGACTCTATGTATGTAAACCAAGTATGGTCTTTGGTTGATGCACCAGAGGGTGTTAATCCTATTGGGTGTAAATGGGTCTATAAGAAAAAGATTGGGGCTGATGGCCAAGTTGAAACCTATAAAGCCAGATTAGTGGCTAAAGGTTTTAGACAAAAACAGGGAATTGATTATGATGAAACATTTCACCTGTTGCCATGCTAAAATCAATTCGGATTTTACTTGCTATAGCAGCATACCACGATTATGAGATATGGCAGATGGATGTGAAAACTGCATTCCTCAATGGTTTCCTTGAGGAAGAAGTCTACATGTCACAGCCAGAAGGTTTTATTTCAAAGAATAAACCTAATCAAGTATGCAAGCTGAAGAAATCCATTTATGGATTAAAGCAAGCTTCCAGGAGTTGGAACATCCGCTTTGATGAAACTATTAAAAGATTTGTTTTATCAAAAATGTGGATGAACCCTGTGTTTATAAGAAGACTAGTGGGAGTGCCATAGTCTTCTTGGTTCTGTATGTAGATGACATACTCCTCATTGGGAATGATATCCAATGTTGCAATCAGTCAAGGTTTGGCTATCAAACCAGTTTTCCATGAAAGATTTGGGAGAAGCATCCTATATACTAGGTATTAAGATCTATAGAGATAGATCTAAGAGGATGCTAGGTTTATCCCAATCTAGGTACATTGACTTAGTGCTGAAAAGATTCAGCATGGAAGGAAGTAAAAGAGGTTATCTTCCTATGAGTCAAGGCATACATCTTTCTAAAAGGATGTCTCCTAAGACACCTGAAGAAAGAGATAGAATGAATTCTATACCCTATGCTTCGGCAATAGGATCCATAATGTATGCCATGTTATGTACCAGGCCTGATGTGGCATATGCTTTAGGCATTGTCAGTAGGTTTCAGGCTGATCCAGGAGAGGATCATTGGAAAGCAGTTAAAAATATTCTTAGTACCTAAGAAGGACTAAGGATATTTTCTGGTTTATGGTGGTTCTGATCTTAAACTAGAAGCTTATTCTGATTCTAGTTTTCAATCAGACCCTGATGATAGCAAATCCATTTCGGGATATGTTTTTACCCTAAATGGTGGAGCAGTGAGTTGGAAGAGTACCAAGCAGCAGACTGTAGCTGACTCAACCACAGAGGCAGAATACATAGCTGTTAGTGAAGCCGCCAAGGAAGCAGTCTGGATGAAGAAGTTCATCACAGAGTTGGGTGTTGTTCCTCAAATTGAAAACCCAGTGCCACTTTACTGTGACAACACTGGGGCCGTTGCTCAAGCTAAGGAACCAAGAGCTCATCATAAGTCCAAGCACATTCTGAGACGCTTCCATCTTGTCCGAGAAATAGTAGAGAGACAAGATGTCTACATAGATAGAGTTGATACAAAGAACAATGTAGCAGACCCGTTCACTAAGGCTCTACCACAGCGAGATTTTGATCGCCACCTAGAATGTATGGGATTAAGATTCAAAGGCGATTGGCTTTAGTGCAAGTGGGAGATTGAAAGGGATATGCCCTACAAACCAATCTCTGTTGTATCTCCCAAACCATTGTAATTGATAATTTTCTAAATAAAGGCATTATTTTTCATCATACGCTGTGTTTATTATATGATGAACCCCATAGATTAGGGCTATGATTTTAGGGTTATGATGAGATCATACCAGTGAGACCTAAAATCTTAAAACCTTAATCTAAAGTATTCCTAGTCAAAGGAACCCTGAGTAGGGGATCAGGGTTTTCCGATAAGACTAGCACATCCCGGGTATACTGGAAAGGGTGACTGCTCTCACAGTCACTTGTGTATGACACTAATACTGGGATGTGGGTGCTCATTGGAGAATGAGTTCACTGATATGATCCAACTTGAGAACATCTAATGGAGTCTTAGCTACATGTCAATAGAAGGTTCTCATAGTGGGAGTGGTACAAGTAATCTTTTGACCTGAGACTGCCATAAGTACCTTATGTACATGAACCCATCCTTTGGTTCAATCCTAATCATGACACTGAGACATGCACAGGATTGATACTGGGAATGGTGAATTGAATATGAAGGTAATGAGTAGGTCAACAAGGAATCGATCACTCTTAGTAAGAGGAGATTGCATCCAGCTAGTCAACAATCACATGATGATTCAGGGAATCTTTGATCAAAGTGAAGATATTAGAGATGGTTTCTAATATCAAGATAATCGAATCATCATTATAAGATTGAGCTAGAAAAAAATATAATATTGGATTTGACATATATCCATATCCATAGTATATTTTGGGTGCAGGCTGATCGAAAGATTTAATTGTACGGTAACTCTCTACTGAAGGGTAATTTTGGTATTTCACCAGAATTTCCATATCTTCCGGGTAGACATGACACGTTGCTAGATGTCAATCTTGTCTTGTGGGTTGATAAGTTCAAAGATCACATGTTAGGAAGAATCCTAATTGATCGATTCGGGTAAGCCCGGTTTGACCTAAATCGATTAGAAAGAGTTCTAATCAAATTAGGTCAACTTGTATTCGAACCCACTGCTGGCTAGATGTGGAAACCAATGGGTCACACACTTAAGAGGATTGATCAAGAATTTAATTTGGAATTAAATCGTCTTTGCAAGATAACACTCTAGCAGGTGTTGCAAGCCCTAGCTTCTATTCGGATCGGATTCGAATTAGGGTTCCGGATTGGTTCAAATTGGGTTCTAATTGGACCTAATTAGACCCTAATTAAGAAAAATAGGAATGTGGCTAACCCTATTGGCTAGCCATGTGCTTGGCTAGCCTCCCCACCCGCCCCTTTTTATTTTTCACGCCAAACACCAAGAGTCCATGCGCATATGGACTCTTGGCGCGCCTTAAGGAAGAGTCCATGGCGCATGGACTCTTGGCGCGCCCCAAATAAATTCTCCGATGTTTTTATTTGGACGGCCTCCTTCTTAAGTGATTAGCGCACCTTCTCTCCCCCTTGGATGAGAATCCAACGGCTGATGGGATTTTGAGAAAGAAAGAAAGCGCTAACTCCTCCCGGCGCGCGAAATAACATCTCTTCGGAGATGAAAAGTCGCGACTTCCTTCCTTTTAAAACACCGCGGTTTTTCCTTTAAGAAGAGCCGTGGGATTTAATCTGGAAGGCCATGAGATGGGAGGATGGGGCGTGAGAAATTGGAAAGGGCGTGAGAAAGAGATTACGGAGAGGTGTGTAGGCGCCTATCTGATTTCTATTTAAAGGGTCGGGAAAAATCAGAACATCATGTAATCTTTTTCTTTCTTCCTCTCCTGAAGACTCTTTTATTTTTCTTGCTCTTGCATTGTTTCCTCTACAGAGTAAACCTCTGTCGAAACTCTGCTACTGAACAAGATAAAAGTAAAAGTCTCCGACGGTAAAGGAAAGAAAGAAGTTCTGATTTCTTCCTTCTTTCATACATTAAGACATCATTGTCTTAATTTCTCCTCCAACTTAAGACAAGCCTATGTCCTCTTAGGACAAGGTCTTTTTCTTCAAGACAAGGGTGTCTAAAGGGCCAAGGTCTTGGTGGAAGGAGGAGAAGGAGTCAAGGAAAGGAAAGCAAGCCTTTGTGTGGAGGAATTCAAGCCATAGTCCAAGCAATTGAGTTCTAGGAAGAAGAACTCAATAGAAGGAACCTTTGAAAAGAAGATAGAGTTGTCTTGATCACTGCTCTGTGTGGTCACCATCGGAGGGCGGACACTTGGACGCCTGGTGAATTCAATCAGCCCCTTCAACATCAACTTTGTTGGAATTAGCGATTGCAGGTTGGTACTCTAATTCTAACAATCTATTTGAATGTTAGTATGTATGTTTTAATTAGTAAAAGGAGATCTTGGCTAAGGGATTTCGGTGCAAATTTCATCATTTTGAAATTACACTTCCGCTGCGGTGCACCTGAAACCCCAACAGCTTGGACGGTGGTGAGGAGCTTCTTCGACCAGTGAGGAGGATAATCGGTGATGGACGGCACAAGCAATGGTGAGGGATGATGGGCAGCGATGACTAAATGGAAAAAAACTGAAGATGGTGGCTAAACGACATTTTGATGGCAATAGGCGGGTCTCCAGTAGGAGGAAGCTCCCGCGATGAGGGAAAGGTCTCTGGTGGTCTCTGGCAACAAACGGCTCAAGAATGCTGATGGTCCATAGAACAGGCTTGTGGACCATGGTTAATGGCTTTATAGACGAGCGGCTGGTCCACCACGGACCGATTGCATCAAAATTCATGAAAAGTTATAACTAAAAAATTGATTTCAGTTTTGTTTGAACTCCGATTTGAGTACTGTTTATGCCATGGATTTGAAAAATGGAGCTCTATCCATCCATGAACTCCTTTCTATAAAAACACTAATAAAAATATTAATTTATAAGAAATATAGATCAATATTATTTAATTCAATGCTTAAATGGGGGATATTAATAAATTATCATACCCCCCAACTTATCATACTAGTCCCTTAGCAATCAATTAAAATATAAATATTAATTTTATAACCAAGTATCATTAAGATCATTCATAAAAATTTGATCTAGGATTAAAGTTTAAAGAAGTTAGCTAGTATTACTAACTAAGTATTGAGTTTAAAAGTAAATTTCATAGTCAAACTATTGAAAACTTTCTAGAATTATCCAAAGGTCTACAATATTTTTGTTTGTGATGGCTAACTTGTATTTTGGTACAAGCTATAAAGAATAATTATATCTTCGCTTATCACCTACTTTGGTTTATTTTCTTTACATCCTTAATTTAAGCACATTGGTTGAGGTAGTCACACTACTTGAATTTTGATTTTTTTATTGGCAATATCTTCACATTGCCCACTTTTTAGCACGACAATAATGCTTACTTAGCAAGGATGCCAGGTTACTCGATGAAAAACCAATGTTTAGAATTTATCCTTTTTTTATTTTTTTGATTTTTTCAGGAAGGTACTCTTTCCTCAATTAAGTTTCTTTAAAGGATGTATATCAAAAACCAATTTTTAATAATAATTGAATCTCCAATTGACTTTACAACTAATACTTACTTTACCTCGTCAGTGTTCATGTGCAATAAGTGCTAATAGCCTTTAGATGACCTAAGTAAGCTTCTAAAAGCCTGACCAACTAGTTTATTTCGACTTGCTATAGTAATAAGCAAATACTATCTAACTCTATTATCCTTCCCTTAGTCTATTTTTCTTAAGATTTTTTCATGGCACATAATTATAAATTTTTTTCATAATTTTTTTTAAAAAAATCAAAATATTTTTCAAAACTTTACAAAAATTTAAAATTTTTCAAAAGGTTTTTCCTTATCCCCCAACTTTATTTTCATTATCCTCAATAGAGTAAGAAAAAAACTAGGACATACAAGTAAGATAAAGAGAGGCACCACCTAAACTAGATATGCATCGTGAATAGCCAGGTGCGTCTAAAAAGAGTGGTCCATTATTCCTACAAAAATGAAAATCCCTAAAGCAAGAATAAAATGATTGGGTTGCCTTCTAACAAGCACTAAGTTAATGTCTTCAGCTAGACCTCTTAGGATTCTCATCCTATTCTTGCCCAAGTCTTGATGAAGGTTTGTAATTCCATACATGATTTAGGTTCAGCTTCAGAATACTTCCTGCATGGGACCATTAAGTGCATGATCCCTTGATAGCTAACAATTCTTTTTTTATAATTAGATCTATGTATAACTTAAGTACTAGTCAGGTTTCTAAGGGACCTAGATCTATATAATTGATATGCCAAGAGAGTACTTCAGGATCACCATTTGATGTCTCTTCCTTCATAGGCCAATGTTCTGCCAGAGTCATGAGGGGTTCAGCTAATAATTTAGAGCTTAGAATAAGCCCTTTCTAATTTATAACTTGGCCTTTTTTCTAAATCAATATCAACTCTATCTCCACATATCGTTTCAACACTATGGATAAATTTTGGATGCAATTTTCGAAAGTGGTGCTAAATGTTGAGAAATCAGATATAAAATTTTGTAATCGTTGTCTCTCATATGCGCAATGTTTCACCCATCAGCTTCTTTATCTATTTTTAGAACACCTACAATTTAGACTTTCTGATTACATATTACCAGTTAGGTATAAGTAGATATGATAGAAAGTGGCTTCAATTCTAGGTCAAGTGGTGATGCTAATAAGGGAGCTATTGGGGGTTTGGTGATGGCTCATATTTCTTGATCCAAAGGTGGGTGGTGTGTGGAGTAAGATGTTTCTACGAGATCGATCATTGCAAAGGTACATCCATCTACATCAAGATCATCCATCTCAAAGTGAGCTAGAATAGGGTTTAACGAATCATAAAGAAGAATTTATGTATGACTTCCTCTATTATATCATGCATTTGTGATCCTTGGAATGTTTCAGTTAATTCCATCATTGTACCTATTTGTTCTTCCTTCCCATTAAAAGTAATGGATGATTCTAGAGTTCTTAGGATTGGGATCATAGGTAAGTTTGGTGATGATGGAACTGGTTCGTCCATCCATCTTGATTTATCTTCATAAGTTTCTATCTTAGTTAAATTATCTAGGTTGGTCTCTTTGATTATACAGGATTGTTCTAAGACCAATTCATTCTCGAGAGTCAAATCAATTGTTGAGAGATAGTTATAGTGATATTAAGCTTTGAGCCAAGTATTGTCCCTTAGGGTTACTCTCAGGTTGACTAGGCATCTCATCTTCATTAGTAGACATGGCTACTGGTTTCCATTGCATCTCCAAATGAACAATAGTCTGGGTGCCAGGAATTATATATTGGTCCATGGTTTGCATGAAACTATTTAAGATAACATTGGTGCTCTCAATTATAGCATCAAGGTCAGCACGGGATTTACCTTCTAGAGCTTTTTTTCGGGGACTGAATTCTTTCTCAAAATCTAAACTTGGTTGATGATTAAGTACTTGGCTAGGCCTTGGACATGACTGATCAAAATTATGAGCTCCTAGTATTGCATCTTGTGACCACACAAAAATAGGGTGATGATCCCATCCTGTCTTATAGGTTGGTGTTGGGTTTTTAGGGTTTTGATGGCACAGCGGAAGCATGGATTTAAGAAAATTCCTTTCTTGAAAACCCTAACAACTAGAAACCCTAAGCCCAAGATCACTTATTTGATTTCAATTAACAAGTCATGTAATTAGGGTTTGGAAAAATACCTGGTAAGCTAATTCCTTCTTCTCTCCACTAGGCACACAAGTGCATGCCCTCTAGAGGTGATCCACATAGGAATTGATCCTAGGAAGCACTCCTTAGTAGGTTTCTTAAGCCACTAGGACTCTTCGATGGCCTTTCTTCCTTTGCCAGCCTCTCTTTCCTTGCTCAAACCCTTGCCCTCCAGTAGAGCACTCTAAGCCCTCTCCAAATATTCTCTTCACTTTCTTTTCCACTTCCTAAATCTCTTTCAAACCCTTGTCTTAAAATAATGGACTTGTCTTAAGACAAGACCTAAATCTAACAAGGGAAGGGGGAGCCAAGGAGAGTGAGTGGCAGAGTGTGAGTGAATGTAGGAAAGAAAGGATGGAATCAGATACCATCGACCTAAACACCGATGGCTATTTATAGGAGATGAGAGGGTGCCAGATATGGCCTCTCATCAGCCTTTGATTTGTCAATCAATGGATCAAATAAGACCCTTCAATGAGAAGGAGTCTTATCTTGAAGAGTCATGACATTTCCTGTGCCAACTGCCATATAACTGTCTCTTTAAGTTTCTTGCCAACTTTTTCACTTGCCACATGGTAGTGACCGATTACAGGAAGGCCAAGGGACATGGATTTTGATTTAGAAGCATCGGTGATTTGAAATTCCTTAAAGTAGAAGGATTGCTTCATGGAATTAGTGCCAAACATGAAGAGTTGCAACTCTTCATGTGCGCCAACTTCATTCCACCGCATTCTTCCTTTCGTTGACCGGTCAAAGCTCATATGAGAGGGTGTGGAGATAAGGATAAAGTCCCTTGGACTTTATCTGGCTTTGGTGATTGACAAGCAAAAGGACTCTTGTCCTTTTTGTGGGCTAAAAATCTGTGCGCCAATAGTGAAGAGTCGCGACTCTTCACTTTGCATGCCACCTTTCTCCATGCCTTTCACATATTTGACCCAGTCAAAAGATATGCAAAATGGGTGTCAAATGAAATTGAATTTAATTACTATATCAGTGTATCAGTGATTATCAGGCAGAAGGACTCTTGGTCCTTCGCGCCCTTTTATTTGCCGAGCACCCATTTTGCACCAAGAGTCCCATGCCATTTGGACTCTTCATATATGGCGCATAACATATCCAAAAAATAACAAATAAAATATGATAAATTCATTACACTTAGGACACAACCCAATTTAGGTCTCCCATAAATTGGTTAGTCCATTTAGCAACTTTTAGTCCGAATTCATTGGGTTAGGAGATTAGGTCAGCCTAGACATGCAAGTGTGCAATCTAGCTAACCAATTAGGATCCCATGACCCTAATTAAAATGCAATTGACTTTCTAGGTCAATTTCCTAATGTGTGTGACCCTTTGGGTTCCACATCTAGCTAGAAGAAGGTCTAGATCTGAGTCGATTCGATCCAATCAAATCCAATTGACCTAATTAGGTTAATTAAGCTGACCTAAGTTGCTAATTCAAACCAGCTTTCGAATTGACTCATGAATTCAATCCAATTGATTCATAAAATCCCAAAAGACATGACTGACATCTAGCAATGTTACATGCCTACCCGGAAGATGAAGAATTTGGTAAAAAGTATCAAAATACCCTTCAGTGGAAAGTTACCATGCAATTCAATCCTTCAATCTCCCTGTATCCCAATTAAGTGATGGGCATGGATGGTGCGGGCACCACAGTTCGAAAGAAGCTTCTATCCAATTTTATCAAGCCAAATTCATTATGGATTTCAATTGATTGAGTTAATGCCACTTTTGATTTTAATTTTATTTCTTGAACATGTGTCCTGTAAATAGAGAAATTTGTTTCTCTGGTCAAGTTTGAGTCCTGTAATTAGGGTTGGGCTTATGTTAATTTGGTCTTTTGAGTCCAATTAAGGTCAGTTTGGACTTATAATTAGTGAATTTATAAGTTGGGTTCAAGTTTGGTTTGTTTTGGATTCAAATGAAGCATGAAGACATAAAGATTAGGTGAAGCAAACCACTTCAACAAACCTTGCAAAGTTGGAGCGCCACATCATCAAACTTATATGGAAGACACCTCATCTCCTAAGCCCACATGGAAGCCACCTTATGAGGCCACCTCACTCCATCTTATCAAGGCATGAATCAAGGATGATTTCAACTTCCCCACTTATCAAGGCACGAATCAAGGTGGGTTTCAACTTCCCCACTTATCAAGGCATGAATCAAGGATGGTTTCAACTTCCCCACTTTCTCTCCATGATTTATGAAACCTCATTTTGAATTCAAAATTTCAAATGACTTTGGAGAGGCTATAAATACCACTCCAAATCGCTTGTAAAGGAGATTATTGATGAATTAAATTAAAAGAGTCTTTTTCTTCCACTTGTTATATGCAATGTGTCATCTGAGAGGGAGTGGGTGAGAGACCCAAAATATCATCCTTTAGCCATCCTAGTATTCTCTTAAATTCACCAAAATTCTAGCTACAAGATGCCCTACCACCCTCCTAAGTTGATCTTCCAAATTCCAACCAAGTCTTCTTCCGCATTGCCACTCTACAAGGATGCCCATCCCAATCTTCAAGCAAGCTTCTATAGCAAATTTTGGATGTCATCCCTTGCCTTCATGGGATGCCAACTCTAGTTGCAATTCAAGGATTCCAAGGCGATTATAGTCCAGCCACTGAATGAAGCCAATTGATCTCCTCCAACTCCATCCACTCCAATCATCTTATTGGAGCTTTATTAATTTTCAATCTTCTTGTCATCTGAAGTCACTAATCCCTTTACTTTCTAAGGTTATCCAAGATCACTAGTCAACTAGAAACTCAGCCTTTCCCTTGGGCCCTTTCAAGCCAGAAGTCTTCATCTCTGGAGGTGATAGTTTTCGAGTACCAATCTCCATTCGGGAGTGCTGAAATTGAATCCCTTCTAATGGCCTAAGACATCAATATTGGTAATAAAACCCTCCTTATTTCTTATGTTTGAATAGTTGAATGGTCTATACCCTATATAGGTTGGTTTCTCAATGCCTTAGTTCCCATCTTCATGGATGGATATGCAGTCTTAGTTTGAGTTATTCCCTTATTTAGTATTTCCTTCGTATGACTCTTTACTATTTTATATTTGAATTAAGTTTATGCTCATAGGCATCATTGCTCGACAAATTAAATCAACTACTAAATTAGAATTCATTCATCTCATTTTCCCATCAAATTTGGTATCAGAGCATGGTTGCATTGGTAGCATAGTCTTCATACTTGCTATTTGTTTTTTTCCATTTAAATCCAATCCGGATCTAAGATTCATTCCTCCTAAGCGGGTGTACACCAGTACACTATCACAACCCATGGAAATAATAAGCCATGACCGGACGTGAATCCTTAGGTTAAAGTTTTGGTATTTGAATTCCCTTACATGTTTAAATTCTATTTGCTGATTTCTGTGTTAGGGACTGAAACCTAAGACTATTTTATCATCAATCTTTCACTGTTTTAGCCTGGTTTTTGAGTCATTTAATCTCCATTTAATCGACTATTTACTGTAATTTTCTTAGATTTTACTGATTCAAAAACTGAGTGTTATCTATCTAAGAAAACAGCCCTACTAAAGTTTCTGCACACTGAATTTACATTGATAGTTTGAACTTTAGTCTGATTCACCAATCAATCTCTGCTATTTATATCTAGTTTTTACACTATTTATTCTCTGATTAGTTCTCTTGATTTTGTTATTTTTTCATGATTTTATAGATTCAAAAAAATAAAAAAAAAATTCTGCAAACAAAACAGGCCTGCTGAAAATTCTGTAAATATTGTTGGGCTGAAATTAAAATCACTTCCAAACACCCCAATCCCAAGCCATTTTGTTTGATCATTAATCAACTGAAATTCAAACTTGTCACTTCATAAAACACAAAAAAAAGCAATTGCATTCATTTTAAACTATTTAAGGGCGTCAATATCATAAGATAAGGGAAGGTGGTCATAACCTTTCCTTGGCACAAAAACAACCAACCCCATGTTGCATCGAACCCAAACCTTTTAATTAAAATTGAGTAGCAACCTAATTATATTAGGGACACCAACAAGTCAAGCTCAATTAGTGTGTTGAGACTAGTGTAAATCATTGCTTCATCTACTCCTGGAAAGTGATGTCTAAGGCTAGGGGTCCAAAGGCAAACGCCTTAAGAGGATTTGTGGTTCTTTAATTGGGTCCTCAAGAAAGTGGGGGGAGGCCTCCCACAATCCCACCTCTTACCTGGCCATTTAAAAGGGCATTTGTAGTCTTGGTCTATACTAAGTCAATTCATACTATATTGGACTTTTAGATCTAGCAAACCTTAGATGAATTTTGTATTGAATGACTACTAGATCAGGAACTTTCATTCAACATTGACTTGACCATCCCAGTTCTTCCATGGATCCCAATATTGAAACCCTGATGAGAACTATGACTGAGTAGTTCAAGCAATTAATACTAGGTTTGATCAAATAGAAGAGAGAATATGAACTCTTGAAGAGACCCATTTGACCCCTACTGAGCTACAATCACCTAGATTGCCACCTGTCCATCCTAGAGTCCAATGCCAAGAATTTACTCCTGACCCATATCCAAGGAGAGTTCACCTTGATTATGTTGACCAGGATGAAAGGGCCCTTAGAAACATTCATCTAGATGCACCCACATTTGATGGAAACTTGGATCCTAAGGTGTATATAGACTGGAAGGGTGATATGGACCAATATTTTGATTGGTATGAAATGTCGAAATATAGAAATTTAAATTTGCCAAACTTAGATTGGTCCATCAGGCTAGATTGTATTGGGGTAACGTTGAACGTATGAGCCGATAGAGGTTTGACATGCCCATAGCCACTTGGAGAGCTATGAAGGTGAAACTTAGGGAGAAGTATTTACCAATGTCCTATGAACAAAGACTCTTGGATCAATGGCAACGATTAACTAAAGGGAATAAGATAGTATTCGAATATATTACCAAGTTTGATGAGTTCGTGATGAGATGCAACGTGGTCGAGTCTGAGGCAGCAACATTATCTAGGTTTAGAGTAGGTCTACTGAGGAGATCCAGAGAGAACTATTGTTGAGAGAAGTCCATGACCTAGACCAAGCCTACCAAGTTGCTTGGGACTGTGAGAGATTCCAGAGGAGACCTTTATTTCATCGACTTGAGCCCATTAGGATTAATCCCCCTAGAAGCAGGCCCAACCGAAACCCAAGCCCATCCAACAGACCCAATCCAACTACTCCAGTAGCCCGTAGAGATGACAAAGGAAAAAGCCCTGAAGTTCGAAGAGGAGGTAGTGTCCATTGTTTTAGGTGTCATTAGGAAGGTCATATTGCAAGCCAATGTCCCAACAGAGTGCTACACATAGGAGAAATAGATGGGAGTCCCCTGAACCCATAGAAGATTGTCAGGAAGAGGTATATGAGGCCAGAGAGAACCTAGCTGATGAGTATGAAGGGGATGAAGAGATCATAGACTCATCTGAATTCTTAGGAGTTATGAGATATATCTTGACCATGGGTAAGGAACAAAAAGATTAGTGTTGGACCAACATCCTACAAACTTTTGTTAAAATAAAGAAAAAAGTCTGCAATATCATCTTAGACAATGGAAGTTGTGTCAATGCTATATCAACTGGTACGGTCAAGAACTTAGGATTGCTCACTGTGCCCCATCCCAACCCATATAAGGTATCCTGGATAGATTCGACCTCGATTCCCATCAAATTTAGGTGCCAAGTCACAATTCGAATCTAGTCCTACCAAGAAAAGGTTTGGTGCGATGTTCTTCCCGTGGGGGTAAGCAGCATCATATTAGGATGACCATGGTTGTATGACCATGATGCTATACTCTATGGTCACTCTAATTCTTGTGCTTTACTCATAATGGAAAAAAGATTGTAATCAATTCTTCACCACCTAAGGACCAAATTAAGAGAGGATCAAGTCACTTGAAGGATAAGAAACAAGGGATAAACCTGATTAGTGCTAATGAATTGGAACAGGAGATTAGTGGTGGTTCCCCCGGTGGATTTTGACAGCTAAGGAAACCCAGGACCAACCCCATAAGGAACAACCCCAGGAAGTGTTAAGGTTTCTAAAAGAGTTTCAAGACATATTTCCAGAGGACCTTCCTAATCACTTTCCATCCTTGAGAGATATTCAACATGCAATAGATTTGATCCCAGCATCGACATTATCAAACCTCCACCATTATAGAATGAACCCTACAGAACACTCTGAGTAACAATGTCAAGTTGGAGAACTTCTCCCAAAGGGATTCATTAGAGAGAGCCTAAGCCCATGTGCAGTACCATCCCTTCTGACCCCTAAGAAAGATGGCACATAAAGAATGTGTGTAGATAGTAGGGTCATAAATAAAATCATCATTAAGTATCATTTTCCTATTTCCTATTTAGATGACATGTTGTATATGATGGCTGGAACAAAGATTTTCTCCAAAATTGATCTTAAGAGTGGCTATCATCAAGTAAGAATTAGGCCCGGGGACGAATGGAAGACTACTTGCAAAACCAAAGATGGCCTATATGAGTGGGTATTAATGCCTTTTGGTCTATCCAATGCACCTAGTACCTTCATGAGAATCATGACCCAGGTTTTAAGGACATTCATAGGGAAATTCATAGTTGTCTACTTTGATGACATTCTCATCTATAGTAGAACAAAGGAAGACCATTTGGATCATCTTAGGCAAGTTTGCCAAGCCCTTAGACAGGATAGTCTCTATGCCAACTACAAGAAATGTGAATTCATGACTCATAGAGTTATCCTTCTAGGATTCATTATCACCACTGAAGGGGTATCTGCCGACCCCGAAAAGGTCAAGTCCATAATCGAGTGGCCCGTACCCAAGAGCATCCATGATGTTCGTAGTTTCCATGATTTAGCCACCTTCTATAGAAGATTCATTAGAGGATTCAGCACAATAGTGGCACCCATTACTGACTGCATTAGGAAGGGAACCTTTGAATGGACAAAACCTGCCGATAGAGCCTTCCTAGAATAAAGAAGAAAATGACACAAGCACCTATTTTGAGGTTACCCGATTTTTCAAAGATATTTGAGGTTACTTGTGATGCCTCTAGGGTAGTAATTGGAGGAGTTTTGAGTCAAGAAGGTCATCTAGTGGCATTCTTTAGCAAAAAGTTGAATGAGGCGAGAATGAGATACTCAACATATGATAGGGAATTGTATGCGACAGTACAAGCCTTGAGGTATTGGAGACACTACTTACTACCACAAGAACTCGTTCTTTATTCTGATCATGAAGCCTTACGATTCCTTAATTCTCAAAAGAAACTAAACCCTAGGCATGGGAAATGGATAGAATTCATCCAAGCATATACCTTTGTCCTAAAACACCGTGCCAGCATTGAGAATGGGGTTGCAGATGCATTAAGCCAGAGATCCATGCTTTTGACTTCAATTAGAATCGAGATTGTAGGGTTTGATATACCGAAAGAGGAATTCCCTAAGTGTCCAGACTTTAGTGAGATCTATCAATCCCTCCAACAAGGACCATCTAGTGTATATAGGATCTATACTCTCCTAGATGGATTCCTTTTCAAAGGAAATCAACTGTGTATTCCTCGAACTTCTATTAGAGAATTTTTGATCTGGGAAGTTCATGCTGGAGGCCTAGCCAGCCATTTTGGAAGAAATGAGACCATCATAGCGGTAGAAGATCAATTTTTTTGGCCTAGCCTTAAGAGGAATGTAGCCCAAGTTGTAGCGCAATGTTGAACATGTGCTGTTGCCAAACAGCAAAAGTAGAACACTGGGTTGTACACTCCTCTACCAGTCTCTGATTGTCCATGGCAGGATCTTAGTATGGACTTTGTACTAGGACTCTCAAAGACCTCTAGGAGACACGATTCCATCTTCGTTATAGTCGATCAATTTTCTAAGATGGCTTACTTCATCCCATGTTTCCAAACCTTAGATACTTCAAGAATGGCCAAACTTTTCCTTTTAGTTAGATTACATGGTTTACCTAAAACCATTATTTCAGATAGAGATGTTAGGTTTACTAGCTATTTTTGGAAGACCCTTTAGGAACCAAGCTAAAATTTTCTACTACCTATCATCCTCAGACTGATGGCCAAACTGAAGTAGTCAATTAGAGTCTACAAAACCTTCTAAGATGTTTAGTTGGTGACAGTATGGGAAATTAGGACCTCTTACTCCCTCGTGCTGAATTTGCTTATAACAGCTCAGTCAATAGATCTACTGGAAAGAGTCCTTTTGAGGTAATCCATGGTTACAAACCTAGGAAACCCTTAGATCTTGTCCCTTTATCCATACATGCACGAGTCTCTGAGTCTACTGAGTCATACGCATAGCATGTTAAGGACATGCAAAAAGAAATCGATAAAAAAATCAATATGAGCAATGAATCCTATAGGCGTATGGCTAATTCACATAGGAAAATCAAAGGGTTCTTTGAAGGAGACTATGTAATGGTTAGACTCAAACCCGAATGGTTCATACCTGGAACTATGAAAAAATTACATGCCCGTAGTGCAGGGCCATTCAAAATCCTAAAGAATATTGGACCTAATGCGTATCTATTGGAACTACCATCTAACCTAGGTATCAACTCGACCTTTAATATTTTAGACTTAGTAGAATACAAGGAGCCAATATTGATACCTAGTGAGCCTTTTAGGCCTGAACCTACTATTGAGAGTGACCCTACCCCTGAGTGTCCACCAGCCTCTATACCAGAGCGGCGAGACCAAATTGAGAGAATTCTGGATGACAAAACTATTACTACCAGAAATAAAAATTATCAAATCAATTTGGTGTAATGGCAAGGTCGACCAGAATCTGATAACTCGTGGATCACTCGGGAAGACCTATAACGAATCAACCCATACTTACTAGAATATTATCGAGTCAGAGAGACCCTTACTCGATAGCATCGAGTCATTCCTACCACGGGAGAATTGGTGCGGGCACCACAGTTTGAAAGAAGCTTCAATCCAATTTTATCAAGCCAAATTCATTATGGATTTCAATTGATTGAGTTAATGCCACTTTTAATTTAAATTTTATTTCTTGAACATGTGTCCTGTAATAGGGAAATTTGTTTCTCTGGTCAAGTTTGAGTCCTGTAATTAAGGTTGGGCTTATGTCAATTTTGTCTTTTGAGTCCAATTAAGATCAATTTGGTCTTGTAATTAGTGAATTTACAAGTAGGGTTCAAGTTTAGTTTGGTTTGGGTTCAAATGAAGCATGAAGACATAATGATTAGGTGAAGCAAACTACTTCAACAAACCTTGCCAAGTTGGAGCGCCACATCATCAAACTTATATGGAAGACACCTCATCTCCCAAGCCAACATGGAAGCCACCTCATGAAGCCACCTCACTCCATCTTATCAAGGCATGAATCAAGGATGATTTCAACTTCCCCACTTATCAAGGCACGAATCAAGAATGGTTTCAACTTCCCCACTTATCAAGGCATGAATCAAGGATGGTTTCAACTTCCCCACTTATCTCTCCATGATTTATGTAACCTCCTTTTGAATTCAAAATTTCAAATGACTTTGGAGAGGCTATAAATACCACTCCAAACCCCTTATAAAGGAGATTACTGATGAATGAAATCAAAAGAGTCTTTTTCTTCCACTTGTTATATGCAATGTGTCCTCCAAGAGGGAGTGGGTGAGAGACCCAAAACATCATCCTTTAGCCATCTTAGTATTCCCCTAAATTCACCAAAATTCTAGCTAGAAGACACCCCACCACCATCCTAAGTAGATCTTCCAAATTCCAACCATGTCTTCTTCCCCATTGCCACTCTACAAGGATGCCCATTCCAATCTTCAAGCAAGCTTTTACATCAGATTTTAGACGTCATCCCTTGCCTTCATGGGATACCAACTCTAGTTGCAATTCAAGGATTCCAAGGCGATTGCAGTCCAGACACTGAATGAAGCCAATTGATCTCCTCCAACTCCATCCACTTCAATCATATTATTGAAGCTTTATTAATTTTCAATCTTCTTGTCATCTCAAGTCACTAATCCCTTTTCTTTCAATGGTTCTCCAAGATCATGAGTCGATGAGGAAGTTGGTCTTGGCCTTGGGACCTTTCAAGCCAGAAGTCTTCATCTCTGGAGGTGATAGTTTTCGAGTACCAATCTCCATTCAGGAGTGCTGAAATTGAATCCCTTCTAATGGCCTAAGACATCAATATTGGTAATAAAACTCTACTTATTTCTTAAGTTTGAATAGTTGAATGGTCTATGCCCTAGATAGGATGGTTTCTCAATGCCTTAGTTCCAATCTTCATGGATGGATATGCAGCCCAAGTTTGAGTTATTCCCTTATTTAGTATTTCATTCATATGACTCTTTACTATTTTATCTTTGAATTAAGTTTATACTCGTAGGGATCATTGCTCAATAAATTAAATCACCTACTAAATTATAATTTATTCATCTCATTTCCACATCAATGGATAAATATCAAACTCTAGGACTTAATCCTTTTGAATCTCAATTTGATAATGAAGACTCGACCAATCAATGATTAGAAACCCTATCTAATCTCATCCTACTTTGGCCAAAGACTTTCTGAGTCATCATTCAAAGAGATCACACGGGATAACTTCTCCTCTTACTAGGAGTGATCGATTCCTTGTTGACCTACTCATTAACTTCATACACAATCCACCATATCTAGAAACACCCCGTATATGACTTAATTGTCATGAGTGAGTATGCACTAAAACATGGGTTCATGTGCACAAGATACTATGGTAGTCTCAGGTCTAAGGATCACATGCAGAACTCCCACTAGGAGAACATTCTTTTGACAAGTAAGTAAGACTTCCATTTGATGTTCTTTTTTTGGATCAGTTCAGTGGACTCATAACCTAATGAGCACCCACATCCTTGTATTAGTATCTTTACATAAGTGGTTATAAGACCAACCACCCTCTCCATCGAGTATACATAGGATGTGCTAGTCTTTCCAGATTAATCGATCCCCAAATCGATTATCCAATGACTAGAAACATTTTAGATTAGGGTTTATAGGAGCTTAGGTCTCATCGTTATGATCTCTATTATAATCCTAATTCCATTGCCCTAACCTATGGTGTTCATCATAATCTTTATAAGATGCAGCAGTATGATGAATCAAAAAATACCTTTTATTGATAAATAATATTATACATGAGTTGGAAGATCATAGAAATATCCCTATAATGAATGATTGGCTTTTAGGGAACCATTCTTTCAATCTCCCACTTGTACTAAAGCCAATCGCCTTTGTATTTTACACCCATACAATCTAAGTGGCGATCAAACTGCTGCTTTGATAGTGCTTTAGTGAATGGGTCTGCTATGTTGTTCTTTGTATCTACTCTTTCACTGACAACATCTTATCCTTGAATGAGGTGGAAGCATCTTAGGATGTGCTTGGACTTATTATGAGACCTTGGTTCCTTAACTTGCACAACAACTCCATCGGTTGTTCTATTGTAGGAACCATGCCCAATTCTATAATGAATTTATTCATTCACACAGCTTCCCTTAAGGCTTCACTTGTAGCTATGTACTCTACCTACTCACTGTACCACCATATAGGGTGAGGACATACCCTAATATGGATTTGCTATCATCCGGATCTGATTAAAACCTAGAATCTGTATATCCTTATAGTTTCAACTCTGATCTACCATTTATTAGAAAAACATCTTTAGTCCTTCTCAGGTACTTAAGAATGTTTTTCATAGCTTTCCAATGATCCTCCCCAGGATCAGCTTGGAACGTGCTTACTATGCCCAAGGCATAAGCAACATCAGGCATAGTACAGAACATGGCATACATAATTGATCCAACAGTCGAAGCATAAGGGATCAAACTCATTCTCTCTCTCTCCTCAAGTGTCTTAGGAGACATCTTCCTGGAGAAATGTATGCCTTGACTAATAGGCAAGTAACCTTTCTTACTTCCCTCCATGTTGAATCTCTTCAACACTAAGTTAATGTACCTGGATTGGGATAAGCCCAGCATCCTCTTAGATCTATCTCTATAGATCTTTATACCCAGTATATAGGATGCCTTTCCCAAATCCTTTATGGAAAACTGCTTTGATAGCCAATACTTGACCGATTACAACATTGGGATATCATTTCCAATGATGAATATGTCATCGATATACAAAACCAAGAAAACAAGGGCACTCCCACTTGTCTTCTTGTACACACATGGTTCGTCCACATTCTTGATAAAACCAAACTCCTTGATTATTTCATCAAAGCAGATGTTCCATCTCCTTGATGCTTGCTTTAGTCCATAAATAGACTTCTTTACCTTGCATACTTGGTTTGGTCTCCTACTTGAGACAAAATCCTTTAGCTATGTCATATAGACTTCTTCCTCAAGATTTTCATTAAGGAAAGCAGTCTTTATGTCCATCTGCCATATTTCATAATCATGGTATGCTACTATAGCAAGCAATATCCGAATGGACTTGAGCATGGCTACTGGTGAAAAGGTTTCATCATAGTCAATACCATGTTTTTGTCTAAAACCTTTTGCCACCAGCCTAGCCTTGTAGGTCTCTACTTGACTATCTACTCCTTTCTTCTTCTTGAAGATCCATTTACACCCTATTGGGTTAATTTCTTCAGGTGGATCTACCAAGGTCCAAACTTGACTAGAATACATGGAGTCCATCTCAGATTTCATGGCTTCTAGCCATTTGTCAGAGTCTGCACTCATGACAACTTCTGTATAGGTCACAGGATCATCATCTAATATGATAATGGCTTCATTATCATTCCCAAAGACAAAGCCATATCTAAGAGGTGCACTTCGCACTCTCTCTGACCTACGGAGAGGAGGTGCATGTTGTGGTTGTTCCTGAATCTTAGGAATATCTGGTTAATGAATTATTTCAGGTGTTGTTTGAACTTTTTCAAGTTCGAAAATCCTCTCATTGCCCTTTTCTTGGATAAACTCCTTTTCCAAGAATGTGGCATGCCTACTGACAAAGACCTTTTGCTCAGTAGGATGGTAGAAAATGTAACCCATACCTTCTTTAGGATATCCTACAAACCTGCACTTGTCAACCCTAGCACTTAGCTTATGTCCAAAAACATTCTTGACATAAGCAGGGCAACCCCAAATCTTAAAATATTTAAGACTTGGACTTTTTCCATTCCAAAATTCATATGGAGTGCTCTTAACTGCCTTTGATGGTACACTATTTAGTATGTGGGTAGCTGTCTTTAGGGCATAATCCCAGAAGGATACTGAAAGATCTGTGAAGCTTATCTGGACCATACCATGTCCAACAATGTTCGATTCCTCCATTCTGCTATACATTTAATTGTGGCGTATATGGAGGGGTCCATTTAGAGAGAATTCCTTTGTCTTTAAGATGATCGAGAAATTCACTAGACAAGTATTCTCCTTCTCTATCAGATCGAAGGATTTTAATACTATGCCCTGTTTGTTTCTCAACCATACTTTGATACTCTTTGAATTTCTCAAAGGGTTTGGACTTATGTTTCATAAGATACACATATCCGAACCTTGATAAATCAGCAGTAAAAGTGATGAAATAAGAGTATCCTCCTCTAGCCTGGGTTATCATAGGACCACACACATTTGTGTGTACTAGGCCTAACAGCTCAATTGCCCTATCTCCATGTCCAGTGAATGGAGATTTGGTCATCTTACCTATGAGACAGGATTCACAAGTTCCTAATGACTCAAGATCAAAAAGTTCAAAGAAATTTTCTTTATAAAACTTGTTTATCCTAGACTCACTAATATGACCCAAACGGCAATGCCAGAGATATGTGACATTTATATCATCTCTCTTTCTCATCTTGTTTTCAACAAGCATAACTTCATCATTAAGTGATAGAATCAAAAGACCATTAACAAATATACCACAACCAAAGAACTTCTTTGAAAAGAAGATCGAGCATCCATGGCTCGAAATATTTTTTTCATAACATTGTTTTAACAACAAAGGTACAGAAATAATATTCTTTATAATGTTAGGTACATAATAATACTCTTTTAATTCTAGAATATTGCCCGATGGTAATAACATCAATAGGTGCCAACAGCTTCATCATGAATGGGATCACCACTCATGCCAAACAGCTCGAAGTCACCTTTCTTCAAGCTTCTGGGTCTCTGTGATCCCTGCAATAATTTGCAGATATGAGACCCACATGCAATATCCAATACTCAAGTATAAGAAGCTGAAGAACTTAATGATAAGTTTTTTTGTATCATGTATAAACTTTTTAATGCATCACTAGCATCCTGCTTCTGATTTGCAAGATATAACTTGTAATTCTTCTTCCAGTTCCCATGCTTTCCACAATGATAGCAGGTTCCACCAGCAAAGGGCTTCTTTGCCATTTTCCTTTTCTGTAAGCTACTCTTAGGATTTCTTTTTCTCTTTGAACCCTTCTTAGTAGCATCCTCTCCTACCAGATCTAGGTCAGGAGTATCAAGGATATAGATAATTTTTTTCTAAGCTAATATAATTCTCAGGTTTCTCAACGAATCCACATAATTTGGATCAGTCAACTTATTGGCATCCAAGATGCCCCACAGTGAAAGAGTAGAAGCCGTAATGTAATAATCTATAGTAAGTAAAGAACAACTATAAGCAGACCACTCATGATGATATTCACAATTAGACAAGGACTTTTGCATCTAATTGTATCTCCCACTATTTTCTATCGAATACCATAACCCTTAACTATGGTAAGCGGGAAACCCTCCCAGGGCTGCATTAGTGGGGTTGATATCCCAATTCCTTATAAATGCCTTGTGTGTACACAACAAATACTTATAAGTTCAAGTGATGGGGGATTAACTAGATGCGAAGATAAATAATGATGCAAGTGATTTTTCTTTGATGATTTTTAGGGTTTTAATGATTTGTTTAGGATTCCCAAAAACATGTAGGAGTAGATCTAGGATTCTATACTAACAAGAACTTTTGGCAAGCAAGTCCCTAAGCAAGAAAAAAAAGAGGACCCCGGGATTGAGAAACCCCGTAGGACTTAGCTCTCAGATCAATACCTACTTAGGAGTCAGGGTGGCAAACCTCAAAGATACGAAGAGCTCGATGCCAAGATAACTCGCTCTCGTATATACGGCCTGGACGATCGAGCCCTCAACCCTGCGGATGCACCGGTTTTCAATCCGAAGGTCATGAAGGCAAGGGAGACTGACTCTGTGTCCGCGGTACCTGGAGGACCTGCGAGCATTCAAAAGGGAGAGTTAGGTTTCAATCAAAAGAAAGCAATAGAAGAACGAAAGAGAGTTGATGTGGTGATGACGGAGTTCTTCTTCCTAGGCACCCGGTTGGATGATCCCAATAGACTCTGACTCAAAGTTGGAGGATGGAGTTGCGGAAGAGATGGTAACTTGAGGCCTCACACCTCTCGACACCCGAAGACGAAGGTGCTCGCTCATGGAGATCGACTTTCCTAATGAATGAAGGCAACTAAAGAGAATTTGGCTCTTAAAAAAAAACTTGTATTTTTCATTCATCATCAATTAGCTTTACAAAGGAGGGGTAAGGTCCCTTTTATATGCACCTTAGGATCCCATTTAAATTTCAAATGAAAATTACAAATCTTTTTGGATGGGGCATCCAAAAATTCAAAAATTCTTCCTTCTTGGCCAACCATGAATGTGGCTTGATGTGAGGCTTGGAGCAAGGCTTGTGTCCTCCTCCTTTCCTTGGTTGTGCTTCCATCTTTGGTACAAGGCATGATATGGGGAGTGGCAAGTGGAGGCGCCCATGGATCTTGCTATTCCTTCCAAAGTTGTTCAAGTAGTTTGGGAAGAAAGCTTGATAGGAGGCTTGAAACAAGGGATTTGAATTCTCCAAACTTTAACTCCCTTTGACCTTCCTTGGCTGGCCACCCATGTTTGGAAAATAGCTTGATAGGGGGGAGGAAAAAAGGGAGTGTATCAAGTGATGTGTCCCCCCTTTGGGCATCCAAGAATTTGAATTATGCCACCCACTTGGCTAGTTGACATGGCACCACATAAGATGAAGAGGTGGGCCCCTGAGCTGAGTTGGCTTCCTTCATGGCTTGGCTCAAAAAGTGACTAGACTTCAAGACCAATCTTGCTTGGACCCATACTTCAAACAGACTCGGACTAGACTCATTACAGGACTGGACTCAATACAGGACTCGACTTGACCAACTTGATCAAAATACAGGACTAGACACAGACACCTGAGACTCAATTCCAAGATAATGAAAATTACAAGGTTTAGGCTTGAAGCCTTATTACAAGACCTTAAAATCAAAACCCTAATCAGAGGTATGGTGCCCACACCAATTCTATGAGGTTGGGAGGAACTCGATCCTGTCCAGTAAAGGTTCATTCGGCTTTGATATTTTTCCTGAAGGTCAGGGTCGAGGTGCTGCAAGTCCTCTCGAGTATCCTACGAATCATCAGACTGTAGTCGACCTTACAATCGAACCAAGTAACGCTAATAGCCTTTGACCTGGGTGGTCATGCTTGATCATCCAAGACATGCTTGATCTGCTCTCCTCTCTCAGGTAAAATTGGAGGTGGATACTCTAGGTCGAGTTCACTCTCAAATGAAAGGTTAGGCGCAAATGGCTCACTGGGTATGTTTGCTGGTTCCCTATACTCGACTAAGTCTAGGATATTTAAAGTCAAGCTAATGCCATAATTCGGGGGTAGCTCAAGCGTATAGGCATTAGGGCCAACTCTCGTTATCACTCTAAAGGGGCTAGCTTCACGAGCATGAAGTTTCTTAATGGCTTTTGGTGGAAAATGTTCAGGCCTAAGCCAAACAATTATAGAATCCCTTTGATCAACTCTTCGACTCTCATTCGGGAATCAGCCAGATTATTTAAAAATTTATACTTAATGCAAAATGCAAAATGCAGACTTAACGATGCATTCCTATAAAGCAGAATTTTATTGGACTCTCTAGGATCTAAACCTAACAGATTATTGACTCTTTAGGTTTGACCCTAGCCTGGTATGCATAAGAAAAATTATCAAGGATCCCTAGCAAATGCCATAAGGTATGCCAGAAGTAGATGGCAAAAGGGATGGGCTCTACGGAGTCATGCATTTTGGTAATCTCAACAAAAAGTAATCCCATGGCTCTAGAAATGTGAGATGGCTCAGGGACAAGTAGGAAATAGGAATCAAAGTCTTGGGGCAATCTATGGGAAGCATGAGACAGACCTTGGTTAGTCAGGATGATTTTAAAATTTGGACCTTGTTTTATGGGTGCACTCATCCTTACCTCATGACTAGTACTAGGAGGATCAACAGGTGCAAGTTCTAGGGTAGGTGGGGTGCTCCTAGAAGGTGGAAGGTTATCAAAAAGGTCTTTGGAATGTTTATCTAGAAAGTCCTCTAAACTATTGTCTTCTTCTTGTTCTTGGACCTTCTTTATAGGCGATACTTGAGAACCTTCACTATCATCGACTTTGTTTGATTCTGACTTGGTCATTTCTTCTTTAAATTTTATGGTGGGTTCAGGATCATTATTTTTTGATTCCTTGATGACTTCAACCTTGGGTTCATCTACATCACACTTCCCCACTAGGTTTGATTCAAAGATGTTTTCTTTGGTTTCCTCACTAGGCTCAGGGGTCTCTTCACTTAAATTCTTAGTGGGCTCAATCTTTTCTCCCTGAAACTCTTCAGTCTGGGGATACCCTAAGTCTTGAATATTAATGCACTCAATTTGTACTTCAGGATTCTTGTCCCTATCATTCATATGAATTAATGGGACAGTAGAAGTTGGTTGGTCTAAGGAAAGTTGAGTAGGGTTGGGTTTGGGTTCAATGGTACTAACCCTGCTAGGCTTAACTTGGTAGTTCATGAATTTTCTTTGATATGACTCAAATTTCCTAGCAGTGTCATATGCTTCTTCCAGGCCATAAATCATCCAATGGAGAAGTTCTTGCTGGATATCCCTATGTAGACCATCTCGAAACGTAGCTATGGTCTCAGACTTAGATTCAGTGGTGTTACATCTCCTGACAAACTCCTGGAATTTCTTAATATACTCAGACACTGGCCTATCATCTTGTCTCAGTTGGTACCATCGGTCTAAAAGTCTTTTCTCATAGAATCTACCTAGGTACTTATCTCTCAACTTACTTCTCATGTCTCTCCAAGTACTTATTTCCTCTTCTTTGTGATAACATTCATGCTCAATAACATACCAATGCGACCTAGCATGTTGGGTGAACTTGGTTTTGCCTAGCCTAACCTGTCCTAATTCCGATATGTTAGTGTGCTCAAAATACTGATCCATTTGTTCTTCCCAATCGATATACACCTCAGGGACTAGGCTTCCATTAAACGTGGGTGCATAAGGTTCGACGCTCCAAATGGATCCTTCCTCGGAGTCAACCAAGTATGGGTATGAGCTCCTAGGGTTAGACTCAGGTGCAAGATCATAATCATAGGCTCTTGGATCAAGGGAATTGGGCCTAGAGGAGTTGAATTTAGCATTGGTCTTGCAGGCTTCAAATCTCTCTTCATACTTATGAAGCTTACTGTTCATCCTAGCCAATTGTTCAATGATGACCTTTAATTGATCTTCTCGTTCATTCTCCATGGGTTCACTTGATTGGGAATGATAAAAATGATAAGGGACTTTTGATCTAGTCAACATGAGTCAAGCAAACAAAATCGTTTATGATCTACTAGACCTAGAATCTCAACCAGTTGCCTAAGTCAGGGTGGCAAACCAGTCTGTAATAATTCTGTTCTTGGCCAGGTAGGTGTAGGGGAGTGGAGGTCCCTGAACGCCAACCTTATACACCAATCTAGAATTGGCCAGGTAGGTGGACCAACTCACAAGCCCTGAATCACCAAGCCTAGATACCAAGAGCAGCAGTACACACAAAATGGGCTGACACCATGAATAGATACTTAGTCTTGACTCGACCAGTTGGTGTCCCTAAGCTCTCTAGAGCAAATTAAGTGTCTACTTAGTTTTAGTTAGAGGTTGGGTTCAAAATACAGGTTAGTGAGTTTTTGGGGCTAGGGATAGGTAATAAAATCATGACCCTATGTCAAATTGCTGCCCTTAAATGATTTATGAAGATGATGGCAAACAAATGCTCTAATGAGATGAATCTAACTTATATATATATATATATATATATTGGTTTTTTTGATGGATGATAGCAGAAATAAGATGATGGAAATGACTTGAGATGAAGCTAAATGCAAATTAAACTACCTAAGAAATGAAAACCTAAGAAAATGCAATTGCTGAAATTCTCAAAATAGAACTTCTTCTCAGGTAGTATTCTGGCTTATAGAAATTCTACAAGCTGCAATAAAATCTAAGAAAATTATCAAAACTATTTTCAATCACCTGTGATCTATCAAAATAAAAATCAAAAAATTTGGAGATTTATACAAATAGAAAAAACTAAAATAACAGACCATATTCAGAATGGTCAAAATGCATAAATTTAAAAGACGATGAGTTCTAATGATGCAAAAAAAAAAAATTTTTGTTTAGGGTTTTTAAATCTTTTTTTCTTGTGTTCCCCTTCAATGGTCAATTCACAGTGGAACCCCGACATGCCTTAGGAGATCCCCGTGGAATGGGAGGAAAGGGTCTTGAAACCCTACTTGTCTCCTAAGACCGGATGTCCTGGTGAAGCACCTAATTCCGGTACTTAAGAAGAGCTAAAGTCCTAACCATGCTCTGATACCAGAAATGATGGGGAACTAACTAGATGTGAAGATGAAGAATGATGCAAGTGATTTTTCTTTGGTGATTTTTAGGGTTTTAATGATTTGTTTAGGATTCCCGAAAACAAGCAGGAGTAGATCCAGGGTAATATACTAACAAGAACTTCAGGCAAGCAAGTCCATAAGCAAGGATAAAAAGAGGACCCCGGGATTGAGAAACCCCATAGGACTTAGCTCTCATATCAATACCTACTTAGGAGTCAAGGTGGCAACCTCAAAGATCCGAAGCACCCGATGCCAAGATCACTCAATCTCGCAGATACGGCATGGATGATCGAGCACTCAACCCCGCGGATGCAGCGATTTTCAGTCCGAAGGTCACGAAGGCAAGGGAGATCGACTCTGTGTCCGTGGTACCTGGAGGACCTGTTAGCATTCAAAAGGGAGAGTTAGGTTTCGATCAAAAGTAAGCAATAGAAGAAGGAAAGAGAGTTGATGTGGTGATGGTAGAGTTCTTCTTTCTAGGCACCCGGTTGGATGATCCTAATGGACTCTAACTTGAAGTTGGAGGATGGAGTTGTAGAAGAGATGGTAACTTGAGGCCTCACACCTCTCGACGCCCGAAGGTGAAGGCGCTTCCTCATGGAGATCGACATTCCTAATGAACGAAGGCAACTAAAGAGAATTTGGCTCTCAAAAAAAACTTGTATTTTTCATTCATCATCAATTAGCTTTACAAAGGAGGGGTAAGGTCCCTTTTATAGGCACCTTAGGACCCCATTTAAATTTCAAATGAAAATTACAAATCTTTTCTGGATGGGGTGCCCAAAAATTCAAGAATTCTTCCTTCTTGGCCGACCATGAATGTGCCTTGATGTGAGGCTTGGAGCAAGGCTTGGGTCCTCCTCCTTTCCTTGGTTGTGCTTCCACCTTTGGTACAAGGCATGATATGGGGAGTGGGAAGTGGAGGCACCCATGGATCTTGCTATTCCTTCCAAAGTTGTTCAAGTAGTTTGGGAAGAAAGCTTGATAGGAGGCTTGAAACAAGGGATTTGAATTCTCCAAACTTTAACTCCCTTTGACCTTCCTTGGTCGGCCACCCATGTTTGGAAAATAGCTTGATAGGGGGGAGGGAGAAAGGGAGTGTATCAACTGATGTGTCCCCCCCTTTGGGTGTCCAAGAATCTAAATTGTGCCACCCACTTGGCTAGTTGACATGGCGCCACATAGGATGAAGAGGTGGGCCCCTGAGCTGAGTTGGCTTCCTTCATGGCTTGGCTCAAAAAGTGACTAGACTTCAAGACCACTCTTGCTTGGACCCATACTTCAAACAAACTCAGACTAGACTCATTACAGGACTGGACTCAGTACAGGACTCGACTTGACCAACTTGGTCAAAATACAGGACTACACACAAACACTTGAGACTCAATTCCAAGCTAAAGAAAATTACAAGGTTTAGGCTTGAAACCTTATTACAAGACCTAAAAATTGAAACCCTAATCAGAGGTATGGTGCCCACACCATCAAGGATAGGAAATGGCCCTTTCCAATTACATCCCTTGCAATTCTCAACTTAACTTTTGCCTTTAAGACACTTATAGCATTGTGTGTACATAACAAACCATAATGTCTTAGTTTAGTCAGATCCTTCATTTCCATATAGCCATCATTGAATAATTTTGCCCATGTATGTACACAATAAAGCAACATTATCAGTCTTGCTATAAAGCACTAGGTGCACCAAGACAAATTTTATACCAAACTCTAGGGCAGGCCTTGTGTGTACACAACAAGCCTACCATAGTTTTTGATATTAATTTGGCTTAGCATGAAGGAAGGCAAATTGCAATGTGTTTAATCAATTAGCAATTCCAATATAAGGTCTAGATATGATCAAATTGGCCAGGTAAGTGGAAGGGGTGAGAGGGACCCCGTTGCTTTCCTTAGACACCAATTAAATTGGCCAGGTAAGTCAATAGAACCAATTAAAAATCTCGTTCCCTTTACCTTCCCAGAACCACTTGCCTAGACACCAATTGACCGATCATACCCTAAGCAAATTTGCATCATGATTAAGCACTACGACTAAATATGATTTTTTTGAGGGCTTTGATGGTCTCTAACATATCCTAATATAGACTTAATCATGTCAACCTAACATTCATGATATCATAATGTATTCATAACCATACACATATGACATGATATTCATTCCATCATTCGAGTATATTAACCTTGCTCTGATACCACTGTTGGATTTCTAGGGTTTCGATGGCATAGGGAAAGCATGGATTTCAAAAAATTTCTTTCTTAAAAACCCTAACAACTAGAAACCCTAAGCCCAAGATCACTTATTTCATTTCAATTAACAAGTCATGTAATTAGGGTTTGCAAAAATACCTGGAATGCTAATTCTTTCTTCTCTCCACTAGGCACACAAGTGCATGCCCTCTAGAGATGATCCACACAAGAATTGATCCTATAAAGCACTCCTTAGTAGGTTGTTAAGCCATTGGGACTCTTCTAATGGCCTTTCTTTTTTTGGCAGCCTCTCATTCCTTGCTCAGACCCTTGCCCTCTAGTAGAGCACTCTGAGCCCTCTCCAAATCCTCTCTTCACTCTCTTTTCCACTTCCTAAATCTCTTCCTAAGCCCTTGTTTTAAAATGATGGACTTGTCTTAAGACAAGACCTAAACTCTAACAAGGGAAGGGGGAGACAAGGAGAGTGAGTGGCAGAGTGTGATTGGATGCAGGAAAGAAAGGATGGAATCAGATGCCATCGACATAAATATCGATGGATATTTATAGGAGTGGAGAGGGTGGCAGATGTGGCCTCTCATCAGCTTTTGATTTGTCAATCAATAGATCAAATAAGACCCTTCAATGAGAAGGAGTCTTATCTTGAAGAGTCATGACATTTCCTGTGCCAACTACCATATATCTATCTCTTCAAGTTTCCTGCCAACTTTTCCACTTGCCATATGGTAGTGACCTTTTGCAGGAAGGCCAAAAGACATGGCTTTTAATTTAGAAGCATCAATGTTTTGAAATTTCTTAAAGCCGAAGGACTCTGCTTCATGGAATTAGAGCCAAACATGAAGAGTCGCAACTCTTTATGTACGCCAACTTCCTTCCACCGCATTATTCCTTTTGTTGACCAGTAAAAGCCCATATGAGAGGACATGGAGATGAGGATAAAGTCCCTTGGACTTTATCTAGCTTTGGTGAATGACAAGCAGAAGAACTCTTGTCCTTTCTATGTGCCAAAACTCTGTGCGCCAATAGCAAAGAGTCGTGACTCTTCACTTTGCATGCCACCATTCTCCATGCCTTTCACATATTTGACCTAGTCAAAAGATATGGAAAATGGGTGTCAAATTAAAGGGAATTCAATTTACTATATCACTATATTAGTGATTATCATGCAGAAGGGCTCTTGGTCCTTCTGCACCCTTTTATTTGCCGAGCACCCATTTTGTGCCAATAGTCCCATGCCATTTGGACTCTTCATATATGGAACATAACATGTCCAAAAAATATCAAATAAAATTTGATAAATTCATCCCACTTAGAACACAACCCAATTTAGGTCTTCCAAAATTTGGTTAGTCAATTTAGCAAACCTTTAGACCAAATTTGATTGGATTAGGAGATTAGGTCAACCTACACATGCTAGTGTGCAATCTAGCTAACCAATTAGGATCCCATGACCCTAATTAAAATGCAATTGACTTCCTAGGTCTACTCCTTAATGTGTGTGACCCTTTAGGTTCCATATCTAGCTAACAGTACATCTAGGTTTGAGCCAATTTGATCCAATCAAATTCGATTGACCTAATTAGGTCAAATTGAGCTAACCTAAGTTGCCAATTCAAACTAGCTTTCGAATTGACTCATGAATTCAATCTAATTGATTCATGAAAACCAACAAGACATGATTGACATCTAGTAATGTGTCATGCCTACCCGAAAGATGAAGAATTTGATAGAAAGTACCAAAATACTCTTCAATGGAAAGTTATCATGCAATTCAATCCTTCGATCTCCTTGTATCCCGATTAAGTAATGGGCATGGATAAATGTCAAACCCTAGCACTTAATCCTTTTGAATCTCAATTCGATAATGAAGACTCGATTGATGAATGATTAGATATCTTATCTAATCTCATCCTGCTTTGGCTAAAGTCTTCCTGAGTCATCATTCGAAGAGATCACATGCGAAAACTTCTCCTTTATTAGGAGTGATCAATTCCTTATTGACCTACTTATTACTATCATACACAATCCACCATATCCAAAAACATCCCGTATATGACTTAATTTTTATGAGTGAGTTACACCAAACATGGGTTCATGTGCACAAGATACTATGGTAGTCTCAGGTCTGAGGATCACATGCATAACTTCCATTAAGAGAACATTCTTTTGACAAGTAAGTAAGACTTTCATTTAATGTTCTTTTGTCGAATCAGTTCAGTGGACTCATAACCTAATAAGCACCACATCCTTGTATTAGTGTCTCTACATAAGTGGTTATGAGACCAACCACCCTCTCCATCGAGCATACATAGGATGTGCTAGTCTTTCTAGATTCATCAATCCACGAATTGATTATCCAATGACTAGGAACATTTTAGATTAGCATTTATAGGAACTTAGGTCTCACCATTATGATCTCCATCATAACCCTAATTCCATTATCCTAACCTATGGGGTTCATCATAATCTTTATAAGATGCAGCAGTATGATGAATCAAAAGATACCTTTTATTGATAAATAATATTATACATGAGTTGGAAGATCATAGAAATACCCTTACAATGATTGGCTTCTAGGGCACCATTCTTTCAGGTTGGTACATAAGGTTCAATTATATATTTGTTATGTTGGGTTTCGGTGCCACATCGTAAGGATGGATTTCAAAATTTTCATTTTGAAATTCCAAACTACTAGAAATCCTAAGTCCAAGATCCCTTATTCATTACAATTAACAAGTCATTTAATTTGGGTTTGGAAGAATACCTGGAATGCTAATTCCTTCTTCTTTCCACTAGGCACACAAGTGCATGCCCTCTAGAGTTGATCCACACAGGAATTGATCCTAGGAAGCACTCCTTGCAGGTTGCTTAAACCATTGGGACTCTTCTGATAGCCTTTCTTCCTTTGGTAGCTTCTCCTTTCTTGCTTAAACCCTTACTCTCTAGTAAAGCATTTTGAGCCCTCTCCAAATCCTCTCTTCACTCTCTTTTTCACTTCCTTATTCACTTCTTAAACCCTTGTCTTAAAATAGTAAATTTATATTAAGACAAGACCTAAGTTCTAACAAGAGAAGGAAGAGACAAGGAGAGTATGGCAGAGTGTAAGTGTATGAAAGAAAGAATTTATGATACCTATCATCCTAAACACTGATGGCTATTTAAAATAGATGGGGAGGTTCTATATATGGCTCTTCATCAGCCCTTGATTTGTTAATCAACAGATTATATAAGACCCTTCATTAAGAAGAAGTCTTACCTTGAAGAGTCATGATCCTTCTTGTGCCAAGTGACAAAATTTTTGTCTCTTTGGTTCCCTACCGAAATCTCCACTTCCATGTGGCAATAACCGATTGCAGGAAAGCCAAGGGGCATGAAAAGAGAAGGAAAGTATCGAAGAATTTTAAGATACTTAAAGCAGAAGGACTCTGCGTTATCAATTTGGTGCCAACAATGAAGGGACGCATCCCTTCATTATGCGCATTCTACTTTCACGCCACTTCCCACCAATTTGACTGGTCAAAGTGATGAGGGATGGGATTATAACATGATGCATGTAGATGAATGACATGAGAAAGATAAAATTTTAGAATAAAATAAACAAAGATTTTATATTGTGTTATTGATTTATTCTTGAAAAAAAGAATAGACTAGGTTAGGGTTTTCTAGTGATGGTTAGAATCCTACCCACATGCGAGAAACTATCAGAGAGACAAATCAAATAAAAGATCCTAGGACTAAGAAGGCCTATTAGGTGCATGTTCAATCTTCAAGAAATCAGACAGAGAGAGTTGGAAATTGGACTGAATTTACTAGGAAATGATGTCTTGATATCATAGATGAGATCACTCCACTCGGATCGGTGCCTGTATGATTCGATCACTTTCCCATGGATCCATCAACTTTTTATCAGCTTCATTCATGGGTAAAGAAACTTCATCTAATGATGGTTCTATCGAAGGGATCTTGTACACGTCATGAGTTAGAACTAGTCGACTGTCACTGTTGTCCTAGTTTCATTTTGTGCATAATCTCTGTAGGCCTTTGGCAAATTATGGTTTTGAACTATCAATAAAGGGAGATTTTTGCAATGTTATTTTGAATAACTCTATGATAATGAAAGCTAGATTAAATAATGGCATATATGTACTATCAAGGCCTATTAGTGTAATGTACACTTCTAGCAAATGCCCAAGATTAGATAATGTCAACGATTTGTATCTTTGGCACTGTAGGCTAGGTCATATTAACCAAAATAGGATAAACAAGATGCGAGGAGATGGACTCCTCGAGATCAGTGATTCTGAATCACTGCCCACTTGTGAATCCTGTTTAGTTGGTAAAATGACCAAGTCATCTTTTTCTGGAAAAGGTGAACGAGCTACAGAACTTCTAAGTCTAATACATACTGATGTATATGGACCGATGACAGTTAGTGCTAGAGGAGGATACAAATATTTCATTACTTTTACAGACGACTTTTCAAGGTTCGGTTATATCTTTTTAATGAGACATAAGTCTGAGTCGTTTGAAATGCTCAAACGATACCGTAATGAAGTAGAAAAGCAAACTGGAAAAAGTATTAAAACCCTTCGATCTGATCGAGGTGGTGAATACTTATCTGGTGCATTTTTGACATATCTTGAGGAGAATGTAATTCTCTTTTAGTGGACTCCTCCAGGAACATCGCAGTTGAATGGTGTGTTCGAAAGGAGGAATCGAACCTTGTTGGACATGGTTCGATCTATGATGGGCTTTGCAACTCTACCGCTATCCTTTTTGGGATATGCGCTTCAGACAGCCTGTTACTTATTAAATAATGTTCCAAGTAAGTCTGTTGTCTCCACTCCGTATGAGATGTGGAATGGACGTAAACCCTCAATCTCACACCTTTGGGTCTGGGGTTGTCCGGCTTACGTAAAATGTTTAGACTAAGACAAACTTGGTCCTAGGTCTGATCGGTGTTTATTCATTGGTTATCCTAAGGAAAACAAAGGGTATTTCTTCTACTTGGAGAATGAACAAAAGGTGTTCGTTGCTCTTAGAGCTATCTTTTTGGAAAAGGAGTTCCTTGGAGAAGGAACTATAGCCTCTAAGATTGAACTTGATGAAGTTCAGCCAATAGAAGAACCTGCACACTCTAAGGACATCGTAGAATCGATTGTGATTGAATCACACCCAGAACCCATTAGGAGATCTGGTAGAATACCGTGTCAGCCGGACAGATACTACGGTTTCTTGGTTCCGGACGGCGATCCCATTGAGCTCGATAAGAACAATGAGGATCCGATCATCTATATGGATGCACTTCAGAGATCTGACTCTGAGGCATGGCTTGGAGCCATGCGATCCAAAATGGAGTCCATGGAAATCAATAATGTTTGGACATTGGTTAATCCGCCTGAAGGAATAAAACCCATCGGGTGTAAATGGATCTTCAAGAGGAAAAGGGGTGCAGATGGAAAGGTAGAGACCTATAAAGCCCGTCTGGTTGCCAAGGGGTATCGTCAGCGATATGGTATCGATTATGACGAGATTTTCTCCCCTATGGCAATGCTCAAGTCCATTCGGATTATGCTTGCTTTGGCAGCATATTTTGATTACGAGATCTGGCAGATGGATGTCCAAACCACTTTCCTGAATGGGGAGCTGGAAGAGGAGGTGTATATGATACAGCCTGAAGGGTTCACATCCACAGACGAATCAAAAGTATGCAAGTTGCAGAGGTCCATCTATGGACTCAAGCAAGCATCTCGAAGTTGGAACTTACGGTTTGATAGGTGTATCAAATCGTATGGCTTCGTTAGAAACGTAGAAGAACCGTGCTTCTATAAATGGGTTAATGGTTCTGTGATTGTATTCCTAGTATTGTATGTTGACGACATTCTCTTAATCGGGAATGATGTCGCAGCATTACAAGGAATAAAGGTCTGGTTATCATCTCAGTTCTCCATGAAGGACTTGCGTAAAGCTTCTTACATACTAGGTATGAAGATCTATGGAGATAGATCTAAGAAGCTTTTGGGACTGTCCCAGTCTACGTACATTGACACCGTGCTGAAACGGTTCAGCATGGAAAATTCCAAGAAAGGCTATCTCCCGATAGGTTCTGGAATTACTCTTTCCAAGAAGGATTATGCGACAACTCCTGAGGAAAGAGAGCACATGAGTAGAGTACCTTATGCTTCTGCAGTAGGCTCTATCATGTATGTTATGACTTGTACTAGACCAGACGTGGCATACTCACTAGGAGTAGTGAGTAGATACCAGTTTGACCTAGGTGAGGTGCATTGGAAGGTTGTTAAGTCCATCCTTAAGTATTTGAGAAATATTAAAGATTAATGGCTGATTTATGGAGAACCTGACTTGAAACTTGTGGGGTACTCTGACTCCAGTTTTCAGTTAGATAGAGATGATAGCAAGAGTGTGTCAGGGTTTGTATTTAGCCTGAATGGAGGAGCGATCTGCTGAAAAAGTTCCAAGTAGGCAACTATTGCAGACTCGGTTTGCGAAGCAGAATATATTACAGCATCAGATGCAGCAAAGGAAGCTGTGCGGTTGCGTAAGTTCCTTGGAGAGCTAGTGGTGGCACCTTCCCTAGATGGTCCTGTTCCGGTGTACTGTGACAGCACTGGAGCCATTGCTCAAGCTAAGGAGCCTAAAGTTCATCACCGCACCAAGCACATACTACGGCGCTACCACCTCGTACGGGAGATCGTAGAACGAGGCGACATCAATCTTCTGAAGATCGATGGAAAAGAAAATCTGGCTGATCCCATCACTAAAGCCCTTGTAATAAATGAGTTCGACTATTGTAAATGGGAAATGGGTATTAGATAATCTTCTGATTGGCTTTAGTACAAGTGGGAGTTGTTGGGAATTGTGTCCCAAAGCCAATCACCTGGGATATAGGCGGTTGAGCTCAGTATTGTATTCTTTTTATGAATTAATAAAATATTATTTTTGGCAGCTCATCACATATTGTATTTCCCTAAAATGAACTCTTTCCATGTGATGAAGTCCTTAGGACTACACTGATTTCGATACAGAGAGGATGTATCGAGTGGTCCTTAAATCCTGTTCACAACCAAAGGATATATTGTACTTGACGGCAATATATCAAGTATAGGTTGTTGTAGTTCACATTGTTTGGTTGTCCTCTTGACCAAATGAGTGTGGTGACACTGATGTGATCTGCAAGTGGGATATGTGATATCTTATTGAACGTAACTCCGTGCAGCCCCTTTATGCCAAAGGGATACTCACGATTGGATATGGGTATATGTGTCCCTCTGACCTGAGGTCATCACGATAGCTTGCAAGCAAACTCCCTGTGCTTTGGTGCCAGACTACCCGGATTTTTAATCCGGTGATGGAAGGTTTCTGGGTTTAGGCAAGTACTTGTGAAGCAGTGATGGACCAAGATGTAATTGACCAGTCCAAATAATTTGGATTGAATTCTCGCAGTATCTCAATTTAGCAAATCCTCGGCCGGGGTAGCCCTAGTGAAGAGTCACTGGGCTTGCGAGGTTGAGACACGTAGTGGACTGACTCTGTCTAGGTTGGTAGCCCAATCACAGTCATCCTGAGCATTAGAGGTCAAAGGGATAAATTATACGGTAACCATATGCCAGAGGTTTGATAGTTTGCTCCTGCATCTTCAACCTATCCGGACGCCGGGACCCATTGCTAGATGGTTTCCTGTGCTGGTACTGGAATTGTTCCAGTGCTACCGTTTAGGTTCGAACCATTGAGGTCACACGCCACAGAGGATAACTCTCTGATCTGGATACCGATTACGATTGGGAATCATCTCGGTTTTATGGTCACAATAATTTTGAGTACTCTTTTCCCCATCTTGCCCTTGTCTGCATCAATCGAAAATTATTCCGGGCTGACCAGGACTCCACCAGAATTTTTTTGAATCAGTTTTGAACTGATTCGGAGCTTGTTTCGGCCTCCAATTGGTTGTGAACCAATTGAACCCAATTTAATTGGACATGAACCAGTTCAATTAGATTGAAACAAGGGGTTTAATGGGATTGAACCTAAATTCTTTCGTCCGGTTTCTTTTGAACCGGTGATTTCTTTTTCTCTCCTATGTGACCATTTACATGGTGATTCGCTGGAATTCCTTGCATCCGGTTGAAGGCCAAACGACTGAACGTATGCTGGGCATCTTCTCCTCTCCCTCGCCCGCCATCTCTTCTTTAATCCCTGTTTAATGGCCTGGTTAATGGGTTTAACCACAGCCTCATCGTCTCCCAGCCCCTTTCCCTCTTCTTTGCTACCAATTTAAACCCCTATAGTCCCCTGTTTCAAAGGACGATATGTCACCGTGTGAAATGCTGAAAATACCGTGAGAGGTCTTCTTTCTTGAGATTATTATTCATTCATTCCACCGGGGTTTTGAGGGCTAGGTTTGGTTGAGTAATTGGGAGAGAAACTCATCTTAATTCCCTATTGTTCATTTTGCTCAATTGGTGGAAGAAAGAAGCTCTGTTTTGGTGAAAACAAAAATCAGAACTTGGAGTTCTGTTTCTTCCTTCCTCCCTCCCACCGTTCCATGGTTTCCGGTGACTAGCATCGCGTGAGAGGCTAGATCAGAGGAGCCCCAGGCGTGTCTCCCCTCTAAATGGTGTTCGCTTGAGCACCTGGGAGCCGGTTGATCATCCATTGCTGCTGGTTTGTTGCTCTGTTTTTCAGGTTGCAGAAATTCCTGTTGCAGAATTTTGAAGAGAGGAAGAATCAATCCAAACGACGTTGGATGATCGATCCATTTGCTCTCCCTTGAAGGAAGAACAAGCAAGAAGTTCCCTTGCTTTTGGTGCTGGAAGTGAGACCAAGAAGTTGGCCATTTTGTTTTGTTTTGCTGCTGTTTTTGAAAAAAAAAAGAACACCATTTCAACATGCTGGAAGAAGAAGAAGACAGGAATAAATTTATTCCTGTTATCCCAGCAATTCCAGCAGATATCCTAGGGTTATTCCAGCAGGAATAAGGTAATTATTTCTAGTTTTATTTTTCATGCATGCCTAGATCTAGGTTTATTTAATTGTTTATAAATATTACATGCCCTTGTTCATGCCTAGTTTTGCCTATACATGCATCCAGAATATGTTAGATCCTGTACAGAGTAGGTTGTTTCCGCTGTTATTTTAAAATAGTTTTAAAATACATACCCGCTCCCTACTGTTGCATGCTTAGTGTAGGCAGCTGCAATACCCGTGCAGTTTTCTTTCAGGTGGGTATTTATAAAGATTCCAAGGTACTTGGTGATGGGGGATGGATCAAGGGTAGGATCGTTAGTGAGCCTATAAGTCACTGATGATTAGGGTACTACTATTTTTTTTTGATTTTATTTTTCTAGGGGTGGCAAAGGAACAATGGAGATGGAAGGTAGGAAAATTGGATACTCTACGAACTTGAAACTTACATTCATGGAAAGACCTCTCACCTCTAGGGCATCTCACCCATCCCACTATATGTAGCCTAGGGCATCCCACCCATCTCATTACATGCAAAGCCTAGGGCATCCCACCAAAATTGCTACCTGGGGTCGTGAAGGAAAATCTCAAAGACTATAAAGGAGGCTCAATGGGAAAGGACATAACTAGGGCCTCATGCCCCTCGATGCTCGAAAGCGAAGGCATAGGGTCTCACACCCATCGATGCCCGAAGGTGAAGGAAAGACGTGCCTCTCACCCTCTCCATGTGGGACAAACGAAAAGAATCACTCTTTTCTAAAAACTCATCTTTATTAACCAATTTTTTATAAATCAATGAGGGTGGTATTTATAGACCTTTCCAACCCTCATTTGAATTTGAGTACAAGATAAAAAGATAAGGATGATTCAAATTCAAATACAAGATAAGGATAAGATAAGGCCTTTCCATATCTCTATTCTAACCAACCAAAACTAACTAAATCCTAAATCAAATTTCAAATAACCAATTCTAATCAACTAATTTTTTGAATTTGAATTTTTTTATATCTATGCTGCTCCGAGATCAGTGCTGCTCTGGGATCAGTGCTGGCGATATTCCCATCATTCTCGTGAAGTGGAAAATACTCGACTCCATCAAGTCAAGATCAGCGAGGACTTTGGTGAACCACATCTAATCAAAAGAGGCTTTGCTAGAAATTGCACAGCTCTGAGATCCATGTAGCTCTGAAAATTATGCAACTTCGAAATGAATGTAGCTTTGAAAATTGTGCAGGACCTGAACTCAGCAACTGGAATGTGAAGTGCTTTCACATTCGTGCCAATGCTTCTCTTCTTCTCCAAAAACTCGAACCAGGAACAGGAATAGGGGAGGCTCATGGAGGGGTGTTTCATCGGTGGGCTCTCCAGTGATTGCACTTGGGAGGAAGATGGCAACACGATTGGATGATTCCGGTGGACGGCACGATGGAGGTTGTTCCGTTCGGTTGTAGGAGGTAGAGACAGTCGGCTTCTAGCAAGGGAGCAGGGATGATCCGAAGGAAGATGGGGCATCGACAAGGCATCGATCGAAGGGAAGATGGGGATTCCGGTCGATGGTGACCAGCGACGATGGAGACAAGTGCCAGTTGGGGGGGTTATTCCCTTGGATCCGATGTTGGAGATGGTTCCATGGCGAATAGTAGTGTCGGGCGATGCTTTCCATAGGAAATAGAGAGGTGGCGATGTTGGATGGTCGGTGCGAAGGCTTGATTCTAGGGAGGAGGGTCACCATATCCGGTGGATGAGTGCCGTCTCAGGCAGGGAAGGCAAGGGTCGGTGTTCGTCGGTGTCGTTGACAGTAGGGGAATGCAATGGGAGATGGGGCATCCAGCGGGATTCGATGGAGTCGTCGATTAGATTTGGGTGGTCCAAATGGGAGAGAGACCGGCATGAAAGAAGTTTCGGCGATCGATGATGCAGAGAAGAATGCATATATGTCTAATGGTAGCATTCCTGGTGGTGGCAATCGGTAGGATGGAGGTGGGTGGTTCCACGGGAGGTTGCGGGTGATGCTATGGAAGTCTTTCTGGCAGATGTTGTACACCTATGGCTACGGAGGGGGTGGGGCTTACTACTGTGGATGTTGGGGCTATGCGTTTATGGCGAAGTTGGCGGATCTGGCAGTGGAATGGTGACATCTCAAACAACAAAGGAAAGGGGGGGTTTGGATTTGGGCGGTGAGGGTCGGCGGGGGATGTTGGGAGTTCGGAGAGGGAAGAAGGAAATTTAGAGAACAGGGAAAAGAACAGTGATGAGGAAGAAAAACAGAGAGAAAGATCTGGGAAAAAAAATATATAGGATGAGTCAGGGAGATGGAAATACCCTATTCCCTAGCTTTGATAACAAATTGATTGGGGACGGATCATGGGTAGGATTGTCGGCAAGCCTAGAAGTCATCGATGATTAAGGTACTAGTTTTTTATTTTATTTTATTTTTCTAGGGATGGTGAAAAAATGATGGAGATGGAAGGTAAAAAAATTGGAAACTCTACAGACTTGGGACTTACATTCATGGAAAGACCTCTCACCTTTAGGGCATCTCACCCACCCCACTACATGTAGCCTAGGGCATCCCACCCATCTCACTACATGCGGAGCCTAAGGCATCCCACCCAAATCACTATCTAGGGCCGTGAAGAAAAATCTCTAAGACCATAGAGGAGACTTGATGGGAAAGGGGATAACTAGGGCCTCACGTCCCTCGATGCTCGAAATCAAAGGCATAGGATTCACACCCCTCGATGCTCGAAGACGAAGGAAAGATGGACCTCTCACCCTCCTCATGCGGGGCGAATGAAAATAATCACTCTTTTCTAAAAACTCATATTCATTAACCAATTTTTTACAAAGCAATGAAGGTGGTATTTATAGACCTTCCCAACCCTCATTTGAATTTGAATACAAGAAAAAAAGACATGGATGGTTCAAATTCAAATCAAGATAAGGATAAGATAAGGCCTATCCATATCTCAATCATAACCAACCAAAACTAACTAAATCCTAAATCAAATTTCAAACAACCAATCCTAATCAACTAATTTTTTGAATTTGAATTTATTAAAACTTGTGCTGCTCCGGGATCAGCGCTGCTCCAGGATCAGTGTTGCTCCGGGATCTATGCTGGCAATGTCCCCATCATACAGATCTGGGAAATGGCTCGGTGAACTGATTCAGGAGAAAGGAAATAGAGAGGGAAGAAAAGAAAAGTTGGGGACCCTTCTCCTACACGAAGAAATGAAGGTTGGGGCATCTTTCTCCTACCCGGAGAAGCAAAGATCTCCTAACCGGAGAAACAAAGCAAAGATTGGTTTCAATAATTCATCATCTATATTTTAATTGAAATGACAAAACTATTAAAAAGCTAATATAAGATATCCGATATCCTGATCTTAGATACCTCAACCTCGATCTTAACACATTTAAACTATTAAAAATAAACTAATCTAACTAAATCCTGAAACAATAATAAAAATGTATGGAAACTAGTCCTAAAATTTTAAATATCCCATCCCTCGTACACCCATAAAAAAAATTACATTTATCTTCATTTGGATGTGCTCCAGGATTCGTGCTACTCCGAGATCCATGCTGCTCTGGGATATATGCTGCGTCGCTGACGCTTTAGGGTTTGGAATAGGCTGGCTTCAGGTTCTGGACTAGGCTTCAGGTCTGGGCTAGGCTGGGCTTCAGGTTATCGGCTGGGCTAGGCTTCAGGTTTTGGGCTGGCTTCTAGGCTGGGTTGGTCGATGTCCCCATCACTTGGACTCCTACACAAACTAGGATTACAAGACTTAAGGGCCAAGAAAGCTCGTCTTGGGCTAAACATGAGGGCCAATAAACTCTCTTGGGTTTGGTCTACTTCACTCCTTGCTAGGCTGGGATGACATCTTCTTTTACTACGTCAAAGCTTAGGGCACCAAAGCCTGGGAAGAATGAAGGGCACCATGGGCTTGGGCTTAGGCCTGGGGCACCATATGCTTGGACTGCTGGGGCGACTTCTCCTGGTGGGTTCAAGTGTCAACTCCTTGGTCTTGTAGGCTTGAATGGCCCTAAGTGCTTGAAATCCAATACTGGCTTGGAAGGGCCTGGTAAATCTCCTGATTTGATGACTCTCCCTCTTTGTTCTTGTCATGAATGAGGATTGCATTACTCATATTAGACTAAAACAAAGGGACTTGAACTGACCTAGAAAACTCAATCAGCTCACCTTTGGTGTGGAAACCAGAGGCTCTAGACTTAGGTAGAGGCTTCTCAACCCTTTATGGTTATCTGAATATTGTTTTCAGTGTTTGAGTCCAGTAATAAGGGCTTAGCCCACTTGAGTCCCTACTTTGGCCTGTGAGTTTTGTTTTGGGCCTTTCAATATTTGAGTCCTGTATTTATAGTCACTCATACCATTAGGGTATTGAGTCAAGTTTCGGGATGCTCAATATATGTTTTGTCACTTTGAGTCTTATGAGTCCTGTAAGTCTTGTATTGAGTCCAGTCCAATTTTGCAAGAAGAAGACTCAAGTTACTTATGGATCCAGCCAGCATGACACTCCAACCACCGCATAGAATCCAGCCACCCACATAATTGTGCCACTTGGAAAGCATGGAAGGAGTCATAGAGCCACCCTTGAAGACTCTAGTGAATCAAATGTCTACAACACTTACCAAGAAGAAGGACAACCAAACAAAATCCAAAAGTGAGAAGCCCTAACCCTAATTCGGCGCCCCTTCCTTATGGTCATCACCATGTGGTCAACCACCTTAGGGTCACCCCCTTGGCCAACCATAACAAGGAGAGTGAGAGAGATTGTGATCCTAATTGGGAGAGGAGTTTCCATGTATTCTAGGTATGGTTTGTGAGGGAAAAGGACATAGAATGTTACTTGTATACCCTAACTTAGGACCCAAGTCTTGTAAGCCTATATAAGAGGCCCCCCTCTCATGTATTTTGATAACTTTTAATGAAGTTTCTAAAGTTTTCTCCAACATTGCTGTGTGCTTTGTCCTCCTAAGGGAATATGTGTGAGACTCGTCGCTTCTACAAGCTTCCTGTGCCCTGCCTACAATTCTGCAATGAAACCCTAGCCGCCAACCCTGCTTCAACCTTGGACGCCCCCCACCACTTGGCCGACCACATCCAACCCTCTTCTTTCCTTTCTTCCTTCAATCTTCTACCTTATTTCTCCTTTGTTTTCTAACTCTTGATAGGTATTTTGTAGGACCCTCAGAGTCCACGAATCCAGGATTCCAACCGTCCAGCTTTCGAGTCAACAGACCAAAAGCCACGGATCCACAGGATCTCCAACTTGATTTTTCAGGATGCATCCGGGAGTATAGAGTGACCCCTTCATGGATTCATCTTCAAATCACTACTAGGTACACCCTCTTGACTCACAAGTTGCAGTATTGCAGAAGAGCTAGCCTTACCAGGATTTCTTAGCCTTGGCAATCCTTTCTTTTCACTATTTAGGATATGTTTCTGTATTCATGTGCTTCTAGTTTTTCTATAGAATTCCTTTCTTAGGGTCTTGGCTCAAATTTCGGGATATAAACTCTTAGTACATTGCTTAATAATAGAAAAATAGTTTGCATGCATAAGTAGTCCCACATCAATATTATTATAGGACTCAAAAAGTAGACTTCATTACAGGACTCAATTTATCATGATGGACTCAACTTATAAATGACTGATTACCCGACACATGAATTAGAAATTAGAACCTTGAAATCCTGGTCTGCTCCTAATGTTCCTACATCAATTCTATCAGGGTGGGAGGAACTCGACCCTATCGAGTAAAGGTTGATCTGGCTATGGTACTGCTTTGATGGGTCTAGGTTGAGACGTTGCAGATCCTCTCGAGTGATCCACGAAATCTCAGATCTTGATCAACCTTGCCAACGAACTGAGTGACATGGAAGCCTTTAATCCAGGTACTAATGGCTTGGTCATCTATGATACTCTCAATATTTCCTCTTATAGGTTAAATTGATGGTGGACACTGAGGATGGGGTTCACTCTCAAAGAAAGGGTCAGGCTCAAAACTCACTAGGTATCATTGCTGGTTCCCTATACTCAACTAAGTCTGAGATATCGAAGGTTGAGCTTCATGCCTAATTAGGTAACTCAGGCACTAGGTCCAACTTTCTTTATCACTTTGATGGATCCAACTCACGAATATGTAGCCTAATCATCACAAAATTTTTCTAGAAAACTCTTGGACTCTTTTCGAGAATTAACCATGTTCTTATAAAAATCATTGCTTACATTAAGATGATGATTAATTCCTCATGTAGGTCTCGAATCATGCAGTGCAAAAACTCATAACACCTAATGCAGGCAAATGGCTCGTGCCAACACTTATTGATATGCAAACTCGATTAAACCTTAAACTACAACTATGGGTTTAACCCTTTATCAGGTTGGTGACATGCAGATGAGAATGGTGCATGTACTCCTACTAAATGCCATAGAGTATACCAGAAATAAGATGCAAACCTAACATGCACAATGAATGTATGTAGTATGCTTACCTCAATAAAATGCAATCTAATGATCCTAGGAATGCTAGAAGTTTCTGGGAAGGGCAGAAAATAAGAGATAGGTTCATGGTTAGTCTGGTAGGATAGAAAAAAGGGTTCGGGGTTAATTGGATAAAATTTGATATAAGAAGGGGTTTCACGGACTAATGAGGTTAACCTTATGAGGTTGAGGTATATCTACAGTATCTGCATTATGGAGGAATGGGTCATTAATTTCAGGGAAAAGATCTTTAATGGAAACTATAGGGGGGATTCTTTCTAAGGGTACTGATTTAAAGAGATCAGGTCCTTAAACAATTCTTTGGGTTCTTGAATTTTAGGATTGGGCTCTATAATTGGGCTTTCTTCTAGTGACTCCTCAAGTAAGATTCTGATAGTAGGGTCAAGTTCCTCATGGTCTTCTTTCTTTAATAATTCTTCCAAAATGGTTTTGGTCTAGGTATGGTCAGAGTCAATTAACTTTGTGTTGGCTTCTATCTGGGAATGATCAAGGTCAACTAATTCTGGGTAGGCTTTAGTCTGAGTATCACTGGGTCAACTAATTCTAGATCTTCTATAGGTAACTTCTCTTCTTCCTCATACTCGTCCATTAAATCCATTCCAGCTTCATACACTTCCTCTTCAATCTCATTCTTGTGAACTAGTGGGGTGGTAGGAGGGGGTTGGCTAAGGGAAAGTTGACTAATGTTTAGGGTACCAGGGGTGGGTCAACTAAGGGGTTCCTGACTAATACTAGGCTCATATCTAGGGGTACTAATCCTATGGGTTTCAGGTCACTATGGAAAACATGACTAATACTTGGCTGATACCTAAGGGGACTAGTCCTATTGGGTTCGGACTAACTAAGGGTTATAAGTTCCCTGGGCTCATAGGACATAGGCTCAGACCTATGGTTTATGGATCTCTTGGGCTTATATGATGTGGGCTTAGATCTATGGGTCATCGATTCTCTAGATCTGGGTACATAGGGCCTAGGTTCATAGGTTCTGGCTTCACAGGACCTAGGTAGGTACTTTTCTCTAAGTTTGCTTTTCATGGCTCTCTAGGTAGTTGTGGGTATTTATCCTTTTAGTCTAGCTATTCTCTCAAACTTATCCCAGAGCAAACTTGAACTGATCTCTTTCAGAATAGAATTTCATATGACCTTCAAAATGCAGGTCCATATTTCTTTCCCAATTAAGATAATTCTTAAACTCATATCACCACCAAATTAAGGTACTATTCCCCAAGCGTTCCTAATGGGTCTCTCATCCTGGTCTGTGAAATCATGATTGGGTTTCCTTGCACTACGATCCTAGATTGGTCAGGGTGTGGGGTTCTCCTAGAGTTGGGAGGTGTGGGCAAAGGTGACTCGAGTTTGGGTTTAGTATGGGCCTTCCTGATTCTTTCTAGGGTTCCTAAATGATCTTCCACTTGGTCAAACATGTGGTCCATTCGGTCAAATCGTTCAGTTATGGTTTTCATTAAAGCCTCTAAGGTGGGTTCCATGGCTGAACTAGGTTGGGATCTAGACTGATGATACTGGACTCTTGACCTAGTGGTCATGCAATCAATCAATCAAGGGGTTATGATGCAGTCAAGCATACAATGGTTAGCATGATCTAGGGTTTGCTCGACTTAGACCCAAAATCAGGTGAGTTAACTCAACTTACACACAACACAACATACAATCCTTCTACTGGCCAGGTAAGAGGTGGGGTGGTGGGAGGCTCTCCCTGCCTATGATAGGGTCCTAATTAAATAACTACTAGTCCACTTAGGGCATTGGCCATTGGACCTCTAGCCTCAGACTCTAGCTTCCAGTAATAGATGATGGGTTGGGTGCACTAGTTCCGTAACTAGACTCGGACCCGATCTGTTGGTATCCCTAAAGCAATTAGGTTGCTAGTTAATTTTAATTAGGATTTGGGTATGTATGTAAGGTAATTGTTTTGGGCCTAGGACAGGTGATGAAATCATGCCCTGATCTGATAGAGGAAAATTGCCCTTAAGATTAGTTTAGATGTAGATGATGCACAATCAATGAACCCTAATGCAATCTAATAACAAAATAGAGAATAACAATTTTTTTTTCTTTTTTATGAGGTGGCTGACTTAAATTTAAGTTGGTTAGGTGGTCAATCAAAATTGGCTTGGGTTGGGTTGGGTTTGGTAGTTGATTAGGTTTAATCAAGTCAAGTATGTAGGAACAGCAGAAATTGATAGTTTTTTATTCTATTTTTGATGCAGAGGTTAGAATTGATTTTAGAGCATAAAAATTATAAAAAATTTGTATAACAGAGGGTTATGTGTGAGGATGATTCCTACCAAATTTCATGCAAAACAAAAATAGTATGATGATGCAAAACCTAGGGTTTCTAACTGGGTGAAGGAAAAAATAGATTTCTGGTTAAGGTTTCTAGGATGTAGATTTTTTGTTTTCTTCGGTTTTGTAAAATATGGAACAAATAACAGTAATTAATGAAACTGATCATAGATTAATTAGTGTAAGTTCCAGAAAAAAATAGTATGCCTAAGTTGGTGGAACGGACCTAAACTTGGACACCTCGTGCAGGAACAACATGCAGATTTTTTTGTTAGGGTTTTGTCTTTGCCATTTTTTTTGTTTATTTTTGGGTCTAAGAAAATCCACAAAAATAACAGGAAAACAGAATACTAAATATAGGATAACTTCTACAAAAATCAAATAAAAAAAGCAATGTTGGATGGGGGAAACAATCCTATGTTTTAACTAGTTATGCTGAAAACAGCATGCAGAAAATCTATTTATGATGCAAGAACATGCCCTAATCCTGCTCTGATACTAAAATTGATGAGGGATGGGATTCTAACATGATGCATGCAGATCAATTACATGCGAAAGATAAAATTTTAGATTAAAATAAACAATGATTTCAGATTGTGTTATTGATTTATTCCCGAAAAAAAAACTAGACTAGGTTAGGGTTTTTAGTGATGGTTAGAATCCTACACACATGCAAGAAACTATCAAAGAGATAATATAAATAAAAAATCCTAGGATTAAGAAGTCCTATTAGGTGCATGTTCAATCTTCAAGAAATCAGACATAGAGAGTTGGGAATCGGGCTAAACTTACCAGGCAATGATGTCTTGATACCGTATATGAGATCACTCTGCTCTGATCGGTGCCTGGATGATCTGGTCACATTCCTGCAGATCTGCCGGCTTTTCATCAGCTTCGTTTGGGGGCAAAGAAGACATCATCCGAGGATAGTTCCACTGGAGGGATCCTACACACGTCATGGTTTTGAGGCAAACAGGAAGGAAATAATAAGAAACCGGATATAAGGTTGAAGAATGTTTGGAAGATGGAGTTGCAGGGGCTGGCGGCTTGTAGCTTTGGAGGGTGCCTGGATTGATGTGGGTGGCCTGGCTACTGGTGAAGATGTTGGGGCTGGAGATTTTGGAGGCTTGGGGGCCAGGGGATGCCTAGAAGGGAGATGGAAGTGGCGGCCAAGTGGTGGAGGGGTTTGATGTGGGCGGGTAGGTGGAAGATGGGAGATATGGGCGGTAGCTTGTGGCTTGGTGTTTAGGCCTTCTAGGGTTTGAAAGAAGAAGGCTAGGGCGGCATGGATTAGGAGAAGAGTTAGAGGGGTAGGGGTGGCTAGGGTTTGCACTCACACATGTAAACACGGGTCTCACACCCACTCCAAGAAGGAGGAACAATTGAACAAGTCAATCAAAATTTTTATTTCATGTAAAGAGATTATCATACAAGAGGGGAGGGGTGGTGTGGGCACCAGAATCAGACAGATGCTCCTCAACCCACCATGGTTCTCTGATTAGGGTTTTAGGTTGTTGGGTTATGTAATAAGGCTTCAAGCCTAAGTAATTTTATTTTGAGTCATGTACTCTTGTTTTAGCCTTGTACCTTGGCCAATATGGTCAAGCAAGGTCAATAAATCTTGTATTCAGCTAAAATGGTTCAAGCCCGAGTCTACTTGAAGATTGGGCCAAGCCTGTTTGAAGGAGTGGTCATTTGAGTCAAGTCCACTTATTAATGGGCCAAGCAATCTCCCACGCCTTGAACGATGCCACTTTAGCTCTTGAGTGCCACCTCATTTGTCCCATGTGGTGCCACATCACCAAGACAAGTGGATGGCCAAGGAAGAGGGAAATGCAGATTTTTATGGATGCCATTCCTTGATCCAAGCCAACCTTCCCTCTCCCTATCATGCCTCTTTCCAAAGGAACCATGGATGGCCAAGGATGAAATTTTTAAAAGGGAGACAATATTCCTCCATTCCCTCCCCATTTTAAGCTTCTCTCTATACAAGCATGGTTGGCCAAGGAAGGAGCTTGAAGTCAACCAAAAATCCCATGATCCTTGAAGACAAGATCCTTGCTTCATGCCCCCACATCAAGCCTTTCTCCATAAAAGCTTGGACGTTCAAAGAAAAAAGCAAAGATCAAGTGGACGCCCATGATTCTCAAAGACATGCTCCCCTCCTCACTCCCTCGAATCAAGCACTCCACCATTTCAAGGCTGGTCAAGGGAGATTTCCAAGGAGAAAATTCATAATTTTGGCACCCTATTAATGAAGACTTGTAAATTTTTCATTTGAATTTGAATGGGTCTTAAAATGCCAATATAAATGGCCCTACCCCTCCCTTGTACGAGCTAATGTTGATGAAATAAAAAAAAAGTTTGAGAAGTTATTCTTCTAGCCCTTGTCTTCTAGATAAGGAACTCTAGGAGGGAGCACCTTTGTCCTTCGGGACATCGAGGGGTGAGGGGCCCTGAGTTACTATCCTTCTACACAAGCCACCTTCCCACCTTCAAGTTTGGATGCCATCTGGATAATCCACCTGGGAGCCTAGCAAGAAGAACCTCATCCACCACCATTCTCAACTTTTGTTCCCTCATTTCTTACTTGTTTTATAAGATTTCTAACCCTTCACTTGGGTACTTGTATGGTGCGGGCACCAAACTCAGAAGAAGACTTCAGGGCTCCATCTGGATCTCTGATTGACCTTGCCCGAAGAATTAGGATTTTCTGGTTTTGTAATAAGGGTTGACTTGGTCAACTCAATTTTAGTCTTGAGTCTGTATTTTCCTGCAATTTAAATTTTGTTGAGTCATGTTGACACAGTACAAGTCCTAGTAGTGGTCTAGGTCTTCTCCAGGTTGGTGCCACTTTTTTTTTCAGTCAAGTCAAGGTCCAGGGTGCCACATTTTTTCTCCCAGGCCCAAGCAAGTGGGCGCCACACTCCCAGCCACACGCCAGAGTCCAGGGGGCGCCACATCTCCATCCAGTGTCTTTGGTCCCTACACCACAAGAAGGAGGTTCCTTTTTTTTTCTTGCACCACTTGGGAGAGAAATCCATCAAGATACCTCAATCCAAGGAGTAGCCAATTTCTTTCCAGATAAACCCAAGCCAGGATGGCAAGAATTTTTCTTGAAGAGAGGATCAAGGAGGTGCCCCACAATGTTCCATAAAAAATCCATGTTATAAAAGGGAAGAGAGCATGTCTTGAGGAGGAATTCAAGGAGGTTCCCAAAAGTTTTCAAAAGTGCCAAAGCCATGAAAGGAAGAAGCCTAAACTTGTGGAGCAAGACTAGGAGGTGTCCAAATGAGCCAAACCATGAAGGGAAAATCTTTGATTCATGGAGAGATACTAGGAGACACCCCCATAACCTACCATTTGGAGCTAATTTTCAAGTTTTCTTGGAGTTTTTGGGCTGCCCACTCATGGAAGGAGTCTTGGGAAGAGAATTTGATGCCTAAAGTGTGGGTTAGTCCTATTAGTTCCACATGGAAAATGTATAAAATTTTATTTCTTTGTTATGTCTATATATTCAACTTTATGTAACTCTTGAATATAATGATGAATGAAATCAATTTCTTTGAGAGAAACTTTGTGTTTCTCTCTTCCGCACTTGTATTCAAGTGTTGAGCTCCGTGAGGGAGTGATTTCGGGTTCCATAGGAACCTTGAGGAGGTGTGAGATCTCCAAACCCTCCCAAAATCCTAGGTTAGCTACTTCAATTCCAAACCCTAGCCGCCCATCATCTTCTTCATTCCACCAATCATCCAAACCCTAATCTACCTCATCATCTCACGGCCCCTCTCTTCCAAGTAGAGGCCGACCACCAGCATCCAGGTCCAGATCGACTACTTCGAATACAGAGCAAATCCCAGAGGAAGTCAGATCAGCATCCAGGAGAATCAGGATTTTAGCAACATTAATTTTTCAAGTTCTTCTTATCTGGTAAATCCTTTCTTTGAGTATTTGGTTCCTTAACTTGTTCTTCTTCTTTCCCAGATCCTGAGTTCAGGAGAAGCCAACTCTGCCAAAGGACCAGTATTGGAGGATCCATTGCGAAGATATCCGAATCCGAGGATCCAACAATCTGCTTGAGAGAGTCCTTCCACCAAACTCTGTGAAGATCACTGCCTGGTACATAACCCTTCCCTTCTCTTTATTTTTGTCCTGTTGAAAGTTTAGAGCGAAACCCTAGGTCTGGGAGTTTCTCAACCCCCAGCGATCCTTTACTTCTGAACTACTCTGATAATCTAGTTTCTTTGAATTATGCTTTCAATTATTATATAGTTTCTTTCAATTTAGTTTAACTTTCATTTGAGTCAAAGCCGACTTCCAAAAATATATAAAAATAAAAAATAAAAATAAAAATATACATTAATTTTAATTTTTTTTCGCATTCCACATATCCGTTCTGCATCAATTTTGGTATTAGAGCTTTCGTTCTACCACGGACAATGGAGTCGGTCTCCCTTGCCTTCGCAACCATTAAATTGAAAGCCGATGAATCCGTAGGGTTGAAGGCTTGATCCTCCAGGCCGTATTCCTGAGAGTGAGTGAACTCGGCATCGGGCACATTAGAGTTTTTCAAGGTTTGCATCCCTAAACTTCTAGGTAGATTTTAATCTAAGAGCTAAGTCCTACAAGATTTTTCAATCCCGGGGTCCTCTCATTATCCTTGTTTAGGGGCTATTTTGCTTGCTAAAAATTCTTATCATTATAAAATTTCTAGATCTGCTCTTTGCTTGTTTTCGGGAATCCTTAAATCCACCAAAACTTAAACAAAAATTAACAAGAGAAATCATTTGCATCAGCATGCATCTTAGCATCTCTTAGTCCCATATCAAGTCTAGTATTAGAGCAGGTTTGGACTTAGTTAGCTTTAAAGTACTTGGTTGGGTGCTTCACCATGGCTGTCCGATCATAGGAAAAAGTAGGGCTGTAAGACCCTCACATCCCATTCAAAGGAGATTTTTTATAGCATGTAGGGGTGCCGATGTGATTGACCCATGAAGGGGAACACAAGGAGATAGGTTTTAAACACTAAAGAAAAGTTTTGCATCACTAGAATTCAGCATCATTAAAATTTTGGCATTTTGTTTCAACTTAGTACATGGTCTGCTATTTCATTTGTTTTTGTCTGTAGGAACCTCTGATTTGGTCAATTTTATTTTGCTGGATTCCACATATTTTAAAGTAATTTTTAAATTTTTCTTAGATTTTATTACTATCTATAGAATTTCTACATACTGGAAAACTACCTGAGAATAAATATGTTCTAAAATTTTAGCAAGTGCATTTCTTCACACTTTGGTGCGGGCACCAGGCTCAGGAAGAGGCTTCAGCTAATGCCAAGTTCTTTATGGATAGAAGACTAGAAATTTAAGTCCTGTAATAAGTCTATGAGTCCTGTATTTATTTTATTTGAATAATTGAGTCCTGTTTTATTTTAATTTGGATCTAATTAGAGTTAAATTGGCTTTGTATTGAGTCGGGTTCAAGATCTACTTGCATTGGGCTTCAATTAAGCAAGAATGAGTGCAACCAACTTCACCAACTACTGGAGCACCACATCATCAAAGCACCATGCCACCTTGGAAGACAAGTCATGCCAACTTGGAGGATAAATCATGCCACATCACCAAGACACATCAACCATGAATTTTCAAATTTGAATGAAGCTCCACTCTTTATGGGTGCCCACCTTGTAATTAGGAGATTTAAATTTGAATGGGCCACTCCTATCTTCATGGGACACCCCTTGATTTTCTCCATGAAAAGTGTTGCATTTTGAATTTGAAAAGGAGCTTAAGGTTTATAAAAGCTCCTAGAATTCTCTTGTAATGAAGATGATGAATGAAATGAAATTTTTTTCTAAGAAAGCTTTCTTCCTTTGCTAGCCAAAGACCCTTGAGAGAAGGTAGGTGTGAGACCTAGGATACTTAACCAAACAAGCTACTAGTCCCTTTTCCAATCCCATTTGGCCACCCTTGAAGAATCCTCTTCAAGCCTCTCCAATTTCAACCTTCCCATCTTCCAAAAGAGATCATCTATAATGGAGTTCTCTACGCCAGCAATTGAAGATGATTCAAGCAAAGGACGCCAAAGGATATCTACTTAAAGCCAAATCTAAGCCATTTCTTCCATTCCTAATTTCCTCTTCCATTTCTCCATTCTTCCACCTAAATCTTTTAATTTTACTATGTATCTATGCAGGATCCCGAGGTCTCCTAGTTTTCATGGTGCGGGCACCAGACTCAGAAGAAGACTTCAGAGCTCCATCTGGATCTCTGATTAACCTTGCCCGAAGAATTAGGATTTTTGGTTTGTAATAAGAGTTGACTAGATCAACTCAATTTAGCTTGAGTCTACATCACCTGCATTTTATTTTGTTGAGTCATGTTGACTCAGTAGTGGTCTAGGGTTTCAAAATGGGATGTTACACTTTCTTCCAAGAGCAGGCAAGTGGACACCACACTCCCAGCCACACTCCCAGTCCAGGGGGCGCCATATCCACATCCAGCAGCTTTTGGTCCCCACTCCACAGATGGCAACCTCCTTCTCTCTTGCGCCAGATAAGGAGAAGTCCACCAAGAGACCACCAATCAAGTGGGCGGCCAAGACTTTCCCAAGAAAATCCAAGCAAAGAAGGGAAGAAATTTCTCTTGGAAGAGCATATCAAGGGGCGCCCATTACCTGCCAAAAAAACCTAAAACAAAGATGGGAAGAGCCTTGACTTAGGGAGGAAGAAAAGGAGGAGTCCAAAAGAGTTCATCCAGGGAAGGAAGAAAATTTTTCTTGAAAAATCCAAGCAAGATGGCGCCATCTACCTGCCATTTATAACCCAAATCCTAATTTTTGGTATTTTGGCCAACCATATGTAAGGGATTTGCCCTAATTTGGAGATCCCCTCCTTTAGTCCCACATGGGAAAATATGAAACCCTTCTCCCTTGTAAAGCATTATAAATTAAACCCTCTTGTAAGTTGAAAGGAATAATATGAATGAAAGAAATTTTTTTTATGAGCAAACTTATGTTTTCTCTTTTCCGCACTTGCTTCTAAGTGTTGAGCTCCGTGAGGGAGTAAATCCGGGTTCCCCTGGAACCTTGAGGAGCTGAGAGATCTCCAAAATCCCAAACCCTAGGTTAGCCACTCAATTCCCAAACCCTAGCCGCCATCACCCTTCTCTTTCCACCAAGCCCTAGTCTTTTCCTCTTCTCACGGCCACCATCTCCAAGCCCTGGCCGGCCACCAGCATCCAACTCCGGTCCAGATACTTCAGGTCTGCAGCAACTCTAAGAGGAAGTCAGATCGGCCTCCAGGAGAATCCTGATCTCAGCAGCCTCGGCTTTCAAGTTCTTCAGCCTGGTAAGATCTCTTCCTGAGTTTCTGAATTCCATCTTTTGTTCCTCTTCTCTCCCAGATTCTGAGTCCAGAAGAAGCCGACCAAACCACGAAACCAGTATTAGAGGATCCATTGCGAAGATAGCCGACTCCGAGGATCCCACAATCTGCTCGAGAGAGTTCTTCCACCAAACCCTGAGAAGATCACAAGTCTGGTTAGTAAACCATCTCTTCTCTCTATTTCTGTTCTGTTGAAAGTTCAGAGCGAAACCCTAGGTCTGGGAGTTTCTCAAACCTAAGCGATCCGTTACTTCTGAACCACTCTGATAAATTTAGTTTCTTCTAAACTGTGCTTTCAATCTTTACCTAGTTTCCTTCAACTTAGTTTAGCATTATTTTGAGTTAAAGCCAATTTCTGAAATATAAAAATATATATATATATATATAATAACAAAAGAAAATAAAAACAAAAAAAAAAGATTAATTTTAATTTTACTTCCGCATACGCTTCTTTGTTCTTTGTTCTACATCATTTTGGTATCAGAGCTTTCGTGCTGCATCAATTTTGGTATCAGAGCCCTGTCTAGGGTTTCTGTCTGATTGTTTGTTTGAGTCCCTCTCTTTTTACTTTGTCTGCTCGAAGTAGACTCCCGAGGATGTCCGGTCCTAGGAACGAAGTGGGGTGCAAACCTCCTCCTCCCATTCCACGGGGTGTTCCTAGGGCATGTAGGGGATCCGTTGGGTTATAACTTCGTAGCAGAAATTGTAAACGGGGAAGTGCTCTATTTTCAGTCCGTAATTTCCCTGTTGCAGGAATTATTTCTCACTACAGGTAACTCCAAATTCAGTGATTTTTATTTTGCAAAAACCAATATAATTGAATCTAATTTACATAATTTTCTCATGATTTATTGGTTTCCGTGCGATTTCTGAGAATTAAATTACTGCAACTCTATTTTTGTGTTCTGCAATCCTTTTATTTTTGAGTGTTCATCACTTAATTCAACTTAAGGGCATTTGAGCATCTAAGATAAGGGGAGGATTTGATAACCTCTCCTTAGCCCAAAACCACCACCCCTCATACGCACCTAAGCCTTTAATCTAAAATTGATTAGACCTAATTTGCCCTAGTGGGCTAGGGACATCAACAAGTCGGGTCAAGGCTAGTGTTGAGTCAGTTTGTCTAGTTACTCTGTGTGTGCTTTGTACTCAGTGTCTAGAATGGTGGTTCAGGGACTACATCCCGAAGGGCTTGTGTGCTGGTCCGCCTACCTGGCCAATCACTGATTGGTGTCTAGGATTGGCAATTAGGGACCTAACACTCCCCTTACACCTGCCTAGCTGAGTCCTGAGTTACTACAGGCTAGCTTGCCACTCTGATTGGGCATCTAGTTTGGGCTCTAGGTCTAGTTAACCCGTAGTCGTTCAGTTGAGTCGCATTGTGTGTGCCTGATTGCATCATGTCTACCCGGAATGGAGTACCCTACCAACCTGGTCAAGCCCAACCTGATTTAGAGGCCATGGTTAAAGCTCTTACTGAGAGTATGAACAAGTTAAGTCAGGATATGAATGAGAATTTTGCCCAGCTTAGGGATCGAGTCCAAGTACTTGAAGAACCTAGGCATCGAAATTGGACTCCTGACCCAGATTTTAATGTGCCTCAACCTCACCCACACCAAGAGCCTAGAAGACCTTTATACCGAGATCCTGAACCTAATCATAGGAGACCTGACCCAAAACCTGAGGATAGAGATGATAGGTTCATTCGGAACATCAAGTTAAATGCACCCACTTTTGATGGTAGCCTAAATCCTAAGGTGTATTCTGATTGGGAGGGTGAGATGGACCAGTACTTTGAGTGGTATGCCATGTCTGAGGAGAGGAAGTTCAAGTTTGCCAAGATGAAATTAATACGTCAAGCTAGGTTATACTGGGGGAACATTGAGCTGACCACTAGAAGACGAAATTTAGAGCCCATAACCACTTGGCAGGGTATGAAAGAGAAACTTAGAGACAAGTACCTACCCATTTCATACCAGCAAAATCTGTTAGACCAATGGCAGGCTTTGAAGCAAGGGAACCGATCTGTTTCAGACTACATAACCACCTTTGATGAATACCTGATGAGATGTGATGTGAGTGAAGCCCATGAAGTCACTTTGTCTAGATTTAGGGCTGGGCTTAGGGAAGATATTAAGAGAGAATTGTTTCTGAGAGAGGTTACTGACCTAGACCAAGCCTATCAAATTGCACTGAACACTGAGAAGTTTCAGAGAGGACCCATGCCATCTAGGGTTAGTGTCCCAATCCCAAGAAATGGACCTAGCCAGGTTACCCCTAGCAAGCCTAATCAGGGTATCCCCACCCCTAGACCCATGGACAAAGGTAAGGCACCTGACACCCAGAGAACCCCTAGTATCGTCTGTTTTAAGTGTCAGAAGCCCGGTCATATCTCCACTCAATGCACAGCCATAGCTTGTTTTAAGTGTCATAAGGTAGGTCATGTTTCTAGCCAGTGCCCTCGTAGATCTCTATATATAGAAGAGGGAGGAGAAGAGAATTCCGAGCCTAATGAGGAGTTTGAAGAAGAAGTTTATGAGGCCGGAATGAATTTAGTTGATGAGTATGAAGGAGAGGAAGAATCCACTGAATCTGACCACTTAGGGGTTTTAAGATGCATCCTGTCCCAGACTAAAGTTCAGGAAGATTGGCGTAGGACCAACATCCTACAGACTTTTCTTAAACTAGGGGATAAGGTTTGTAAAATCATCATAGATAGTGGGAGCTGTGTGAATGCCATTTCTACTAGCACTGTCAAAATGTTAGGCTTAACCCCAGTTCCCCACCCCAACCCCTATAAGGTTTCTTGGGTATACTCTACCTCTATACCCATCCAGTCTAGATGTCAAGTCCAAATCCAAATGCAATCCTATCAAGAAAAGATTTGGTGTGATGTCTTACCCATGGGGGTGAGCAGTATAATTCTTGGAAGACCCTGGTTGTATGATCATGATGCCACCCTCTTAGAAAAATCCAACACCTGTGTCTTTAGTTTCAATGGGAAGAAAATCACAATCCATTCAGTCCCTCCTAAGGACAGGGTAGCTAAAGGAACCAGTAAGGTTAGGGAAATGAAGACTGGAGTGAACCTAATTAGTGCCAAGGATCTAGAGCAAGAAATTCATAGTGGTTCACCCATTTGGATGTTGACTGCTAAGGAACTTAGGACTCCTACACCCTCAGAGCCTCCTCAGGAAGTCAAGCCTTTATTAGAAGAATTTGAGGATGTTTTTCCCGAGGATTTGCCAGACCACCTTCCACCTCTTAGGGATATTCAGCATTCCATAGATTTAGTCCCAGGAGCTACTTTACCCAACTTGCCCCATTATAGGATGAATCCATCGGAGCATAAAGAACTGCAAAAGCAGGTTGGCGAATTGTTGAGGAAGGGGTTCATTAGAGAGAGTCTTAGCCCTTGTGCAGTCCCTGCACTTCTAACCCCGAAGAAGGATGGCACGTGGAGGATGTGTGTTGACAGTCGTGCCATCAATAAGATCACAATCAAGTATAGGTTCCCCATCCCTAGACTAGATGACATGCTTGATATGATGGCCGGTGCCATGGTTTTTTCTAAAATTGATCTCAAGAGCGGCTATCATCAGGTTAGGATTAGACCAGGGGATGAGTGGAAAATCGCCTTCAAAACTAAGGATGGCCTCTTTGAATGGGTTGTTATGCCTTTTGGGTTGTCCAATGCCCCTAGTACTTTCATGAGGATTATGACCCAAGTACTTAGAGCTTTCATAGGGAAGTTTGTAGTGGTCTATTTTGATGATATCCTGATCTATAGTAAGACCCCTGTAGATCACCTAGGCCACCTTAGACAAGTCTGTCAAGTTTTGAGGAATGATAGTCTCTACGGTAATCTCAAAAAGTGTGAATTTATGACCAGTAGAATTATCTTCCTTGGATTTGTTGTAACCCCTGACGGCGTGGCTGCCGACCCTGAAAAGATTAGGTCCATAGTAGAATGGCCAGAGCCGACCAGTGTGCATGAAGTCAGAAGTTTCCATGGCTTGGCTACCTTCTATAGGCGATTCATCAAGGGGTTTAGTACCGTAGTTTCTCCTATCACAGACTGCATCAGGAAGGGAGAATTTCAGTGGACCAAAGCAGCCCATATAGCCTTCCTAGATCTTAAGGATAGGATGACCCAGGCACCCATTTTGAGACTACCAGACTTTTCAAAGGTATTTGAGGTTGCCTGTGATGCTTCAGGAGTAGGTATAGGTGGAGTCCTAAGCCAAGAGAACCATCCCGTAGCATTCTTTAGTGAAAAACTTAATGATGCTAAGCTTAGGTATTCTACCTATGATAAGGAATTTTACGCGGTAGTGCAAGCTTTGCGTTACTGGAGACATTATTTACTACCGCAAGAATTTGTGCTGTTTTCGGACCATGAGGCTCTTAGATTCTTGAATTCTCAGAAGAAGCTTAACCCTAGGCATGCTAAGTGGGTAGAGTATATCCAGTCCTATACTTTTGTTTTGAAGCATAAGGCTGGGTCTGAAAATAAGGTAGCTGATGCCCTTAGTCGTCGATCTTTGTTGTTGAATTTTGTTAGGGCTGAAGTCATAGGGTTTGAGCAAATCAAAGAAGAATATGAGTCGTGTCCGGATTTCAAGACTGTGTACCAGGATCTAACTCAAAGACCATCTAGTGAACATAAGGATTATTCCCTTTTAGATGGCTTTCTGTTCTTTAAGAATAGGCTTTGCATCCCTAGAACCTCTCTTAGGGAATTCTTGATTTGGGAAACTCATGCTGGAGGTTTAGCTGGCCATTTCAGAAAAGATAAGACCACCCTGGCTATTGAAGACCATTTTTTCTGGCCTAGCTTAAAAAGAGATGTAGCACACATTGTGGCTAGGTGTCGGACCTGCACTGTTGCCAAACAGCGAAAATAGAACACCGGCCTTTATACCCCACTCCCTGTCCCAGATCGTCCTTGGCAAGATGTGAGCATGGACTTTGTGTTAGGTTTGCCTAAGACCCAGAGGAGGCATGACTCTATCTGTGTTGTAGTGGACCGATTTTCCAAGATGGCCCATTTCTTGCCTTGTTCCCAAACTTTTGATGCGTCTAAGGTAGCCACCCTGTTCTTTAATGAGATAGTTCGACTCCATGGCCTACCCAAGACCATTGTTTCAGATAGGGATGTTCGGTTCACCATCTATTTCTGGAAAACCCTTTGGCATAAGTTAGGGACGAAACTTAAGTTTTCAACTGCCTATCATCCCCAGACTGACGGCCAAACCGAAGTAGTGAACCGTAGTTTAGGCAATCTGCTAAGGTGTCTTGTTGGTGAAAACATTAGGAACTGGGATTTGTACTTACCTAGAGCTGAATTTGCATATAATGACTCGGTCAATAGGTCTACGGGCTAGAGTCCATTTGAAATTGTGCATGGTTACAAACCCCACACACCTCTTGACCTAGCTCCTTTACCAGTCCACACACGGGTCTCCGAGTCTGTCAAAGTTTTTGCACAGCATATAAAAGACTTGCATAAAGAAATTCAAGCCAAAATAAATTTAAGTAACGAAACTTATAAGAAATTGGCTGATTCTCAAAGGCGAGTCAAAACTTTTGACGAAGGAGACTATGTAATGATTAGGTTAAGGCCTGAACGGTTTCCTCCTGGAACCGTTAGAAAGTTACATGCTAGGGGAGCTGGACCATTTAGAGTGGTAAAGAGAGTAGGATCCAATGCCTATGTGCTCGAGTTGCCTCCAGAACTAGGCATTAGCTCCACTTTCAATATTACAGACCTAGTAGAGTATAGGGAGCCAGCTGTGATTCCCAGTGAGGCTTTTGAACCTAATCCTGCTCTTGAGAGTGAACCTGACCCTGTGTGTCCACCAACAAATTGGCCTGTGAGGAAAGAGCAGATTGAAAAGATCCTGGATGATCAGGTTATCTCTACTCGTAATCGAGGATACCAAAGATACCTGGTCCGCTAGCTAGGAAGGCCAGATTCTGATGACTCTTGGATCTCTCGAGAAGAGTTACAAGAGCTGGACCCAGACCTCTTGGAGAGATACCAGAGCCAGCTTGATCCATACTCGACAGGGTCGAGTTCCTCCCACCCTGGGAGAATTGGTGCGGGCACCAGACTCAGAAGAAGACTTCAGAGCTCCATCTGGATCTCTGATTAACCTTGCCCGAAGAATTAGGGTTTTTGGTTTGTAATAAGAGTTGACTAGATCAACTCAATTTAGCTTGAGTCTACATCACCTGCATTTTATTTTGTTGAGTCATGTTGACTCAGTAGTGGACTAGGGTTTCAAAATGGGATGTTACACATTCTTCCAAGAGCAGGCAAGTGGACACCACACTCCCAGCCACACTCCCAGTCCAGGGGGTGCCATATCCACATCCAGCAGCTTTTGGTCCCCACTCCACAGATGGCAACCTCCTTCTCTCTTGCGCCAGATAAGGAGAAGTCCACCAAGAGACCACCAATCAAGGGGGCGGCCAAGACTTTCCCAAGAAAATCCAAGCAAAGAAGGGAAGAAATTTCTCTTGGAAGAGCATATCAAGGGGCGCCCATTACCTGCCAAAAAAACCTAAAACAAAGATGGGAAGAGCCTTGACTTAGGGAGGAAGAAAAGGAGGAGTCCAAAAGAGTTCATCCAGGGAAGGAAGAAAATTTTTCTTGAAAAATCCAAGCAAGATGGCGCCATCTACCTGCCATTTATAACCCAAATCCTAATTTTTGGTATTTTGGCCAACCATATGTAAGGGATTTGCCCTAATTTGGAGATCCCCTCCTTTAGTCCCACATGGGAAAATATGAAACCCTTCTCCCTTGTAAAGCATTATAAATTAAACCCTCTTGTAAGTTGAAAGGAATAATATGAATGAAAGAAATTTTTTTTATGAGCAAACTTATGTTTTCTCTTTTCCGCACTTGCTTCTAAGTGTTGAGCTCCGTGAGGGAGTAAATCCGGGTTCCCCTGAAACCTTGAGGAGGTGAGAGATCTCCAAAATCCATAACCCTAGGTTAGCCACTCAATTCCCAAACCCTAGCCACCATCACCCTTCTCTTTCCACCAAGCCCTAGTCTTTTCCTCTTCTCACGGCCACCATCTCCAAGCCCTGGCCGGCCACCAGCATCCAACTCCGGTCCAGATACTTCAAGTCTGCAGCAACTCTAAGAGGAAGTCAGATCGGCCTCCAGGAGAATCCTGATCTCAGCAGCCTCGGCTTTCAAGTTCTTCAGCCTGGTAAGATCTCTTCCTGAGTTTCTGAATTCTATCTTTTGTTCCTCTTCTCTCCCAGATTCTGAGTCCAGAAGAAGCCGACCAAACCACGAAACCAGTATTAGAGGATCCATTACGAAGATAGCCGACTCCGAGGATCCCACAATCTGTTCGAGAGAGTTCTTCCACCAAACCCTGAGAAGATCACATGTCTGGTTAGTAAACCATCTCTTCTCTCTATTTCTGTTCTGTTGAAAGTTCAGAGCGAAACCCTAGGTCTGGGAGTTTCTCAACCCCAGCGATCCGTTACTTCTAAACCACTCTGATAAATTTTGTTTCTTCTAAACTGTGCTTTCAATCTTTACCTAGTTTCCTTCAACTTAGTTTAGCTTTATTTTGAGTTAAAGCCAATTTTTGAAATATAAAAAATATATATATATATATAATAACAAAAGAAAATAAAAACAAAAAAAAAGATTAATTTTAATTTTACTTCCGCATACGCTTCATTGTTCTTTGTTCTGCATCATTTTTGATATCAGAGCTTTCATGCTGCATCATTTCAAGGTGAAGGTCTACTGTGCCAAGGAATCATAAACAAGGTTCCTTTAGATCTATAGTAACTCCTTGCTATTCTTAGTACTTCATCTTGAGTGTCCCTTTTCTGAATTTCAGATTATTAATAGTCGGATAGCCATCTTTATAATCTTCTTTCAGATCTGAAATAGAAAAGTAGGCTAGTCCTAACCTGTGTGGTTTCCTAACCACGAAGATCCCTTCTTAATTACCTTGAGAGATTCTTTTCTAGTCTAGTTCTTTTCCTTATGTTCCTTTCATATAATTCTATTTCTTTTACGTAGAATAGCTACATGTTTATCTATTTCATTTTCATTTAGTCCATCTAATTCTTCAAATGCATCATTCGATACATGTCCCCCATCATTTTGGTATCAGAGCATGGTAGGTTAGGGTTACTTTTGAATTTGTGCATTTAGGTAGGTTGCTGAAATTTTCTGCATGCATAGCATTCATACATGCTACTTAGTTATTATTTTTAAAATCCAATCTAGATCTAAAATTCATGCCTCCTGAGTGGGTGTATACCAGTACACTATCACGACCCATGGGAATAATGAGCCCCTGGCCGGACGTGAATTTTTAGGTTGAAGTTTGGTATGTAAATGCCTTTGTTTGTTTAAATTCTGCTTGCTATATTTCTGAATGAGCTGACTGAGATTTGCATAAAAGTCTGGATGAAAGTAGTTAAGTTTTTATTGAAATAATTTTTTTTCTACTCCACATTAAGTTAGTTATCATCACGTAAAATTTCATCTTCAGAAAAAAATTAAAAAAAAAATAAAAATTCTCGTATCCCATCACTATCACTGAAATTCCTTTATGTTCAGTCCTATTTTTTTATCTAGTTTTCAGTATCTGCTCAGCATAGTATAAAATTTATTTTTAAATTTCCTTTTGTATGGCATATCATCTAGAAGTTAGCAATCTTCTGTGAGTTTTTTAAATTTTTTTGAATCTGTTACATTGCACTTTTCCATCACTTGAGAACTGTAACACACTAATTCTGCACCTGAAATTTGGATCCATATGTTTGTTGCATTCATTTCATGGTAAACAAAATTAAGGGCATCAAATTGACATAGGGTCAGGATTTCATTACCTATCCCTAGCCCTAAAATCATCAACTTGCATAATGAGCCCAACCCTAATTAAAACGGATTAGACATTTAATTGCTCTAGCGAGCTAGGGACACCCACAAGGTCGGGTCGAGTCAAGTGTCAAGCCAACTTTGACACCCTGTTTGTGTGTGCTTGTTTCTGGTCTCTAGGCAAGTGGTTCAGGGACTAGAGCCCGAAGGAAAGTGGGTTGGTTTGCTTACCTGGCCAATTTCAAATTGGTGTCTAAGGCAAGCAAAGAGGAACCTCCACTAACCTTACACTTACATGGCCAGGTGCCAAGTTACTACAACCCGGATTGTCAATTTGACCTTATATTTGATTTGAACTCTAGGTCTAGCAAAACCCCTAGTCCGAGTTGAGTCTGTGTGCATGGCAACTAGATCAGGAGCACCTTATCAGCAAACCCAAGCCCAATCTTGTGTAACCATGGAACAAAACATTGAGAGTCTAATGAAATCCTTGAATGACCAAATGACCAGGCTGAACCAAAACTTAACTGATCAATTAGCCCAGACCAATCAAAACTTGACTGATCAGATAACCCACATCACTGCTAGACTTGATTGATTAGAAGCTCATACCCCTGGAGGAAATCATGAAGTCCAAAATGAGTTAGAGCCTGAATCCGAGATTGAGACACCCAACAACCCTAGAAGAACTCTTCATCATGACCATTTCTTCGAGCCAAATCCTAGGAGGCCCAATCCTGATCGAGTCCATGACCCAAATCCTAGGATAGCACACCATGATCCAGTCTATGAGCCAAACCCTAGGAGACACAATCAGGATCAGACAGACCGTGATGAGCGAACGCTTAGGAGTATTAGATTGGAAGCACCAACATTCGATGGAAATCTGGATCCTAAGGTTTACATAGATTGGGAGGGAGAGATGGATCAGTACTTTGATTGGTATGACATGACAGAGGAGAGAAAATGCAAGTTCGCGAAGCTTAGGTTAATTCATTAGGCTAGGCTGTACTGGGAAAATGTCGAGAGGTTCATTAGGCAAAGAGGTGATGTTCCCATAGTAACCTGGAGGGCAATGAAACTTAGGCTTAGAGAGAAGTACCTTCCTATGTCCTACCACCAGAGACTTCTAGACCAGTGGCAGAGATTGACCCAGGGAACCAAGAGTGTAGCCGAATACATTGCCAAATTTGATGAATTTGTAATGAGATGCAATGTAGATGAGTTTGAGTCAGTTACTTTGTCGAGATTTAGGGCATGATTGAGAGAAGAGATCCAGAAGGAGTTATTTCTGAGAGAAGTCCATGACTTAGAGCTAGCTTACCAGGTAGCACGAGATGCCGAGAGATTTCATAGGGGACCATTTTATCGCAAACCCAAACCCCCTAGAACAAGTGCACCTAGTCAGCAGCCAGGAACAAATCAGATGCGACCTAGTCGACCCAACCCTAGCACCCCTCTTACCCGTAGAGATGATAGGGGTAAAGCACCAGAAGTTCAGAGGACTCCAAATTCTAATGTGGCTTGCTATAGATGTCATAAGTTAGGCCATTACGCTAGCAATTGTCCAACTATGGCCTTACACATAGGATAATTAGAAGAAAGTGAGTCTGAACCCAAAGAACCCCTAGGTGATAATGTCGAGGAAGTATATCAGGCTGAGGACAATTTGGCTGAAGAGTATGAAGGAGACGAGGAACAAATAGAGCCTGATATGTTGGGAGTAGTTAGATGCATCCTTACCCAAAACGCGACACAGGAAGATTGGCGTAGGACTAACATCCTACAAACATTCATCAAGTTAGGGGATAAGGTATGTAAAATAATCATAGATAGTGGGAGTTGTGTAAATGCCATATCCACTAGTGCTGTCAAAACTTTAGGCTTGTCCACAGTTCCCCATCCGACTCCATATAAGGTTTCTTGGATAGACTCCACTTCGATTCCTATCAAACATAGGTGCCTAGTCCAAATCCAGTTACAGTCCTATCAGGAGAAAGTGTGGTGTGATGTCTTACCAATGGGAGTGAGCAGTATCATCCTAAGTCGACCCTGGTTTTTTGACCATGACGCGACCCTATACGGCCGATCAAATTCTTGCTCATTCATGCACCTAGGAAAGAAGTTTGTGATTAACCCAACACCACCTAAGGACACTGTTAAGAGAGGATCAAGCCACCTAAAGGAAAAGAAAACGGGAGTCAATTTGATCACTGAAAAAGAAAATTGAGAAAGAACTCACTGAGGGTACACATGTTTGGATTATAACCACTAAGGAAATTCAGGAGCCTTCCCAAAAAGAACGCCCTCAGGAAGTGGCTAAAGTGTTAGAAGACTTTAAGGATGTATTTCCAGATGACCTACCTGACCAGCTTCCACCACATAGGGACATCCAGCACGCCATTGACTTGGTCCCAGGAGCCACCCTACCCAACCTTCCACATTATAGGATGAACCCTACCAAACATTTAGAGTTACAAAGACAAGTAGTGGATCTCCTTAGGAAAGGATTTATTAGAAAGAGTTTGAGTCCCTGTGCAGTACCAGCATTACTGACCCCTAAGAAAGATGGCACTTGGAGGATGTGCATTGATAGTCGTGCCATTAATAAGATCACAATGAAATATAGGTTTCCCATACCCCGTTTGGATGACATGTTAGATATGATGGCCGGAGCAACAATATTTTCAAAGATTGACCTTAAGAGTGGCTATCATCAGGTTAGGATTAGACCAGGGGATGAGTGGAAGACTGCATTCAAGACCAAGGAGGGTCTTTTTGAGTGGGTAGTAATGCCTTACGGACTGTCCAATGCTCATAGTACCTTTATGCGGATTATGAATAAAGTCCTATGGTTATTTATAGGAAAGTTTGTCATAGTTTACTTCGACGACATTCTTATATATAACAGGACCCAGAAGGACCATTTGACCACTTGAATCAAGTCTGTTTAGCTCTTAAGGAAAATAGTCTCTTTGCAAACCTTAAGAAATGTGACTTTTTTACCCATAGAGTCATTTTCCTAGGTTTTGTTGTCACACCAGACAGAGTTTCTGCTGACCCTGAAAAGGTCAAATCAATTGTTGAGTGGCCAGTGCCAAAAAGTATTCATGAAGTACGAAGTTTTCATGGCCTAGCTACTTTTTATAGAAGATTCATTCGAGGGTTTAGTACCATAGTTGCGCGAATCACAGATTGCATTAGGAAAGGCCAATTTGAATGGACAAAAGCTGCTGATAGGGCCTTCCTAGATGTTAAGAAGAAAATGACACAAGCACCTATCTTAAGATTTCCTGATTTTTCCAAGGTTTTTGAGGTTGCTTGTGATGCATCTGGAGTTGGAATAGGTGGAGTTTTAAGCCAAGAGAGCCATCCCATAGCTTTCTTTAGTGAAAAATTAAATGAAGCCAAGCTTAAGTATTCCACCTATGATAAAGAGCTCTATGCGGTAGTGCAAGCTTTAAGGTATTGGAGGCACTATCTACTACCGCATGAATTTGTCCTGTTTTCTGATCACGAGGCCCTTAGATTCCTTAGTTCCCAGAAAAAGCTGAATCCTAGGCATGCCAAGTGGGTTGAATACATCCAGGCCTACACATTTGTCCTAAAACATCGTGCTGGAACTGAGAATAAGGTGGCCGATGCATTAAGTCGTAGAGCCCTGCTTCTGAACTCGATTAGCACTGAAGTCGTTGGATTTGAAAGACTTACGGATGAGTATGATAATTGTCCAGACTTTAGTGAAGTTTACCAAGCTCTGAAATTAGGACTATCTAGTGACCATAGTGAGTACAACCTTTTAGATGATTATCTATTTAAGGAAAACAAGCTTTGTGTTCCGAAGACTTCCTTGAGAGATTTTCTAATTTGGGAAACCCATGCTGGAGGTTTGGCTGGCCATTTTGGAAGAAACAAGACCATATTGATATTTAAGGAGAAATTTTACTGGCCAGGCCTTAAGAGACAAGTAGCCAATATTGTTGCCCAATGTAGGACATGTGCGGTTGCCAAACATCAGAGACAAAACACCGGGTTATACACTCCTTTACCTGTGCCGGATTGTCCATGGCAGGATCTTAGCATGGACTTCATTTTAGGACTGCCCAAGACCCTTAGAAAACACGATTCAATCTTTGTAGTGGTCGACAGATTTTCGAAAATGGCCCATTTTATACCCTGTTCACAAACTTTTGATGCCTCCATGGTAGCCAAGCTTTTTCTCGATCAAGTAGTCAAGTTACATGGGTTACCTAAAACCATTGTTTCAGATAGGGATGTCCGTTTCACAAGCTATTTTTGGAAAACTCTTTGGCACCTACTAGGAACAAAACTAAAATTCTCAACTTCTTACCACCCTCAGATGGATGGACAAACTGAATTTGTAAATAGAAGTCTAGGGAACTTATTAAGGTGCCTTGTTGGAGAGAATCTGGGAAATTGGGATTTACTTTTACCTCGTGTTGAGTTCGCATACAACAGCTCGGTCAATAGGTATACTGGTAAAAGTTCCTTTGAGATTGTCCATGGTTACAGACCTAGGAGACCTATCGACCTTATCCCATTACCTACACACGCACGTGTATCTGAGTCTGCCGAGTCATATGCACAGCATCTTAAAGAATTACATAAGGAAATTAGTAAGAAAATTCAAATGAGTAATGAAGTTTATAAGCATGTGGCTGATTCACATAAACGGATAAAGAAATTTAATGAAGGGGACTCTGTCATGATAAAACTTAGACCTGAAAGATTTCCAGCAGGAACTATGAAGAAATTGCATGCCCAGGGAGCTGGACCTTTCAAAATAATTAAGAAAATAGGATCTAATGCATATGTATTAGAGTTACCACCTGATTATGGCATTAGCTCCACTTTTAATGTTTCTGATCTGAAAGAATTTAAAGAATTGGCATTAATTCCGAGAGAGCCTTTTGAACTTTACCCTGCCTTTGAGAGTGAAACCCTACCTGAGTGTCCACCAGCAATTTCACTAGACCGGAGAGACAAGATTGAATGTATCTTAGATGACCAAGTGATTACTACTAGAAATAAGGGTTATCAGCATTATCTGGTTCGTTGGCATGGTCGACCGGAATATGAAGACTCCTGGATTACCCGAGAGGATCTACAACAAATTGACCCAGATATATTAGAAAAATACCACAGTCAAACCGATTCTTACTCGACAGGGTCGAGTTCCTCCCACCCGGGGAGAATTGGTGCGGGCACTAGGCTCAGGAAGAAGCTTCAGCTAATGCCAAGTTCTTTATGGATAGAAGACTAGAAATTTAAGTCCTGTAATAAGTCTATGAGTCCTGTATTTATTTTATTTGAATAATTGAATCCTGTTTTATTTTAATTTGGGTCCAATTAAAGTTAAATTGGCTTTGTATTGAGTCAGGTTCAAGATCTACTTGCATTGGGCTTCAATTAAGCAAGAATGAGTGCAACCAACTTCACCAACTACTTGGAGCACCACATCATCAAAGCACCATGCCATCTTGGAAGACAAGTCATGCCAACTTGGAGGATAAATCATGCCACATCACCAAGACACATCAACCATGAATTTTCAAATTTGAATGAAGCTCCACTCTTTATGGGTGCCCACCTTGTAATTAGGAGATTTAAATTTGAATGGGCCACTCCTATCTTCATGGGACACCCCTTGATTTTCTCCATGAAAAGTGTTGCATTTTGAATTTGAAAAGGAGCTTAAGGCTTATAAAAGCTCCTAGAATTCTCTTGTAATGAAGATGATGAATGAAATGAAATTTTTTCTAAGAAAGCTTTCTTCCTTTGCTAGCCAAAGACCCTTGAGAGAAGGTAGGTGTGAGACCTAGGATACTTAACCAAACAAGCTACTAGTCCCTTTTCCAATCCCATTCGGCCACCCTTGAAGAATCCTCTTCAAGCCTCTCCAATTTCAACCTTCCTATCTTCCAAAAGAGATCATCTATAATGGAGTTCTCCACGCCAACAATTGAAGATGATTCAAGCAAAGGACGCCAAAGGAGATCTACTTAAAGCCAAATCTAAGCCATTTCTTCCATTCCTAATTTTCTCTTCCATTTCTCCATTCTTCCACCTAAATCTTTTAATTTTACTATGTATCTATGCAGGATCCTGGGGTCTCTTAGTTTTCAAGGTGAAGGTCTACTGTGCCAAGGAATCATAAACAAGGTTTCTTTAGATCTATAGTAACTCCTTGCTATTCTAAGTACTTCATCTTGAGTGTCCCTTTTCTGAATTTCAGATTATTAATAGCTGGATAGCTATCTTTATAATCTTCTTTCAGATCTGAAATAGGAAAGTAGGCTAGTCCTAACCTGTGTGGTTTCCTAACCACGAAGATCCCTTCTTAATTACCTTGAGAGATTCTTTTCTAGTCTAGTTCTTTTCCTTATGTTCCTTTCATATAATTCTATTTCTTTTACGTAGAATAGCTACATGTTTATCTATTTCATTTTCATTTAGTCTATCTAATTCTTCAAATGCATCATTCGATACATGTCCCCCATCACACTTTCATTTCCCATATAGTTTAAGTTTCCATTTAGGATCATATATTTTTTTTTCCAGCATCTTATTTCTGCAACATATATCAAACTCCAAAAATAAAACTTAGATACATTTCAATAGGTCATGTGCATGCCATCATTTTCATAATTAACTTAATATCACAATATAAGAGAAGGAGGTCATTACCTTTCCTTAGCCCAAAATCTACTACCCTTGCATTACGAACCTAAGCCTAATCTAAAATTAAGTAGCAACCTACTAGCTTAGGGACACCCTTGAGTTGGGTTTAACCATTTTGGGGAAGTTAGTGCATGCAACCCTTCAATTAGTACCGGGAAGCTGGTGTCTAAGGCAAGAGATCTAGCATTAAACGACCTAAGAGGTGTTGTGGTTCTTTAATTAGATCCTTACAAAAGCAAAGGGGGCCTCCCACACTCCCACCTCTTACCTCGTCAGTGAAAGGGCTAGTTGTTGTGCTGTGTGTCAACTAAGTTAATCATTCTGTTTGAACTCCTAGTTCTACCAAAATCATAACACCGTTCTTTGTGTGTTGCATGTCGACTACGTCAGGAGTCCCGTATCACCCACATCACTCTCAGTCAAGTGAACCCATGAAGAATGACCACGAAGACCTACTAAGGGTCATCACTAAACATCTTGCCATGTTGACCAAAAGATTTGATGAGTTTGAAACCAGATTAAGAACCCTAGAAAAGGACAAGAGACCACCCACTAAACTTAAGTGTGAGTTACCTCCCAACCCTAGGGAACCCCCTCAATGTGATCCCTCCTTAGAGGCTGAACCCAGGAGGGTCCCTCATCCTAACCCAGCCTAAGAGATTCACCCTAGGAGACCCAATCAAGAGATCATAAACCATGAAGAGAGGGCCATCATAAGCATTAAGCTAGAAGCTCCTACCTTCGATGGCAGTCTAGATCCCAAAGTATACATAGATTGGGAGGAGGACATGGAACAGTACTTCGACTGGTACACTATGCCAGAAAGGATGAAGTTTAAATTTGCCAAACTTAGGTTGGTTTGTTAGGCTAGGTTATATTGGAATAGTGTTGAGAGGCGGGTAGGGCGAAGAGAATAAGAACCCATAGCAACCTGGAGGGACATGAAAGCTAGGCTTAGAGAGAAGTACCTACCACTATCTTACACCTAGAAATTATTGGACCAATGGAAAAATTTGAGTCAAGGGAGCAAGAGTGTGGTCGAATACATCACAAATTTTGATGAGTATGTCATGCGATGTAATGTCAATGAATCAGAATCTGTGACTCTATCTAGGTTTATGGCTGGCCTACATCCTGATATTCGAGGGAGCTTTATTTTAGAGAGATCAATGATTTGGATCATGCTTACCAAATTGGGAGGAATTGTGGGCATTTCCAAAGGATGCCTACCTATCGTAGACCTGAACCCTTTAAGAACCCTAGCTAAACCCCAAGATCTAACCAAGGGTATAGTCAAGTCTACCCGAGTTGATCCAGTCCGAGCTGACTCGACCCAAGTCAACCCAACCTGAGTCAACCCAGTCTGAGCTGACCCGACCAGAGCCGATCCCATTTTAGTAGAGAGGATAAAGGTAAATCGATTAAAGTCTAGAGGAACCCCAATCCCTAAAACACATGCTTTAGATGTCATAAACCAGGGCATTATGCTAGCCAGTGCACCACCAAAGCCCTACTTATAGAAGAGCCAGCTGAAAATGAGCTAGAACTCATTGCTGAACCAGAAGGAGATGTCTATGAGGTAGAAGATCAATTATTAGAAGAATATAAGGGAGAGGAAGAACTGCTTAAGTCTGAAGACCTTTTTGGAGTAGTTAGGTGCATCCTTACCTAGAACATAGTGCAGGAAGATTGGTGTAGGACTAACATCCTACAAACCTTTGTCAAACTAGGGGATAAGGTGTGTAAGATCATCGTGGATAGTGGGAGCTGTGTCAACGCCATCTCTTTAAGTAGTGTCAAATCCCTAGGATTGACCCTAGTTCATCACCCCAACCCTTATAAGGTCCTATGTATAGATTCAACTTCCATACCCATCAAGTCTAGATGCCAAGTCATGATCAAATTACAGTCATATGAGGAGAAGATTTGGTGTGATGTCCTTTCCATGGGTGTCAGTAGCATTATTCAAGGTTGACCCTGGCTTTACGATCATGATGCCACCTTTTATGGTTGGACGAATACCTGTGCCTTTAGTCACCATGGAAAGAAATTTGTGATTAGTCCAACTCAGCCTAAGGACCAGGTTAAAAGAGGATCGAGTAGCCTTAAGGAAAAGAAACCTGGAGTTAACCTGATCAATGCTAATGAGTTAAAGAAAGAGATTGCTGAGGGAGCTCCTATTTGGATTCTTGCCACCAAAGAGAATCATGAGCCGACCCAAAGAGAGAATCCTCAAGAAGTAGTTGAGGCTTTGAAAGAGTTTGAGGATGTTTTTCCTGAGGAATTACCTAATCAACTACCACCCCTTAGGGACATCCAGCATGCTATAGACTTGGTCCTAGGAGCCACATTACCAAACCTTCCTTACTATAGGATGAACCGCATCGAACACCAAGAACATCAAAAATATGTGGGAGAGTTGCTTAGGAAAGTTTTCCTTTAGGAGAGTTTAAGTCCCTGTACAGTCCCTACATTGCTAACCCCTAAGAAAGATGGAACCTGGAGAATGTGTGTCGATAGTAGAGTCATCAATAAAATCACAATGAAATATAGGTTTCCCATCCCCTATTTGGATGACATGCTTGACATGATGGTTGGTGCCACAATCTTTTCCAAGATAGATCTTAAGAGTGTTTATCATTAGATCAGGATTAGGCCCGGGGATGAGTGGAAGACCGTGTTTAAAACTAAGGATAGCCTTTTCTAATGGGTAGTGATGCCTTTTGGACTATCAAATGCACATAGCACCTTTATGAGGGTCATGACCCAAGTCCTGAAAGAGTTCACTAGAAAATTCTTGGTGGTATACTTCGATGACATTTTGATATACAGTAGAACTAAGGAGGACCACCTTAATCACCTTAAGTTAGTCTGTTAGACCCTTATGGAGAATATCCTTTATGCCAATCCTAAGAAGTGCGAGTTCATGACAAATAGGGTTAACTTCCTAGGTTTTGTAGTCACCCTTGAAGGAGTCTCAGCTAACCCTGAGAAGGTTAAAGCCATAGTTGAGTGGCCATTCCCTACTAGTATCCATGATGTGCGCAATTTCCATGGCTTAGCCATCTTTTATAGGAGATTTATTCAGGGATTCAGTTCTATAGTAGCACTCATCACCGATTGCATTAGGAAGGGAAACCATCAATGGACCCAAGCTACAGACAAAGCCTTCTTGGAGATCAAGGATAAAATGATACAAGCACCTATCTTGAGATTGACTGAATTTTCTAAGATTTTTGAGGTTGCTTGTGATGCTTTGGATGTTGGCATTGGAGAAGTACTTAGTCAGGAAAATCACCCAATGGCCTTCTTTAGCGAGAAACTTAATGAGGCCAAAGTTAAGAACTCGACTTATGATAAAGAGTTTTATGCAGTCGTTTAAGCCCTCAGGTACTGGAGACATTACCTGCTACCCCAAGAATTCATCCTTTTTTTTGACCATGAAGTACTCCGGTACCTAAACTCCCAGAAAAGATTGAATCCTAGGCAAGCTAAGTGGGTAGAATACATCCAAGCCTATACCTTTATGCTTAAACATCATGCTGGTACTAAGAATAAGGTAGCTGGTTGATGCGAGATGATATGAAATGATGCAATCTAAGAGGAGACAATAATAATTAAATGAGAAATGGAGTAAAGCAATGCTACATTCCATATAAAAGAAATGAAACTATCATGAAGGAATTCTGCATATAAAATAAACCTGAATGAAAACATTCATAATATTAAAGAGGAATGGATCTTCATGGTTAGGAATCCACACAGGATAGGGCTTAATTAAGTTAACATTTTAGATCTGGAAAAATATTATAAGAGGGGTAACCAAGCATTAATATCTCAAGGGTTTGAAAAGATACACTCAAGGACGAAGTCTTTGAATGACAGGATGATTCCTTCGAATATCGGGACTTCTAGTCTCTGTTTCTTGCCTTGGAAGACCCTCTTCTTTGGAACCTGGATATCCCGGGGATCCTACACAAAACATAGTAGAGTTAAGAGAAACTTGAAAGGTAGGAAACAATGGACTTCATGGTTGAAGTTGAGAAGAAGCTGGTGGATTTGAAGAAGCTTGGCCAGCCCTCTTGGAATGCATCTTCTTGCAACATGGACATTGGGGATGGAGAGCTTGGATGGATTAGAAGACTTGCTAATGGCTAATGGCGTGGAAGAAGAACTCTCTTGAAGTAAGTAAGGGTCTCTCACCCACTCCCTCTCGTAGGACATTGGATAACACCAAATGGAAGAAGAAACACTCTGGTGTTCATTCAAATTCATCATCCTTTACAAGAGAGCTAGGAGTTGATTTTATAAGCCTCCAAGGACTTTTGAAATTTCGAATTACAAGGAGCTTTTCAAGGGAGGTTCCTAGCTATAAGGGTGGAATTCAAATTACATGGAGATTTTCATGGAATGTTCCTAGCTATAAGACTGGAATTCGAATTACATGGAGATTTTCATGGATGCTAGCTATAATGGTGGAAGCTCCTTTTAATTTGAATTCCCTTTGGTGATGTGGCATGTGGTGATGTGGCTTGATGAGGTATACACCAAGTGGTTGGGACGTTGACATGGCATCCAACAATGCTTGCTGATGTGGCATCCTCCTTGGATTGAATTATCGGAGTGGTTGAATGCATCCAATCTTCAAATGAGCTTGCTTACATTGAACCAATTCCAAACCTCTCTTGGACCCATCTACTAAACTCACTAAATACAAGACCAATTCAAACTTAATTGGACTCAAAAACCCAAATAGACTTAAAAGAAACCAAATTGGAATAAACCCAAGCTAATTACATGACTCAAATTCAATTAAAGAAGTAAAATTACTCTATTTATAAGATATAAGTTTAATGAAAGAATTAAAGCCATATTGAATTAGACTGAAGCCTCTTTCGAACCTTGGTGCCCGCACCAGTTCTCTCGAGGTGGGAGGAACTCGACCCTGTCGAGTAAAGACTTATCTGACTTTGGTATCTTTCTAGCAGGTCTGGATCGATTTGTTGCAGATTCTCTCGGGTGATCCAGGAATCCTCATATTCGGGTCTTCCTCGCCATCGAACCAGATAACATTGATAGCTCTTATTTCTGGTGGTAATTACCTTGTCATCCAAGATACTTTCAATCCTATCTCTCCATTATGGCTGAAGTGCTGGTGGACACTCAGGTAGGGTTTCACTCTCAAAGGTTGGGTAAGGTATAAAAGGCTCGCTAGGAATTAATGCTGGCTCTTTGTATTCTTTCAAATCAGAAATGTTAAACATGGAACTAATGCCATAATCCCATGGTAACTCTAACATGCATGCATTAGGTCTGACTCTCTTTAATATTTTGAAAGGTCAAGCTCCCCGGGCATGCGGTTTCTTTATAGTTCCTGGCGGAAACCTTTCAGGTCTAAGTTTAATCATTACAGAGTCCCCTACATTGAATTCTTTCACTCGTTTACGTGAATTGGCCATATGCTTATAGACTTCATTACTCATTTGAATTTTTTTACTAATCTCCTTATGCAATTCTTTAATATGCTATGCACATGGCTTTGCAAACTCTGAGACTCATACTGACACTTGTCAAAAAGAAAATACAGACTCAACTATGTATTCCTATTGAGAGGAATTTTATTGGACTCTCTAGGGCCTAAACCTAACAGAATATTGACTCTTTAGGTTTGACCCTGGTCTGGTATGCACATGAGAATTTACCATGGGTTCCTAGCAAATGTCATAAGGTCTTCCAAAAGTAGGTCACAAATAGGATGGCCTCTAAGGATTCATGCAACCTAGTGATCTCAATAAAATGTAACCTATTGGCGTGGAGTCCTTGAATTGGCCGGTCGGAGCCACTGCGCTACAGGACCGCTCCCTGGTTCACCTACAAAATAGGTCCCTTGCCGGAGTTGTTCCGGCGGGGGACACTCTGATGCCTAAGTCAGTAGCGGATCCCAGCCACAGAATGGGAATGGGTGTCGAGAGTATGAGAGAAAGAGCTCTTAGAATATGTGTGAGCATATGTGTGCGTACCTCTCCCTCCATCCTTCTTACCATTATTTAAAAGAAGACCTCTGGCCTGTGGCCTACTCTTTTTTCGATGATAATGGGAGTTAATTTCTCCCATGATTGGTAATCGTGGGTTGTCACTGAGTGGTTCCAGCCAGATCGGAGGTGTGGCAGCTGGAGTTGCATGCCATGATCGTGGCATGGAGAATACTGATTGTAACCGTTGATTACAGTTGCCTATTTGGACCAGATTGTGGTCCAATCTTCGAATTTTCCCTCATATGGGCCGAAGACTTGGTATTTCCCCCAGGGTTGGAGATCATGTCTACGGTAAGGACCAAAGAGCGTGTCTTCGGAAATCGATAAGAAATCTAGTCATCGATCAAAGTCGAAGACATTATCCATAGGACTGGCCTTTAGATGTTGTAGTCCGGTGAGAAGCATTGAGCTATATGCAGTTGGCTTGGCCTCTTTCCTGGTCCGAAGTCCGTAGTTCGGGGAGAAGGGCTTCGTCCAGTTGAGCCAGATTTTGGTTGGTAGCTAAACCGGGATATCCCAACAGTTGCCCCCCTACTCTCAGTTTTCGAAACGGAGATTTGCCTCGAGAAGTGAGAGTATTTGTGCTTTGTCGTTTTCCTCCCAGGAGACAGTGTGGTGGATGATTACGGAATCTCTGATTGGACTGTCCATCATGATCTGGGAATTAGATGGTGGACAGCTTTCACTCCTAGGTCGGGGAAGAGGGAAAAAGTGGGCAGCCCTGGGACCGTCTTTCCTTTTCCCGTTGCATGATAGTTAAGCCAATCTGTTGGTTGAGAAGTTGCTTCAGTCCTGTGGTGTAGAGTCTCCTCCTATCGATGTTGAATGACTTAAGTCGCATTGAATGTATTTTCTTTCTTTCTCCTTTGTATCATCAATGAATTTTGTATGATAACTTCTTTAGATTTTGAAATGAATTCTCCTTTCTTTGCATATGCAATGTTATGCTTCATATGTAGCTTGAACTGGTTTTACTGTTCTTTCTTCTAATTAGTCGAACAGTCATGGCCGAAGGCCATTTAGTTGATAGTTGACAAAGACGAACTCTGGAACGGATCAGAACTCCATTGCCGATGACCGTCTATGACTGGTTAGGTTGTTGTCTCCTTTCTTTTGATATTAAATTTGTCCGTTGGGGTGGACAAGCATTAACTCCCCATCAGCCAGCGATTAAGGAAGTTGATTATAATCTTTATTGTCCACGTAGCAGGTCGATATTTTTACAGTCGCGATTTCTTGTGCCCGATGTGCCACCAGGTCTCCTTTTTCCAAAAAGGAGCCATTAATGTTGCCATCGCATGATGAGGATTTCTCTGGATTCGAAGTGATGGCAGTTGTTGTCATGGGGATGGTTTCTGAGTGACTTTCTGGTTCTCGAACCATCACCCAGACACATGGTGCCTTCTGGCACGACCGGGAAAGGATGTGGAGCACGCCTCCCCGTTGTTGGTCATGGGTGCAGGGTTTCTATAAATAGGACACTGCCTTCTGCTATCAAGGGCCATCATTTTCGCAGGCCCCTTCCTTCCATTAGAAATGAGATTCAGCACTTCTGAACTTCGCCGAGCCACAAAAAGAAGGGCTATTGATCCAAAAAAAAGAGAAGTATGGAGTCCTTTGGACTGGGTGATGATGATGAGGAGCCTCTCGTGGACCGTCTTGAAAAGAGGGTTCGCCTATTGGAGGCCTAACTGAGGGAGGCCCGGGCCCAGATCACGGTGGCAACCATGGAGGCGGAGGAAGCAAGGAGGGAGGCGGCGAACGCCATCTCAGATTTCAGGGCTTCTACTGCCTTCGTGGAGGAAGTCATCGAGGCGGCTCTGGACTCCTTCCATCAGTGGTTCCAGGAATGCAGGAGGAAGGCCTTCAGGTTTTATAACTTGAAGGGCCTAGACCACATCAAGCCCTCCGTTCCTTTTTTGGACATTAATTTGATTCCGACTTCGATGAGGGGTCAGATTCTGGTTCGGACGGGAACCCCAGGGGCCCTTCATCGTCCCTCCAGATCTCTCCCCGCCGATACGGAAAAAACCTGATGGGGGGTTATTGAAAATTTCCCACATCTTTTCGATGCTACTATCTTTTTTTTTTTAATATCTCTCTTTATGAGAGCTTTTCCTTTCTTTTTTATTTCTTTTATTTTTTGTAAAAAATTAAAAAAAAAAAAATGAAGTATCCTTCTGTTACCTCTTCCCATGCATTTTTTGTGATATGTTGTGTCGTTGCTTTGTCTGAAATGTGGACTCCGCGGACCATTTTTAGTCTACAGGGAAGAGATGTGGTCGGTTGGACCATTCTTGGAATGTCCGTTGTCGACAGAAAGGATGACAGTGGTCCTTTTATGCACATTTTTGGATTTAACATAGGGTAGGGTGTTTACACCATCCCTTTGCACTTCTGTCGTGATTAAGGTAGGCTGTTCAGGCCCGCCTCGGTGCATCTTCAGATTCACCGTAGTGTAGGTTACGAAAACCATCCTTGCGTGACGCAGGACACAAACCCGAATCAATTTTATTCCAAGGAGATTGGGCCGTTGGTCGCTAGGAAACGACCCTAGGCTAGGCAAAACCCAATTTATTATTTTTTCTTTCCAAATTATTTTATTCAAATAAAAAAAAAAATTTTCATATTTTTTTTCCTCTTTTCTTTTATATTTTTTGTCTCCTTTTTTTTCTTTTATTCACTCCCTTTTTCTTTTCACGGTTTTCTTCTTCTTCTTCTTTTCTTTTTTTTCTTTTTTTTTTTTTTTACCCTTCACGTGAAGTTGGCATTATACTGTCGGCTAGGCATTCACGATCGTGTGAATGCTATCCTCCCTGGACCGAAACAGGGAGCGACTTTGAGGGAGCATGGGACGGGAAACCAGAGGGATGTCCGGCGGGCTTTCCACCAGCAACGGCGGCGGGGGCGGCGACGGCGTCTCGGGATGGTAGTGGCGGCGCGACTCTGCTCCAGCAAATGGCAGCATCATGGCAACAGGAAGCCGACGGTGGGCATTGCGGCAGGGAGCAGCTTCGGGATGATTTTGCCAGAGTCGGCGCTGGCGGAGGCAGCGACGGCCATGGCGGAGTTGACGGCGGGGCGGAGATGGTAGCAGGGCGGCAAGGAGCTGTGCTGCCGAAATCCATCAGGGCAGGTGGTCTCAATTTGGCCGTGGGCTGGGAGCGGAGGAGATCTGCTGGAGGGAGGAAGATGCTCGGCGCGCTCGGTCTGGGGCGGTGCAACGTCGTTCGGATCGGGTGGAGATGAGTCCGATGGACGGCGACTTCAGGGAGCAGGGAGGAGGTCCCGTTGAAGGCATCGCGTGTCGCCTCGCCTTGAGACGTGGATCTTCGGCTCGGTGACGTGGAGGGTGGGGAGGCGGGATCCGGTCGGTGATCCTGCTCACAGGCGGAAAAGGATCGTCGGCTGCTGGGATGGAGCAAGGAGGAGATTCGGTGGCGTCAAGTTGATCTGGGCAGGGTTCTTTTTGATCCTGCGGAGGAAGAAGACGGTGCAGGCTTGGTGGTTCCGACTTGAAGAAAGGCGGTTGACCAAAGAGGCTTGCTGGAAATAATAAGTTCTCCGGATGTTTTAAGTGGTAGGGGTCGGAGAATAGGAGAAAGAAGAATCCAAGAGGAAGAACGGGAAGAGAAGGGGAAAGTCAGTCGAGACACATAAAAAATCTCATTTCTCAAATAATCTTCATCCTCCTAATTTCTTCTTCGCTACTCTTTTTATTTCAGTAAGAAACATCTTAAATAAACTATCGGAACCTGAAAGAGATCCGAATAAATCCTAAACTAATCGGAACTTCTCAACAGACTGAGAAATCCGAACGATAAATTCTAAAACAAATATTTAAATTAGATAATCAAATTCTAAAAACTGATAAGATAAGATAATATCTTGAATTTAAATTCAAGAGTGCTACATCAGGATTAGTGCTCAACATGATCAGGATCTGTGCTCATCAGGATCTGTGCTCATCAGGATCTATGCCGGGCTTCTAGGTTGGGCTGGCTTCAGGTTTGGATCGATGTCCCCATCATTTTCCCTGAGGTGGGGAGAACTCGACTCCATCGAGTCAAGCTTCAGCAATCTTCAAATTGATACACTTTTGACTCCAATGCACCACGTAATTTGTAGACTAAAATTTTATAGAAATTATGCAATTAAAATGAGTAACCTAACCTAAACTGGCTTTGATACCAAGTTGACGCGCGGGACACAAACCCGAATCAATTTTATTCCAAGGAGATTGGGCCGTTGGTCGCTAGGAAACGACCCTAGGCTAGGCTAAACCCAGTTTATTATTTTTTTTTCAAAATTTTTTATTCAAACAAAAAACTTTTTTTTTCATATTTTTTTCCTCTTTTCTTTTATATTTTTTGTCTCCTTTTTTTTTTCTTTTATTCACTCCCTTTTTCTTTTCACGGTTTTCTTCTTCTTCTTTTTTTTTTTTTTTAACCTTCAAGTGAAGTCGGCATTATACTGCCGGCTAGGCATTAACGATCGTGTGAATGCTATCCTCCCTAGACCGAAACACGGAGGGACTTCGAGGGAGCAGGGGACGGGAAACCAGAGGGAAGTCCGACAGGCTTTCCACCGGCAACGGCGGCAGGGGCGGCGATGGCGGCTCGGGATGGTAGTGGCGGCGCGACTCTGCTCTGGCGAATGGTAGCATTATGGCAACAGGGAGCCGTCGGCGGGCGTTGCGGCAGGAAGCAGCTTCGGGAGGATTTCGTCGGAGTCGGTGCTGGCGGAGCCGGTGACAGCCATGGCAGAGTTGACACCGGGCCGAAGATGTTAGCAGGGCGGCAAGGAGCTGTGCGACCGGAATCCATCAGGGCAGGTGGTCTCAATTTGGCCGTGGGCTGGGAGCGGAGGAGATCTGCTGTAGGGAGGAAGATGCTCGGCGCGCTCGGTCTGGGGCGGTGCAACGTCGTGCGGATCGGGCGGAGATGAGTCTGATGGACAGTGACTTCAGGGAGCAGGGAGGAGGTCCCGTTGAAGGCATCGCGGGTCGCCTCGAGTCATGGATCTTCGGCTCGGCGATGTGGAGGGTGGGGAGGCAGGATCCGATCGGTGATCCTGCTCATAGGTGGAAAAGGATCGTCGGTTGCTGGGATGGAGCCAGGAGAAGATTTGGTGGCATCAAGTGGATCTGGGTAGGGTTCTTCTCGATCCTGCGGAGGAAGAAGACGGTGCAGGCTTGGTGGTTCCGGTTGGAAGAAAGGAGGTTGACCGAAGAGGCTTGCTGGAAATAATAAGTTTTCTGGATGTTTTAAGTGGTAGGGGTCAGAGAATAGGAGAAAGAAGAATCTGAGAGGAAGAACGGGAAGAGAAGGGGAAAGTCAGTCGGGACACATCAAAAATCTCATTTCTCAAATAATCTTCATCCTCTTAATTTCATCTTCGCTACTCTTCTTATTTCAGCAAGAAACATCTTAAATAAACTATCGGAACCTGAAAGAGATCCGAATAAATCCTAAAATAATCGGAACTTCTCAACAGACTGAGAAATCCGAACGATAAATCCTAAAACAAATATTTAAACTAGATAATCAAATCCTAAAAACTGATAAGATAAGATAATATCTTGAATTTAAATTCAAGAATGCTGCATCAGGATTAGTGCTCAAAATGATCAGGATCTGTGCTCATCAGGATCTGTGCTGGGCTTCTAGGTTGGGCTGGCTTCAGGTTTGGATCGATGTCCCCATCATTGCGCCTTTGATCTTTTTGGTGACCTGGTTAGGCCATCCGTTGTGCTCGTTGAGCCGATAAGGTGAGTGGATCAGACTCTCCTTTGCGCAGTTGATTGACTTTTCAGATCGGGTCACTCAGGCTGTTGTCGTTCAATCGATGCAACTAGCCATTCTGAGTTGAGTAGGGTTGAGTAACTTTGCACCAAAATTTTAGGAACTCATTTATTGATAGAATTTGTGAAGGTTTTGTACATTCCATGGCTGGGATAGGGTCTTCCCTCTAGGGTCTTAAGTCGATATATTCCTAGTCGAATCACTTCTTTGACTTGATATGGGCCTTCCAAGTTGGGGGAGAGTTTACCCTCTTCCGTTGGCCTGGATACCTTTGTCCTTTGAAATACCATGTCCCCCGTGTGGAATGTTTGCTCTTTTACCCTGGAGTTATAGTATTTGGCAACCTTTTGCTGGTATACTGCCATCCTTATCTGGGCCTGGAGCCTGGTGCTTGATAACAAGTCCAGATAAATCTTTCTTCGATCGGAGTTCTCAGGCTCTTCATAGTTGTCAATTCTCAGAGACTGTAGGGAGACTTCAATAGGTAGCACGGCTTCGGTACCATATACCAGGTTGAACGGAGACTCGCCGGTGGCCGTTCTCGGGATAGTTCGGTATGCCTAGAGAATGGAGGTCAGTTTTTCAGCTCAAAGCCCTTTGGCGACGTTCAACCTTGTCTTTAGACCATGGAGAATGGTCTGGTTAGTGACTTTGGCTTCTCGGTTGGACTGTGGATGAGAAACGGATGTCAGCCGATGCTGGAAAAGATATCGAGCGCAGAAGTCCTTAAACTTTGGATTGTCAAACTATCTCCCATTGTCCGTGTTGATGACGTGTGGGATGCCGAACCTGAATATGATAGAATTTTTTACAAAATTTTTCACCTTGCCTTCTGTAATCTGGGCTAGTGGTTCGGCTTCTACCCACTTTATGAAGTAGTCGATGGCCACTAAGAGGAACTTCCTTTACCCTAATGCTAGTGGGAATGGGGCAAGAATGTCCATTCCCCACTGGGCAAAAGGCCACGGGGCTGCTAGTTGAGTCAGGTGACTCACAGGCTATCTTTGCACATTAGCGTACCTCGGTACTGGTTGCACTTTTGCACGAAATCAGTCGAGTCCTTCTGGATGGTGGGCTAGTAATACCCCTGTCGAATGATTTTGGATGCCAGAGATCTGCCTCCCAGGTGATCACCGCATATGCCCTCATGGACCTCTCTCAGAGCATAATCTGCATCTGTGGGTCCTAAGCATTTTAGTAGTGGCTGAGAGAATGATCTTTTATAGGTGGTTCCGTCTAAGATGACGTACTGAGATGCCATCCAGAGGATCTTCTTGGCCTATGCCTTATCTCCTGGCAGCTCTCCCTCATACAGGAACTTGATGATGGGATCCATCGAGCTTGGCTCAGCGTCGATCTAGTGCACCTCCGCAACCTCTTCAACTATGCTTGGAGTTTTAAGATGTTCAACAAAGGTGCGCCCGAGAGATTACGGTGCCGTAGTTGCCAGTCGAGACAGTGCATCCGCCCGGGAGTTCTCTGATCATGGAACATGGATGATCTCAAAATGTTCCAGTTGGGAGGATAAAGCCCGTACTTTCTCCAGGTACCGCACCATGGTTGGATCCTTTGCTGCACATTCTCCATTAACTTGATTCACAACCAACTAAGAGTCTAAGAAGGCTCGAAATTGCTGGACTCCCAGATCGTTGGTGATCCAAAGTATAGCAAGCAAAGCCTTGTATTCGGCCTGGTTATTAAAGGCATAGAAGGAGAACCAGAGTGCGTACTCTATGGTGTGGCCATCAGGTTCAGCCAACATGAGTCCAGCCCCGCATCCAGTAGTATTGGAAGCTCCATCCACATAAAGTACCCAGACGGACTTCGTCTCCTTCGGAACTTCGTCTTCTACTGGAGATGCTTCGTCTTCGGATTTCCAGGTACACTCAGCTAAAAAATTTGAGAGCACTTGGGCCTTCATAGCCGTTCGGGGCTGGAAGCTGACGTCAAATTCACTTAGCTTCTAGCCCACTTGGCTATCCTTCTAGAGGTGTCCGGAGATCGAAGAACAGCCTTGAGATGTTGATCAGTTAGCACCACAATAGCGTGGGCATGAACATATGGCCGTAGTCCCTTTACCGCAACAACTAAAGAGTATATCAGCTTCTGCATCCTTGCATATCGCGTCTCAGCGTCATGTAGAACCTTGCTGATATAGTAGATCGGCTTGTGGGATCCATCTTTATCTCTCTGGATAAGAACTGAACTGATTGCTTCATTTGAAGCAGGGAGATATAGGTAGAGGACCTCGCCTTCATGTGGCTTGGAGAGCAATGGCGGGGTCTCCAAGTACATCTTCAGTTCCTCAAAGACAGTGCGACAGTCTTCGAACAATTCAGAGCCCTTTGTCTGCCGGAGTACCTTGAAGAACGGAAGGCATTTCTCGGTTGACTGAGAAAAGAATCTGCTGAGGGAGGAAATTCTCCCTGTCAACTGTTGGACTTCTTTTTTGCAGGAGGGATGTCGCATATCTTTCAAAGCTTGAATCTTCTCATGGTTTACCTCAATCCCTCGTTTGGTGGAAAGAAAGTCCAAGAACTTGCCCGAAGTGATCCCAAAGGCACACTTTGTCAAGATTAGCTTCATGCGATAGCTCCATAGAGCACTGAAGGATTCCTCCAAGTCATGGATGTGGTCTTTCCGGAGGACGAACAGCATCATCTTGTAGCAGTAGAGGCCTTTATCAGTGATGAAAGCCGTCTTCACCTCATCTTGTGGATCCAAACTAATTTGGTTGTAGCTGGAGAAAGCATCTATGAAGCTTAGCAACTGGTGGCTGGTAGTAGCGTCGACCAGCTGATCAATCTTCGGGAGAGGGAAGCTATCTTTTGGGCAAGCCTTATTGAGGTCTGTATAGTCTATGTAGATCCTCCACTTGCCACTAGCTTCTTGACCATTACCATATTGGCCAACCACTCGGGGTAGCGGGCCTCTCGGATGAACCCAACTTTAAGGAGCTTGACAACTTTTTCGTCCACAGCTTGCTGTCTTTCAGGAGCGAAGCTCTTTTTCTTCTACTGTATCAGCTTGTACCCAGGGGTAACTTCCAGCCGATGAGTGATTACTTTGGCAGGAATCCCTGGCATATCCAAAGTCGACCAGGCGAAGACATCGGCGTTGTCTCTGAGGAAATGGATCAACTCCATTCTGGTTTTCTCATCAAGCGTGCTGCCGATCTGCACAACTCTGAAGGGATCTTCCTATGTCAAAGGTACTGGGATGGTCTTCTCCTTGGGATCACCTGTTAGGGTTTCAGGTGCACCGCAGCGGAAATGTAATTTCAAAATGATGAAATTTGCACCGAAATCCCTTAGCCAAGATCTCCTTTTTTCTAATTAAAACATATATACTAACATTCAAACATAGATTGTTAGAATTAGAGTACCAACCTGCTATCGCTAATTCCAACAAAGTTGATGTTGAAGGGGCTGATTGAATTCACCAGGCGTCCAAGTGTCCGCCCTCCGATGGTGATCCACACAGAGCAGTGATCAAGACAACTCTATCTTCTTTTCAAAGGTTCCTTCTATTGAGTTCTTCTTCCTAGAACTCAATTGCTTGGACTATGGCTTGAATTCCTCCACACAAAGGCTTGCTTTCCTTTCCTTGACTCCTTCTCCTCCTTCCACCAAGACCTTGGCCCTTTAGATACCCTTGTCTTGAAGAAAAAGACCTTGTCCTAAGAGGACATAGGCTTGTCTTAAGTTGGAGGAGAAATTAAGACAATGATGTCTTAATGTATGAAAGAAAGGAAGAAATCAGAACTTCTTTCTTTTCTTTACCGTCGGAGACTTTTACTTTTATCTTGTTCAGTAGCAGAGTTTCGACAGAGGTTTACTCTGTAGAGGAAACAATGCAAGAGCAAGAAAAAATAAAAGAGTCTTCAGGAGAGGAAGAAAGAAAAAGATTACATTATGTTCTGATTTTCCCCGACCCTTTAAATAGAAATCAGATAGGCGCCTACACACCTCTCCGTAATTTCTTTCTCACGCCCTTTCCAATTTCTCACGCCCCATCCTCCCATCTCATGGCCTTCCAGATTAAATCCCACGGCTCTTCTTAAAGGAAAAACCGCGGTGTTTTAAAAAGAAGGAAGTCGCGACTTTTCATCTCCGAAGAGATGTTACTTCGCGCGCCCGGGAGGAGTTAGCGCTTTCTTTCTTTCTCAAAATCCCATCAGCCGTTGGATTCTCATCCAAGGGGGGAGAGAAGGTGCGCTAATCACTTAAGAAGGAGGCCGCCCAAATAAAAACATCGGAGAATTTTATTTGGGGCGCGCCAAGAATCCATGCGCCATGGACTCTTCCTTAAGGTGCGCCAAGAGTCCATATGCGCATGGACTCTTGGTGTTTGGCGTGAAAAACTAAAAGGGGCGGGTGGGGAGGCTAGCCAAGCTACATGGCTAGCCAATAGGGTTAGCCACATTCCCGTTTTTCTTAATTAGGGTCTAATTAGGTCCAATTAGAACCCAATTTGAACCAATCCGGAACCCTAATTCGAATCCGATCCGAATAGAAGCTAGGGCTTGCAACACCTGCTAGAGTGTTATCTTGCAAAGACGATTTAATTCTAAATTAAATTCTTGATCAATCCTCTTAAGTGTGTGACCCATTGGGTTCCACATCTAGCCAGCAGTGGGTTCGAATACAAGTTGACCTAATTTGATTATAACTCTTTCTAATCGATTTAGGTCAAACCGGGCTTACCCGAATCGATCAATTAGGATTCTTCCTAACATGTGATCTTTGAACTTGATCAACCCACAAGACAAGATTGACGTCTAGCAACGTGTCATGTCTACCCGGAAGATATGGAAATTCTGGTGAAATACCAAAATTACCCTTTAGTAGAGAGTTACCGTACAATTAAATCTTTCGATCAGCCTGCACCCAAAATATAACTATGGATATGGATATATGTCAAATCCAATATTATATTTGTTTCTAGCTCAATCTTATAATGATGATTCGATTATCTTGATATTAGAAACCATCTCTAATATCTTCACTTTGATCAAAGATTCCCTGAATCATCATGCGATTGTTGACTAGCTGGATGCAATCTCCTCTTACTAAGAGTGATCGATTCCTTGTTGACCTACTCATTACCTTCATATTCAATTCACCATTCCCAGTATCAATCCTGTGCATGTCTCAGTGTCATGATTAGGATTGAACCAAAGGATGGGTTCATGTACATAAGGTACTTATGGCAGTCTCAGGTCAAAAGATTACTTGTACCACTCCCACTATGAGAACCTTCTATTGACATGTAGCTAAGACTCCATTAGATGTTCTCAAGTTGGATCATATCAGTGAACTCATTCTCCAATGAGCACCCACATCCCAGTATTAGTGTCACACACAAGTGACTGTGAGAGCAGTCACCCTTTCCAGTATACCCGGGGTGTGCTAGTCTTATCGGAAAACCCTGATCCCCTACTCAGGGTTCCTTTGACTAGGAATACTTTAGATTAAGGTTTTAAGATTTTAGGTCTCACTGGTATGATCTCATCATAACCCTAAAATCATAGCCCTAATCTATGGGGTTCATCATATAATAAACACAGCGTATGATGAAAAATAATGCCTTTATTTAGAAAATTATCAATTACAATGGTTTGGGAGATACAACAGAGATTGGTTTGTAGGGCATATCCCTTTCATCACCAAGGTTTGTGGCTTTGTCCCTCGGATCTAGCTGATTTGGAGTTGATGAATCATTGAAATGCCTTTCTTCGATCATCAGACACTACCGTGATGTCCTCTGGTTTCGTCTAACTTCTCCGACACTGTTCCTGGAGGGGAAGTGCACCAAGAGGTAATGAGAGAAGATCATGGTTCAGAACTTGTTCAAGACAGACTGCCCTAGAATAATATTGTATGCTGAGGGGATCCGGACCACCGTGAAGTTGATTGGCAGTGTCTTTTGTCGAGGTTTGGTGCTGAGAGTTACAGGCAACACTATTTCTCCCTTTGTATAAACTTGGTTACCCCCAAAACCAGAGAGCGGTATAGGGGATCTTCGCAATTGATGTCTAGGTAAACACATTTTAGAGAATGTATCGTACATCAAGAGATCAGTCGAACTTCCATTATCAACAAGGATTCGCTGTACATCATAATTAGCCACTACGGTCGAGATTACAAGGGGATCATCATGTGGGAGCTGAACTCCCGCAAGTTCGTCGTCAGAGAAGAGGATAGAGTTGTTGTCTTTAAGTCTCTTTGGAGCGTCGTCCTCATCCCTTCTCCAGTCGGTGGGTCGGTGTATCATCCCTACACCACCATTGGTGGGCCATTGATTTGGCAATTCAGCAACTTCAGGAGGTGGCTGGGGAACAGTTGCTTCCGATCGAGGTCCTTGGCGACCGATGTACCACCCCAAGTACCCTCTCTTGATGAGATCCTCTATTGCATCCTTCAACTAGATGCAGTATTTAGTGTTGCGGCCATGGTCTTGGTGGAATCGACAGTATTTGTTCCTATTCGTTATAGAAGAGGAGGCCTTCATGGGATGGGGCCGTTGGAGATAGTTCTCCTTCTCTATCTCCATGAGGATCTTCTGTCGAGGGAGATTGAGAGGGGTATAGGAGTCGAATAATCCTCCCAAAGCTCTAGGCCTGGGAGGACTTCTTCGACGGTCTGTATATTTGCCACCATTGTTATTGGAAGTTAGGGGATCTTGTTCCCTGTTATTCTTCTTTTTTGAAGGGGGTTTCCCTTTAATCAGTCGTCGATTTGTCACTTGCTCTTTGACATCGGCATATTTCTGAGCCCATGACAAGAGCTTAGCATAGCTTTTAGGAAACTTCTTATCTAGTTAAAAAGTAAGCCTAGAGGTGCGAAGCCCCTTCTTCAATGCAGATATGGCCACGTGCTCGTTGAGATCGGGGATCTCAAGCATGGCTGCATTAAACCTTAAGATGTAATCTCGTAGGCTTTCTCCTTCGTTCTAGTGAAGGAGGAACAATGTGTTTGTATTCCGTGGAGTCTTACGGCAGGTCCTAAAATGCAAGATAAACAATTTTTCTAGCTCGAAAAAAGAATCGATGGTACCTAGGCACTGGCTCGAGTATCACATCCGAGCATACTTTTTCAAGGTAGCTGGGAATGCTAGGCAGTACACCATGTCCGAAGCTCCAAGGATCATCATATGGGCCTTGAAGTTGCCCAAATGGTCGAGGGGGTCGGAGGTGCCATCATAGGATTCCATCTGGGAAACCTTAAAGTACCGAGGAATGACTTCAGCCATGATACGATCGGTGTATGGTGGGTGTAGATCGCCCATAATCAAGTCATCGGGATCCTTCAGATCCCGCATTCTCTGCTCTCGCACCTTCACCATCTCTAACTCGATGGCTCTGAATCTCCTGTCGTAATCAGGAGTCTGCTTCGGCACTCTCTCCATAGAAGTGGAGTCTTCGGAGGAGGGCGGAGGAGTTTGCCTAGGCCTTTTCCCTTTTTGTGGGGAATTGGTGGACCTAGGAAACCTCGAAGTTTGGCCTTCGGGAGAGGGCCGAGAATGGGGGGAGCGATGCATGGAATCCTCCTATGGGGCTCTCTTCCTTCGGGATCGAGAGCTATGTCTGGAGGTGGCCGGTGGGTTTCCCACCGGAAAGGCTCTATTATGGAAGTCTTGAACCATGGCCGTGAGATTGGTGACCTGGTTCACAAGGGCTTCAAAATGCTGTAGTCCCATGACAACCATAGGAGGTGGGGCATCATTCCCTCCCAAGGTTGCGCCCCCTTGGGACGGATCACGACTTCAGCTTGCAGAAGCCACTTGAGTCTTTCCTCTCGCCATCAAGAACTTCTTATTTCCCCTTGGTTTAGGAGGGAGCCTAAAGAGTGCTGATCCCCCTGCTTGGCATGCCAATCTATTGGCGTGGAGTCTCTGAATCGGCTGGTTGGAGCCGCTGCACCGCAGGAATGCTCCCTGGTTCACCTGCAAAACAGGTCCCTTGCTGGGGTTGTTCCGGCGGGGGACACTTCGATGCCTAAGTCAGTGGCGATCCCAGCCACAGAATAGGGAAGGGTGTCGAGAGTATGAGAGAAAGAGCTCTTAGAATATGTGTGAGCGTATGTGTGCGTACCTCCCCCTCCATCCTTCTTACCATTATTTAAAAGAAGGCCTCCGAATTGTGGCCCGCTCTTTTTCCGGTGATCATGAAAGTTTATTTCTCCCATGATTGACGGTCGTGGGTTATCACTGAGCAGTTCCGGCCAGATCGGAGGCGTGGCAGCTGGAGTTGCGCACCATGATCGTGGCATGGAGAATGCTGATTGTAACCGTTGATTATAGTTGCCTATTTGGACAAGATTGTGGTCCAATCTTCGGATTTCCCCTCACGTGGGCCATAGACTTGGTATTTCTCCCGGGGCCGGAGATCATGTGTATGGCTGGGACCAAAGAGCGTGTCTTCAGAAATCGATAAGAAATCTGGTCTTCGGTCAAAGTCGAAGACGTTATCCATTGGACTAGCCTTTGGATGTTGTAGTTCGGTGAGAAGCAGTGAGCTGCCTGTAGTTGGCCTAGTCTCATTCTTGGTCTGAAGTCTGTAGTCCGGGGAGAAGGGCATCGTCCTGTTGAGCCAGATTTTGGTTCGTAGCTGAACCGGGATATCCCAACATAATCTAATGGCTTTAGAAACATGTGTAGACTCAGGAAACGGTAGGAAATAGGAATCAAAGTCATGGGGCAATCTAGCAGGAAACAAACCTTGGTTATTCAGGATGATTTTAAAGCTTGGATATTGATCTATGGGTGCAAGTTCTAGGGCAGACTTGGTTTTCCTAGATGGAGGAAGGTCATTAGGAAGGTCTTTGGGAAGTCTATCTTGAAAGTCCTCTAAAATTATGTCTACTTCCTGGGTTGTTCCTTAAGGATTTGTTCTTGGACCTCTTCTATGTACAACTCTTGCGAACCCTCACTTCATCTACTATGTTTGATCCTAGCTCAATCATTCCTTCAAATTGTATAGTGGGTTTAGGATCTTTTTCTACTAGTTTCTAAGTGATCTCAACCTTGCATCCACCTTTATCATACTCCTCCACTAGACTTGATTCATAGATATCTTTTTTGGATTCTTCAGTGGACCCAGGAGTTTCTTTCTCTAGATTCTTAATGGGTTCAACCTTTTCTCCCTGAAATTCTTAAATGGGTTGTTCTTCTTCCCCTTCATATCCATTAATTAAACTCGTTTCAGCCTCATAAACTTCTTCCTCGGGGTCACTAATGGTTTCAGCGATCTTTCCCTTGCAAACTAATGGGATAGGAGTAGTAGGCTGGTTTGAAGAAATCTGTCTAAGAATTGGCCTAGAGGTGCTAATCATGCTGGGCTTAGGTCACTGCTCATGAGTTCTCTTTGATAAGACTTGAATTCTTAGCAATCCGATAAGCTTCCTCTAGAGTATGAAGTTTTCATTGAATTACTTCCCCCTAGGTGTCCTTACATAGGCCTTCTCGAAATCTAGATATGGTAATGGTCTTGGATTCGGTTGTGTTACATCTCCTGACAAACCCCTTGAATTCCTCAATATACTTAGACACTTGTCTATCACCCTGTCTCAGTTTGTAGCATTGGTCTAAAAGTCTTTGCTCATAAAATCTACCTAGGTACTTTTCTCTTAGCCTACTTCTCATGGTTCTCCAGCTACGTATTCTATCTCCTCTTTGATAACATTCATCCTCAATAGTTGTCCAATGCCACTTAGCATATCGGGTTAACCTACATGTGGCTAATTTAAATTTCTCTAACTCCGACATCCTTGTGTACTCGAAATAGTGATCCATGCTCTCCTCCCAATCGATATACACCTCTTCTGTTCCATCAAAAATGGGTGCATAAGGTGGGTGGTTTTAATGGGTCTCTCCTCGGAGTCAACCAAGTATGGGTATGGGCTCCTATGGCTAGACTCAGGGGCAAGATCATGATCATAGGCTCTTGGTTCAAGGGAATTGGGCATAGAGGAGTTGAGTTTAGCATGGGCCTTGCATGCTTCTGATCGTGCCTCTACTTGGGCCATCTGATTAGTCATGCTTTGGTTAGTCTGGGCTAATTGATCAGTCAGGTTTTGGTTCAGTCTGGCCATTTGATCATTCAAGGTTTTCATCAAGGTCTCAAAATTTTGGTCCATGGTTGCACTTGATTGAGCTAGGTCTTGCTGGTAAAATGTCCCTGATTTAGTTGTCATGCGCACACAGACTCAAACTCAAGCTAGGGGTTTGCTATGCTTAGTGTCAAAACCAAATGTTAGATCAAGATAACAATCTTGGTTGTAGTAACTTGGCACCTGGCCAGGTAAGTGTAAGGTTGGTGGAGGTCCCTCTTTGCTTGCCTTAAACACCAATTTGAAATTGGCCAGGTAAGCGGACCAACCCACCTTCCTTTGGGCTCTTGTCCTTGAACCACTTTCCTAGACACCAGATATAAGCACACAAAAATAGGTTGTCAAAGTTGGCTTGACACTTGATTCGACTCGAGCTTGTGGGTATCCTTAGCTTGCTAGAGCAATTAAATGTCTACTCCATTTTAATTAGCATTGGGTTCGCTATGCAAGTTGATGATTTTTGGGCTAGGGACAGGTAATAAAATCCTGAGCCAATGTCAAATTGATGCCCTTAAGATGATTTATCATGAAATGAATGCATGCATGCAAATGAACCCTAATTTCAGGTGCAGAAATCAATGTGTTGCAGTTCTGATGTGGGGCAGAAAAGTGACTTGTATCAATCTCAAAAAGATCTGAAAAAATCACAAAACACTCCTAACTTGCAGATGATATGCCATATGAAAGGAAATTTAAAAATAAAATCTGTGCTATGCTGAGCAGATCATGAAATTTAGATAATGTAAAAGGAATAGAACAGAACATACAAGAATTTCAGCAACAGTGATGGAGTTCGAGAATTTTCATTTTTTCTATGAGTTTTTTCCAAAAATAAAATTTTGCATTCTGATAGCTAACGTAATATGGATTAGGAAAAAAATTACTTCAATAAAAAACTAACTACTTTTTTTAGAGTTTTATACGAATTACAGTCAGCCTACTCAAAAATACAGCAAGCAAAAATTTTAAAGATGCTAGATTTAAGTGATGCCAAACTATTCTTTAGGATTTTAAACTTACCTTCTTGTACTCCCTTTCAAGTGTCAATCACAATGGCACCCAGACATGCCTTAGGAGATCCCCGTGGAATGGGAAGAGAGGGTCTTAAAACCCTACTTTTCTCCTAAGACCGGACGGCCTGGTGAAGCACCCAAATCCAGGTACTGAAAATGATGCAAAGCCCTAACCTACCATGCTCTGATACCATTTTGATGTAGGATGATATGAAATGATGCAATCTTAGAGGAGACAATAATAATTAAACAAGAAATGGAGTAAAGCAAGGCTACTTTCCATATAAAAGAATGAAACTATCATGAAGGAATTTTTCATATAAACTTAACCTGAATGAAAACTTTCATAATATTAAAGAGGAATGGATCTTCATGGTTAGGAAACCACATAGGATAGGGCTTAATTAAGTTAACATTTCAGATCTGGAAAAACAATATAAGAGGGTTAACCAAGCATTAATATCTCAAGGGTTTGAAAAGATACACTCAAGGATGAAGTCTTTGAATGACAGGATGAATCCTTCAGATATCGGGACTTCTATTCTCTGTTTCTTGCCTTGGAAGACCCTCTTCTTTGGAACCTGGATATTTCGGGGATCCTACACAAAACATGGCAGAGTTAAGAGATAACTTGAAAGGTAGGAAACAATGGAATTCATGGTTGAAGTTGAGAAGAAGCTGTTGGATTTGAAGAAGCTTGGCCGACCCTCTTGGAATGCATCTTCTTGCAACTTGGACATTGGGGATGGAGAGCTTGAATGGATTTGAAGACTTTCTAATGGCTAATGGCATGGAATAAGAACTCTCTTAAAGTAACTAAGGTTCTCTCACCCACTCCATCTTGGACGACATTGGATAACACCAAATGGAAGAAGAAACACTCCTTTGTTCATTCAAATTCATCATCCTTTACAAGAGAGCTTGGTGTAGATTTTATAAGCCTCCAAGGACTTTTGAAATTTTGAATTACAAGGAGCTTTTCAAGGGAGGTTCCTAGCTATAAGGGTGGAACTCAAATTACATGGAGATTTTCATGGGAAGTTCCTAGCTATAAGGGTGGAATTCGTATTACATGGAGATTTTCATTGGTGCTAGCTATAATGGTGGAACCTCCTTTGAATTTGATTTCCCTTTGGTGATGTGGCATGTGGTGATGTGGCTTGATGAGGTGTACACCAAGTGGTTGGGAGGTTGACATGGCATCCAACAATGCTTGCTGATGTGGCATCCTCCTTGGATTGAACTGTTGGAGTGGTTGAATGCATCCAATTTTCAAATAAGCTTGCTTACATTGAACCTATTCCAAACCTCTCTTGGACCCAACTACAAAACTCACTAAATATAAGGCCAATTCAACCCTAATTGGACTCAAAAACCCAAATAGACTTAAAAGAAACCAAATTGGAATAAACCCAACCTAATTACATGACTCAAATTCAATTAAAGAAGTAAAATTACTCCATTTATAAGATATAAGTTTAATGAAAGAATTAAAGCCATACTAAATTAGACTGAAGCCTCTTTCGAACCTTGGTGCCCGCACCACTGGTGCCCTTAGCCATCGTTCCCTATTGCTGAATATTGTTAAAATTGAGGTTATAGGATTTGATCAAATAACAGAGCAGTACGAGTCCTGTCCTAACTTCGATGAGATCTTCTGGTCGAGGAAACAAGAACCATCTAGTACCCATAGTGAGTACACCCTCCAGGATGGTTACCTTTTCAAAGGAAATAGGTTATGTAATCTCAAGACTTCACTTAGAGAATTCTTAGTTTGGGAAACCCATGTAGGAGGCCTAGCTGGTCACTTTGGTAGAGAAAAGACCATCTTAGCATTAGAAGACCAGTTCTTTTGGCCAAGCCTAAAGAAGGATGTAGCTAACATTGTTCCTAGGTGCCAAACTTGTGCCGTTGCCAAATAGCAGAAGCAGAATATTGGTCTGTATACCCCTCTGCCTGTGCCTAGTCGCCCTTGGCAAGACCTTAGCATGGACTTTGTGGTAGGATTGCCTAAGACCGCAAGGAAGCATGATTTAGTCTGTGTAGTAGTTGATAGATTCTCCAAAATGGCCCACTTCATACCCTACTCCCAGACCCTAGATGCTTCCAAAATTTCCAAGCTCTTCCTTGAGCATGTGGTTAAGTTACATGGCCTTCCCAAAACCACAGTGTCAGATAGGGATGTTCGCTTCACTAGTTATTTCTGGAAGACCCTTTGGCACTTATTAGGAACCAAGCTCATGTTTTCTACTGCCTACCACCTGTAGATCGATGGCCAAACTGAGGTAGTCAACCGTAGCCTAGGGAACCTAAGATGTTTGATTGGTGAACATACTAGAAATTGGGATCTTCTCTTATCTCGAGCTAAGTTTGCCTACAACAGTTTAGTGAATAGGACCACTGGGAAAAGTCCTTTCGAGGTTGTCAGTGGGTACAAACCTAATCGACCTCTTGATCGCTTCCCCTACCCATCCATGCACGTGTCTCAGAGTCCGTCGAATCATTTACATAGCATATTAAGGACATGCATAAAGAAATTCGCTAGAAAATTAATCTAAGTAATAATGCATACAAAAGATTGGCTGATTCCTGGAAACGAGCCAAAGAGTTTGAAATTTTGGATTATGTAATGATTAGGCTCAGGCCTAAATGGTTTTCATCAGGAACTGTTAAGAAACTTCATGCCCATGGAGCTGGCCCCTTTAGAGTGATAAAGAGAGTTGGCCCTAATGCCTATGTACTTGAGCTACCCCCAGATTATGGCCTTAGCTCGACTTTCAAAATCTCGGATTTAGTCGAGTATAGGGAACCAGCAAACATACCAAGCAAGCCATTTGGGCCTGACCTTTCATTTGAGAGCGAACCCGACCCAGAGTGTCTACCTTCAATTTTACCTGAGAGAGGAGAGCAGATCGAGCGTGTCCTGGATGATCAAGCAATCACTACCTGATGCGGGACTAATATGCATTCAATTCTTTTTGAATGTTTATATGTGGGGTTAGGTGATTAATTCCCAAATTTCATATGAAAATTAGTTGTAAGGAATTTTGTATGAATTTTTGAAGCCAAGCATGCAGATTAGAACATTGAAAAGTACTAAAGAAGGATCGCCGGGGCTGAGAAGCCTCGGTTAGGGCAAGTTCTCCTACAATATAAAGACTGGAGGTAGAGGGGTGTACCTGACAATGTCTGAAGTGCCCGGTGAAGATTGCAGCGAAGGGACCTCTCGTTCCTCGATGGATGTAGCCTGGAGAACTGAGCCCAAGACCCGCGGATACCTGGCTTTCTGCTCGGTGGTCCGATTGAGGATTGGCTGGAGTCGTTGGATTCGTAGGAACTCGAGGACCTGCAAACATCCTATCAAGGGTTAGAAAACTCAAAGGAGATCAAAAAAATAAAGGAAAATAGAAAAGGGGAAAGGAATTTTGGAGTGGGCGGCCAAGGCTCTGGAGGATTAGCTGGCGCAGGATGATGGTTGCAGCACCGGAAGAAGAACTCTCAACCCCTTTATGCACACAGCAGGGTAATCACTCAAAGCAATAGAAGAACTCAAGTTTATTTCATATATCAAAATCTAGCTTCATATAAGAGGCTAGGGTCCTTTAAATTGACCCTTAACCTTGGGCTCCAAGTAAGGGCACATTACTCTTTACATAAGAATCCTTTTCCCTCTTAATCCCTAGCTAGAAAATAAGAAACATTAGGTAGAAAAATCCCTAAAAATTCTCTTGACTTGGCCAACACTCCAAGGATGCCTAAGGGGGCGTGTTTGGCTTCTAAGAGCAGCAAGGGGCCGGCCCAAAGGGGCTCGGGCGCATGGGTTTGGGCCTCTGGAAGCTGGGGTGGCCTGGTAGCCAGGTAGCAGGTAGCAGGAATATTCCCTGGTATCTTGCTTCTTAGAGGCTTGGGCTTGATTTCTTTGGGCTAGGATGTAGATGGACCTCTAAAATCATGGATGCCTTGGTCTATGAATATACTTTAGCATCTGGAAGGGAATCTATCCATCTCGAGGGCATCTGCAAGGAATCAGGGTTTTATGAATTTTCCTCCTAGGGTCTTCAATCTTCAAGCTGGGTTGGACTTGGGCTAAACTTCCATGTCTTCAATCTAGTTGGACATGGTCTTTACTTGTATGATGTGGTCTTGAGTCTTCAATTTGCTTGCACAGGACTCAAAAAAAAATAAAATTAGCTCGACATGAGCTGACTAGCATTGGACTGAACTAGCTCAACATGAGTTGACTAGTACATAACTGAAATAACAACTCAAAGACTCAAATAACAACTAAAATGAACTCAGATGGGCTAAGCCCTTATTACAGATGGACTCATAAATTATTGATCAATCCAGAGGGTTGAAAAGCCTCTGTCTTATTATGGTACCTCTGGTGTCCGCACCACTACCCGGCACAAAGGCTATCAGCGTTGGTCCGATGGCTATCAGTGTTTCTTGACCACCACCTCATCTATCCCATGTGGTGCCACATCACCAGGATAAGTGGGTGGCCAAGGAAGATGGAAATGCATTTTTTTGTGGATGCCATTCCTTGATCCAAGCCAACCTTCCCTCTCCCTATCAAGCCTCTTTCCTGAGGAACCATGGGCGGCAAAGGAAAAAATTTCAAAAGGGAGACAACATTCCTCCCTTCCCTCCCCATATCAAGCTTCTCTCCATACAAGCATGGACAGCCAAGGATGCAGCTTGAAGTCAACCAAAAATCCCATGATCCTTGAAGACAGGATCCTTGCTTCATGCCCCCACATCAAGCCTTTCTCCATAAAAGCTTGGACGATCAAGGAAAGAAGCAAAGATCAAGTGGGCGCCCATGATTCTTGAAGACATGCTCCCCTCCTCACTCCCCCAAATCAAGCACTCCACCATTTTAAGGCCGGCCAAGGGAGATTTCCAAGGAGAAAATTCATAATTTTGTCACCCTCTTAATGAAGACTTGTAAATTTTTCATTTGAATTTGAATGGGTCTTAAGGTGCCTATATAAAGGGTCCCACCCCTCCCTTGTATGAGCTAATGTTGATGAAATGAAAAAAAAGTTTGAGAAGTTATTCTTCTAGCCCTTGTCTTCTAGACTAGGAACTCCGAGAGGGAGCGCCTTTGTCCTTCGAGACATCGAGGGGTGAGAGGCCCTCCGTTACTATCCTTCTACGCATGCCACCTTCCCACCTTCAAGTTTGGATGCCATCTGGATGATCCACCTGGATGCCTAGCAAGAAGAACCTCATCTACCACCATTCTTAACTTTTGTTCCCTTATTTCTTTCTTGTTTTTTGAAGAGTTCTAGCCATTTAATTGGGTGCTCACATATCCTCCAAGTGCCATGGACAACGGAGTCGGTCTCACATGCCTTCATGACCATCAGACAGAAAGCCGGTGAATCTGCAGGGTTGAAGGCTTGATCCTCCAGGCCACATTCGTTAGAGCGAGTGAACTCAGAATCGAGCACATCAAAGTTTTTCAAGGTTTGCATCCTTAAACTTCTAAGTAGATATTTACCTAAGAGCTAAGTCCTACAAGGATTCACAATCCTGGGGTCCTCTCATTATCCTTGTTAGGGTCTATTTTGCTTGCTAAAAAGATGCGAGACAAAAAACCAAAATTAAATTACTGATATTTAAACCTAATTAACAGAGGAAAAATAAAGATTAATGTTTTTAGATTTTTAAAATTTTAGAGACTCAAAGCATTTAATAAAGAAAGACTAGTCTACAGCTATTACCCGCAAAGTAAACCTACAAATTAATTAGAGAAAATAGGATTTGGTGGCTGAGAAACCACCGTAAACTAGGGTTATCTATTCAATGAGTCAGATATTATAAGGAGGGAAAAAGTTTAGATTTTAAAATGAAGATATGCTTCTCTGAATCGGTTTTGACGGAACTCTCAAGATCTTCATCGTAGAGTTTCAAGAATTCGGTTCCGGGCTCCGATCTTTCAAGCGATGCTAGTTTGTAGGCAAGAAAACCTGTCTTTGATTCTTGATCATCTGTACACACAACAAAGAAAAAAATATGAATTAAAATGATGCGGGATGACTCTAAGATTGCAGGAAAATAGTAAACTAATTTTTTTGTAACTATTAAGAATTTTAATTTGTGGCTATATTTTTGAAATAAAGTAAAGACTAGCAAGGAGACTAGCAATGCAAAGAATCATCATGCAATTGTGCTCTTGCAAAATAATAAAAGTAAAAGGACCCAGGAATTAAAAAACTCCCAGCTTAGGATAGTTATCCTCAATCAAATCAGAAATTAAGAGAAGAGAAGGTTTCTTACCAGTCAGAGATTGAAACTTTGCAATATAAGAGATCACTCACACTCTGATTGGAGCTTGGATGAAGAAGCCTCGGTTCCCTTAATCAGATGGCTGATTTGGATGGTCCTGAAGGTAAGGAAAGCCTCCTCTAGGAAGGTGAGACACCTTGGAGATCTTGTATGCATCAGGGGTCAATCAAAATAGCAAATAAAAATTGAAATGGAAGCTAGGGTTTAAGAAAAATTTTAATTAGGGTTAGGAGTGGGTGGCTTGGGAAGAGAAGCTCTTTGTCTTGGATAGTAGCTAGGGCCTCACTTCCTGGGGTGTGGTTGATCTCTTGGGATGCAGATGGAACCTAGGGCAGCATGGTTTGGCCAAGGTACACAAGGAGAGCACTCAAAATTAAGAACCACATAAGAACAAGGCAATGACTCAAAATTTTTGCAAATTGTATTCATAAGAAAAAGTTAGTACAAGAGGGGGAGGGGATGGGGTATTTAGAGAGTTCCCATGCCTCTCTTAACAAGGTTACACTTTGGTAAGAATACCTTTATTAAAGTATTACAAGTCTTCTCCTAGTTAGATTACAAGTCCTTCTCCTAGCTAGGTTAGAATTATAAGTCTTAGAATACTTAGGAAAATAAAACCCAACTAGGTTTAGAACTTTGACTAGTCTTCTCCTCTTTTCTCCATGCTTTGACTTGGTCTACCCTAAGGATGCATAAGATGGCATGTTGGGCTTCTAGGAGCAGCAATGGGCCGGCCCCAAGGTACTTGGGCGCATGGGCTTGGGCTTCTGATACCTAGGGCACCATGGATGGAATATTCTTGGAATAAGAAGAGCATCTTGGTTCTAGTGGGCTTTGGCCTGGCGCTTGGACTTGATTTCCTTGGGCTGGGATGTAGGTGGACCTCTAGAATCATGGATGCCCTGGTTTGGAAATATGCCTTGGTATCTGGAGAGGAATCTGGGCATCTAGAGGGCATCTGGAAGGGATCAGGGTTTTTGGAAAGTATTTTGGATCCTGGGGTGTCACACTAAATCCAACAAGCTGATGTAGTGGCCTCTGACTCCTTGATATGGCCTGGTGGAAATCCTCACAGGTGATCCACTAGTCCTCAGATTCTGGCCAACCTTGCCACCAGACCAAATATCTCTGATAGCCTCTATTTTAGGGACTTATGGCTTGATCGTCCAGGATTCTCTCAATCTTTTACTACTATTTGGCCAATTGGTTGGTGGACACTCTAGGGCAGGCTCATTCTTAATGGAAGGGATAGGTCCAAAAGGCTCGCTGGGAATCACTGATGGCTCCCTATACTCTACAATATCTGAGATGTTGAAGGTGGAATTAATACCTAAGTCGGATGGTAACTTAAGCACATAGGCATTGGGTCCTACTCTATTTATTATCTTGAATGGGCCAGCTCTGCGAGCATGAAGTTTTTTTATGGTCCCAGGAGGGAACCGTTCAAGCCTAAGCCTGATCATCACAAAATCCCTTGTAGAAAATTCTTTAGCTCTCTTTCTAGAATTAGCCAAGTTCTTATATAGTTCAATACTTAGGTTATCTTTTGGCTAATTTCTTTATGCAAATCCCTAACATGCTATGCAAATGACTTAACTGACTTAGAAACTCATGCATGTGAGGGTAAGGGGATCAAATCAAGAGGTTTATTGGGTTTGTATCCATGCACAACCTTAAAAGGACTCTTCCCTATGGACCTATTAATAGAACTATTGTAAGTAAATTCAGCTCGGGGTATCAATAGGTCCCAATTTCCCATGTGTTTCACTACGATACGATGCATCTAAGAAGGTTTCCTAAGCATCTGTTTCACTACCTCGGTCTGACCATTAATCTGTGGGTGGTAGGCCATAGAAAATTTTAATTTGGTCCCTGATAAGTGTCCAAAGGGTTTTCCAAAAGTAACTAGTAAAGCGAACATCCTTATCTGACACTATTGTCGTAGGCAATCACATGTACCTAACCACATGGTCAAGGAAAAGATGGGCTACTCTAGATGTGTCAAAGGTTTGAGAGCAGGGTATAAAATGGGCCATTTTGGAAAACCTATAGACCACTATGAATATGGAATCATGTTTCCTGAGGGTCTTAGGTAGGCCTAAAATAAAGTCCATGCCTAAGTCCTGCAATGGACGGTCTAGTACGGGTAGAGGGGCATATAATCCAATGTTTTGTTTCTACTGTTTGGCAACAGCATAGGTTCTACATCTGAACACTATATTGGCAATGTCTCTCTTTAAACTAGGCCAAAAGAATTGGTCCTCTACAGCTAAGATAATCTTATTTCTTCCAAAGAGACCAGCAAGGCCTCTAGCATGAGTTTCCCGAACTAAGAATTCTCTAAGTGATGTTCTAGGAATACACAGTCTATTATTTTTAAACAAATAACCATCTTGTAGGGTGTATTCGCTATCGGTACTAGATGTGTCCTTGGGAAAGGGCTTGGAAAATCTCACTAAAGTCTAGACAAGCTTCATATCCTCTTTCAACCTATCAAATCCAATGACTTTAGTGCTAACAAAATTAAAAAGTAAGGCTCGTTTGCTAAGGGCGTCAGCTACCTTGTTTTCAGTTTTAGCATGGTGTTTCAGTACAAAGGTATAGGCTTGTATAAACTCTATCCACTTAGCATGCCTAGGATTTAATTTCTTTAGGAGTTCAAAAATCGGAGGGATTCTTGATCAAAATATAAAACAAACTCCTGGGGTAGTAAATAATGTCTCCAATATCTAAGAGCTTGTATTACCGCATAAAATACTGTTTATCATAAGTTGAGTACTTCAATTTAGCCTCATTAAGTTTCTTACTGAAGAAGGCTACTGGGTGATTCTCTTGGCTCAGAACTCCTCCTATGCCTACTCTCGAAGCATCACAAGCTACCTCAAAAACTTTGGTGAAATCAAAAACCTCAGAATAGGTGCTTGTGTCATCTTAGTTTTGATCTCTTGGAAGGCTCTATCTTGACTTTTGGTCCATTCAAAACTACCCTTCCTAATACAATCAGTAATTGGTGCCACTATGGTGCTAATCCTCTAATAAACCGTCTGTAGAAAGTGGCTAGACCATGGAAACTTCTAACTTCATGGACCTAGTGGGTATTGAAACCACTCTACTATGGATCTGACCTTTTTCAGGTCATCTGCTACGCCTCTCCTCCTTCAGGGTCACACAAGCCTAGGAAATAACTCTAGGGGTCATGAATCACACTTCTTCAAATTAGCGTAGAGGTTCTCTTTCCTAGGGTCAAGCAAACTTGTTTAGATGTTCTATATGATCTTCCTATTTTTGCTATAAATCAGGATGTCATCAAAATATACTACCATAAATTTACCTATGAACATCCTAAGGACTTGGGTCATAATTCTCATTAAGTGCTAGGGCATTGGATAACCCAAAAGGCATTACGACCCACTCATATAGACCATCTTTGATTTTAAAAGCTATTTTCCACTCATCCTCAGGTCTAATTCGAACCTGATTGTAGCCACTCTTAGGTCTATCTTTGAAAAGATTGTGGCTCCTACCATCTATCCAACATATAATCCAAATGGGGATAGGAACCTATATTTCACAGTTATCTTATTTATCGCATGGCTATCAACACATATTCTCCACTTGCCATCTTTCTTAGTGATTAATAAGGTTGGTACAGTACAAGGACTTAGGCTCTCCCTAATAAACCCTTTTCTAAGAAGCTCACCTACCACAGTCTTTGAAGCTTTAAGTGTTTAGTTGTTTCATCCTATAATGAGGTAGGTTAGGCAGGGTAGCTCCTGGACTAAATAATTGCATGTTGGATGTCCCTAAGTGGTGGTAAGTGTTCAGGTAAATCTTTAGAAATATGTCACTAAATTCATTCAAGACTCCCTTGACCTCCTGAGGGCACTCTCTATCAATAGGATCAGATACTTCCTTCATAGCTAAAATCAAAATAGTAGTGCCCTCAGATATCTCTTTCTCTAGCTCTTTTGTAGTGATTAGATTAATTCCAGACTTTTTTTCCTTAAGTGAGCTAGATCCTCTCTTAATTAATTCCTGAGGTGGGGTGGGGTTTATGGTGATCTTCTTCCCATGAAAGGTGAACAGACATGTATTAGACCAGCCATAAAGGGTGGCATCACGATCAAAGAGCCTTGGCCATCCTAAGATTATACTACTCACCCCCATGGGCACAACATCACACCACACTCTATCCTGATATGATTGAAGCTGGATCTGGACTTGGCATCTGGACTTAATGGGTATAGAGGTGGAATCTATTTAGGATACGTTATAGGGATTGGGTTGAGGAATTGGGTGTAAGCCTAGGATTTTGACAGCCTTATGGGATATGGCATTCACACAGCTCCCACTATCTATAATTATTTTGCATACCTTGTCCCTAATCTTCACAAAGGTTGTAGGATGTTGGTCCTACGCCAATCTTCCTCGGTTTTACTTTGGGATAGGAGCATCTAACTACCTCTATGAGGTTTTGTTGATCAAAATCCTCCTCATCACCTTCATATTCCTCAATCAAGTCTGGTTCAGCTTCATATACCTCTTCTTCTTCATTCTTATTGGTTTAGGCTCATCTTCCTCAAGCTCCCCTATGTGCAAAGACCTGGTGGGACACTGGCTAGCAAAGTGACCTACCTTATTGCACCTAAAACAGGCATTGGGACTGGGGCTTGGGTTCTTTTGAAAAGCTGGTATCTTACCCTTATCATTTCAAAAAGATGCTGAGCTACTTGATCTAGCTTGACTCAGACATTGGTTAGGACGAGATGGGTTAGTGCTGGGGGTGGGTCGACTTAGGTTTAGGTTTGGCCGACCGGGTTGGGGGGTTGGGGCAGTTTTGGTTAAAGCTGGGTCAGTTTGGATAAGCCTGGTTTTGGTTGGGCCTAAAGCTAGTAATGTTGGCTTTAATGGGTTCAGGTCTCCTAACTACAGGTACTCTATAGAACCTCTCAATGTTTTCACAGCTACATGATAGCATGGGTCATGTGTTCAACTTCCTAAGGTACAGCTCCCTTTGTTGATTCCTCTCTAAGACCATTTCTAAACCTAGAGTGGGTAACTGACTCGGGTTCATCTGGCCACACTCTAGGGTGCACTCATCAAACTGGGCTATGTATTCTTGTATAGTTTTGGTCCCTTATTTTAATCTCTACCATTGATCTAAGAGACATTGCTTATAGTATGGGGGACATATATTAGCCCTAAGCTTTAACTTCTTCTTCCAGGTGATAATGGGTGGGTGGCCTATTTTTATTGATGAGTCACTCTACTTGCTCCAGTATAATCTAGCTTGATCAGTTAACCTGAGCTGGACAAATTGACACTTTTTCTCATCACTCAAGGGATAAAATTTGAAATACCTTCCCATGCCTCCTTTCCACTCTATATGACCTTTGGATCTTGGTTGCCATCGAAGGTGGGTGGGTCAATCTTGATGCTCCTAACAATCCTATCATCCTCATCTTGGTCCTCATGATTGGGTCTCTTGAGTTCGGGTCACGGTGTTGCTCCTGGTGTTGGTTTCCCCTATGGTTAGCCTCCTAAATTGATCCTAGTTATGTGGCTCCTAGGGTATATCCTACAAAGGGTTCAGGATTTTGGACTCTTGTAGGAATATGAGAGGTAGAAGGGATGGAATCAAGGTTTGGTTCAGTGTTAGATTCTTGGGTTTGCTCTACATTCTCCAATCGATTCTTAACTTGGTTAAGCCTATTGGTTAATTGGTTAAGTCTATCGGCTATTTAGGTGTATGTTTGGGTTTGGGTATCAGATAGGTCAAACCTATGGTTTATTTGGGCAAACTGGTTCATGATGGCCTCAAGTTGGAATCCATGGCTGAGTCAGTTTGGGGTTTAGACTTTTGATATTGGGTTCCTAATCTAGTGGTCCATAATCAAACAATCAATCAGAATGAGATGGTGCAGCCAAGCATGCAAAAGGGGTTAGCTTAATCTAGGGTTTCCTAGACCTAGAGCCAAAATTGGGTGGGTCAGCTCAACTTATACTTAACCCAGTAGCTAATCCTTCCTCTGGCCAGGTAGAAGGTGGAGAGTGTGGGAGGCCCCCCTACTTTTGTAGGGACCCAATTAAAAACCACAACACCACTTAGGTCGTTTGACTCTGACCCTCAGCCTTAGACACCAGATTCAGTAATAGCCACAGGATTAAATACACTAGTTGGCCCACATAGCTCAGACTCGACCTGTGGGTGTCACCTAGCCCTCTAGGCAAATTAGGTCTAATTAATTTTAATTAGACTTAGTCAGTATGTTGATCGTTGTTTTGGATCCAGGACAGGTGATGAAATCCTGCCCTGATGTTAGATATTGATTGCCCTTAAATTCTATTAAAGAGTGATGGAATCAAAGGTGCTGATGCAATCTAAAAAATCAAAAAATAAATATTTTATGTGTATTTTGTGAGGTGGTAAATTAGGTTTAGATTGACTAGGTTAGCAATCAAATTGGCTTGGGATTGGGGTGTGTGGAAGTTGGTTAGGTTGGTTGAGTGAGTGCAGAAATTCAAAAAATTAAGGTTTTAGGAGATGCAAGATTTGACACAGTTTCCGATGCAAAAAAAATTAAAAAGATTTAGGACCGAGATGGATGGTGTTGATGAACTCTACCAAATTTGATGCAAAACAAAAACCAAATGGTGATACAAATCCTAGGGTTTTCTGACTGCTATAGAAATCAGGATTTCTCAGGTTTTCTAATATATGCCAAGTTTTAAGATTTAATTTTGTTTCTGTAAATTAATTAAAAATAATAATAATAATAGAGACAAAGATAGAGAACAATTCATGCAAATTTCATAGAAAAATAAAATCCTAGGTGGTCTAAATCAGATGAAAATCAACACCTAATGCAATGGACAGATGCAGAAAATTCAGAACATAGTGTTTTATGAATCTAATGCAGATGAAAACTATCCTAAATCTACTCTGATACCAACTAATACAGGATGACTCTACGATTGTAAAAAAATAGTAAAATATTTTTTTGTAATTTTTAAGAATTTTAATTTGTAGGCTATATCTCGAATTAAGTAAAGACTAGCAAGGAGACTTGCAATGCAAAGAATCATCATGCAATTGTGCTCATGCAAAATCATAAAAGTAACTAGACACGAGAATTAAGAAACTCCACGGCTTAGGACAGTTATCTTCAATCAATTTAGAAATTAAGAGAAGGAAGGTTTCTTACAAGTTAGAGATTGAAACTTTGCAATAGAATAGATCACTCACACTCTGATTGGAGCCTGGATGAAGAAGCCTCGGTTCCCTTGAATCTGATAGCTAATTTGGGTGGTCCTGAAGGCAAGGAAAGCCCTCCTTTGGAGAGGTGAAACACCTCAAGGACCCTGCAAGCATCAGGGGTCAATCAAAATAGCAAATAAAAATTGGAATGGAAGCTAGGGTTTAAGAGAAATTTGAATTAGGGTTAGGAGTGGGTGGCTTGGGAAGAAGAAGCTCATTGTCTTGGACGGCAGCTAGGGCTTCACTTCCTAGGGCATGGCTAATCTCCTAGGATGTAGATGGAAGCTAGGGCAGCAGCATTCGGCTAGCACATAAGGGGAGTACTCAAAATTTAGAACCAACACAAGAACAAGGCAATGACTCAAAATTTTAGCAAATTGTATTCATAAGAGAAAGTAAGTACAAAAGGGGGAGGGGTTGGGTATTTATAGAGTTCCCACGCCCTCTCTTAACTAGGGTTACACTTAGGTTAAGAATAACCTTTCTTAAAGTATTACAAGTCTTCTCCTAGTTAGATTACAAGTCCTTCTCCTAGCTAGGTTAGAATTACAAGTCTTAGAATACGTAGGAAAATAAAACCAACTAGGTTTAGAACTTTGACTAGTCTTCTCCTCTTTTCTTCATGCTTTGACTTGGTCTACCCTAAGGATGCCTAGGATGGCATGTTGGGCTTCTAGGAGCCACAATGGGCCTGCGCAAAGGTACTTGGGTGCATGGGCTTGGGCTTTTGATACCGGGGGTGCCCTGAATGGAATATTCCTCGAATAAGAAGAGCATCTTGGTTTTGGTGGGCTTGGGCCTGGTGCCTGGACTTGATTTCCTTGGGTTAGGATGTAGGTGGACTTCTAGAATCATGGATGCCCTGGTTTGAGAATATGATCTGGTATCTGGAGAGGAATCTGGACATCTAGAGAGCATCTGGAAGGAATTAGGATTTCTGGAAAGTATTTTGGATCCTTAGGTGTCACACAAAATCCAACAAGCTGATGTTGTGTACTCAGACTCTTTGATGTGGCCTGGTGAAACTCCAAACTAAGGTAACCTCTTCTCTTGTACAAAACTCAAACTCATACTGGAATCACAACTGAAGTACAAGAATCAATATACTGACTAGTGTTGAGGGTTGAGATAAATCAACTAACCCCACTTATTACAAGACTCAATCTTAATTGATTACAAAACTTTCAAAAATTTGATACATAACTAAGTAAACCAAATAGGGCCCAGTAATCTATGTCTAATCCTGGTGCCCCCACCATAAAAGCAGCAAAGGAAAGGAAAGAATGAAAAAAGGACGGTTTATAAATGGTGGATTTGGATTTCTTGATGGCTGGATAAATAGGGCCTCACACCTCACAATGTTCCATAGAACAAAGGAAGGGCCTCACACCTTGCAATGCACATAGCAATGGAATAAAATTTGATAGAATTTTTTGTATATTGATGAATAATTGATCAATTAGAGGGGGATTGGTGGGGTATTTATAGACTCCCAACCAGTGATGTAAGGGACACAAACACTAGTCTTGTGCTCCCTTGTAATACAACTCCTAGAGTCCTACTTCTTGGCATCTTCGACTCTTGTTTATTGGGCTGATATAGACTTCAGCATATGAGTGGACTCTGTAATTTTGATTGAAGAAGACGCAAGAGTTTTGGTGAGACTCTTGTGTCTTAGGAACTTAAGTAGCTTCCAACCTGTTTTATCAAAACTCTTGAAGTAGGAAAACCTTCCAACCTTCTCCACTTGATGACTTGAGATGACTTGGAACTCCTTGAAATGTTGGCTGATTTCTATCTTGGTTTTGGTGTGAAGAATGGAGTGGGAGGGTGTCAATTTGGAGATCTCCTTCTGCTTTACTCCTCTTAAAAAAAAAAGAGGTGCTAACTCCTTCTTAACTGGCTGACCGAAGGGTGTTGTCATATGGTGATTTCTTAATATGTTGCATGTCCAAACACAAGTTACATGCCATGTGTTGATGTCCCATGGTGATGTGGCAGGAATTGTCCAGAAATTTTGCAAAGATGGTGCCATAAACAAATTGACTTGGCCTAGCACATGGCTTGTCTTGGGCTAGCACATGGAGTCACATGGCTTGTCTTGATTTAGATGCACATGGGTCTTGATTTGAATCACATGGGTCTTCAATTGGGTGCACATGGGATGTTTTCTTGGGTCCCCTATTGTAATACAGGACTCAATGACTCAACTAATTACATAGACTTAATGAATAACTAACTACATGATTTAACCAACTAAAAACTAATTGAACCAACTATACTTAATTAGGCTTTTAAATAAAAACTCAATTAAAGTTGGTAAAAAGGGCTAATTAAATTGGACCACTAAGATCCCAATTGGGTAAATAGGGTTTGACTGAATTGGGATTTCGACTCAACTTGGTAAAAATGGTTTTATCCCAAAATAAACAGAACCATAATTAAAATTGGTAAAAAGGGTTTATCCTAACTAAACCAAAATAACAAAATTTAAAATAAAATATTTACATGGTAAATAGGGTTGGGTTCAGGGTTTTACTCACTGGTGATCCTCAGGGATGTGGGTTCAACCTGTCTATTTCTCTTAGCCCTAGTGCCCGTACCAATTCTCCTAGGTGGGAGGAACTCGATCCTATCAAATATTGGTCAATTCTACTATTATAATACTTTAGTAAGTTAGGGAAACTCTCTGCAAGTCCTTTTTGGTGACCCAAGAATCATTAGACTCAGGTCATCCTTGCCAATGAACCAGATATTGCTGGTAATCTTTGCTCCGAGTAGCGATGATCTTGTCATCCAACATCCGTTCGATCTTGTCTCTTCGGGCTAGTGGTATGGCAGGTGGACACAATTGGGTTGGTTTACTCTCAAAGACTGGATTAGGTCCAAATGGCTCATTAGGAATCAACATTGGCTCCCTATACTCGATAATGTTTGAAACATTGAAAGTAGGGCTAATGCCTAGTTCAGGTTGCAATTCAAGCACGTAGGCATTAGGTCCTATTTTTTTAATTACTTTGTATGGTCTACTACTACGGGTATGTAATTTTTTCATGGTTCCAGGAGGGAACCATTCCGGTCATAATCGAACCATAACAAAGTCTCCTTCTTTGTATTCCTTGAGTCTTCTTTTAGTATTAGCCATATGATTCTTATACAATTCTTTAATGTGTTGTGCATATGACTCTGTAAATGTTTAATAGGCTTAATTATGCATTTCCTGCAAAGAAAATTTATTTATTTTTATTTTTTTATATATTTTTTTGTCTATTTAAGTCCTTAATTTCAATTTTATGCTTGACCATTGGTCGGTGGGTGACATGCAGATGAAAATTTGACATGCACTCCTAATAAATGCCATAGGGTCTGCCAGAAATAGGTTGTAAACCTAACATGCTCAATGGGCTTATGCAACAAGCTAACTTCTATAAAATGCAAACTAATGATCCTAGAAATACTGGAAGCTTCAGGAAAAGGAAAAAAATAAGAACTGGATTCGAGGTTGCCTTGGTAGGGTAGGAAATAAGAAAAGGGTTCGTGGATTTGTCCTAGACTAATGGGGTTAACCTTAACGGTCGGACATTAATTCACACCTACAGGGAATAAAGGATCCACTTGATGGAAAAATGGGTCTCTAATCTCAAGGAAGAGATCTTCAATAGGAACTATAGGGGTGAAGTCTTCTTGATGGTATTGGACTAAATAAGTCAAGTCCCCACTAATTACTTCACACTTATGAATCTTAGGACTTGGTTCTAGGGTTTGACTTTCTTCTAATGTTCTCTCAGGTAAAGTCTCAGTAGTAGGGTTAGGTTTCTTTTGGATCTCTTTTTCTAAGGGTCCTATAGTTTTGTCTGTGTAGGGTTAGGGTCAACTAACTCTGGATCTACCTCTTGTATCTCTTCATCTACATACTCATCTACCAAGCTCACATCAGCTTCATAAACTTCCACTACAATGGCAGCCTGGTGAACCAATGGGGTAGTAGAGGTGGGTCGATTAAGGGGAGGTGGACTAATTCCAAGGTTCTGACAAGGTGTACTGATCCTAGTGGGTTCGGGTTGACTAAGTGGAACCTGACTAATACTTGGCTAATACCTAGGGGTACTAATCCTATGGGATTTAGGTTAATGGACTATGGGTTCCTCCTGTTCATAGGATATGGGCTTGTAGGATCTGGGTTCAGAAGACAGGGGTATGTGCTTAGATCTAGGCTTGGGTCCGTAACTGGCCTTTGCCATTATTTTAGAGGTCTCTTTGAACTAAGATCCTAGATTGGGTCATGACGAGGGGCTATCCTAGGGTTGGGTGGTGTGGGTAAGGGTGTCTCAAGTTTAGGCTTAGTACGGGTCTTTTGGATCCTTCCTAGGTTTCCTAAATGATCATCTAGTCGGTCAAACCTATTATTCAGTTGGGTACATTGTTCAGGGAAGGTCCTAAGGAACATCTTAAAATGGGATCCATGATTAAATTGGGTTGGGTTTGGGTGAAACTAATAGGGTGCGCCTGACCTAGTTGTCATGCAATACACACACACAGACAATACTCGGACTAGGGTTTCCTAGACCTAGAGCTCAAGTAGAATGGGTCAGCTCAAATTATAGCCAATTCAATAATTACCTTTTCGCTGGCGAGGTAAGAGGTGGGGTCGTGGGATGCTCCCCCTGCTATCACAGGGTCCTAATTAAAAACCACGAAATCGCTTAGGTGTTTGCCTCTGGACCTCTAGCCTTAGACACCAGATTCAAGTGATAATCAGAGGATTGGGTGCACTAGCTTATACATAATACTTAGAACCCGACCTGCTGGTGTCCCTAGCTCACTAGAGCAAATTAAGTCTAATTAATCTTAATTAGGGCTAGGACCGATGCAAAGGTGGTGATTGTGGTATAAGGAAGGGTGATGAAATCCCTCCCTTATGTAGATATTGAATGCCCTAAAGATTAGGGTTAAATGATGCACACACAAGATGAAACTCTAATATGCAAATACGCAAAAAAGAAAATTAATTAATTTCTTTTTTTTAAAACAAGGATATATTCTATAGATAAGTATCTAATATACAAGAAATATTAAAATATGTAAAAAAAATTTACCAAAAGAACCCTAAACTTTCTGAAATTAGCATTGCTGAAAAATAGTGCAAATGATGGGGAACTAATATCTATGAAATTCTTTTTGTATGTTTTACATGTTTTGTTAGGTGATTAATTCCTGAATTTTAGATCAAAATTATTTGTAGGGAATTTTGTATGAATTTTTGAAGATCAGCATGCAGATTGGGACCTAGAAAAGTAGCAAAGAAGGACCGCCGGGGCTGAGAAGCCTCGGTTAGGGCAAGTTCTCCTACAATAAAACTACTGGAGGTAGAGGGGTGTACCTGACAACATCTGTGAAGATCGTAGCGAAGGGGTCTCTCGTTCCTCGATGGATGCGGCCTGGAAAACCAAGCCAATGACCCGCGAATACCCGGCTTTCTGCTCGATGGTCCGATTGAGGCTTGGCTGGAGTTGTTGGATTCGTAGGAACTCGGGGACCTGCAAACGACCTGTCAGGGGTTAGAGAACTCAAAAAGGAATAAGAAAACAAAGGGAAAACAGCAAGGGAAGGCTTCTTTTGGAGTGGGCGTCCAGGGATCTGAGAGGCTTGTTGGCAGTAGGAAGATGATTGCAAACATCGGGAAGAAGAACTCTCACAAATCCCTTTATGCACACAGCAGGGTATCACACAACTCAATAGAAGAACTCAAGGTTTTCATTCATCAAAAATTCTAACTTCATACAAGAGGCTAGGGTCCCTTAAATAGACCCTTAACCTTGGGCCCCAAGTAAGGGTACTTTAGACTTTACATAGGACTCCTTTTCCCTTACAAACTCTAACTAGGAATACATGTCAACCTAGGTAGAAAATTTTAAAAGGAATGGGACTCCCTCTCCTTGTCTTGGTCGGCCAAGGGGGTGACCATAAGTGGCCGACCAAGGGGAAGGTAATTCTAAGGAGGGGCGCCCTAATTTCTTCCTGGGCCTGGGCTGGCCCAATTTCCTTCTGGCTGGTCTCCAGGCTTCAGGTTTGCACTTGTTTTAATTCTCCTCCGGGGATCTTCATGTCTTCTAGTTAGGTTGGACTCGGGCTCAACATCCATGTCTTCAATCCGTTGGACTTGGTCTTCACTTCTATGATGTGGTCTTGAGTCTTTAATATGGTTGAATATGACTCAAAATAAAATTAGCTCGACATGAGCTGACTAACATTAGACTGGACTAGCTCAACATGAGCTAAATAATTATAGGACTTAAATGAAAACAACTCAGCTGGACTAAGCTTTATTACAGTGGACTCGAATGTCATTTAAGTGATCCATAGAGGGTTGAGAAGCCTCTGCCTTATTCTAGTGCCTTTGGTGTCCGCACCAATTCTCCCGGTGTGGGAGGAACTCGACCCTGTCAAGTGAAGATCAGACTGGCTCACATATCTCTCGAGAAGGTCTGGGTTGAGGCGTTGCAAGTCCTCTCGAGAAATCCACGAATCGTCCGACTCTGGCTGGCCTTGCCATCGGACCAGGAAGCATTGATAGTCATGACCCCGGGTTATGATGGCTTGATCATCCATGATACGCCCGATCCGTTCTCCTCTCTCAGGCCAATTTGTTAGTGGACACTCTGGGTTAGGGTTACTCACAATGAAAAGGAATAGGTCCAAAGGCCTCACTAGGTATCGCTGCCGGTTCTCTATACTCAACCAAGTCTGTAATATTGAAGGTAGAACTAATGCCCAAATCCGAAGGCAAGTCTAACACCTAGGCACATGATCCAACCTTCTTTAACACTTTAAAAGGTCTGGCTCTGCGAGCATGAAGCTTCTTTTAGGCCTATGCCTAACCAAGATAGAATCCACTACATCAAATTCTTTGATCCATCTTCGAGAATTAGCCAGTTTGTTAAAAATTAGTGTAGGTGGTGAACATGCTGGGCACATGCAGACTCCTAACAAAATGATGCAAAGGACTCAAACTAACACCTAATAGACTCGACTTTGCATTCCTATCGAAGGAAATTTAGTAGACTTTTATGGGCCTAAACCTAAGAGACTATAGACTCTCTAGGTCTGACCCTAGTGTGGTGTGCACAAGAGTATTTACAATGGACTCCAAGCAAATGCCAAAGGGTATGCCAGAAGTATAATGCAAACCTAACATGCATAATGAATGCATGCAGTATGCTAATCTTAGTTAAATGCAATCTAATAATCCTAGAAATGCTGGAGGTTTCAGGAAAGGGCAGAAAATAGGAAGTGGGTTGAGAATTAGTTTGGTAGGGTAGGGAAAAAGGTTCAAGGTTAGTTGGATAAAGTTCGATATAAGAAGGCATGTCAGGGACTAATCCTAGACTTATGAGGCTAACCTTACGAGGTTGCGTTTTATCTATGGGGTTTGCATAATGGAAGGATGGGTTACTAATCTCAGGGAAGAGGTCCTTAATGGGAACTATAGGAGGATGCTCATCCTGAGGGTACTGATTCAAAGAGATCAAGTCCTTAATAAATTCTTCTGGTTCTTGTATTTTAGGACTAGACTCTATAATTTGGCTCTCCTCTACGGTTTCCTCTGGTAAGGCTCTAGTAGCAGTACCTACGTTCGCTTCCTCTATTTGTTCTTCCACTATAGCCTTAGGTTGGATGTGGTCAAGGTCAACTACCTCTAGGTTGGCTTCTACCTGGGTATCTATTAGGTCAGCTAATTCTAGGTCATCTAAAGGTGTCTCCTCTTCTCCCTCATACTCATCCACTAAGTTTGCATCAGCTTCATACACTTCCGCGTTAATGTAAGCCTTGTCAATCTCAGGAATGGTTGGAGAAGGTTGGCTAGCGGGAAATTGGTTAGGTTCTGGTCTCTGATTATGGGTACTACTCTTAGTAGGTTCAGGTTGTATAGGGGGTAGCGGCTCACTACTGGGTTTATATTTATGGATACTAATCCTATGGGATTCAAGTTGACTAGGGGAAACCTGTTTAGTACTACATTGATACTTAGGGGTTATGGGTTCTCTGGACTCATAGGACAAGGGTGCAGATCTATGGGTCATGGGATTATAGGATCTGGGGTCATTAGATTTTGGGTCAGCTCTATGGTCAGGTTCTAAAGATGGATCATGGTATGGGGTCCTCCTAAAGTTGGGCTCTCTATATGGGTCAGGATATTGGGTCCTCCTAGGGTTGGACTCCCTATATGGGTCAGAATACTGGGTTCTCCTAGGGTTGGACTCCCTATATGGGTCAGAATATTGGGTTCTCCTAGGTTTGGACTCCCTATATGGGTTAGAATGTTGGGTGTTGGGTCTACTAGGCTCATAGGGTGTGGGTGCATAGGATATATGATCATGGGATCTAGAGTCATAGGACTTAGGTTCATAGGTTATGGATTCATAGGTTTTAGGTTCATAGGATTTGGAGTCATAAGATCTATAGGTTGTGGGTATACTAGGCTTATAGGGAGAGGGTAAATAGGATCTATCTTCCTGGTCTATAAAATCCTGATTGGGTCTTCTAGGACTAACCTTAGGGATTGGGTCATGATGATGGGCTCTCCTAGGTTCAGCCTCAAGGTATGGATCAGGGTTTGGGGTCCTCCTAGGTTGAGGATTGTAGTACGAGTCAGGATAAAGGGCTCTCCTAGGTTCGACCTTATGGTATAGATCAGGATTTGGGGTCCTCCTAGGTTGAGGGGAATCAGGATCTGGCTCAGACTGTGACCCATGGATTTTTCTTGGGGTCCCTACCCGGACTTTTAACTGATCAAACCTATTGGCAAGATGGTCAATTCTATCATTGGTTTGACTACGAGACTGAGTTAACTGGGTCATCTGGGTAGCCATCTGGGCCATTTGATTAGCTAGGGCTTTCATTTGGGCTTGCAAATTTTCCATGGAGGAAGTGGGTGATATGAAACTCTTGATATAGTGCTCATGCAAGACTTGATCAGACCGACTACAGCTAACTAGACCTAGAGTCTAAACTAGATGCTCAATCAGGGTGGCAAACTAGCCTATAGTAACCCTGTACTCAGCCAGACAGGTGTAAGGGGAGTGTTAGGTCCCTGATTGCCAATCCTAGACACCAATCAGAGATTGGCCAGGTAGGCGGACCAGCACACAAGCCCTTCGGGATTGAATCCCTAAACCACCATTCTAGACACTAAGCACAAGGCACACACAGGTTATCTTGACATAGTGATCTAACACACTAGCCCGGACCGGACCAGTTGGTGTCCCTAGCCCACTAGGGCAAATTAAGTCTAGTTAATTTTAGGTTAAGGCTTGGGACCGAATGCAAGGGGTGTGGTTTTGGGCTAAGTAGAGGTGATCAAATCCTCCCCCCATCTGATATAGCAAGAGTGCCCTTAAAAGTAATTATGCAATGATGGCAGGTAGATAAGGATGCAAATTAGGGTTTAAATATTTTTGGTATTTTTGGAGAATATGTAATTTATTTTTTTTTTGGTATTTTATTAAATAAAATAAAACTTGCAAATTGTGGCCTAATATGCAGGAAATATACTAAATTTAAAAGATATGCAAAAAATGCTAAAAAAACCCTAAAACTTCCAAACTTGTCTTGCTGAAAAAATAGAGCCAGAAATTTGCAGGCTGTATTTCAGCTTGCAAAAAATTCATAGGCCATAATAAAATCTGAAACAATTAAGAGAATTACTGAGAATTATGATAAATCCATCAAAAAAAAGTTTAGAATTTTTATAGTTTTTATCAGAGAGAAATAATTAAAATAATGGAGTATATATGGACTGAAAAATTATAGAAAACAAGCCCTAATCTAAGTTCTGATACCAAATGATGGGGAACAAATATGCATGCAATTCTATTTGTATATTTTACATGTTGTGTTAGGTGATTAATTTCCAAATTTCAGATTAAAATTATTGTAGAGAATTTTGTATGAATTTTTGAAGATCAGCATGCAGATTAGGACCTAGAAAAGTAGCAAAGAAGGACCGCCGGGGCTGAGAAGCCTCGGTTAGGGCAAGTTCTCCTACAATAAAACTACTGGAGGTAGAGGGGTGTACCTGACAATATCTGTGAAGATTGCAGCGAAGGGGTCTCTCGTTCCTCAATGGATGCGGCCTGGAAATCCAAGCCAATGACCCGCGGATACCTGGCTTTCTGCTCGGTGGTCCGATTGAGACTTGGCTGGAGTCGTTGGATTTGTAGGAACTCGGGGACCTGCAAACGACCTGTCAGGGGTTAGAAAACTCACAAAGGAACAAGAAAACAAAGGGAAAATAACAAGGGAAGGCTTCTTTTGGAGTGGGCGTCCAGGGATCTGAGAGACTTGTTGGCAGCAGGAAGATGATTGCAAACATCGGGAAGAAGAACTCTTATAAACCCCTTTATGCACACAGCAGGGTATCACACAACTCAATAGAAGAACTCAAGGTTTTCATTCATCAAAAATTCTAACTTCATACAAGAGGCTAGGTTCCCTTAAATAGACCCTTAACCTTGGGCCCCAAGTAAGGGTACTTTAGACTTTACATAGGACTGCTTTTCCCTTACAAACTCTAACTAGGAATACATGGCAACCTAGGTAGAAAATTTTAAAAGGAATGGGACTCCCTCTCCTTGTCTTGGTCAGCCAAGGGGGTGACCATAAGTGGCCGACCAAGGGGAAGGTAATTCTATGGAGGGGCGCCCTAATTTCTTCATGGGCCTGGGCTTGCCTAGTTTCCTTCTGGCTGGTCTCCAGGCTTCAGGTTTGCACTTGTTTTAATTCTCCTCCGGGGATCTTCATGTCTTCTAGTTAGGTTGGACTCGGGCTCAACATCCATGTATTCAATCCGGTTGGACTTGGTCTTCACTTGTATGATGTGATCTTGAGTCTTCAATATGGTTGAACAGGACTCAAAAAAAATTAGCTCGACATGAGCTGACTAACATTGGACTGGACTAGCTCAACATGAGCTAAATAATTATAGGACTTAAATGAAAACAACTCAGCTGGACTAAGCTTTATTACAGTGGACTCGAATATCATTTAAGTGATCCACAGAGGGTTGAGAAGCCTCTGCCTTATTCTAGTGCCTTTGGTGTCCGCACCAGCAGAACTATTCTCAGGTATTATTTGGGCAGGCAAAAAATCTTTAGACCAAAATAATTCATGATAAAATTTTGAAAAATACATTCAATTATATTGAACCCACAAAAATAAGAATCAGATTTTTATGAGTTACCTATAGATAGAGACAATTAAAATAACATACTATGTACTAGGATAGCCGAGATGAAGATATTAAAACCTAAAGATGTCTATCGCTTTGTTTTCTTCTTCAAGGGTCAATTTGCAGCGGTACCCCTACATGCCTTAGAAAATCCCAATTGAATGAGTTATAAGGGTCTTGGAACCCTACTTTTTTCTATGACCGGACAGCCATAGTGAAGCACCCGATCCAAGTACTTAAAGAGAACTAAGTCTACACAAGAGAGATTAAACCCTAGTTTAACCTGTTCTGATACCAAAAAATGGATGCAGAACGAAAAACCAAAATTAAATTTTTGATATTTAAACCTAATTAATAGAGAAAAAATAGATATTAATTTTTTTAGATTTTAGAATTTTAGAGACTCAAAGCATTTAATAAAGAAAGACTAGTCTATTAGCTATTACCCGCAAAGTAAACCTACAAATTAATTAGAGAAAACAGGATTTGGTGGCTGAAAAACTACTGTAAACTAGGGTTATCTAATCAACGAGTCAAAAATTATGAGAAGAGAAAAAGTTTAGATTTTACCAATGAAGATACGCACCTCTGATTCAGTTCTGACGGGACTCTTAAGATCTTCTTGGTAGGGTTTCAAGAACTCGATTCCAGGCTCCGATCTTTCAAGCGATGCTAGTTTGGAGGCAAGAAAACCTAGCTTCAATCCTTGATCACCTGCACACTCAACAAAGAAAGAAACGTGAATTAAAAGTAGCAAAGGAAAGGAAAGAATGAAAGAAAGGAGGGTTTAGAAATGGTGGATTTGGATTTCTTGATAGCTGGATAAATAGGGCCTCACACCCCACGATATTTCGTAGAACAAAGGAAGGGCCTCACACCTCATGATGCAGACAGCAAAGGAATAAAATTCGACAGAATTTCATCGTATATTGATGAATAATTGATCAATTACAGGAGGGGTTGGTGGGGTATTTATAGACTCCCAACCAGTGATGTAAGAGACACAAACACTAGTCTTGTGCTCCCTTGGAATACAACTCCTAGAGTCCTATTTCTGGGCATCTTGGACTCTTGCTTGTTGGGATAATCTAGACTTCTATATGTGAGTGGACTCTACAGTTTGGATTGAAGAAGACTCAAGAGTTTTGGTGAGACTCTTGAGTCCTAGGAACTTAAGCAACTTCCAACCTATTTTATCAAAATTCTTGAAGTAGGTAAACCTTCCAACCTTCTCCACTTGGATGACTTGAGATGACTTGGAACTCCTTGAAATGTTGGCCAATTTCTATCTTGATTTTGGTGTGAAAGAAAGGTATGGGAGGGCGCCAATTTTGAGATCTCCTTCTGCTTTACTCCTCTTAAAAAAAAAGAGGCGCTAACTCCTTAATTGGCTGACCGAAGGGTGTTGTCATGTGGTGATGTCTTAATCTTGTTGCATGTCCAAATACAAGTGACATGCCATGTGTTGATGTCCCATGGTGATGTGTCAGGTATTGTCTAGAAATTTTGCAAAGATGGTGCCATAAATAAATTGACTTGGCCTAGCACATGGCTTGTCTTGGGCTAGCACATGGAGTCACATGGCTTGTCTTGATTTAGGTGCACATAGGTTTTGATTTGAATCACATGAGTCTTTAATTGGGTGCACATGGGATGTTGTCTTGGGTCCCCTCTTGTATATAGGACTCAATGACTCAACTAATTACATGGACTTAATGATAACTAACTACATGATTTAACCAATTAATAACTAATTGAACCGACCATACTTAATTATGCTTTCAAATGAAAACTGGTGAGGATACCAAGATCAGACACAAATCCCTAGATCCTATATGGTTTAATTAGTCATGTGTCAAAGTTTTGAAAATTTTGTAATCAATTAAGATTGAATCCTATAAGAAGTTGAGGTTAGTTGATTTGTCTCAACCCTCAACCTAGTCAATATATTGAATCCTGTACATCAGTTATGAGTCTAGTATGAGCCTAATTTTTGTACAAAGAGGAGGTTACCCTATTTTAGAGTTCCACCAGGCCACATCCAGGAGTCAGAGACCACTACATCAGCCCATTAGATTTTGTGTGATAAACAAGTATCCAAGATGCTTCCAGAAATCCTGATTCTTTCCAGATGGCCTCTAGATGCCCAGATTTCTCCCCAGATGCTTGAGCATTGATGCGGGATAGGGATTGGACTGGATCACTGGCGAGCATGAAAGTCACCAGAGATTAGGATTTGCAAAGGAGGAAAGAAGAGGGTGTAGGGTTAAGAAAAATACTGGGGTTCACAAAGATTCCCCAAGAAGAATAAGCACATAGCAAAGGGGCTCACACAGATGCCCTAGAAGAACAAGCACATAGCAAAGGGGCTCACATAGATGCCTTGGGCTCACACTGATGCCCAAAATCAGGGATCACACAGAAACCCTGGGAAGATGGAGAAGGGATCATGCAGATACCCTAGGATCACACAGATCCTTCACACAGGACAATAGAAATTTTATTCATCCATCCTCCCCTCTTACAAAAGGCTGAGGGTGGTATTTATAGATTTTCCAACCCTCATTTGAATTTGAATACAATATAAAAAGATAAGAACGAATCAAATTCAAATATAAGATAGGATAAGATAAGCCTATCCATATATCAATCCTAACCAACCAAATCCTAATTCAAATTTTAAAAAAAAGATAAATCCTAAATAAATTTATTCCAAAAATGCTTCAAGATATGTGCCACTCCAAGAATTATGCTTGCTCCAAGATCCATGCTTGAGATGTCCCCATCATTCCCCTGGAGTGGGGAGAACTCGACTCCATCGAGTCAGGCTCAGCAGGGGTGGATGGAACCGAAACTAATCAAAAAGGGACTCCAAGGCTGGGTTCACCCATTTTATTTTTCTATTTTTATTTTTTTTCAATTTCTTTTTTTTTTTTCATCTCTGCACTAAAACCCGTGCAGCATTGAAAGCCGTGTAGTGCTAAAATCCGTGCTACTCCAAAATCGTGCTGCTCCAAAAAAAATGTGCTGCTTGAAGCCAGCAATCATGAAGGGCATTTGCCTTCATGTTCGTGCACGGGACTTCATCTTCTCCATGGTCCAATGAAGGGTGGAACAGAGCCTCCGACGAGAGGCAGCGATCGGATCGACTGTCTCTGGTTGCAGGCAGAGTAGACGGATGGTCGACAGGGAGAATGGCAGAAATCAAGTGGGGCATCGCACGGACCTGCGACACAAGGTTTTCCAACGGTTGGGGCCGTGGGCGGTGGTGGGGGAACGCATCCTGGGCCACGGCGATGGCGGCGGGCCGTGCTTGATTTGTGGGGGTGGCAGCACGGGGACAGGCGCGAGCAGCGCCCTGGCCTGGCGGCGACTTGCATTGGGGCTGCATGATGGTGGGCGCCCATGGGAGCTGGGGGAAATCCGAGCGTAGGGCGGGGCTGAGGAGATTGCGGTGCGGTTGAAGCGGGCCAGATCGGACCAGTGGGGGGAAGGAGCCGGGGCGGGAACTTTGGCCGCGACTTGTTCCGGTGACTGGCGGTGGACCATGATGCTGGGCTCAATCCCAAGGCTCTGTTACAGAGCTCAGTTCGCCATGGGAGAGAGCAAGCGAGATGAAGGGGATCTTCTGGTGGGCTCTCCGGTTGGGAAGGGTGGCGACGGGGCTCAGATGCCAAACGGCCATCGTCATTTGGAAAGGGAGGCCGCGAGGCTAGAGGGATGGGCGGCACAGTGGGGAGCTCCGCTTTGTCATCTTCCTCCTCGTGTTCGATCCCTGATTCCTTACCGTTGGATGAGGTGTTGATGGCATAGATCTCAAACCTGTAGATGAGCTGTTGGCGCAGGAGGATGAGGCAGTGGAGGATACAGATCTGGCTGACGGCGGCATCCCTGGTAATCAAAATAGGAGGTTGCACAGGATGCTTGACGGTGGTTTGATAACAGGCTCGGGGAGGAAGAAGAAGAAACCCTAATCCTCAGCTCTGATACCACTTGATGCGGGACAGGGATTGGACTGGATCGCTGGCGAGCATGAAAGTCACCAGAGATTAGGATTTGCAAAGGAGGAAAGAAGAGGGTGCAGGGTTAAGAAAAATACTGGGGTTCACATAGATTCCCTAAGAAGAACAAGCATATAGCAAAGGGGCTCATACAGATGCCCTAGAAGAACAAGCACATAGCTAAGGGGCTCACATAGATGCCCTGGGCTCACACAGATGCCCAAAATCAGGGATCACACAGAAACCCTGGGAAGATGGAGAAGGGATCATACAGATACCCTAGGATAACACAGATCATTCACACAGAACAATAGAAATTTTATTCATCCATCCTCCCCTCTTACAAAAGGCCGAGGGTGGTATTTATAGATTTTCCAACTCTCATTTGAATTTGAATACAAGATAAAAAGATAAGACGAATCAAATTCAAATATAAGATAGGATAAGATAAGCCTATCCATATATCATTCTTAACAAACCAAATCCTAATTCAAGTTTTAAACAAAAAATAAATCCTAAATAAATTTATTCCAAAAATGCTTCAAGATATGTGCCACTCCAAGAATTATGCTTGCTCCAAGATCCGTGCTTGAGATGTCCCCATCAAGCATATTTTTAAACTAGGGCAACCATGATTCTAGAGGTCCACCTGTATCCTAACCTAAATAAATCAAGCCCAGGCACCAAGCCCCAAGCCCTAGAGAAGCAAGATTCCATGGAATGTTCCTACTACCATGCTTCCAGGCTTCCCCAGCTTCCAGAGGCCCAAGCCCATGCACCCAAGCCCCTTTAGGCCTTCCCTTTGCTGTCCCTAGAAGCCAAACATGCCCTCCTAGGCATCCTTGAAGTGTTGACTAAGTGTAAGTAGTGTCCTTGAATGGAATAGTCAAAGCATGAAGGGAGAAGGAGAAGACTATATCAAATCCTAACCTAGATGGGAGTTCTTCCTAGCTTGTTTAGGATATGTAATTCTAACCTAGCTAGGAGAGGACTTGTAACCCAAGTGTGTAACCCTAGTTAGAGGGTATGGGAACTCTATAAATAACCCACCCCTCCATCTCTTGTAATCAATTATTATTCATGATATTAAAACCCTGGTGAATTTATTTGAGCTTGCAAGCTTGTGTGTTACTTTTTTTTTTTTCTTTGGTTACCATTATTCTTGGACAAATTCCTTGCTACCCTAGCATTCTTCCATGCCCTAACTCACTACCATTCAAGCCTTCACATGTCCAAGAAGGAGTGCCCTAGGCCACCAAGCAAGGAGACTTTATCAAGCTTCAAGCCGCCCCGCTTTTAAATCCTAGCCTGGTTCCTTCTAAACCTAGTTCCCTTTCTTTTTCTTACTTGCTATTTTGATTGACCCTTGATATTTTATACGATTCTCAAGGTGTTTCACTTCCCCAGAGGAGGCTTTCTTTGCCTCCAGGATCACCTAAATCAGCCATCTAATCAAGCAAACCGAACTTCATCTTCCAGACTCCAATCAGTGTGCTATATGATATCTTCATCAGAAGTTCTTCAAATCACTGATTGGTAACATCCTTTCCTTCTTTAAATTTTAGATTTGATGAAGTTAAATCATTTTAATCCAAGAGTTTCTCAATTCTCGGGTCCTGGAATTTATTATTTTGCATGAGTTTGTCTACGATACGATGATTCTTTGCATTGCTAGTCTTTCTGCTAGTTCTTACTTTATTTTAGAAATCTAGCCTGCAAATAAAATTATGAAAATCATAAAAAAATTAGTTTACTATTTTTAATGCATGTTTAGCAATTCTTAGACTTATCCCATATTAGTTTGGTATCAGAGCGGGTTTAAGAAAATCCTAGGATTTGCATCATCAATTGATTTTTGTTTTGGACCAAATTTGGTAGGTATTATCATCACTATCCATCCTCTATCCTAGAATTTCTTTGATATTTTCTAAATCGATATTGGTGTCAAAATCTGCATCATCCGAAACCCTAATTTCTTGAAATTTTTGCACTTACTTGACTAAACCTAATCAACATCCACACACCCAAATCCCAAGTCCAATTTGAATGTTAACCTAATCAACCTAAACCTAATTTGTCATTCCATAAAATATACATAAAATATTTTTATTTTTCTGATTGTTTTAGATTGTATCAGGGCTCATTGTATGTTCATCATCTCTTTAAATTGATCTTAAGGGCAACTCAATATTTCAGATCAGGGCAGGAGGTTATAACCAGTCCTGGGCCCAAAACAACCATCCAGCATCTCCACCTAAGCCTTAATTAAAATTGATTAGACTTAATTTGCCCTAGAGGGATAGGTAACACCCAACAGGTCAGGTCTGAATTGTGTGGGCCAACTAGTGCATTTAATCTTATGGCTATTACTGGATCTGGTGTCTAAGGCTGAGGGTCTAAAGTCAAACGACCTAAGTGGTGCTGTGGTTTTTAATTGGGTCCTTACGAAAGTAGGGGGGCCTCCGACACTCCCACCCTCTACCTGGAAAGAGGAAGGATTAGCTACTGCATTAAGTGTAAGTTGAGCTAACCCACCTAGTTTTGGCTCTAGGTCTAGGAAACCCTAGATTAAGCTAACCCATTTTGCATGCTAGGCTACACCATCTCATTCTAACTGATTGTTTGAGTGTATGACCACTAGATTAGAAACCAAATACCATAAGTCTAAACCCCAAACCAACTCAGCCTTGGATCCCAATTTTGAGGCCATCATGAACCAACTTGCCCATTTAACTACCCAAATGAACCAAGCCAATACCCAAATTAATACTAAGCTTGACCAAGCCAAAGATCAATTAACCCAATTGACCCAATCCCGGAACCAAATGAACCATAGATTAAACCAAGTAGACCAACGATTTGACTATGCAACTACTAGGATCAACCAGTTAACCACTAGTTTTGACCAAGTAGGAGATCGGTTAGGAACCCTAGACAAGACCCATAGGACTGAACCCATAACCTATGAACCCAGTAGTAACCCACTATCCCTCAGTCGACCTGAACCCTATAGGATTAATACCTCTAGATTTGAACCTAATATTAGTCAAATATCTCTTAGTCTATCCCCTCTTACCACCACATTTGTTCACCCAAATGACCTTGAAGAGGAAATATATGAGGCTGACCCAAGTTTAGTAGAGGAGTATGAAGATAATGAGTCTATTGAAGATCTAGAAGAGTACCCTATGGAAGAACTAGGATTAGTTGATTTTGACCAAATCTTGGTAGAAGACCACCCAATATTAGTTGAACTTGACCATACCCAAGTAGGAGCAGACCTAGATTTAGCTAACCTAGCCATACCCAGACAGTAGCCAACATAGAGATAGCTGACCATGTAATGGAAGAGAAGTTAGAGGAAGAGAACCATAATATTGCTATTAGAGTCCCAATTAGAGATCCCAATCCTTTGATTTATGAACCTGAAGAGTTTATAAGGATTTAATCTCTTTAGATCAATGACCTCAGGATGAAATCACCTCTTTGACTCCACTTGATCTCTTCCCTGAAATCAATGACCCTTTCTTCCATTATGCATATCCTTTTGACAGACATCAACCCCATAAGATCAACCTCATTAGTCTAGGACTAATTCCTGATACCCCTTCCTATATCCTATTCTACTTGATTAACCCCGAACCCTTTTCTTATTCCTTACCCAATCAGACTAATCCTGAATCCATTTCTTATTTTCTACCCTTTTCTAAAACTTCTCATGATTTTCTAACTCTTAGATTGCATTTCATAGAGGTTTGCATACTGTATTCATTCATCGAGTCTGTCATGCTTGCTTCCTACTTCTGGAAAACCCTCTGGCATCTACTAAGAGTTCATGTCACATTTTCCTGTGGATGTCATGATAGGATCAAACCTAAAGAGTCTATAGTCTATAGTTTTGTCCTGAAGAAGGTCCCAAAAAAATTCCTTCAATAGAAAGCCTAGTCGAGTCTTTTAGGTGTTAGTTTTGCATCCAATAAATTTATAACCCTAATTCATCTGTCCACACAGCAATAGCCTCTGCACAGCATATGCATCATGAAATTAGTCAAGAGCTGAACATAATTAATGAACTAAATAACAACTTGGCTAATTCCTAAAAGAAAGATGAAGAATTTTCTGTAGAGGAATATGTGACTGTTAAAGAATTTTGTGCTCGCAAAGCTAGCCCATCTAAAATAATGAATAGTAGTGGACCCAATGCCTATGTGCCTAAGATATCACCTAATTTAGGTATTAGCTTCACCTTCATCATCTCAGACTTTGTAAAGTCTAGGGAGCCAGCAGTGATACCAAGCGAGCCCCTTGAGCCACTCCCATTCTTTGAGAGAGAACCCACCCTAGAGCAACCACATATAATTTGGCTTTATGGTGAGGAAATGATTGAGAGATCTCTGGATGACCAAGCTATCGGTACCCAGGATAGAGACTGTTAGTGGTATTTGGTCTGATGGCAAGGTCAGCCAGAATCTGAGGACTTGTGGAATGCTGGTGCAGATCTGCAACGCCTCAACCAGACCCTCCTTGAGCCAAATTGACCCATACTAGATGGAGTCAAGTTCCTCCCACCCCAGGAGAATTGGTGGGGACACCAGGATCAGACATAGATCCTTAGATCCCATATGGTTTAGTTAGTCATGTGTCAAAATTTTGAAAATTTTGTAATAAATTAAGATTGAGTCTTGTAATAAGTTGAGGTTAGTTGATTTGTCTCAACCCTCAATCTAGTAAGTATATTAAGTTTGTACATCAGTTATGAGTCCAGTATGAGCTTAATTTTTGTATAGGAGAAAAGGTTACCCTATTTTGGAGTTTCACCAGGCCACATCCAGGAGAAAGAGGTCATTACATCAACCCATTGGATTTTGAGTGACAAACCAGTATCCAAGATGCTATAAGAAACCCTGATTCTTTCTAGATGTCCCCCAGATGCCCATATTCCTCCTAAGATGCCAGAGCATATTCTTAAACCAGGGCATCCATGATTCCAGAGGTCCACCTACATCCTAGCCTCAAGAAATCAAGCCCAGGTGCCAAGTCCAAGCCCTAAAGAAGCAAGATTCCATGGAATGTTCCTGCTACCAGGCTACCAGGCCACCACATCTTCCAAAGACCAAGCCCATGCAGCCAAGCCGGTTTGGGCTGGCCCCTTGCTATCCTTAAAAGCCCAACATGCCCTCCTAGGATGGTGGGGACACCGGAGGCACCAGAATAAGATAGAGACTTTTCAATCCTCTTCGAATTGATCAATAATTTATGAGTCCATCTGTAATAAGGGATTAGCTCATCTGAGTCCATTTTAGTTATTATTTGAGTATTTTGAGTTGTTTTCAGTTCTGTACTTGTCAGCTCATGTTGAGCTAGTTCAGTCCAATGCTAGTCAGCTCATGTTGAGTTAATTTTATTTTTTTGAGTCCTGTCCAAGCATACTGAAGACTCAAGACTATATAATACAAGTGAAGACCAAGTCCAACTAGATTAAGACATGGAAGTATAGCCCAAGTCCAACCCAGCTTGAAGATTTGAAGACCCCAGGAGGAAAATTCAGAAAACCCTGATTTCTTGCAGATGCCCTCCAGAGCCCAGATTCCCTTCCAGATGCCAAAGTATATTCATAAAAAAGGGCATCCTTGATTCCAGAGGTCCATCTACATCCTAGTCCAAAGAAATCAAGCCCAGGTGCCAAGGCCAAGCCCCTAAGAAGCAAGATACCAGGGAATATTCCTACTACCTGGCTACCAGGACACCCCAGCTTCCAGAGGCCCAAACCCATGCACCCGAGCCCTTTGGGCCAGCCTTTTGCTGCTCCTAGAAGCCCAACACACCCCCCTAGGCATCCTTGGAGTCTTGACCAAGTCAAGAAAATCTTTAGGATTTTTCTACCTAATATTTCCTTATTTTCTAGCTAGGGTTGAGAGGGAAAAGGATTCTAATGTAAAGACTTATGTACCCTTACTTGGAGCCCATGGTTAAGGGTCTATTTAAGGGACCCTAGTCTCTTGTATGAGGAGAATTTTTGATGAATAAAAAAACCTTAAGTTCTTCTATTGAGTTGTGTGATACCCTGCTGTGGCATAAAGGGGTTGTGAGAGTTTTTCTTCCCAGTGCTGCAATCATCTTCCTGCTGCCAACAAGCCTCTCAGATCGTTGGACGCCACTCCAAAAGAAGCCTTCCCTTGCTATTTTTCCTTTGTTTTCTTGTTCTTTGTGAGTTTTCTAAACCCTGACAGGTCGTTTACAGGTCCACGAGTTCTTACGAATCCAACGACTCCAGCCAAGCCTCAATCGGATCACTGAGCAGAAAGCCTGGTATCCGCGGGTCTTTGGCTCAGTTTTCTAGGCCGCATCCATCGAGGAACGAGAGACCTCTTCATTGCGATCTTCACAGACATTGTCAGGTACACCCCTCTACCTCCAGTAGTTTTATTGTAGGAGAACTTGCCCTAACCGAGGCTTCTCAGCCCCGGCGGTCCTTCTTTGCTACTTTTCTAGGTCCTAATCTGCATGCTGATCTTCAAAAATTCATAAAAATTCCCTACAAATAATTTTGATCTGAAATTTGGGAATTAACTCACCTAACTCAACATGTAAAACATACAAACAAAATTGCATGCATATTAGTTCCCCATCATTTGGTATCAGAGCTTAGATTAGGGCTTATTTTCTGCAATTTTTAGTCTGTATATATCCTATATTTTAAATTATTTCCCTATTAAAAACTACAAAAAATTTGAAATTTATTTGTTGTATTCATCATAATTCACAGTAATGTTCATAATTTTTTTAGATTTTATTATGGCCTGTGAATTTTCTGCAAGCCGAAATACAGCCTAAAAATTTTCAGCTCTGTTTTTTTGAGCAAGACAAGTTTGGAAGTTTAAAGTTTTATCTAACATTTTTGCATATCTTTTAATTTTAGGATATTTCTTGCATATTAGGCCATAATTTGCAAGTGTTCTTCTATTTATGAAATTACAAAAAAAAAAAATACATATTCTCCAAAAATATCAAAAAACATCAAAACCCTAATTTGCATCCTCACCTGCCTGCCATCATTGCATAATCTACTTTTAAGGGCACTCTTGCTATATCAGATGGGGGGAGGATTTGATCACCTCTCCTTAGCCCAAAACCACATCCCTTGCATTCGGTCCCAAGCCTTAACATAAAATAACTAGACTTAATTTGCCCTAGTGGGCTAGGGACACCAACTGGTCGGGTCCAGGCTAGTGTTAGATCACTGTGTCAAGTTAACCTATGTGTGCCTTGTGCTCAGTGTCTAGAACGGTGGTTTAGGGATTCAATCCCGAAGGGCTTGTGTGCTAGTCTGCCTACCTGGACAATCTCTAATTGGTGTCTAGGATTGGCAATCAGGGACCTAACACTCCCCTTACACCTGCCTGGCTGAGTACAGCGTTACTACAAGCTAGTTTGCCACCCTGATTTAGCATCTAGTTTGGACTCTAGGTCTGGTCAGCTATAGTCAGTCTGATCGAGTCTTGTATGAGCACTAGATCAGGAGTTTCATATCACCCACCTCCGTCACAAATGTCTGAACCCATGGAAAACTTACAAGCCCAAATAAAAGCCCTAGCTGATCAAATGGCCCAGATGGCCTAGATGACTACCCAGTTAACTCAGTCTGCTACCCAAACCAACAATAGAATTGACCATCTTGCCAATAGGTTTGGCCAGTTAGAGGCCATGTAGGGATCATAGAAAGAACCCATGGGTCACAGTCTAAGCCAGATCCTGAATCCCCTCAACCTAGGAGGACCCCAAACCCTGATCCATACCTTGAGGCTGAACCTAGGAGAGCCCATCATCATGACCCAATCCCTAAGGTTAGTCCTAGAAGACCCGATCAGGATTTTGTAGACCAGGAAGATAGATCCTATTTACCCACATCCTCTAAGCCTAGTATACCCACAACCTATAGATCTTATGACTCCAAATCCTATGAACCAAGAACCTATGAAACCAGAACCTGTGAACTAGATCCTATGACTCTAGATCCCATGATCATAATCCTATGCACCCAAACCATTATATGCTAGTAGACCCAACACCCAATATTCTGACCCATATAGGGAGTCCAACCCGAGGAGAACCCAATATCCCGACCCATATAGGGAGCCCAACCTTAGGAGGACTCCATACCATGATCCATCCTTAGAACCTGACCATAGAGCTGACTGACACAAAATCATATGACCCAGATCCTATAATCCCTGACCCATAGATCTGCACCCTTGTCCTATGAGCCTAGGGAGCCCATAACCCCTAGGTATCAATCTAGTACTAGTCATGCTTCCCCTAGTCAACTTGAACCCAATAGGATTAGTAACCCTAAATATGAGCCCAGTAGTGAGCCACTACCCCTTAGGCAACCTGAACCTACTAGGATTAGTGTCCATAATCAGAAACAAGGACTTAGCCAATTTTTCCCTAGCCGACCTTCTCCAACTATTCCTGAGATTGACAAGGCTTACATTAACGTGGAAGTGTATGAAGCTGATGCGAGCCTAGTGGATGAGTATGAAGGAGAAGAGGAGACACCTTTAGTAGACCTAGAATTAGCTGACCCAGTAGATACCCAGGTAGAAACCAACCCAGAGTTAGTTGACCTTGACCACATCCAACCTAAAGCTATAATGGAAGAACAAATAGTGGAAGAGAACCTAGGTACTGCTGCTAGAGCCTTACCTGAGGAAACCATAGAGGAGGACCAAATTATAGAGTCTAGTCCAAAAATACAGAGCCAGAAGAATTTATTAAGGACCTGATCTCTTTGAATCAATACCTTCAAGATGAGTCCCCTCCTATAATTCCTATTAAGGATCTCTTTCCGAATTGGTGACCCATCCTTCCATTATGCAAACCCTGTAGATATAGCTCAACCTTGTAAGGTTAACCTCATTAGTCTAGGATTAGTCCCTGACATGCCTTCTTATATCGAACTTTATCCAACTAACCTTGAACATTTTTCTCTACCCTACCAACTAATTCTGAACCCACTTCCTATTTTATGCCCTTTCCTGACACCTCCAGCATTTCTAGGATTATTAGATTGCATTTAACTGAGATTAGCGTACTGCATGCATTCATTACGCATGTTAGGTTTCTATTATACATCTGGCATACCCTATGGCATTTGCTTGGAGTCCATTGTAAATACTCTTGTGCACACCACACTAGGGTCAGACCTAGATAGTCTATAGTCTCTTAGGTTTAGGTCCATAAAAGTCTAATAAATTTCCTTCGATAGGAATGCAAAGTCGAGTGTATTAGGTGTTAGTTTGAGTCATTTGCATCATTTTGTTAGGAGTCTGCATGTGCCCAGCATGTTCACCACCTATACTAATTTTAAACAAACTGGCTAATTCCTGAAGATGGATCAAAGAATTTGATGTAGTGGGTTCTATCTTGGTTAGGCTTAGGCCTAAAAGAAGCTTCATGCTCGTAGAGCCGGACCTTTTAAAGTGATAGAGAAGGTTGGATCAAATGCCTAGGTGTTAGACTTGCCTTCGAATTTGGGCATTAGTTCTACCTTCAATATTACAGACCAGGTTGTGTATAGGGAACCGGCAGGGCTACCTAGTGAGGCCTTTGGACCTATTCCTTTTCATTGTGAGTGACCCTAACTAGAGTGTCCACAAACAAATTTGGCCTGAGAGAGAGAGAGGAGAACGGATCGAGTATCCTGGACGATCAAGCCATCACGACCCAGGACCATGACTATCAATGCTTCCTGGTCTGATGGCAAGGCCGGCCAGAGTCGGACGATTCATGGATTTCTCGAGAGGACTTGCAACACCTCAACCCAGACCTTCTCGAGAGATATGTGAGCCAGTCTGACCTTCACTCGACAGGGTCGTTTTTCCCATCCCGGGAGAATTGGTGGGGACACCGGAGGCACCAGAATAAGATAGAGGCTTTTCAATCCTCTATGAATTGATCAATAATTTATGAGTCCATCTGTAATAAAGGATTAGCTCATCTGAGTCCATTTTAGTTGTTATTTGAGTATTTTGAGTTGTTATTTCAGTTCTGTACTTGTCAGCTCATGTTGAGCTAGTTCAGTCCAATGCTAGTCAGCTCATATTGAGCTAATTTTATTTTTTTGAGTCCTGTCCAAGCATACTGAAGACTCAAGACTATATCATACAAGTGAAGACCAAGTCTAACTAGATTGAAGACATGGAAGTATAGCCCAAGTCCAACCCAGCTTGAAGATTTGAAGACCCCAGGAGGAAAATTCAGAAAACCCTGATTTCTTGTAGATGCCCTCCAGATACCCAGATTCCCTTCCAGATGCCAAAGTATATTTATAAATAAGGGCATCCATGATTTCAGAGGCCATCTGCATCCTAGCCCAAAGAAATCAAGCCCAGGTGCCAAGCCCAAGCCCCTAAGAAGCAAGATACCAGGGAATATTCCTACTACCTGGCTACCAGGCCACCCCAGCTTCCAGAGGCCCAAACCCATGCACCCGAGCCCCTTTGGGCCGGTTTTCTGCTCCTACAAGCCCAACATGCCCCCTAGGCATCCTTGGAGTCTTGACCAAGTCAAGAAAATTTTTAGGGATTTTTCTACCTAATATTTTTTTATTTTCTAGCTAGGTTTGAGAGGGAAAAGGATTCTTATGTAAAGACTTATGTACCCTTACTTGGAGCCCAGGATAAGGGTCTATTTAAGGGACCCTAGCCTCTTATATGAGGAGAATTTTGATGAATAAAAAAACCTTGAGTCTTCTATTGAGTTGTGTGATACCCTGCTGTGTGCATAAAGGGGTTTGTGAGAGTTTTTCTTCCCAGTGCTGCAATCATCTTCCTGCTGCCAACAAGCCTCTCAGATCCCTGGACGCCCACTCCAAAAGAAGCCTTCCCTTGCTATTTTTTCTTTGTTTTCTGTTCCTTTGTGAGTTTTCTAACCCTGACAGGTCGTTTACAGGTCCACGAGTTCCTACGAATCCAACGACTCTAGCCAAGCCTCAATCAGATCACTGAGCAGAAAGCCGGGTATCCAGGGTCTTTGGCTCGATTTTCAGGATGCATCCGTCGAGGAACGAGAGACCCCTTCGCTGCGATCTTCACAGATATTGTTAGGTACACCCCTATACCTCCAGTAGTTTTATTGTAGGAGAACTTGCCCTAACCGAGGCTTCTCAGCCCTGGTGGTCCTTCTTTGCTACTTTTCTAGGTCCTAATCTGCATGCTGATCTTCAAAAATTCGTACAAAATTCTCTACAAATAATTTTGATATGAAATTCGGGAATTAATCACCTAACTCAACATGTAAAACATACAAAAAAAATTGCATGTATATTAGTTCCCCATCATAGGAATCCTTGAAGTGTTGACCAAGTCCAAGAGGTATCCTTGAGTGCATGAAGGGAGAAGGAGAAGACTAGGTCAAATCCTAACCTAGATGGGAGTTCTTCCTAGTTTGTTTAGGACTTGTAATTCTAACCTAGCTAGGAGAGGACTTGTAACACAAGTGTGTAATCCTAGATAGAGAGCATGGGAACTCTATAAATACCCTTCCTCTCTCCCTCTGTAATCAATTTTTATTCATGATATCAAAATCTTGGTGAATATTTGATCTTGCGAGCTTGTGTGTTACTTTGTTTTTTTCTTTGGTTACTGTTGTTCTTGCTGCCATAGGATCATTCCATGCCCTAATTCACTGCCATTCAAGCCTTCACACATCAAGAAGAGAGTGCCCTAGGCCGCCAATCAAGGAGATCTTCATCAAGCTTCAAGCCGCCCTGCTTCTAAATCCTAACCTGACTCCTTCTAAACCTAGTTTTCTTTATTTTTCTTACTTGTTATTTTGATACGCTCTTGACATTTTGCAAGATCCTTGAGGTGTTTCACCTCCCAGAGGAGGCTTTCTTTGCCTCTAGGATAACCAAAATTAGCCATCAAATCAAGGAACTGAACTTCATCATCTAGACTCCAATCAGAGTGCTGTGTGATCTCTTCATCAGAAGTTCTTCAAATCACTGATTGGTAACATCCTTCCTTTCTTTAAATTTCTGATTTAATAAAGATAAACTATTTTAATCCAGAAGTTTCTCAATTCTCAGGTCCTGGAATTTTTATTTGCATGAGTTTGCCTGCGGTACGATGATTCTTTGCATTGCTAGTCTTTCTGCTAGTTCTTACTTTATTTTTGAAATCTAGACTGTAAATAAAATTATAAAAATTATTAAAAATTAGTTTTCTATTTTCATGCATGTTAGCAATTCTTAGAGTAGTCCCACATCAAGAACAAAATTAAAGTTGGTAAAAAGGGCTAATTAAATTGGAACACTAAGATCCAAATTGGGTAAATAGGGTTTGACTCAATTGGGTTCCGACTCAACTTGGTAAAAAAGGTTTTACCCCAAAATAAATAAAACCCTAATACAGATGGAAAAGGGGTTTACCTTAACAAAACCAAAATAACAAAATTTAAAATAAAATATTTACATGGTAAATAAGGTTGGTTTCAGGGTTTTACTCACAGGTGATCCACAGGGATGTGGGTTCAACCTATCGATTTCTTTTAGCCCTGGTGCCTGTACCAATTCTCCCCGTGTGGGAGGAACTTGACCCTGTCGAGTATGGGTATATTCCACTATTGTAATACTCTAGTAAGTCAGGGACAACTCTCTGCAAGTCCTCTCTGGTGACCCAAGAATCATTAGACTCAGGTTGTCCTTGCTAACGAACCAGATATCACTGGTATTCTTTGCTCGGGGTAGCGATGATCTTGTCATCCAACATCCGTTCGATCTTGTCTCTCCGAGCTGGTGGTATGGTAGGTGGAACACATAGGTTGGTTCACTCATAAGGACTGGATTAGTCCCAAATGGCTTACTAGGAGTCAACGTTGGCTCCCTATACTCGATAAGGTCTGAAATGTTGAAAGTAGAGCTAATGCCTGGTTCAAGTGGCAATTCAAGCATGTAGGCATTAGGTCATATTTTCTTAATTATTTTGTATAGTCCACTACTATGGGCATGTAATTTTTTCATGGTACTAGGTGGGAACCTTTCAGGTCATAATCGAACTATAACAAAGTCTCCTTTTTGTAATCCTTGAGTCTTCTTTAGTATTAGCCATATGATTCTTATACAATTCTTTAATGTATTGTGCATATGACTCTATAAATGTTTAATAGACTCAACTAGGCATTTCATGCAAAAAAATTTATTTATTTTATTTTTATTTTTATATATTTTTTTTGTCTATTAAGATCTTAATTTAAGTCTATGCTTGACCCTTGGTCGGTGGTTGACATGTAGATGAAATTTGACATGCACTCCTAATAAATGCCATAGGGTCTGCCAGAAATACGTTGTAAACCTAACATGCTCAATGGACTTATGCAACATGCTAACTCCTATAAAATGAAAACTAATGGTCCTAGAAATAATGGAAGTTTCAAGAAATGGAAAAAAATAAGAACTGGGATCGGGGTTGACTTGGGGGGGTAGGAAATAAGAAAAGGTTCATGGTGGGGACACCGGAGGCACCAGAATAAGACAGAGGCTTTTCAATCCTTGTAAATTGATCAATAATTTATGAGACCATCTGTAATAAGGGCTTAGCTCATCTGAGTCCATTTTAGTTGTTATCTGAGTATTTGAGTTGTTATTTCAGTTCTGTACTAGTCAGTTCATGTTGAGCTTGTTCAGTCAATGATAGTCAGCTCATGTTGAGCTAATATTATTTTTTTGAGTCCTGTCCAACATACTGAAGACTCAAGACTATATCATACAAGTGAAGACCAAGTCCAACTAGATTGAAGACATGGAAATATAGCCCAAGTCCAACCCAGCTTGAAGAATTGAAGACCCCAGGAGGAAAATTCAAAAAACCCTGATTTCTTGCAAATGCCCTCCAGATGCCCAGATTTCCTTCCATATGCCAAAATATATTCATAGAATAAGGCATCCATGATTTTAGAGGTCCATCTGCATCCTAGCCCAAAGAAATCAAGCCCAGGCACCAAGCCCAAGCCCTAAGAAGCAAGATACCAGGGAATATTCCTGCTACCTGGCTACCAGGCCACCCCAGCTTCCAGAGGCCCAAACCCATGCACCCGGGCCCCTTTGGGCCAGCCCCTTGCTGCTCTTAGAAGCCCAACATGCTCCCTTAGGCATCCGTGGAGTGTTCGCCAAGTCAAGAGAACTTTTAGGGATTTTTTCTACCTAATGTTTCCTTATTTTCTAGCTAGGGTTTGAGAGGGATAATGATTCTTATGTAAAGACTTATGTACCCTTACTTGGATCCCAAGGTTATGGGTCTATTTAAAGGACCCTAGCCTCTTGTATGAAGGGACTTTTGATATGAATTAAAACCTTGAGTTCTTTTATTGAGTTGTGTGATACCCTGCTATGTGCATAAAGGGATTGTGAGAGTTTTTCTTCCCGGTGTTTGAAATCATCTTCCTGCTGCCAACAAACCCTCCAGATCCTGGACGTCCACTCCAAAAGAAGCCTTCTCTTGCTGTTTTCCTTTATTTTCTTGTTCCTTTGTGAGTTTTCTAACCCCTGACAGGTCGTTTGCAGGTCCCCGAGTTCCTACGAATCCAACGACTCCAGCCAAGCCTCAATTGGACTACCAAGCAGAAAGCCGGTAACCGCGGGTCATTGGCTCGATTTCCAAGCTGCATCCATCGAGGAACAAGAGACCCCTTCATTGTGATCTTCACAGACATTGTCAGTACGCCCCCCCTCTACCTCCAGTCTTTATATTGTAGGAGAACTTGCCCTACCGAGGCTTCTCAGTCCCGGCGATCCTTCTTTTGTACTTTTCTAGGTTCTAATCTGTATGCTTGGCTTTAAAATTCATATAAAATTCCCTATAACTAATTTTGATCTGAAATTCAAGAATTAATCACCTAACCCCACATATAAAACATAAAAAAAAATTGCATGCATATTAGTCCCCCATCATTTGGTATCAGAGCTTAGATTAGGGCTTGTTTTCTGCAATTTATTTGTCTGTATATGCTCTGTTAGTTTACTTATTTCTTCTAATAAAAACTCCAAAAATTCTGAAATTGATTTTTCTAGATTCATCATAATTCTCAATAATTTTAAGAATTTTCTCAGATTTTATTATGTCCTGTGAAGTTTCTGCAAGCTGAAATACAGCAATCAAATTTTCGGCTCTATTTTTTTTTCAGCAAGACAAGTTTGGAAGTTTTAGGGTTTTGTTTAGCATCTTTTGCATATCTTTTAATTTTAGTATATTTCTTGCATATTAGGCCATGATTTGAAAGTTTTCTTCTATTTAAAAAAATACCAAAAAAAAAAATACATATTCTCCAAAATACCAAAAACATCTAAACCTAATTTGCATCCTCATCTGCTTGCCATCATTGCATAATTTACTTTTAAGGGCACTCTTGCTATATCAGATGGGGGGAGGATTTGATCACCTCTCCTTAGCCCAAAACCACATCCCTTGCATTCAATCCCAAGCCTTAACTAAAATTAACTAGACTTAATTTGCCCTAGTGGGCTAGGGACACCAACTGGTCAGGTCCGGGCTAGTGTTAGATCACTGTGTCAAGTTAACCTGTGTGTGCCTTGTGCTCAGTGTCTAGAACGGTGGCTTAGGGATTCAATCCCAAAGGGCTTGTGTGCTGGTCCGCCTACCTAGCCAATCTCTGATTGGTGTCTAGGATTGGCAATCAGGGACCTAACACTCCCTTACACCTGCATGGCTGAGTACAGGGTTACCATAGGCTAGTTTGCCACCCAGATTGAGCATCTAGTTTGGACTCTAGGTCTAGTCAGCTATAGTTGGTATGATCGAGTCTTGCATGAGCACTAGATCAGGAGTTTCATATCACCCACCTCCTTCACAAATGTCTGAACCCATGAAAAATTTACAAGCCCAAATAAAAGCCCTAGCTGATCAAATGGCCCAGATGGCTACCCAGATAACTACCCAGATGACTACCCTGATGACCCAGTTAACTCAGTCTTGTATTCAAACCACTGATAGAATTGACCATCTTGCCAGCAGGTTTGATCAGTTAGAAGTCCGGGTAGGGACCCCAGGAAAAACCCATGGGTCACATTTGAGCCAGATCCTAATTCCCTCAACCTAGGAGGACCCCAAACCCTAATCCATACCCTGAGGTCGAACTAGGAGAGCCCTCATCCTGACCCATACTATAACCCTCAGCCTAGGAGGACCCCAGACCCTGACCCATACCAAGAGGTCGAACCTAGGAGAGCCCCTCAACCTGACCCATACTACAATCCTGAGCCCAGGAGGATCCCAAATCCTATCTATACCATGAGGTCAAACCTAGGAGAGCCCCTTATCCTGACCCGTACTACAATCCTTAACCTAGGAGGACCCCAAACCCTGATCCATACCAAGAGGTTGAACCTAGGAGAGCCCTCAGCCTGACCCATACTATAATACTGAACCTAGAAGAACCCCTTACCATGACCCTTATACTGAACCTAGAGGAACCCCTTATTATGATACTGAACCCAGGAGCACCCAATATTCTGACCCATATAGGGAGTCCAACCCTAGGAGAACCCAATATTCTGACCCATATAGGGAGTCCAACCCTAGGAGAACCCAATATTCTGATCCATATAGGGAGTCCAACCCTAGGAGGACCCAATATCCTGACCCATATAGAGAGCCCAACCTTAGGAGGACCCCATACCATGATCCATCCTTAGAACCTGACCATAGAGCTGATCCAAAATCCTATGACCCCAGATCTTATAATCCCGTGACCCATAGATCTGCACCCTTGTCCTATGAGCCCAGAGAACCCATAACCCCTAAGTGATGCCTAGTACTAGTCATGCTTCCCCTAGTCAACTTGAACCCCATAGGATTAGTATCCCTAAATATAAACCAGTAGTGAGCCACTACCCCTTATACAATCAGAACCTACTAAGAATAGTACCCATAATCAGAGACCAGAACCTAACCAATTTTCCCCTAGCCGACCTTCTCCAACCATTCCTGAGATTGACAAGGCTTACATTAACGCGGAAGTGTATGAAGCTGATGCAAACTTAGTGGATGAGTATGAGGGAGAAGAGGAGACACCTTTAGTAGACCTCGAATTAGCTGACCCAGTAGATACCCAGTAGAAACCAACCTAGAGCTAGTTGACCTTGACCACATCCAACCTAAAGCTATAGTAGAAGAACAATTAGAGGAAGAAAACCTAGGTACTGCTGCTAGAGCCTTACCTGAGGAAACCATAGAGAAGAGCCAAATTATAAATTATAGTCCAAAAATACAAGAACCAGAAGAATTTATTAAGGACCTGATCTCTTTGAATCAATATCTTCAAGATGAGCCCTCTCCTATAGTTCCCATTAAGGACCTCTTCCATGAGATTAGTAACCCATCCTTCCATTATGCAAACCCCTAGATATACCGCAACCTCATAAGGTTAGCCTCATTAGTCTAGGATTAGTCTCTGACATGCCTTCTTATATCGAACTTTATCCAACTAACCTTGAACCTTTTTTCCTACCCCACCAGACTAATTTTGAATCCACTTCCTATTTTCTGCCCTTTTCAGATACCACCAGCATTTCTAGGATCATTAGATTGTATTTAGCTGAGATTAGCATACTGCATGCATTCATCACGCATGTTAGGTTTGCATCTTACTTTTGGCATACTCTTTGGAAATTGCTAGGAGTTCACTGTAAATTTTCATGTGCATGTCAAGCTAGGATCAAACCTAGGGAACCTATAATCTGTTAGGTTTAGATCCAAAGAGTTCAATCAAATTTCCTTCTATAGGAATGCATAGTCAAGTCTGTTAGGTGTAGGTTTGAGTCCTTTGAATCATTTGTTAGGAGTCTGCATGTGCTCAGCATGTTCACCACCCACTAATTTTAAACAAACTCGCTAATTCCCGAAGAAGGATTAAAGAATTTGATGTAGTGGATTCTATTGGTTAGGCATAGGCCTAAAAGAAGCTTCATGCTCGCAGAGCCGGACCTTTTAAAGTGATAGAGAAGGTTGGATCAAATGCCTAGGTGTTAGACATGCCTTCGGATTTGGGCATTGGTTTTACCTTCAATATTATAGACCTGGCTGAGTACAGGAAACTGGCAATGATACCTAGTGAGGCTTTTGAACCTATTAGTTTTCATTGTGAGTGACCCTAACCCAGAGTGTCCACTAATAAATTTGGCCTAAGAGAGGAGAACGGATCGAGCGTATCTTGGACGATCAAGCCATTATGACCCGGGGTCGCGGTTATCAACGTTTCCTGGTCCGATGGCAAGGCCGGCCAGAGTCAGACGATTCGTAGATTTCTTGAGAGGACTTGCAATGCCTCAACCGAGACCTTCTTGAGAGATATGTGAGCCAGGCTGATCTTCACTCGACAGGGTCGAGTTCCTCCCACCCCGGGAGAATTGGTGGGGACACCGGAGGCACCAGAATAAGACAGAGGCTTTTCAATCCTCTGTAAATTGATCAATAATTTATGAGTCCATCTGTAAGAAGGGCTTAGCTCATCTGAGTCCATTTTAGTTGTTATCTGAATATTTTGAGTTGTTATTTCAGTTTTACTAGTCAGTTCATGTTGAGCTAGTTCAGTCCAATGATAGTCAGCTCATGTTGAGCTAATTTTATTTTTTTGAGTCCTGTCCAAGCATACTGAAGACTCAAGACTATATCATACAAGTGAAGACCAAGTCCAACTAGATTGAAGACATGGAAATATAGCCCAAGTCCACCCAGATTGAAGATTTGAAGACCCTAGGAGGAAAATTCAGAAAACCCTGATTTCTTGCAGATGCCCTCCGGATGCCCAGATTTCCTTCCAGATGCCAATATATTCATAGACCAAGGAATCCATGATTTTAGAGGTCCATCTGCATCCTAGCCCAAAGAAATCAAGCCCAGGCACCAAGCCCAAGCCCCTAAGAAGCAAGATACCAGGGAATATTCCTGCTACCTGGCTACCAGGCCACCCCAGCTTCCAAAGGCCCAAACCCATGCACCCGGGCCCCTTTGGGCTGGCCCCTTGCTGCTTTTAGAAGCCCAACACGCCCCCCTAGGCATCCTTGGAGTGTTGGCCAAGTCAAGAGAATTTTTAGGGATTTTTTCTACCTAATGTTTCCTTATTTTCTAGCTAGGGTTTGAGAGGGAAAAGGATTCTTATGTAAAGACTTATGTGCCCTTACTTGGAGCCCAAGGTTAAGGGTCTATTTAAAGGACCCTAGCCTCTTGTATGAAGGGACTTTTTGATATGAATTAAAACCTTGAGTTCTTCTATTGAGTTGTGTGATACCCTGCTGTGTGCATAAAGGGGTTTGTGAGAGTTTTTCTTCCGGTGTTTGCAATCATCTTCCTACTGCCAACAAACCCTCCAGATCCCTGGATGTCCACTCCAAAAGAAGCCTTCCCTTGCTGTTTTTCCTTTATTTTCTTGTTCCTTTGTGAGTTTTCTAACCCTGACAGGTCGTTTGCAGGTCCCGAGTTCCTACGAATACAACGACTCCAGCCAAGCCTCAATCGGACCACCGAGCAGAAAGCCGGGTATCCGCAGGTCATTGGCTCAGTTTTCCAGGCCGCATCCATCGAGGAACGAGAGACCCCTTCATTGCGATCTTCACAGATGTTGTCAAGTACACCCCCTCTACCTCCAGTCTTTATATTGTAGGAGAACTTGCCCTAACCGAGGCTTCTCAGCCCCGGCGATCCTTCTTTAGTACTTTTCTAGGTTCTAATCTGCATGCTTGGCTTCAAAAATTCATATAAAATTCCCTACAACTAATTTTGATCTGAAATTCAGGAATTAATCACCTAACCCCACATATAAAACATACAAAATGAATTGCATGCATATTAGTCCCCCATCAGTTCATGGATTTATCCTAGACTAATGGGGTTAACCTTAAGGGTGGACATTGATTCACACCTACAGGGAATAAAGGATCCACTTGATGGAAAAATGGGTCTCTAATCTCAGGGAAGAGATCTTCAATGGGAACTACAGGGGTGAAGTCTTCCGAGGGTGTTGGACTAAATAAGTCAAGTACTCACTAATTACTTCAGATTCATGAATCTTAGGACTCGGCTATAGGGTTTGACTCTCTTCTAATGTTTCCTCAGGTAAAGTCTCACTAGTAGGGTTAGGTTACTCTTGGATCTCTTTTTCTAAGGGTCTTATAGTTTCATTCTGTGTAGGGCTAGGGTCAACTAACTCTGGATCTACCTATTTTATCTTCTCATCTACATACACGTCTACCAAGCTCACATCAGCTTCATAAACTTCTACTACAACAGCAGCTTGGTGAACCAATGGGATAGTAGAGGTGGGTCGATTAAGAGGATGTGGACTGATTCCAAGGTTTTGAGTAGGTTTACTGATCCTAGTGGGTTCGGGTTGACTAAGTGGTACCTGAATAATACTTGGCTGATACCTAGGGGTACTAATCCTATGGGATTTAGATTGATGGACTATGTGTTCTTCCTGCTCATAGGATAAGGGCTCATAGGATCTGGGTTCAAAAGACAGGGGTATGTACTCAGATACAGGCTTTGGTCCGTAACAGGGCCTTTGCCACTGTTCTAGAGGTCTCTTTGAACTAAGATCCATATTGGGTCATGGCATGGAGCTATCTTAGGGTTGGGTGGTGTGGGTAAGGATGTCTCAAGTTTAGGTTTAGTACGGGTCTTTCGGTTCCTTTCTAGGTTTCCTAAATGGTCATCTAGTCGGTCACACCTATTTTTTAGTTGGGTACATTGTTCAGTGAAGGTCCTAAGGAAGGTCTCAAAATTGGGATCCATGATTAAATTGGGTTGGGTTTGGATGAAAAATAGGGTGTGCCTGACCTAGTTATCATGCAATCCACACACACAGACAAGACTGGGACTAGGTTTTCCTAGACCTACAGCTCAAGTAGAATGGTTCAGTTCAAATTATAGCCAATTCAATAATTACCCTTTCCACAGGCCAAGTAGAAGGTGGGGTCATGGTAGTCTCCCCTTGCTCCCGTAGGATCCTAATTAAAAACCAAGAAACCACTTAGGACATTTGCCTCTGGACCTCTAGCTTTAGATACCAGATTCAAGTGATAATCAGAGGATTAGGTGTACTAGCTTACACACAATACTTAGAACCTGACCTGTTGGTGTCCCTAGCTACTAGAGAAATTAAGTCTAATTAATTTTAATTAGGGCTAGGACCAATGTAAAGTTGGTGATTGTGGGCTAAGGAAGAGTGATGAAATCCCTCCCTTATGTAGATATTGAATGCCCTTAAGATTAGGTTTAAATGATGCACATACAAGATGAAACTCTAATATAAAAATAAGCAAAAATGAAAATAATTAATTTTAAAAAAAACAAGAATATTTCATGTAGATAAGTATCTAATATACAGGAAATATTAAAATATACAAAAATAATTTTACCAAAAGAACCCTAAACTTGCTGAAATTAGCTTTGCTGAAAAATAGGTTATAAATGTTCTTATGTAGTCTTCTGACAGGAAAAAAATCTACAGATCAAAATAATCATGAAAAAATTTTAAAAAACACTTTCAATTATATCGAATCCAGAAATATAAGAATCAGATTTTTATGAGTTACCTGTAGATAGAAATAATTAAAAAATTAGACTATGTACTAAGATAGCTAAAATGCAGAAATTAAAACCTAAAGATGCCTATCTCTTTGCTTTCTTCTTCAAGGGTCAATTCGTAGTGGTACCCCTACATGACATAGAAAATTCTATTTGAATTGGTTGTAAGGGTCTTGCAGCCCTACTTTTTTCTATGACTGGATGGCCATGGTGAAGCACCCGATCCGAGTACCTAAAGAGAACTAAGTCGGCACAAGAGAGATTAAACCTAGTTTAACCTGCTCTGATACCACAAAATTGATATGGTATAAAAAATCATAATTAAATTACTAATATTTAAACCTAATTAACAAAGAAAAAATAGAGATTAATTTTTTTAGATTTTTAGAATTTTATAGACTCAAAGCATTTAATAAAGAAAGACTAGTCTACTAGCTATTACCCATAAAATAAACCTATAAATTAATTAAAGAAAATAGGATTTGGTGGCTGAGAAACCATTGTAAACTAGAGTTATCTATTCAACAAGTCAGAAATTATGAGGAGGGAAAAGTTTAGATTTTACCAATGAAGATATGCTCCTCTGAATCGGTTCTAACGGGACTCTCAAGATCTTCATGGTAGGGTTTCAAGAATTCGATTCCGGGCTCCGATCTTTTAAGCGATGCTAGTTTGGAGGCAAAAAAACCTGGCTTCAATTCTTGATCACCAACACACTCAACAAAGAATGAATCATGAATTAAAAGCAGAAAAGGAAAGGAAAGAATGAAAAAGGAGGGTTCAGAAATGGTAGATTTGGATTTCTTGATGGTTGGATAAATAGGGCCTCACACCCGCGATGTTCCATAGAACAAAGGAAGGGCCTCACACCCCACGATGCGTATAGCAAAGGAATAAAATTCAACATAATTTCATTGTATATTGATGAATAATTGATTAATTACAGTGGGCTGGTAGGGTATTTATACACTCCCAACCAGTGATGTAAGGGACACAAACACTAGCCTTGTGCTCCCTTGGAATACAACTCCTAGAGTCCTACTTCTAGGCATCTTGGATTCTTGCTTGTTGGGCTGATCTAGACTTCTGTATGTGAGTGGGCTCTGTAGTTTGGATTGAAGAAGACTCAAGAGTTTTGGTGATACTCTTGAGTCCTAGGAATTTAAGCAGCTTCCAACCTATTTTATCAAAACTCTTGAAGTAGGAAAACCTTCCAACCTTCCACACTTGGATGACTTGAGATGACTTGGAACTCCTTGAAATGTTGGCCAATTTCTTTCTTGCTTTTGGCATGAAGGAAAGGAGTGGAAGGGTGCCAATTTGGAGATCTTCTACTTTACTCTTCTTAAAAAAAATAAAGGCGCTAATTCCTTCTTAAGTGGCTGACCAAAGGGTGTTGTCATGTGGTGATGTCTTAATCTTGTTGCATCTCCAAACACAAGTGACATGCCATGTGTTGATGTCCCCTGGTGATGTGGCAGGTGTTGTCCAGAGATTTTGCAAAGATGGTGCAATAAACAAATTGACTGGCTTAGCACATGGCTTGTCTTGGGCTAACACATGTGATGGGGGACAATAGGGGGCTAAAGATGAGGATCGAACGGTGAGCCTAGAAGTCACCTAGTTCAGGGTATCATATTATCTTTTGATTTTAAATTTGATGGTGAAGGAATAATGAGATGGAAGATAGGGATCTAGATCTCATGGACTTTGGAACTCACCCTAACGAAGAGACCTCTCACCTCTAAGGCATTACACCCTTCTCGATACTTGGAGGTGATAGGATGGATCTCAAAGGTCACGAGGGGATAAGGAAAATGGAATGGGAAGGGGGGATAACTATGGCCCCTCGCCCACTCCTAACGAAGGTAGAATCAAGAATACTTTTCTTTCAAAAATCATATTCTTCATTTATTATTCAAGAGAGGAGGTGCCTTTATATAGGCTTACAAAACTTGGAGCCCAAGAAATAAATATAAGGCATGCAGCTCATAAAAGGTGACATCCCAAACCTTCCTTGTTTGTAGCTTGAAAACATGGTAGAAAATTAAACACAATCCTCTCCATATGGTGAAAAAATCAAACTAATCCTAATCAAAAACTAATTTAAAAAAAACTTCCCAACTGGTCCATACATCCCAATTTAAAATAAATAAATTATGCATGATATGAATTCACCAAAATCAGTGCCTGCTCTAAAATTTGTGTTGCTTTGAAAGGGTGTAGCTTTGAAATTCGTGTTGCTTTGAAGATGGTGCAGCTTTGAGATACGTGTATAAATTTCTCTCTCCTATGGCTGTGGAACAGAGGAGGTCTTGGGGATGGCCAGTTCATGTTCTCGGCATCTCCTCTGATACGGGTGGCTATCGATGATGCAATTCGAACAGTAGCGACGGCGCGGGGGAGAGGGGTGCTGCATGAACATCAAACTTTACATGCTGCTTTTGAGTATGAAAAACGTGCAAGCATGGAGCAAGTTGAGTAGATGCGAGTAATGGACAAGAACCTAATATCAATGGCTCGGGAGTTGAGGCGCTAAATGCTGAGAAAAGAGGACATGCACAAATCTCATATGGAGTAATATATGGTAGCTTGTTCTGTCTACCCATCAGTAGGACAGGATAGTGGCTATCCAAATGCTGGCATCGGCCATGGTGGTCCTGGTAGCTATTCTGAAGCATATGGAAGAACTCAGGCTCCAATTACTGGTGGGGCAGCAGGAGAGCTATATTATTCATATGGTGGTGGGGCTAGACCGTCGGTGGGAGACGGCGGTGGCGATGCTCTTGCGGGCATGGGCTGAGGTGGTGCAGGAGTACATGACGTGCCGGGAGGATGATGCCCGGTGGTTGCCATTCTCGAATGCCTACTTCGACATCGTCGTCTCGGCGGTGCACCTTAGCGGGCTCGGCCGGATGGCGGGCGGTGGTGAAGGGTCAGCGACCGCGGCGACGGTGACAGGAAGGGGCGGACGGTGGCACCGGGAAAAAGGGCACGGCATGGTACGGCGGAGCGACAAGGATCGGACAACCGTGGGTGGCTCGGTGGGATTCGCCGGCGTTCCCACAGGAGATCGATGCTGGGGGGAGGTGGACAGCCATCGGGGTTTGCCGGTGGTCGGGCGTGGCGGATCCAAGATCGGTGATAAAAAAAATGGAGTTCTGGTAACTTAAACTTGAAGTTGAAGATGACGGGAATAGGTCAGGGATAAGTCAGGGATAATCAGGAATAAAGTTGGAATAGCGGGGATAGGTGGAATAGGTTGAATAAGAAAATCAAAAAATAAAAAAGAAAATCTGGGATAAAAAATGAAAAACCCGGATGGGTTTTGATGTCCCCATCAACATGGCTTGTCTTGGGCTAGCACATGGAGTCACATGGCTTATCTTGATTTAGGTGCACATGGGTCTTGATTTGAATCACATGGGTCTTCAATTGGGTGCACATGGGATATGTCTTAGGTCCCCTCTTGTAATACAGAACTCAATGACTCAACGAATTACATGGACTCAATGAATAACTAACTACATAATTTAACCAACTAATAACTAATTGAACCAACATAATTAATTAGGCTTTCAAACAAAATCCAATTAAAGTTGATAAAAAGAGCTAATTAAATTGGACCACCAAGATTCCAATTGGGTAAATAGGGTTCGACTCAATTAGGATTTTGACTCAACTTGGTAAAAAGGGTTTTACTCCAAAATAAACAAAACCCTAATTACAGTTTGTAAAAAGAGTTTACCCTAACTAAACCAAAATAACCTATCGATTTCTTTTAGCCCTGGTGCCCACATCAATTCTCCCGGGTGGGAGGAACTCGACCCTGTCGAGTATTGGTCAATTCTACTATTATAATACTCAAGTAAGTTAGGGGCAACTCTCTGCAAGTCCTCTCTAGTGATCCAAGAATCATCAGACTTAGGTCATCCTTGCTAACTAACTAGATATCGCTGGTAATATTTGCTCCAGGTAGTGATGTTCTTGTCTTCCAATATCCGTTCGATCTTGTCTCTCCGGGCTAGTGGTATGGTAGGTAGACACACTTGGGTTGCTTCACTCTTAAGGACTGGATCAGGCCCAAATGGCTCATTAAGAATCAACGTTGGCTCCCTATACTCGATAATGTCTGAAACATTGAAAGTAGGGCTAATGCCTAGTTCAGGTTGCAATTCAAGCACGTAGGCATTAGGTCCTATTTTCTTAATTACTTTGTATGGTCTACTACTACGGGTATGTAATTTTTTCATGGTTCCAGGAGGGAACCATGACGGTCATAATCGAACCATAACAAAGTCTCCTTCTTTGTATTCCTTGAGTCTTCTTTTAGTATTAGCCATATGATTCATATATAATTCTTTAATGTATTATGCATATGACTCTGTAAATGTTTAATAGACTCAAATATGCTTTTCATGCGAAGAAAACTTATTTATTTTTATTTTTTTTATATATTTTTTGTTATTTAAGTTCTTAATTTCAATTCTAGGCTTGATGATGCAGAACAAATAAAGGGATGCGATGCGGAAGTAAATTAAGATTAACTAATATTTTTGTTGTTTTATATGTTTGTAGAAGTTGTCTTCAAATCAAAGAAAAGTTAACCTAACATTGAAAGATACTAATATGATAATTGAAAGCACAATTTTAAGGAAACTAAATTATCAGAGTAGTTCAGAAGCAACGGATCGCTGGGGGTTGAGAAACTCCCAGACCTAGGGTTTCGCTCCGAACTTTCAACAGAACAGAAATAAAGAGAAGAGATGGTTTACCTAACCAGACAATGATCTTCACAGATTTGGTGGAAGAACTCTCCCGAGCAGATTGTTGGATCCTCGGATTCAGATATCTTCGCAATGGATCCTCCAATACTGGTCCTTTGGCGGGTTGGCTTCTCCTGAACTCAAGATCTGGAAGAGAAGAAAAACAATTGATGGAATCAGAGAGTCAAGGGAAAAATTTACCAGGTTGATGAACTTGAAGATTGAAATTGCTGAAAACTGGATTCTCCTGGAAGCTGATGTGATTTTCCTTGGAACTTGCTCTGGATCTGAAGTAGCCAGACTGGATCTGGATGAAGGTGGATGGCCTGGACTTGTAGAGAGAGAGAGGCCGTGGGAGATGGAAGGAGCTAGGGTTTGATGGATTGAAAATAATGAAGGGCGGCTAGGGTTTTGGATTTTTAAGTGGCTAACCTAGGGTTTTGGATAAAGATGGAGATCTCTCACCTCCTCAAGGCTCCAATGGAACCCGGATTACCCCCTCACGGAGCTCAACACTTAGAATAGTGTAGAAGAAGAGAAACCTAGGTTACTCAACACAAGAGAATAGCAAAAATAATTTTCTTCATTATTTTTTAAAGTTACAAAGAGAGGTCTATTATATAGACCTAAAATTTTCTCCAAGTTAGTACAAATTCCCATGTGGGACTAAACTCCTCCAACCTCTAGATTAGGTAGAAAACCTCCTCTCTTGGCCGACCAAGAATTCAAAAAAATTTGGGACGGCCATAAAGGATTTTTTTTGGATTTTTTTTTTTTATGGCGCCTTCTTGGAGTTGGATTTGGATTTGGAGTCCTCTTCTCCTTATGGCATTTCTTCTTTTCTTCCACTCAAAGTTAAGCTCTTTGATTTTGATTTGAACTTCAATTAGGAGTAGGTTGGATGTCCTTCTTTGATTTTTTCTCCAAGAGAAGTCCCTTCCTTCTTTGCTTAGACAAAATTGGCAGGTATGGGCGCCTCCTTTAAATTCGCTTCCAATTTGATTTTTTTCTTCTTTGGATGTGGGGACCATGACACTGGGATGCCTCTATGGCGCCTCCTGGACCCTGGCGTGTGCTCGGAGTGTGGCTGGGCGTGTGGCTTGGAGTGTGGCCTCCACTTGCTTGGACCTTGATTTGATTGGAAGACAAATGTGGCACCATTTTGGACCTTGATTTGATTGGAAGACAATTGCGGCACCATTTTGGATAAAATTAAAACCACATCGGGACTTGCACCGAGTCAACATGACTCAACAAAATTTAAATGGTGACTCAAGAAATAAATAAAAATAAATAAACTGGTTGACCAGGTCAACCTTTATTACAAACCCTAATTTCTCGGGCAATGTCAATCAGAGATCCAAATGGAGCTCTGAAGTCTTCTTATGAGTCTGGTGCCCGCACCAATTCTCCCGGGGTGGGAGGAACTCGACCCTGTCGAGTAAGGCTCAAGTTGGCTCTGGTATCTCTCCAAAAGGTCTGGGTCCAATTCTTGTAATTCTTCTCGGGAGATCCAAGAGTCATCAGAATCTGGCCTTCCTTGCCAGCGGACCAGGTACATTTGGTATCCTCGATTACGAGTAGAGATAACCTGATCATCCAGGATCTTTTCAATCTGCTCTTTCCTCACAGGCCAGTTTGTTGGTGGACACACAGGGTCGGGATCACTCTCAATGATAGGGTTAGGCTCAAAAGGCTCACTAGGGATCACAGCTGGCTCCCTGTACTCTACTAAGTCTGTAATGTTGAAAGTAGAGCTAATGCCTAGTTCTGGAGGCAACTCGAGCACATAGGCATTTGATCCTACTCTCTTTACCACTCTAAATGGTCCAGCTCCCCTAGCATGTAACTTTCTAATGGTTCCAGGAGGAAACCGTTCAGGCCTTAACCTAATCATCACATAGTCTCCCTCAACAAAAGATTTGACTCGCCTTTGAGTATCAGCCAACTTCTTATAAGCTTCATTACTTAAATTTATTTTGGCATGAATTTCTTTATGCAAGTCTTTTACATGCTGTGCAAAATTCTCAGCAGACTCGGAGACTCGAGTGTGGACAGGTAAAGGGACTAGGTCAAGAGGTGTGTGAGGTTTGTACCCATGTACAATTTCAAATGGACTCTTACCCGTAGACCTATTGACCGAGTCATTGTACGCAAATTCTGCCCTTGGTAGGTATAAATCCCAATTTCTGGTATTTTCACCAACAAGACATCTCAGCAAATTTCCTAGGCTATGGTTCACTACTTCAGTTTGGCCATCAGTTTGGGGATGATAGGCAGTTGAAAACTTAAGTTTTGTCCCTAACTTATGCCAAAGGGTCTTCCAAAAGTAACTGGTGAACCGGACATCCCTATCTGAAACGATTGTCTTAGGTAGGCCATGGAGTCTAACTATCTCATTGAAGAAAAGTGTGGCTACCTTAGACGCATCAAAGGTTTGGGAACAAGGCAAGAAGTGGGCCATTTTAGAGAATCGGTCGACTACGACACAGATAGAATCATGTCTCCTCTGGGTCTTAGGTAAACCTAACACAAAATCCATACTCACATCTTGCCAAGGACGATCTGGGACAGGGAGTGGGGTATAAAGGCCAGTGTTTTGTTTTCGCTATTTGGCAACAGCGCAGGTTCGACATCTAGCTACAATATTAGCTATATCCCTTTTCAAGCTAGGCCAGAAAAAGTGGTCTTCAATAGCTAGAATGGTCTTGTCTTTTCCAAAATGGCCGGCTAAACCTCCAGCATGGATTTCCCAAATCAAAAATTCCCTAAGTGAAGTTCTAGGGATGCAAAGCCTAATTTTGAAGAACAAAAAACCATCTACAAGGGTATAATCCTGGTGATTACTAGATGGTCCTTGAACTAGATCCTGATACACAGTTTTGAAATTCGGACAAGACTCATATTCCTCTTTGATTTGCTCAAACCCTATGACCTCAGTTCTAACAGAATTTAATAACGGAGATCGGCGACTAAGGGCATCAGCTACCTTATTCTCAACTCCAGCCTTATGTTTCAGGACAAAAGTATAGGACTAGATATATTCTACCCACTTAGCATGCCTAGGGTTAAGCTTCTTTTGGGAGTTTAGAAATCTAAGAGCCTCATGGTCCGAAAATAGTACAAATTCCTGCGGTAGCAAATAATGTCTCTAGTAACGCAAAGCTTGCACCACCGCATAAAATTCCTTATCATAGGTAGAATACCTAAGCTTAGCATCATTAAGTTTTTCACTAAAGAATGCTATGGGATGATTCTCTTGGCTTAGGACTCCACCTATTCCTACACCTGAAGCATCACAGGCAACCTCAAATACTTTAGAAAAATCGGGTAATCTCAGAATGGGTGCCTGGGTCATTTTATCCTTAAGATCTAGGAAGGCTTTATGGGCTGACTTAGTCCAATGAAATTCTCCCTTCCTAATACAATCAGTGATAGGAGTAGCTAAAGTACTAAACCCCTTGATGAATCGCCTATAGAAGGTAGCCAAGCCGTGGAAACTTCTAACTTCATGCACATTGGTTGGCTCTGGCCAGTCTACTATGGACCTAATCTTCTCAGGATCGGCCGCCACGCCATCAGGGGTTACTACAAAACCAAGAAAGATAACTCTACTAGTCATGAATTCACACTTCTTAAGATTACCGTAGAGTCTATCATTCCTCAAAACTTGGCAGACTGCTCTAAGGTGGCCTAGGTGATCTGCTGTGGTCTTACTATAGATCAGGATGTCATCAAAATAGACCACCACAAATTTTCCTATGAAAGCTCTAAGTACCTGGGTCATAATTCTCATGAAAGTACTAGGGGCATTGGACAACCAAAAGGCATAACAACCCATTCATAAAGACCATCCTTAGTTTTGAAAGCAGTTTTCCATTCATCCCGGGTCTAATCCTAACCTGATGATAGCCGCTTTTGAGATCAATCTTAGAAAAAAACATTGCACCAGCCATCATATCAAGCATGTCATCTAGTCTAGGGATGGAAAACCTATATTTGATTGTAATTTTATTGATGGCACGACTGTCAACACACATCCTCCACGTGCCATCTTTCTTTGGGGTCAGTAAGGCTGGGACTGCACAAGGGCTAAGACTTTCTCTAATAAACCCCTTCCTCAATAATTCTCTAACCTGCTTTTGCAGTTCTTCATGCTCAGATGGATTCATCCTGTAATGGGGCAAGTTGGGCAAAGTCGCTTTGGGATTAGATCTATGGCATGCTGGATATCCCTAAGAGGTGGAAGGTGGTCTGGCAAATCCTCGGGAAAGACATCCTCAAATTCTTTTAACACAGGTTTAACTTCTTGAGGAGGCTCTGAGGGTTCCGAAGTTCTAAGTTCCTTAGCAGTCAACATCCAGATGGGTGAACCACTATGAATTTCTTGTTCTAGATCCTTAGCACTGATTAGGTTCACTCCAGTTTCATCTCCTTAACCTTACCGGCTCCTTTAGTTACCTTGTCCTTAGGGGGAACTGAATGGATCGTAATCTTCTTCCCATTGAAACTAAAGACACAAGTATTGGATTTTCCTAAGAGGGTGGCATCATGATCATACAACCAAGGTCTTCCGAGAATTATACTGCTCACCCCATGGGTAAGACATCGCACCAAATCTTTTCGTGATAAGATTGCATTTGGATTTGGACTTGACATCTAGACTGGATGGGTATGGAGGTAGAATCTACCCAAGAAACCTTATAGGGGTTGGGATGGGGAACTGGGATTAAGCCTAACATCTTGACAGTGCTAGTAGAGATGGCATTTACACAGCTCCCACTATCTATGATGATCTTACATACCTTATCCCCTAATTTAAGAAAAGTCTGTAGGATGTTAGTCCTACGCCAATCCTCTTGAACTAGATTCTGGGATAGGATGCATCTTACAACTCCTAATTGGTCAGATTCATTGGGTTCCTCCTCTCCTTTATACTCCTCAACCAAATTCATTCCGGCCTCATAAACTTCTTCTTCAAATTCCTCACTGGGCTCGGAATTATCATTCTCTCCCTCTTCTATGTAAAGGGATCTACGTGGGCACTGGCTAGCAACATGACCTACCTTATGACACTTGAAACAGGCTATGGCAGTACACTGACTGGAAATGTGACCTGGTTTCTGACACTTAAAACAGGTGATATTTGAACTAGGGGTTCTCTGGGTGTCAGGTGCCTTACCTTTGTCCATGGGCCTAGGGGTAGAAGTACCCTGAAAAGGTTTACTAGGGATAACTTGGCTAGGCCCATTCCTTGGGATTGGGCATTAACCCTAGAAGGTATAGGTCCTCTCTGAAATTTCTCAGTGTTCAGTGCAATCTGGTAGGCTTGGTCTAGATCAGTAACCTCTCTCAGAAATAGTTCTCTCTTGATATCTTCCCTCAGTCCAGCCCTAAATCTAGACAAAGTGACTTCGTGGGCTTCACTCACATCGCATCTCATTAGGTATTCATCAAAAGTAGCTATGTAGTCTGAGACAGATCGGTTTCCTTGTTTCAGGTTTTGCCATTGGTCTAACAGGTTTTGCTGGTATGAAATGGGTAGGTATTTATCTCTCAGTTTTTCTTTCATACCCTGCCAAGTGGTTATGGGCTCAACATTCCGTCTCCTAGTGGTTAGCTCAATGTTCCCCCAGTATAACCTAGCTTGACGCACTAATTTCATCTTGGCAAACTTGTATTTCCTCTCCTCAGACATAGCATACCACTCAAAGTATTGGTCCATCTCACCCTCCCAATCAGAATACACCTTAGGGTTCAGACTACCATCAAAAGTGGGTGCATCTAATTTGATGTTCCTGATGAACCTATCATCTCTATCTTCATGCTCTGGGTCAGGCCTCCTATGATTAGGTTCAAGATCTCTATATAAAGGCCTTCTAGGCTCCTGATGTGGGTGAGGTTGAGGCACATTAAAATTGGGGTCAGGAGTCCAATTCCGATGTCTAGGTTCTTCAAGTACTTGGACTCGATCCCTAAGTTGGGTAAGATCCTCATGAATTTGTGCGCTAAACTGGGCCATAGTGTTTGTCATATCCTGATTCATTTTAGCCATACTTTCAGTAAGAGTTCTGATCATGGCCTCTAAATCAGGTTGGGTTTGACCAGGTTGATATGGCACTCCGTTTCTGGTAGACATGATGATTCAAGCAAGCACACAAAATGAGACTAGACTAAATCGACTACTGGATCACTCGACCTAGAGTCCAAACTAGATGCCCAATCAGAGTGGCAAGCTAGCCTGTAGTAACTCAGGACTCGGCCAGGCAGGTGTAAGGGGAGTGTTAGGTCCCTGATTGCCAATCCTAGACACCAATCAGTGATTGGCCAGGTAGGCGGACCAGCACACAAGCCCTTCGGGAATGGATCCCTGAACCACCATTCTAAACACTGAGTGCTAAGCACACACAGAATAACTTGGCAAACTGACTCAACACTAGCCTAGACCCGACCAATTGGTGTCCCTAGCCCACTAGGGCAAATTAGGTCTAACTGATTTTAAATTAGGTCTAGGTTCGAATGATTGGATGGTGGTTTTGGGTTAAGGAGAGGTAATCAACTCCTCCCCTTATCTTAGATGCTCAATTGCCCTTAAGTAAATTATGAGATGATCACTCCAAAAAGAATTGAATTGCAGAACACAAAAAACAGAGTTGTTGTATTTTAATGCTCAGAATTTTTACCGAAACCAATAAATCAAAGAAAAATTATAGAAAATAGGATCAATTATACTGGTTTCAACAAATCAAAAATCATGTAATTCGGAATTTTATGTAGGGAGAAATAATTTAGACAACAGGGCAATTACGGGCTGCAACTAGATTGTCTTCCCCGTTTATAATCCCTGCTACGAAGTTATAACCCAATGGATCCCCTACACGCCCTAGGAACACCCCGTGGAATGGGAGGAGGAGGCTTGCGCCTCGCTTAGTTCCTAGGACTGGACGTCCTGGGGAGTCTACTTCGAGCAGACAAAATAAAAAGAGAAAACAATCAAAACAAGCAAGCAAGCAAATCAGAAACCCTAGACTGGGCTCTGATACCAAAAATGATGCAAAACAAATAAAGGGATGCGATGCGGAAGTAAATTAAGATTAACTAATTTTTTTTGTTGTTTTTATATGTTTGTAGAAGTTGGCTTCAAATCAAAGAAAAGTTAACCTAACATTGAAAGATACTAATATGATAATTGAAAGCACAATTTTAAGGAAACTAAATTATCAGAGTAGTTCAGAAGCAACGGATCGCTGGGGGTTGAGAAACTCCTAGACCTAGGGTTTCGCTCCGAACTTTCAACAGAACAGAAATAAAGAGAAGAGATGGTTTACCTAACCAGACAATGATCTTCACAGATTTTGGTGGAAGAACTCTCCCGAGCAGATTGTTGGATCCTCGGATTCAGATATCTTCGCAATGGATCCTCCAATACTGGTCCTTTGGTGGGTTGGCTTCTCCTGAACTCAAGATCTGGAAGAGAAGAAAAACAATTGATGGAATCAGAGAGTCAAGGGAAAAATTTACCAGGTTGATGAACTTGAAGATTGAAATTGTTGAAAACTGGATTCTCCTGGAAGCTGATGTGATTTTCCTTGGAACTTGCTCTGGATCTGAAGTAGCCGGACTGGATCTAGATGAAGGTGGACGGCCTGGACTTGTAGAGAGAGAGAGGCCGTGGGAGATGGAAGGAGCTAGGGTTTGATGGATTGAAAATAATGAAGGGCGGCTAGGGTTTTGGATTTTTAAGTGGCTAACCTAGGGTTTTGGATAAAGATGGAGATCTCTCACCTCCTCAAGGCTCCAATGGAACCCGGATTACCCCCTCACGGAGCTCAACACTTAGAATAGTGCGAAATAAGAGAAACCTAGGTTACTCAACACAAGAGAATAGCAAAAATAATTTTTCTTCATTTATTTTTTAAAGTTACAAAGAGAGGTCTATTATATAGACCTAAAATTTTCTCCAAGTTAGTACAAATTCCCATGTGGGACTAAACTCCTCCAACCTCTAGATTAGGTAGAAAACCTCCTCTCTTGGCCGACCAAGAATTCAAAAAAAATTGGGATGGGCATAAAGGATTTTTTTTGGAATTTTTTTTTTTTATGGCACCTTCTTTGGAGTTGGATTTGGATTTGGAGTCCTCTTCTCCTTATGGCATTTCTTCTTTTCTTCCACTCCAATTTAAGCTCTTTGATTTTGATTTGAACTTCAATTAGGAGTAGGTTGGATGTCCTTCTTTGATTTTTCTCCAAGAGAAGTCCCTTTCCTTCTTTGCTTAGACAAAATTGGCAGGTATGGGCGCCTCCTTTAAATGGCTTCCAATTTGATTTTTTTCTTCTTTGGATGTGGGGACCATGACATTGGGATGCCTCTGTGGCGCCTCCTGGACCCTAGCGTGTGCTCGGAGTGTGGCTGGGCATGTGGCTTGGAGTGTGGCCTCCACTTGCTTGGACCTTGATTTGATTGGAAGACAAATGTGGCACCATTTTGGACCTTGATTTGATTGGAAGACAATTGCGGCACCATTTTGGATAAAATTGAAACCACATCGGGACTTGCACTGAGTCAACATGACTCAACAAAATTTAAATGGTGACTCAAGAAATAAATAAAAATAAATAAACTGGTTGACCAGGTCAACCTTTATTACAAACCCTAATTTCTCGGGCAATGTCAATCAGAGATCCAAATGGAGCTCTGAAGTCTTCTTATGAGTCTGGTGCCCGCACCACTTGACCCTTGGTTGGTAGGTGACATGCAAATGAAAATTTGATATGCACTCCTAACAAATGCCATAGGGTCTGCCAGAAATAGGTTGTAAAACTAACATGCTCAATGGGCTTATGCAACATGCTAACTTCTATAAAATACAAATTAATGGTCCTAGAAGTACTGGAAGCTTCCGGAAAAGGAAAAAAGTAAGAACTTGGTTCGGGGTTGGCTTGGTAGGGTAGGAAATAAAAAAAGGGTTCAGGGATTTTTCCTAGACTAATAGGGTTAACCTTAAGGGTTGGACATTGATTCAAACCTACAGGGAATAAAAGATCCACTTGATGAAAAAATGGGTCTCTAATCTCAGGGAAGAGATCTTCAATAGGAATAATAGGGGTGAAGTCTTCCTGAGGGTATTGGGCTAAATAAGTCAAGTCCTCACTAAGTACTTAAGATTCGTGAATCGTAGGACTCTGCTCTAGGGCTTGACTCTCTTCTTATGTTTCCTCAGGTAAAGTCTTAGCAGTAGTGTTAGGTTCCTCTTGGATCTCTTTTTCTAAGGGTCCTATAGTTTCAGTCTATGTAGGGTTAGGGTCAACTAACTCTGGATCTACCTCCTGTATCTCCACATCTACATACTCATCTACCAAGCTCACATTAGCTTCATAAACTTCCACTACAATGGCAGCTTAGTGAACCAATGGGATAGTAGAGGTGGTTCGATTAAGGGGAGGTGGACTGATACCAAGGTTTGGGCTAGGTGCACTGATCCTAGTGGGTTCGGGTTGACTAAGTGGAACCTAACTAATACTTAGCTGATACCTAGGGGCACTAATCCTATGGGATTTAGGTTGATGGACTATGGGTTCCTCTTGTTCATAGGATATGGGCTCGTAGGATCTGGGTTCAGAAGATAGGGGTATATGCTCAGATATAGGCTTGGGTTCGTAACTGGGCCTTTGCCATTGTTCTAGAGGTCTCTTTGAACTAAGATCCCAGATTGGGTCATGGCGAGGGGCTATCCTAGGGTTGGGTGGTGTGGGTAAGGGTGTCTCAAGTTTAGGCTTAGTACGTGTCTTTCGAATCCTTTCTAGGTTTTCTAAATGGTCATCTGGTCTTTAAAACCTATTGTTCAGTTGGGTACATTGTTCAATGAAGGTCCTAAGGAAGGTCTCAAAATTTGGGTCCTTGATTAAATTGGGTTCGATTTCGGTGAAGCTAATAGGGTGAACCTGACCTAGTTGTCATGCAATGCACACACACAAACAAGACTTGGACAAGGGTTTCTTAGACCTAGAGCTCAAGTAGAATAGGTTCGCTCAAATTATAGCCAATTCAATAATTACCCTTTCTACTGGCCAAGTAAGAGGTGGAGTCGTGGGAGGCTCCCCCTGCTATCGCAGGGTCCTAATTAAAAACCATGAAACCAGTTAGGGCATTTGCCTATAAACCTCTAGCCTTAGCATTAGATTCAAGTGATAATCAGAGGATTGGGTGCACTAGCTTACACACAATAATTAGAACCCGACCTGTTGGTGTCTCTATCTCACTAGAGCAAATTAAGTCTAATTAATTTTAATTAGGGCTTGGACTGATGCAAAGGTGGTGATTGTGGGCTAAGGAAGGGTAATGTAATCCCTCCCTTATGTAGATACTGAATGCCCTTAAGATTAGGTTTTAATGATGCACAAACAAGATGAAACTCTAATATGCAAATAAGCAAAAATAAAAATTAATTAATTTCTTTTGTTCTTTTTAAAACAATGATATATTCTATAGATAAGTATCTAATATGTATGAAATATTAAAATATGCAAAAAAAATTTATCAAAAGAACCCTAAACTTTCTGAAATAATCTTTGTTGAAAAATAGGGCAGAACTATTCTCAGGTAGTATTTAAGGAGGAAGAAAATCTACCGACCGAAATAATTCATGAGAAAATTTTGAAAAATACTTTTAATTATATAAATCTAGCAAAATAAAAATCAGATTTTTATAAGTTATTTATATATAGAAATAATTAAAGCAACAAACTATATACTAAGATAGCCGAGATGCAGAAATTAAAACCTAAAGATGCCAATCTCTTTGTTTTCTTCTTCAAGGGTCAATTCACAGTGGCACCCCTACATGCCATAGGAAATCCCATTTGAATGGGTTGTAAGGATCTTGCAGCCTTACTTTTTTCTATGACTGGATGGCCATGGTGAAGCACTTGATCTGAGTACTTAACGAGAACTAAGTCAGCACAAGAGAGATTAAGCCCTAGTTTAACCTGCTATAATACCAAAAAATTGATGTAGGACAAAAAACCAAAATTAAATTACTGATATTTAAACCTAATTAACAAAGAAAAAATAAAGATTAATTTTTTTAGATTTTTAGAATTTTAGAGTCTCAAAGCATTTAATAAAGAAAGACTAGTCTACTAGCTATTACCCGTAAAGTAAACATACAAATCAATTAGAGAAAATAGGATTTGGTGGCTGAGAAATCACTGTAAACTAGGGTTATCTATTCAACAAGTCAGAAATTATGAGAAGGGAAAAAGTTTAGATTTTACCAACGAAGATACGCTCCTCTAAATCGGTTCTAATGGGACTCTCAAGATCATCATGGTAGGGTATCAAGAATTCGATTCCGGGCTTCGATCTTTCAAGCGATGCTGGTTTGGAGGCAAGAAAAGCTGGCTTCAATTCTTGATCACCTGCACACTCAACAAAGAAAAAAACATGAATTAAAAGTAGCAAAGGAAAGGAAAGAATGAAAGAAATGAGGGTTTAGAAATGGTGGATTTGGATTTCTTGACGGCTGGATAAATAGGACCTCACACTCCATGATGCACACAACAAAGGAATAAAATTTGATAGAATTTTGTTGTATATTGATAAATAATTGATCAATTACAGGGGGCTGGTGGGATATTTATAGACTCCCAACCAATGAAGGGACACAAACACTAGTCTTATGCTCTCTTGGAATACAACTCCTAGAGTCCTACTTCTAGGCATCTTGGACTCTTGCTTGTTGGGCAGATCTAGACTTTTGTATATGAGTGGACCCTGTAGTTTGGATTGAAGAAGACTCAAGAGTGTTGGTGAGACTCTTGAGTCCTAGGAACTTAAGCAGCTTCCAACTTGTTTTATAAAAACTCTTGAAGTAGGAAAACCTTCCAACCTTCTCCACTTGGATGACTTGAGATGACTTGGAACTCCTTGAAATGTTGGCCAATTTCTTTCTTGGTTTTGGCATTAACGAATGGAGTGGGAGGGAACCAATTTGGAGATCTCCTTCTGCTTTAATCCTCTTAAAAAAAATAAAGGCGCTAACTCTTTAAATGGCCGACCAAAGGGTGTTATCATTTGGTGATGTCTTAATCATGTTGCATGTCCAAACACAAGTGACATGCCATGTGTTGATGTCCCCTGGTTATGTGGCAGGTATTGTCCAAAAATTTTGCAAAGATGGAGCCATAAACAAATTGACTTGGCCTAGCACGTGGCTTGTCTTGGGCTAGCACATGGAGTCACATGGCTTGTCTTGATTTAGGTGCACATAGGTCTTGATTTGAATCACATGGATCTTCAATTAGGTGCACATGGGATGTTGCCTTGGGTCCCTTCTTGTAATACAGGACTCAATGACTCAACTAATTACATAGACTCGATGAATAACTAACTACATGATTTAACCAACTAATAACTAATTGAACCAACCATACTTAATTAGGCTTTCAAATAAAAACCTATTTAAAGTTGGTAAAAAGGGCTAATTAAATTGGACCACTAAGATCCTAATTGAGTAAATAGGGTTTGACACAATTGGGGTTTCGACTCAACTTGGTAAAAAGGGTTTTACCCCCCAAAAATTAAAACCCTAATTATAGTTGCTAAAAAGGGTTTACCCTAACTAAACCAAAATAACAGAGTTTAAATAAAATATTTACCTGGTAAATAGGGTTGGGTTCAGGGTTTTACTCATAGGTGATCCCTAGGGATGTGGATTCAACCTGTCAATTTCTTTTAGCCCTGGTGCCTGCACCATAAAAGTCCTTATCATTATAGAATCTCTAGATCTACTCTTTGTTTGTTTTTAGGAATCCTTAAATCCACCAAAACTTAAAAAAAAAAAATTAACAAGAGAAATCATTTGCATCAGCATGCATCTTAGCATTTATTAGTCCCACATCAAGGGTGTGGATATTTATAGAGTTACCTAGGTCCCTGGACTACTACACAAACTATGATTACAAGACTTGAGGGCCAAGAAAGCTCCTCTTGGGCAAAACTTGAGGGCCAAGAAACTCTGTTGGGCTTGGTCTACTTCACTCCTTGCTAGGCTGGGATGACTTCTTCTTTGACTGGGTCAAAGCCTGGGGCACCAACTTCATGATGGCCTGGGAGGGGCCCTAAGGCCTGGTTAAGCTATGAGGGGTGCCAAGGCCTGGGAAGAATGAAGGGCGCCCAGGGCTTGGGCTTGGGCTTGGAGTGCCATATGCTTGGACAACTGGGGCTCCTTCTCCTGGTTGGTTAGGGTGTCAACTCCTTGGTCTTGTATGCTTGAATGGAGGGCCTAGGTGCTTGAAATCCAATACTGGCTAGGAAGGGCTTGGTGAGTCTCTTGATCTGGTGACTCTCTCTCTTGGTTCTTGTCATGAATGAGGATTACAATACTCATATTAGACTAAAACAAAGTAACTTCAACTGACTTAGTGAACTCAATAAGCTCACCTTATTATAGAACTCAAAAAATAGACTTCATTATAGAACTCAATTTATCCTGATGGACTCAACATACAAATGACTGATTACTGATGGGGACATCGACCTGCATGAATCCTGAAGTAGCATGAATTTCGGAGTAGTAAATAAATTTAAATTTGAAGAGTATTTATTTAGGATTTATCTTTTGTTTGAAATTTGAATGAGGATTTGGTTGGTTAGGATTAAGATATGGATAGGCTTATCTTATCCTATCTTGTAATCGAATTTGAATCATCCATATCTTTTTATCTTGTATTCAAATTTAAATGAGGGTTGGATAGGTCTATAAATACCACCCTCAATCCTTTGTAAAAAAAAAATTTGGTTAATCAAGTGAGTTTTTAGAAAAGAGTTTTTCCTTTTCGTTCGCCCCGTATGGGGAGGGTGAGAGGCCATCTATCCTTCGCCTTCGGGCGTCGAGGGGTGTGAGACCCTAGTTATCCCCTTTCCCATCGAGTCCCCCTCTAGGTCTTAGGGATTTTCTTTTACAGCCCCAGGTAGCGATTTGGGTGGGATGCCCTAGGCTCTGCAAGTAGTGAGATGGGTGGGATGCCCTAGGCCACATTTAGTGGGATGGGTGAGATGCCCTAGAGGTGAGATGTCTATCCATGAATGTAAGTCTCAAGTCCTAGAGTGTCCAATTTTTGTACCCTCCATCTCTATTTTTCCTTTGCCCCCACCATAAAAAAAAATAAAATAAAATAAAAATGATACCCTAATCTTCGACAACTTCTCAGCTCGTCGACAATCCTTTCCTAATTTGTCCCCCATCAAATTAGTATCAGAGCCCAGATTGATTAGGATATTGCCATCTTCCTACCCCCAACCCCACCATTCATTCTTTTCCCTGTTCCTGATCCACTGCCCATATCCACTGCGACTCCAGAATTAACCACCGACCACATCAACACCACCGACCAAAGTCCGACCCTCGCTGCCAATTGCGACTATATCGAGAACTAGGACTCGGTCCTCCACTTCCTCAAGGAGATCAACCTCACCTAGCCCACATCAAGACCCTCATCTCCTAGCACCCTCGCCTCCTCTGTACCAACGTCTGAAAGACCGTCGCCCCTCGTTTCAAAAGGAATCCAAAACCTCTGACCATCCTCCCTCCTACCACTAGTGATGGTGCCACTGCCCCCTTCTTTCGGCCGGCACTTCTTCTCTGTCCCACTCCCAGGATGCCACCATCGACGACGGCACCAACACCATCATCGTCCTCGCCAGCTCGCTCCTCCGGCACTCCCTCTTTCTCCTTTTCATCGAAATCCACCCAACCACTCCTCCTCTGCCCTCGAATGTTATTAGGGTTTTATAACAAGTCCGTTTCTAAGGTTTTACCCATCCCATGATGGCTACCGTCACCGCATCCGCCGCCATGGCATGTGCCTCCTCATCCAATATGGAGAGCTATGTCAACAACAAGTGGCGCGACGATGTGCGGCTGGCCAACATCATCGCCGCTCGCATGGTGGTGGATGCCGTGCATACCAATCTCGGCCCCAAGGGCATGGACATGATGATCGCCTCGACCTTCGGTGAGGTCACAATCACCAACGACGGTGCCACAATCCTTAACAAGATGGAGGTCCTCCCCATTTTTTTATTGTCTAAGAAGTCCCGGCATCCACCGAGCTGAACTCTCGGCCATCCGCTCTGACCTCATCTTTCCAGATCCCGACATCGCCATCGCTGCCCTCTCCGTCCCATCCATCATGACTCCTCCCACGCCCACCAACACCCCTGCTACCACCGGACCACCTAGATCCGATCGAAGACTCCACATCGGATCCAAGGGAAGAAGCCCCCCAACCGGTGCCCGTCTCCATCATCACTAGTCACCACCAATCGGAATAGCCATCTTCTCTTCGATTGACACCAGGCCGATGCCCCATCTTCTGTCGGATCCTCCCTACTCCATTACCAGAAGAAGACTGTCTCCATTGCTTGCAACCGAATGGAATAGCCTCCGCTGTGTCGTCCACCAGAATCATCCAATCATGTTGCCATCTCCCCCCTGTCGCCATGAATATTCCTCCCATCCGGTCCATGCCAGAGCCCTAGCCGGTGAAGATCCACTAAAACCCCACTCCATAAGGCCACCTTTGCTCCATAGTCTGCCAGTCCGCAAAGGAGTCCCAAATGCCGTAATGCCCAATGCCTCAACTCCACCACCAAATGCCATCCCCACCTATGCCGCCATGTGTTCCCTTGTGCCGCTGCTCGCCTCCCATCGTTGGTACCGGTGAAGACCACCAGTATGTTGAAGTCACTGGTGAAGTCCATCCGCCCCTAGTTTCAGTCTGTTGAGAAGGGAGAAGAAGAGGCTAGCACGAACATGAATGCACTGCAAGTTCCTAAAAGTAGTTGGTTCCCTATTGTTGATTTCTCACTCTACATGGATTTCAAAGTGCATGATTCTCAAAGCTTCACATTCTCAAAGCTGCACCACTTTCAGAGTGGCCCTCTTTTGATTGGATGCGGTTCACTAGAGTCCCTGCTGATCCACACTCAACGGAGTCGAGCTTTTCCCACCTCAGGGGAATGATGGGGACATCGACCTGCATGAATCCCAGAGTAGCATAAATTCTGGAGTAGCAAATAAATTTAAATTTGAAGAATATTTATTTAGAATTTATCTTTTATTTGAAATTTCAATTAGGATTTGGTTGGTTAGGATTGAGATATGGATAAGCTTATCTTATCCTATCTTGTATTTGAATTTGAATCATCCCTATCTTTTTATCCTGTATTCAAATTCAAATAAGAGTTGGACAGGTCTATAAATACCACCCTCAATCCTTTATAAAAAAAAATTTTGTTAATCAAGTGAGTTTTTAGAAAATAGTTTTTTCTATTCGTTCGCCCCGTATGGGGAGGGTGAGAGGACTGTCTATCCTTCGCCTTCGGGCATCGAGGGGTGTGAGACCCTAGTTATCCCCTTTCCCGTCGAGTCCCCTCATAGGTCATAGGGATTTTCTTTTACGGCCCCAAGTAGCAATTTGGTGAGATGCCCTAGGCTCTACATGTAGTGAGATGGGTGGGATGCCCTAGGCTACATGTAGTGGGATGGGTGAGATGTCTCTCCATGAATGTAAGTCTCAAGTCCTAGAGTGTCCAATTTTCATACCCTCCATCTCTATTTTTCCTTCACCACCACCATATAAAAAAATAAAATAAAAAAAAAAAAAAGGATACCCTAATCTTTAGGGAATTCTTAGCTCACCGTAGATCCTTTCCTGATCTGTCCCCCATCAATTACCCAACACATGAATTAGAAATTAGAACCTTGAAATCCCGGTCTGCTCCTGATGTTCCTACATCACAAAGCCTACATGATATGGGTGTCATATGAAAGAAGATTAAAAGGGCTTTATCACCTTAAAGGTGATTAACAAGTCGGACTCTTGGTGCTTCTACACCACTTTAATTGCCGCATATCACATTTGGCGCCATTAGTCCCTTGCCCTTTGGACTCTTGGTATTTGGCGCATAAGAGGCTTAATAATATCAGATAAAATATGATAAAATCATCCCACTTAGGACTCAACCCAATTTGGGATTCACTCAAATTGGTTAGCCCATTATGCAACCTTATGGACCTAATTCAATTGGGTTAGGAGTAAGGTTAGCCTACACATGCTAGTGTGTAATATAGCTAACCAATTAAGATTCCATGATCCTAATTAAAAACCAATTGACTTCCTAGGCTAATTTCCTAATATGTATGACCCTTTGGGTTCTACATCTAGCCAGCAATAGGTCTAGGTCCTAGTCAATTCGATCCAATCAAACCCGATTTGACCTAATTAAGTCAAATTGAGCTGACATAAGTTGCCAATTCGAACTAGCTTTCGAATGACTCATGAACCCAATCAAATTGATTCATGAAAACCTACAAGACATGATTGACATCTAGAAACATGTCATGCCTTCTTGGAAGATGAGGAATTTGGTGAAAAATACCAAAATATCCTTCAGTGGAATGTTACCATGCAATTCAATCTTTCGATCTCCCTTTATCCCGAATAAGTGATGGGTATGGATAATTATCAAACCCTAGCACTTAGTCATTTTGATAATGAAGACTCTACTGATGACTGATTAGAAAATACTTTTAAACTCATCCTGTTTTGATCAAAGACTCCTTGAGTCATCAATCGAAGAGATTACATGGGATAACATTATCTCTTACTAGGAATGATCGATTCTTTGTTGATCCACTCACATCCTTCATACACCTCCCACCATATCTGAGAAAGCCCCGTACATGACTCAATGTCATGAATAAGTATGAACCAAAACATGACTTAGCATGAATAAGGAACCATGGTGGCCTCAGGTCTAAAGATCACTTGCACAACTCCCATTATGAGAACTATCTCTTGACAAGTAGTAAGACTTCCATAAGATAGTCTTAGAGTGGATCAATTCAGTGAACTCATATCCTAATGATGATGTAGGACAAACCTAAATATAGGAAAATAAAAACTAATTTTTTTGTAATATTTTTAGAATTTTAATTTGCAAGCTAAAGTCCCGAAATCAAATAAAGATTAGCAGGCAAACTAGTAATGAAAATATCAAACCTACCAGCATATGAACTCATGCCAAAATAATAAAAGCAGGACCTTGGAAATTGAGAAACCCCTGGTTAGGATAATGTACCTTCAATCAAATCAAAAATTAGGAGCGGGAAGGATTGTACCAAGCAATTCGAAGATCCTGTCGATGATGGGGTCACATAGCACTCGAGATCATCGCTTGGAAGACAAGCATGTAGTTCCTTGGATCTGGCTGCTATCTGGGATCGGTCCTAAAGGGAAAGAGGGCCTCCTCCTTGGAGGTGAACACCTCGGTGATCATGCAAGCATCAGAGGTCAGCAAGAGAACAAATATAAAGCAAAGAAAAGAACTAGGGTTTGAGAAAGTGGGAATTAGGGTTTCTACTGCTGGTGACTGGAGGTTGAAGAAGGCCTCTTGCAGATGCATGGCTAGGGCTCTCTTCCTTGGGATGGATTAGGGCTTGAAGAAACTTGCTTTGGGGCAGCTAGGGTTTAGATGGATTAGGGCACACAATTAACTCTCTCACTCATACACAAGAAGAACATAAGAACAAGCTAGCAAGCTTAAAATTTCAATAGAGTTTCATTCATGAATAATAGATTGATTACAAGAGGGGGAGGGGTGGGTTATTTATAGAGGTTTCCCATGTCCTCTCCTTGTTAGGATAGAATTACAAAGTTGAGTGGGAGAGGGATTACAAATTTGATTAAAACTAGGAGTTTATAATTTGAATAGAAGTAGAACATATTCTCCTTGTTTGAAGTGGACTTCTTCTTTCCTTGGACTTGGTCAAAGGTTCCTTGGGCTTGGTATCTTGGGCTTGGATGCCTAATGGAATGGGCTTGGGCTTGTGGGCAGCAAGGGGCATCCTCCATCTTGGGCTTGGGCGGCCTTCAAAGGCTTGGGTGCATTGGCTTGGTACTTGTCTTTAGGTGGCCTCCAAAAGCTTGGTGCATGGGCTTGGTTGAATGTCCCCTGGTACGCTGGAAACTTTTGGGCTCCATCTGAATGTGGACTTGGAAAGGCCCGGGATGCCTAGAATATTTCTGGTGTGATATGGTGCCATGGACTTGGTATATTTTTTAAGCATCTGGGGAATCATGGGTTGGGGTGGCTTTCAAGGCCCAGTGAGAACTAAGAAAACTCCAGAACTAGTTATCCTCTTCTCTTATACAAAATTTGACTTAATGAACACAACTCACTGGACTCTTACAAGACTCAAATACTTGTAAGGACTCAACTGGACTAGGCTGGGGTTGAGACAACTCAACTTATTATAGCACTCAATTCAACTCAGCTGAGCTAACTTCATTACAAAACTCTCAACTGGACTTTCTTTATTACAATATTTGATTGCAAAAATTGACACATTATTAAGGATTCAAGAAAACCATAATCAGTGAACCATATAGGGCCCAGTAATCTGTGTCGGATCTTGATGCCCCTACCAATTCTTTCGAGGTGAGAGGAATTCGACCCCATCGAGTAAGGGTCAATGCGGCTCTCATATTGCTCAAGAAGGTCTGGGATGAGGCACTGTAGGTGATCCGCAAGTCCTTAGATTCCGGCGAACCATTACATCAGACCAAATACCGGTGATAGCCTGTGTTACGAGTACTGATGGCTTGATTGTCTAGGATGTGCTCAATCATTTCCTCACTAATATGCTGATTTGTTAGTGGACACTCTAGGATGGGTTCACTCACAGGGGAAGGGATAGGTTCAAAGTGCTCACTAGGTATCGCTGCTGGCTACCGGTACTCCATAAGGTCTGAAATATTGAAGGTGGATGTCATACCTAATTCGGGTGGCAACTCGAGCATATAGGCATTGGATCCAACTCTTTTTATTATTTTGAATGGTCCAGCTTTGCAAGCTTGAAATTTCTTTATGGTCTTTGGAGGGAATCGCTCAGGCCTAAGCCTGATCCTCACATAATTCCCTGTAAAAAACTCTTTAGCTTTTTTTTGGGAATCAGCCAAGTTTTTATAGAGTTCATTAATTATGTTTATCTTTTGACTAATATCCTAATGCAAATGCTGTGCAGAGATCTATGCATGTGTGGATAGATGGATTAGGCCTATGGACTTATTGGACTCAAAACCAACACCTAATAGACTCAACTAGGCATTCCTATCGAAGGAAATTTATTTGACTCTTTGGGCCACAACCTAACAGACTATAGACTCTCTAGGTTTTACCAAAGCTTGGCATGCACATGAAAATTTATAATGGACTTCTAGGAAATGCCATAAGGTATACCAGAAGTAAGATACAAATCTAACATGCACAATGCATGTATGTATTATGCTTACTTCTAGTGGCTCCTCAGGTAAGATTCTAAAAGTGGGGTTAGGTTCCTCACGGTCCTCTTCCTTAAACTGTACTTCCACTATAGGTTCAGTCTAGGTGTGGTCAGGGTCAGCTAATTCTAGGTTGGCTTCTACTTGGGTATCTACTGGATCAATTAATTCTAAGTCTTCTATAGGTAACTCCTCTTCTTCTTCCTAATACTCGTCCACTAGGCTCATATTAGCTTCATATATCTCTTCTTCAATGTCTTCCTGGTGAACCAATGGGATGGTAGGAGGGGGTTGACTAAAGGAATATTGACAATACTAGGCTCACATCTAGGGGTACTACTCCTTAGGATTTCTAATTGGTTCCGTACCTAGTCAAACCTATTGGTTAGCTGGTCAATTCGATGGGTTGCTTGGGCATTTGATTGGGTCATTTGGTTTATTTGAGTGGTCAACTGGGTAAACTGGTTTTGAGATTGGGCACTGGTTTGGTCAAGCTTGTGGTTCAATTGGGTGGTTAATTAGGTATTGGATTGGTCAAACTTGAGGTTCAATTGTGTGATAAACTGGTCACTCATGGCCTTCATGAGAGTCTCAAAATTGGGTTCCATGTTTGAGCTCGATTATGGTTTAGATTGTTGATATTTGGTCTATAGTCTAGTGATCATGCAATCAAACAAAGTGGTATGATGCAATCAGGCACACAAGGTGAAATTGGACTACAGCTTGCTAGACCTAGAGCAAAAATTGCATGGGTCTACTCAACTTACACTTAACTCAGTAGCTAATCCTTTCACTAGCTAGGTAAGAGGTGGGGTGGTGGGAGGCTCCCCCTACCTATGACAGGGTCCTAATTAAAAACCACAAGTCCACTTAGGGCATTTACCTCTAGACCTCTAGCCTTAAATACTAGTTTTTAGTAATAGCTGGAGAATTAGGTGCACTAGTTGGCCCACACAATTTGCACCTAACCTGTTGGTGTCCCTAAGCTCTCTAGAAAAATTAGGTTACTAATTAATTTTAGTTAAAGCTTGGGTTCTGATGCTGGGTGGTTATTTTGGGCCAAGGACAGGTGATGAAATCCTGCCCTGATCTAAGGTAGGAAATTGCTCTTAAAATTGATTAAATGAGATGATGATACTCAATAAGCCCTAATGCAATCTAATAACAACCAAAAAAAAAAAATATTTTTTTATCTTTTTATGAGGTGGCAATTTAAGTTTATGTTGGTTAATTTAGCAAACAAATTTTGGGCTTGGGTATGGTCGGGTTTGGAAGTTAATTAGATTTGGTTTAATCAAGTATGTAGAACAGAAATTAGGGTTTGTTTGGAAGCAGAATTAGGTTCAGTTTTCGATGCATAAAAAAATCAAAAAAATTTCATGATAGAGTTCAGGATAGAGTATGAACCATGTAGATGATCCCTACCAAATTTCATGAGCTAAGAATTTGGATGATAATGCAAAACCTAGGGTTTTCAGACCGTGTGCAGAAGTTCAGGATTTTTGTTAAGGTTTCTAAGATATAGAATTTTTTATATTTTTTTGTTTTGACAAAAATAAATAAAAATTACGAAAATTATTAGGACTAAACAGAGAGTATTACATACAAATTTCAATTAAAAATAAGATTTCTAGGATGACCTAACTAGATAGAAACTCAGACACCTACTACAGATGATAGGACGCAGAAAAATAACAATGAATGTTTTTGTGATTTTGATGAAGATGCAAGCTATCCTAAACTAGATATGATATTAAACTAATGCAGGATTAACCTAAGACCAAGATGAATGCAAAAAAATAAAACTAATTTTTTAAATTTTTTTAGAATTTTATTTTGCAAACTAATGTCCCAAAATCAAGTAAAGATTAGCAAGCAAACTGGTAATGAAAAGATCAAACCTACCCGCATATGAACTCATGCCAAAATAATAAAAGCAGGACCTAGAGAATTGACAAACACCTGGTTAGGACAACATTCCTTCAATCAAATCAAAAATTAGAAGGGGGAAGGATTGTACCAAGCACCGATTCGAAGATCCTGTCGATGATGGGGTCACATAGCACTTGGGATAGTCACCTGGAAGACAAGCCTGTAGTTCCTCGGATCTGGCTGTTATCTAGGATTGGTCCTAGAGGCAATGAAGGCCTCCTCCTTAGAGGTGAACACCTCGGGGATTCTTCAAGCATCAGAGGTTAGCAAGAGAACAATTAAGAAGCAAAGAAAACAACTAGGGTTTGGGAAAGAGGGAATTAGGGTTTCTGCTGCCGGTGGCTGGAGGTTGAAGAAAGCCTCTTGCAGATGGATGGCTAGGGCTCTCCTCCTTGGGATGGATTAGGGCTTGAAGAAACCTGCTTTGGGGTGGCTAGGGTTTAGATGGATTAGGGCACACAATTAACTCTCTCACTCGCACACAAGAAGAACATAAGAACAAGCTATCAAGCTTAAAATTTCGATATAGTTTCATTCATGAATAATAGATTGATTATAAGAGAGAGAGGGGTGGGGTATTTATAGAGGTTTCCCATGTCTTTTCTTTGTTATGATAGAATTACAAAGTTGAGTGGGAGAGGGATTACAAATTTGCTTAAAACTAGGAGTTTACAATTTGAATAGAAGTAGAAATTATTCTCCTTGTTTGAAGTGGACTTCTTCCTTCCTTGGACTTGGTCAAAGGCACCTTGGGCTTGGTTTCTTGGGATTGGATGCCAAATGGAATGGGCTTGGGCATGTGGGCAGCAAGGAACATCCTCCATCTTAGGCTTGGGCGGCCTTCAAAGTGATGCAGAACGAAAGATCTGATACCAAAAATGATGTAGAACGGATATGTGGAATGCGAAAGCAAATTAAAATTAATTATTTATTTATTTATTTTTTATATATATATTTTTAGAAGTCGGCTTTGACTCAAATGAAAGTTAAACTAAATTGAAAGAAACTATATAATAATTGAAAGCACAATTCAAAGAAACTAGATTATCAGAGTAGTTTAGAAGTAAAGGATCGCTCGAGGTTGAGAAACTCTCAGACCTAGGGTTTCGCTTTGAACTTTCAACAGGACAGAAATAAAGAGAAGGGAAGGGTTATGTACCAGGCAGTGATCTTCACAGAGTTTGGTGGAAGGACTCTCTCGAGCAGATTGTTGGATCCTCAGATTCGGATATCTTCGCAATGGATCCTCCAATACTGGTCCTTTGGCAGAGTTGGCTTCTCCTGAACTCAGGATATGGGAAAGAAGAAGAACAAGTTAAGGAACCAGATACTCAAAAAAATGATTTACTAGATAAGAAGAACTTGAAAAATTGATGTTGCTGAAATCCTGATTCTCCTGGATGCTGATTTGACTTCCTATGGGATTTGCTCTGTATTCGAAGTAGCCGATCTGGACCTGGATGCTGGTGGTCGGCCTCTACTTGGAAGAGAGGGGCCGTGAGATGATGAGGTAGATTAGGGTTTGGATGATTGGTGGAATGAAGAAATGATGGGCGGCTAGGGTTTGGAATTGAAGTGGCTAACCTAGGGTTTTGGTAGGGTTTCGGGGTTGGAGATCTCACACCTCCTCAAGGTTCCTAGGGAACCCGGATTTACTCCCTCACGGAGCTCAACACCTGAATACATGTGTGGAAGAGAGAAACACAAAGTTGCTCACACAGAAATTGATTTCATTCATCATTAAATCCAAGAGTTACATAGAGTTGAATATATAGACATAACAAAGAAATAAAATTTTATACATTTCCCATGTGGGACTAATAGGACTAACCCACACTTTAGGCATCAAATTCTCTTCCCAAGACTTTTTCCATGAGTGGGCAGCCCAAAAACTCCAAGAAAACTTGAAAATCAGCTCCAAATGGCAGGTTATGAGGGTGTCTCCTAGTATCTCTCCATGAATCAAGGATTTTTCCTTCATGGTTTGGCTAATTTAGACACCTCCTAGTCTTGCTCCACAAGTTTAGGCTTCTTCCTTTCATGGCTTTGGCACTTTTGGAAACTTTTGGGAACCTCCTTGAATTCCTCCCCAAGACATGCTCTCTTCCCTTTTATAACTTGGATTTTTATGGAACATTGTGGGGCACCTCCTTGATCCTCTCTTCAAGAAAAATTCTTGCCATCCTGGCTTGGGTTTATCTGGAAAGAAATTGGCTCCTCCTTGGATTGAGGTATCTTGATGGATTTCTCTCCCAAGTGGTGCAAGAAAAAAAAGGAACTTACTTCTTGTGGTGTAGGGACCAAAGACATTGGATGGAGATTTGGCGCCTCCTGGACTCTGGCGTGTGGCTTGGAGTGTGGCGCCCACTTGCTTGGGCCTGGGAGAAAAAATGTGGCACCCTGGACCTTGACTTGACTGAAAAAAAAGTGGCACCAACCTGGAGAAGACCTAGACCACTACTAGGACTTGTACTGAGTCAACATGACTCAACAAAATTTAAATTGCAGGGAAATACAGACTCAATACTAAAATTGAGTTGACCAAGTCAACCCTTATTACAAAACCAGAAAACCCTAATTCTTCGGGCAAGGTCAATTAGAGATCCAGATGGAGCCCTGAAGTCTTCTTCTGAGTCTGGTGCCCGCACCAATTCTCCCGGGGTGGGAGGAACTCGACCCTGTCGAGTATGGATCAAGCTGGCTCTGGTATCTCTCCAAGAGGTCTGGGTCCAATTCTTGTAATTCTTCTAGGGAGATCCAAGAGTCATCAGAATCTGGCCTTCCTTGCTAGCGGACCAGTTATCTTTGGTATCCTCGATTACGAGTAGAGATAACCTGATCATCCAGGATCTTTTCAATCTGCTCTTTCCTCACAGGCCAGTTTGTTGGTGGACACACAGGGTCGGGATCACTCTCAATAACAGGATTAGGTTTCAAAGGCTTACTAGGAATCACAGCTGGCTCCCTATACTCTACTAAGTCTGTAATGTTGAAAGTAGAGCTATTGCCTAGTTCTAGAGGCAACTCGAGCACATAGGCATTGGATCCTACTCTCTTCACTACTCTAAATGGTCCAGCTCCTTTAGCATGTAACTTTCTAACGGTTCCAGGAAAAAACCACTCAGGCCTTAACCTAATCATTACATAGTCTCTCTCAACAAAAGTTTTGACTCGTCTTTGAGAATCAGCCAACTTCTTATAAGTTTCATTACTTAAAGTTATTTTGGCATGAATTTCTTTATGCAAGTCCTTTACATGCTATGCAAGTGCATCAAGAGACTTGTGCGTGCGGGCTAATAGTGAAATCAGATCAAGTGGTGTGTGAGGCTTGTATCCATGAATAATTTCAAAGGGACTCTAGCCTATAGACCTATTGATCGAAACATTGAATGCAATTTCAGCCCTGGATAAAATACAAATCCCAATTCCTGGTGCTCTCAATCAAACCAAAATCTGAGCCAAAGCCTAGTAAAGTGTCAAGAAAAACTAAACTAGACTGACGACGCATTCCTAAAGAATGGACTTTATTCCAAAGGAACCCTAGGTCTAAACCTAAAAACTAATGCTCTCTAGGTTTGACCTTGGGTCGGAGGAGGGCATGCAGAGCATGAAAACTTATTATGGATGCCTAGTAGGTGCCATAAGGTCTTCCAGAAGTAGGTGGCAAACCTAATAGGTTCTAAGGAGTCTTGCAACCTAGAGATCTCAGTAAAGTGTAATCCCATAGCTCTAGAAACATGAGAAGATTCAGGGAAGGGTAGGAAATAAGAATCAGAGTTTTGAGGTGGCTTATCGAAAACAAGAAACAAACCTTGGTTATTAGGATGACCTTAAAATGAGGACATTGTTCTATAGGTGCACTCATTCAAACCTCATGATTTGCTCTAGGAGGGTCTACAAGTGCAAGTTCTAGGATAGGCTGGGTGCTCCTAGAAGGTGGAAGGTTATCAGGAACGTCTTTGGAATGTTTATCTAGAAAGTCCCTAAGCTACTATCTTTTTCTTATTCTTGGACCTTCTCAATAGGCAATTCTTGTGAACCCCTTCCTTCTTCACACTTCTCTACCAGATTTGACTCAGGGGTGTCTTCTTTGGATTCCTCAATGAGTTCAGGGTATTCTCACTTAAACTTTCATTTGGTGTAATTTCCTCATCCTGAACTTCCTTAAAAGGGTCTTCTCTTAGGGTTAGCTCCTGAATTCCTTGAGTGGCAGGGGTCCCCTCAAAACCCCATTAGGTAGGAGTTGGTTAATTGAATTATCGGGAGAGATATCCTCAAATTCTTCTTCTTCATATTCATCTATCAAACTTATGTCAGGCTCATATATTTCTTCCTCAATCTCACTGAAAGGTTCTAATCTATTCTCCTTTGATTCCTCTTTAAGTACGGCTCTGGTCGGGTCAACTAATTTTGGGATGGCCATGCCTAACTCCTTCTCAGTGTTATCCTTCTGGTCAAGAGGTGACACAAGTGGGAATTGACAAATAAAAGTCTGGTTCACTACGGATGTCGGATCAATTGGAACTTGACTCAAGTTGGTAGAGGTTGGCTTTAAGTCCAAAGTACTTGATTGGTTATATCTTAAAGACCACTCATAGTCTTGGGCTTCTTGGTAGGCTCGATCTAACTTATTGGTCTTTTCAAGGCATAGCTTCCTATAAATGTCTGGGTGTAACCCAACCCTAAACCTCGATGTGATCTGAGCTTCGGTCTCAATGGTATTGCATTTCATGTCATACCACTGGAAGTCCTCGATATATTTAGACACAGGCCTATTACCTTGTCGCAATTGGTACCATTAGTCTAAAAGTCTTTTCTCATAGGATCTACCAAGGTACCTATCTCTCAACTTACTTCTCATATCTCTCCAAGTATATATTTCCTCTTTTCTTTGATAACACTCACGCTCAATAGCATACCAATGCGACCTAGCATGTTTGGTGAACTTGATTTTGGCCAACCTAACTTGTCCTAATTCCGATATGTTAGTGCACTACAAATACCGATCCATTTGTTCTTCCCACTTAATATATGTCTCTTGTCTTCCATCAAAAGTGGGTGCATAAGGTTCGGTGTTCCTAACTGATCCCTTCTCTGAGTCAACCAAGTATGGGTATAGGCTCCTAGGGCTAGACTCAGAGGCAAGATCATGGTCATAGGCTCTTAGATCAAACCTCCAATGATTAGGTTCAGGATCCCTGTATAAAGGTCTCCTAGGCTCTGGGTGTGGGTGAGGTTGGGATCTACCAAATTTTGAGTCAGGGGTCCAATTTCGGTGCCTAGGCTCCTCAAGTACCTGGGCTCGGTCTCTAAACTGGGCAACAGTATCAGTCATATCCTGACTCAATTTGGTCATACTTTTGGTAAGAGTTCTAATCATGGCCTCTAAATCAGGTTGGGTTTGACCAGGTTGGTAGGGTACTCCATTCCGGGTGGACATGATGATGCAAGCAAACACACCAATGAGACTCGATTGAAATGACTACAGGCTAACTAGACCTAGAGCCCAAACTACATGCCCAATCAGTGGCAAGCTAGCCTGTAGTAACTCGGGACTCAGCCAGGCAGGTGTAAGGGGAGTGTTAGGTCCCTAAATGCCAATCCTAGACACCAATCTGTGATTGGCCAGGTAGGCGGACCAGCACACAAGCCCTTCGGAATAGAATCCCTGAACCACCATTCTAGACACTGAGTACAAAGCACACACAGAGTAACTAGACAAACTGACTCAACACTAGCCTAGACCCGACCAGTTGATGTCCCTAGCCCACTAGGGCAAATTAGGTCTAATTAATTTTAAGATTAAAGGCTTAGGTTTGAATGCACGGGAGGTGGTTTTGGGCTAAGGAGAGGGTCTCAATCCTCCACTTATGTTGCAACTTCGGTGCCCTTAAGATAGATTCAATTTATGCACACTCAAATAAAACACAGCTTGCAGAAAATAAAAATCAGAACAGCAGTAAAATTGATCTCTGAAAATCTATAGAACTTAATAAATCATGAAAATTTTAAGTAAATTACTTTAAATTATACTGGTTCCATCAAAATAAGAATTACTTAATTTGGAATTTTTTGCAGGGAGATACAATTTAGATAACAGGGTAGTTACTGGCAGAAAACAGAACGTGTGTCCCGTTTACAATCCCTGTCTAGAAGTTATAACCCAGCGGCACCCCTACACGCCCTAAGAACCCCCATGGAATGGGAGGAGGAGGCTTGCGACTTGCTTGTTCCTAGGACCGGACGGCCAGGGTAGTCTACTCCAGGCAGCAAAAGTAAAAAGGAATGAAAGAAAAAAACAATCAAACAAGCAAGAACCCTAGACAGGGCTCTGATACCAAAATGATGCAGAATGAAAGATCTGATACCAAAAATGATGCAGAACGGATATGTGGAATGCGGAAGCAAATTAAAATTAATGTATTTATTTATTTATTTATTTTTATATATATTTTCAGAAGTGGCTTTGACTCAAATGAAAGTTAAACTAAATTGAAAGAAACTATATAATAATTGAAAGCACAATTCAAAGAAACTAGATTATCATAGTAGTTTAGAAGTAAAGGATCGCTGGGGGTTAAGAAACTCCAAGACCTAGGGTTTCGCTTTGAACATTCAACAGAACAGAAATAAAGAGAAGGGTAGGGTTATGTACCAAGCAGTGATCTTCACAGAGTTTGGTGGAAGGACTCTCTCGAGCAGATTGTTGGATCCTCGGATTCGGATATCTTCGTAATGGATCCTCCAATACTGGTCCTTTGGCAGAGTTGGCTTCTCCTGAACTCAGGATCTAGGAAAGAAGAAGAGCAAGTTAAGGAACTAGATACTCAAAGAAAGGATTTACTAGATAAGAAGAACTTGAAAAATTGATATTGCTGAAATCCTGATTCTACTGGATGCTGATCTGACTTCCTCTGGGATTTGCTCTGTATTCGAAGTAACCTATCTGGACCTGGATGCTGGTGGTCGGCCTCTACTTGGAAGAGAGGGGCCGTGAGATGATGAGGTAGATTAGGGTTTGTATGATTGGTGGAATGAAGAAGATGATGGGCGGCTAGGGTTTGGAATTGAAGTGGCTAACCTAGGGTTTTGGTAGGGTTTTGGGGTTGGAGATCTCACACCTCCTCAAGGTTCCTAGGGAACCTGGATTTACTTCCTCACAGAGCTCAACACCTGAATACAAGTGCGGAAGAGAGAAACACAAAGTTGCTCACACAGAAATTGATTTCATTCATCATTAAATTCAAGAGTTACATAGAGTTGAATATATAGACATAACAAAGAAATAAAATTTTATACATTTCCTATGTGTGACTAATAGGACTAACCCACACTTTATGCATCAAATTCTCTTCCCAAGACTCCTTCCATGAGTGGGTAGCCCAAAAACATCGAGAAAACTTGAAAATCAGCTCCAAATGGCAGGTTATGACGGTGTCTCCTAGTATCTCTCCATGAATCAATGATTTTCCCTTCATGGTTTGGCTCATTTGGACAACTCCTAGTCTTGCTCCACAAGTTTAGGCTTCTTGCTTTCATGGCTTTGGCACTTTTGGAAACTTTTGGGAACCTCCTTGAATTCCTCTCCAAGACATGCTCTCTTCCCTTTTATAACTTGGATTTTTATGGAACATTGTGGGGAACCTCCTTGATCCTCTCTTCAAGAAAAATTCTAGCCATCCTGGCTTGGGTTTATCTGGAAAGAAATTGGCTCCTCCTTGGATTGAGGTATCTTGATGGATTTCTCTCCCAAGTGGTGCAAGAAAAAAAAGGAACTTACTTCTTGTGGTGTAGGGACCAAAGACACTGGATGGAGATGTCGCGCCTCCTGGACTCTGGCGTGTGGCTGGGAGTGTGGCGCCCACTTGCTTGGGCTTGGGAGAAAAAATGTGGCACCCTGGACCTTGACTTGACTGAAAAAAAAGTGGCACCAACCTGGAGAAGACCTAGACCACTACTAGGACTTGTATTGAGTCAACATGACTCAACAAAATTTAAATTGCAGGGAAATACAGACTCAAGACTAAAATTGTGTTAGCCAAGTCAACCCTTATTACAAAACCAGAAAACCCTAATTCTTCGGGCAAGGTCAATCAGAGATCCAGATGGAGCCCTGAAGTCTTCTTCTGAGTCTGGTGCCCGCACCACAAAGGCTTGGGTGCATGGGCTTGGTACTTGTCTTTGGGTGGCCTCCAAAAGCTTGGCGCATGGGCTTGGTTGCATGTCCCCTGGTGGGCTGGAAACTCTTGAGCTCCATCTGAATGTGGACTTGGAAAGGCCTGAGGTGCCTAGAATATTTCTGGTATCATATGATGCCATGGACCTGGTATATTCTTTAAGCATCTAGGGAATCATGGGCTAGGGTGGCTTGCAAGGCCTAGTGAGTCCTAAGAAAACTCCAGAACTGGGTATCCTCCTTTCTTGTGCAAAATTTGACTAAATGAACACAACTCACTGGACTCTTATGGGACTCAAATACTTGTAAGAACTCAATTGGACTGGGTCAGGGTTGAGACAACTCAACTTATTACAGGACTCAATTCAACTCAACTGAGCTAACTTCATAACAAAACTCTCAACTGGACTATCTTTATTACAAGACTTGATCATAAAAATTGACACATTATTAAGGGTTTAAGAAAATCCTAATCAGTGAACCAGATAGGGCCCAATAATCTGTGTCGGATCTTGGTGCCCCCACCAAATAAGCATCCTTATCCTTGTATTAGTGTCTCTACACAAGTGGCTATGAGACCAACCACCCTCTCCATCGAGCATACATAGGATATGCTAGTTGTTGAACCCTTGAATGATTTTGATGATAACAAAATATTGGAGCATGCACTTATGTTACTAACTACTTTTCAAGGGCTTTACAACTTTTTGTATGATGATTTCATTGCTAAATTACTATGCCTACAATCTTATTATGTGTCATAAGTTGTGTTGTAAATGTTGAAGGTGAAACTAGGTTCACGCAAGCAGGGCAAAAAGGATGCATTTTAAAATTATTTTAAAAACATGCACAATGAAAGGATCGGTAGATAGATCTAAACAATCTATCGATCTACCCATAACAGGATCTAGCATAATGTAGTAGCATGCAACATAACATCAAAGCAAGAAAGAAACACATATATAAAAGTACCATACCTTTATATCGGAGAAAAGATGTCGAAGGAGGAGGGTACTCGAGCCACACACGTGTCTGGCCTCTACAGGTGATCCACACCGAGCCTTGACTCTGATCAACTCCCTCGGAGTGCTAGCTCTTTGGGATCCTTTGGGCTGATCTTCTTCTTCTGGGAAGACAAGGAGGAGATGTGAAACCCTTTCCCAAGAGATTCTCTTCCCAAGACCTAGCTTGAATGCTGGGTTTCTCACACCCAATCCCTAGACCTCACAAAACCTTCTCTTTCTTTTCTCTTGCTGTTGTCTCTCTTGTAACCATCAGTAGCTACTACAATGACCTTCATTTATAGGGGCAGCCATGAGAGGGTGAAAGAGGAAGGAGGGGAGATGGGGGGAGAGAAAGGGGGAGAGGATCAAGGCCATACCAAATGGGTCCTAACACTTTAGGAAGGAATGACAATCATTCCATGAAAGTGTGGAGCCAAAAATAGTTTGAATTCAAAATTCAAACCAGGTCAAAACTTGTCCAAAAAAACTTTTCAAAAATTCTTTCCAGAATTTTGATCATCACAAGAAGTGTCGACTCACGAAAATCACCAAGTGTTGACACTTTCCCAAGTGTCGACTCAAGCAAAATACCAAGTGTCGACACTTGGAACAAAGTCAATCATATTGACCTCCGGTGATGGCAAACGATTCTCAATCGTCGATCAGCCTTAAGATCAGATAGAAATCTCCTATAGTGTGTGACCCCATAAATTCTAACACTAAGCTGGTTGCACTGGAACATTTTCAGTACCAATCAAAGTCCTCATCTAACAATGATGCCCGACATCTAGATGTGTCGAAGATACATAGCACCTCACAAGAACCTCTAGCATATGGTTACCACATAATTCATCAATTTGACCTCAAAATGCTCAGGATGACCTAGGGTTCAACTGCCAACTCTAATTTGGTCCATCCAGATCATGTCTCAACTTTATAAGTTCTATGACTCCTCACAAGAATTATCCTGGCCAAGGATTTGTTGAATTGACACATAATGAGTCATTCACTCCAAACTATTTGGAGGGGTCAATTCCATCTTAATCCACCACCACTCTATAAGTACTTGACTGCACCTAAAAACCCTCCATCACTGGATTATAAATCCAGGTAGTCTGGCACCAAAGTATAGTCAGTTGTTTGCAAGCTACCATGTGATCTCAGGTCTGAGGGACACATATACCCATATCCTTTCGCAAGCAACCCTTTGACAGAAGGGAGCTCCGCAGATAGTCACATTCAGTGAGATATCATACATTTCACTTGCATATCATACCAGTGTCTCCACAATCCTTGGTTAAGAGGACAACCAATAAATATGACTTACAACAACCTACACTTGATATATTGTCATCCTATAACAATGTATCCTTTGGTTGTAAACCACTTTAAGAACTACATGATATATCCTCTATATATCAAAATAATATAGTTCTAAGGACTCATCAACAAGAGTTCATTTCAGGAAAATATAAATATGATGAACAGCCAAAAAAGAATAACTTTTATTCATTAGAAAATCATATATAGTTACAAGATAGCACAACCATCTATAGCATAGACAATTGGCTTTAGGACATAATTTCTAGTAAATGTGTCATGTAAAGAAGAGCCCAAAGAAAAATTAAAGAAATATTCTCGAAAATGGGTTACTTCTAAGTGTTTTCAAGCTTAAATTTCTTAGAATCAATTATTAGTTGAGTTGAGAAGAATCTTGAATGATAAAATGTTGCTGGATGTAATCTGGAGAAGAAACGAAGGCTTTATTGAAAAACTCATCTGAGCCAACTCGAGTAAAGGGAGCCGATTCTAGTTCATGGCACGTAGAGTTTTGAGCTGACCCGAAAGCAATCCGAGCCGACTCAACCATTCAGTCAGACATCCAGGTCGACCCTTCAGATATTCGAGCTGACTCCTCTAATGTTCATGAAGAATCAGTTCTGAGAGAATAGCCTAGCGAGCTTACTCAACTAGAGTACAGTTTTGAAGACCTGTGAATCTGAGCAGACTCGAACTGAGGTGAGCCGACTCATCCAGAGTAAAAAATCAAGAATATTATGAAACTGTGCTGACCTGAATGAGGCAAGGTGACTCGACCAGAACTTTTTTGAGAATCCGAGCCAACTTGAGGGATCTGAGCCGACTCGAAGGTCAATTCCAGGCAGGTAACGGCTAGTTCCATAACTTCATTTTTGAATTTGAAAAGTGCTCCAACGGTCAAATGTCACATCCCAGTGGTCTACAACGACTATATCCACCTGAGAAAAGTACATGACTTTATAAATAAGGGATTGTGATAACTTTTAAAAAGGCTAATGCTTAGTTGAACACTAAATGAGCTTATGAGCAAGAGAGCACTAAAAAGAATTCAAGTCAGTCTTCAAGACTTCACTAACTCCAATATGAAGCTTGAAACATACATTGAAGAAGTTGAAGAAGCCACTGAAGAACATTAAAGTATAATTAAGAAGGCTTCTCTCGAGCTGCATCGGCAATCATCAAACAACACTAGTTTGTCATTTTGTTGCTTTTTTTCTTTAACTATTTTGTGAGATGTTGGGTTATTGGTGAGCCTAATTTAAAAACCAAGTAGGTTCTTGGTTAGCCTGTTCAAAACCAAGTATAGGTTCTTGGTGATCTTGTTAAAAACCAAGTTGGGTTCTTGGTGATCCTATTCAAAACCAAGTGTTGGGTTTTTTGTGATCCCGGTTGAAAAACCAAGTTGGGTTTGGATTGTGAGCCTGGTAAAACAATCCAACTGTATTTCGGTAGTGAATATAGTGAAAATCCCAAGTGGTATCATGGATAGTGGACGTAGGAGCGAGGGTACTCCGAACCACTATAAATCTACTGTGTTTGCATTATGCTTTTTCTATTTGTATTTACTTCCATTGTTAATTAATTGAAACACAGCACCTACCACTAAAGTAGATTTAAAAGAGCACATATTTGATTAATTTTTTAAATTTCTAATTCACCCTCCTCTTGGGAAAGCTTCCTGGGCAACAACTGGTATCAGATTAGAGTCTGAACTTAATTAGAGTAAAGATTAATGGCTCATCCCATGAGTACTTCCTTGGCCTAAGGCCAATCTACTAATAGACCTCCACTATTCACTGGCATGAATTATTCATACTGGAAAGCTAGAATGAAGATATACATTCAAGCTATTAATTTTCAATTATGGAGGTCATTCTTAAGGGTCCACAAATATCCATGATTAAAATTGATTGCATGGATGTCCCAAAACCTGAAGTGGACTGGGATGAACACGACACGAAAATGGGAAAATTGAATGCCAAAGCAATGAACTTACTGTATTATGCTTTGGATGCAAACGAGTTCAACCGAATTTCTATTTACTCATCTGCAAAAGAAATCTAGGATAAACTCGAAGTGACCCATGAAGGAACTTCCCAAGTGAAGACCTCCAAAATCAATCTTCTAGCACATAACTATGAATTATTTAAGATAGAACAAACTAAAACTAACTCTACCATGTTTTCATGGTTTACAAATATTATTAACAGTTTGAAAAGTCTTGGCAGGGTTTATTATAATGCTAACTTAGTATAGAAGATTCTAAGATCACTTTCAGATAAATTGGACCCCAAAGTAACTACCATCCAGGAAGAAAAAGATCAAAACACACTAACACTAGATGAACTGTTGGGTTCTCTCATCACACATGAATTGGCCATGTAGAATAGAAATGAAGATGATCAGAAAAAGAAGAAAACAATTGCCTTCAATGCTGCATCACATTCAAAGAAACAAGATAAGGAATCGGAAGAAGACTGTGCCTCCTCCGAAGATGACTTAGAAGATGAAGATATAGCCATGGTCATGAGGAGATTTAAAAGATTTATGGCAAAGAAGAAAGGAAGATACTTTAGAAAGTTTTACAAGAGAGGTGAACATAGTAAGGACAAGGAAAGAGAAAAAGAAAAGGAACAAATGCCCACATGTTATAAGTGTAAGAAACCAGGGCATATTCATTCCAATTGTCCTTCACTAAAGAAAACATTGAAGAAGAAGAAAAAGAAAGCGATGGTTGTAACTTGGAGTGACAATGAGGAGCCAACTTCAATAGAAGTAGAAGAGACCACAAAATCTACCAAACTATGTCTTATGGATCTCGAAGATAAGGTATTGTCCCCTGAACCTCAAATTGAATTTACTTTCGAAGAGCTGAACACTACTTTTCATGATTTATTATATGAATATAAGAATGCAGGAGTAAAAATTAGAGCTTTAAAGAATATCAATGATTCTTTACTAAAAGAAAAGGAAGAGATTTTAGAAAAGAACAAGATATTGCAAAAAGAAATTAACTGTCTTTTCTGAAAATAACAAAGCTTAAGAAATTAACAAAAATATACATCTCAAGAAAAACAAAGCTTTAAATATTGAAAATTCTGATTTGAAAAAGGAGATGGAAAAACTCAAGCCTTTGGTTGAAAAGCTTACTTTAAGTTCAAATAAGCTTGAATTGATTTTAAAATAATAAAGAATTTCAAGTAACAAGGCTGGAATCGGATATAATTCTTTGAATTCAAATTAAATTTTAGCTACTAGATTTGTATCTTCAAAAGCATTTGTACCAAAATCTGTTTCTTAAAATGTATTTGTGTCACATGGTTCTACATCTGCATGCTTCTACATCTAGAACTTCAACGCATACTTCTTTTCAAAATAATAGAATTGTTTGTTATGCATGTCATGGGGTTGGACATAAATCTTTCCAATGCAATATATTAAAGAAAAATATAAATGGAAAGAATAAAATTATAAAGATTTGGGTTTCCAAAGGAATCACCTCTACTAACCTGCAAGGACCCAAGTGGTGGGGACACCAGGGGCACCAAAATTAGACAGAGGCTTCTCAACCCTCTATGGATTACTTAGTAGAATTTGAGTCCATTTGTAATAGGGGCTTAGCCCATTTGAGTTGTCTTTTATTTTTATTTGAGTCTTGTACTAATCAGCTCATGTTGAGCTAGTCATCTTTTGGAGTTCAGTATATGCCAACCCAAGTATAAGTGAAGACATGTCAGCCCAACTACAAGTGAAGACCAAGCCAGTCCAAGTGAAAACCAATGCAACTAGAAGCTACGAAGACCATGGAAGGCCTAAGAGAAGAAATCAGAAGCCCGGGAGACAAATCCGAAGCCCTGAAACCCTGAACCGCAGCCTGAGGTAGATTGGGCCAGCCAAGGCCCAGGAGGGGAGTTAGGGCACCATATGCTTCTGGTCACCTTCCCCTTGGTCAGCCACTTAGATTCACCCCTCTTGGCCGACCAAGGCAAGAGTGAGGATAGAAATTTGTGGGATTTTTCTACTTAAACCTACCATGTATTCTAGCTAGGGTTTGGGTGGGATTCAGATTCCTAGGTAATGACTAATGTAAATTTACTTGGGGTCCATGTCTAAGAGTCTATTTAAGAGACTCTGCTCTCTTGTATAAAGCAACTTTTATTCATGAAATACAACTAAATTCTTCCAATTGCTGTGTGCTACTTGCTATGTGCTAAGGGGATTCTGTGTGGGCCCCTCTTTCTTACTAGTATTCTATGCCTAGTCTCCAGCCACCATCCAGCTTCTCTAACCCTGGCGGCCAACTCCATAATTCTTCATTTCCTTGTTGTTTTCCCACTTATATCTTCATCCTTGCTTTGAATCCTAACCCTTGAAAGGTTGTTTGCAGGTCCCTCAACTCCTACGAATCCAACGACTCTAGCCGGGCAGCAATCGGATCACTGAGTTGAAAGCCGGGAATCCGCGGGTCTCCGGCTAGCTTTCCCAGGCCGCATCCAGGAGTGAGAGCGACCGCTTCGCATACGATCTGCACCAAGCACATCAACCATTGTCTGGTACACCCCCTCTACCTACCAGTCCCTTTATTGAAGATGGACTAGCCCAACCGAGACTTCTTAGCCTCGGCGGTTCACTTTCTTTTGCTTTTTTGGTCCTGTTATGCATGCTTTTGCATCTTAATTTCATATAGAACTCTCTACATAATTTCTTGGTCTGATCTTCGGGATTCAAATATATAACTTAATATATAAAAACACAAAAATAATTTGCATGCATATCTAGTTCCGCATCATTTGGTATCGAGCTTGATTTGAGCTCAGTTTTCTTTGGATATTCGGATCGGGTGCTTCACCATGGTCATCCGATCATAGGAGACTAGTAGGGCTGCAAGACCCTCTCTTTTCAATCTATGGGATCTTCTATGGTGGTAGGGGTGCCACTGTGAATTGAACCCTTGAAGAAGAGCACAAAGAGTTCCATTAGGGTTTTGCATTCTCGGCCTTCTCAATATATCCTCTATTGTTTTAATTGTTTCTGCCTACATAGAATCAAAAAATTCTAATTTTTTTTCTGAATTCCTCATAATTGAAATTAATTTTCAAAATTTTCTCAGCAATTATTTCGATCTATAGATTTTCTTTTAGTCGAAACACTGCATGAGAATAGTTCTGCTATGTTTCGGCAACAAAGCCAATTTAGGAAAGTTTAGGGTTCTTTTAGTATAATTTTTGCATGTCTTTAATTTTGGCATGGCCCCTGCATATTAGGTCATAATCTGGAAGTTATCTTTCTATTTAAGAAAATCCCATAACAAAAAAAAAAAATTACATATACTCAAAACTCCAAAAATAGCTAAACCTTAATTTGCATTTTCATCTACCTGCCATCATTGCATAAAATACATTAAGGGCACTTTCTATATGTCAGATAAGGGGAGGAGTTGATAACCTCTCCTTAGCCCAAAATCACATCCCTTGCATTCGGTCCCAAGCCTAATCTAAAATTAACTAGACTTAATTTGCACAAGTGGGCTAGGGACACCTATCGGTCGGGTTCTATAATTATGGGTCAATTAATGCACCCAATCCATCTCTTATTACTAGATTTTGGTGTTTAGGCTAGAGGTACAGTGTCAAGCAACCTAAGCGGATCGGTAGTTCCTTAATTGGGTCCTTGCGAGAGCAGGGGGCCTCCCTGTTGGGATCCGGTGCAACGCAGCAGAAGGGTAATTTCAAAAATTGAAATTAAATATGCACCAAAAATCCTAAAACAGAAACTCCTTAATACGACTAGAATATATGAAGACAAACATTTCTATGCAAATTGAATTAGAATACCAACTTGTAATCGCTAATTCAAATTTAAGAAGACTTAAAACTTGAAGATCAACGGGCTATTTTAATTCACTAGGCGTCCAAGTGTCCGCCCTCCGATGGTGATCCACACAAAGCAATAACCAAGATCCAAACTCCTTGTTCCAATGGTTCCTTCAATTGAATTCTTCTTCCAAGAATTCAATACTTGGATTATGGCTGGAAATCATCCACTCAAAGGTGTGTCTTCTTCCTTCTTACCCCTTCTCCACCTTCTACCAAGACATAGAACCTTTAGGACACCTTTGTCTTAAAAGTAAGACCTTGTCCTAAGAAGATTAATGCTTGACTTTAATTGGTGGAGAAATTAAGACAAAGTTGTCTTAATGTAAGGAAGAAAAGAATTGGATCAGAACTCTTCTTTCCCTTTACCGTCGGAGACTTTCTCTCTTAACCTTGTTTAGTAGCAAAGTTTTGACAGAGTTTTACTCTGTAAAGGAAATAATGCAAAAACAAGAAGGGGAGAAAGAGTCTTCAGGAGAGGAAGAAAGAAAAAAAATCACATCACCGGGTTCTGATTCCCATTCCTTTATATAGTTTTCAGAGAGGCGCCCTCACAACTCTCTGTAAACATTTTTCTCATGCCCTTTTCCTTCTTCTCACGCCCTTTCCTTCTTCTCACGGCCTTCTGGATTAATTCCCATGGCCTTCCAGATCAATTCTCATGGCTTTTCTCAAAAGAAGAAGTTGCGATGATTGGGAGAAAGAAGTCACGAAACTTGAATCTCCGAAGAGATACAATTTCGTGCACCCGAGAAGAAACAATGCTTTCTTTCTTTCTTAAAACCCCACCACCCGTTAGATTACATCCATGGGATGACAAGTGAGGTGCTAAAAAATGAGAAAGAATGCCGCCCCATCTTAATTCATCAGAGAATTAAGTGGGCGCGACAAGAGTCCATGCGCTCATGGACTCCTCCATATGGCGCGCCAAGAGTCCATAAGCGCATGGACTCTTGGTGTTTCTGGCGTGCAAGGGCTAAGGGGCGGGTGGTATGCTAGCCTAAGTAATTGGTTAGCCAATTGGGTTAGCCATAATCCCTAAAACCTCAATTAGGGTCTAATTAGATCCAATCATAACCCAAATTGAATCAATTCGGAACCCTAATTCGAATCCAATTCGAATAGAAGTTAGGATTTGCAACACTTGCTAGAGTGTCTTCATGCAAATGACTCTTGATCAATTCTTTTAAGTGTGTGATCCATTGGGTTCCATATCTAGCCAGCAGTGGGTTCGAATACAAGTTGACCTAATTTGATTAGAACTCTTTCTAATCGATTTAGGTCAAATCGGGCTTACCCGATTTTGATCAATAAGGACTCTTCCTAATAAATGATCATTATATTTGATCAACCCACAAGACAAGATTGACGTCTAGTAACGTGTCATGTCTACCCGAAAGATATGAAAATTCTGGTAAAATACTAAAACTACCCTTCAGTAGAAAGTTACCATACAATTAAATCCTTCGATCAGCCTGCACCCAAAATATAATTATGGATATGGATATATGTCAAATCCAATATTATATTTGTTTCTAGCTCAATCTTATATTGATGATTCAATTATGTTGATATTAGAAACCATCTCTAATATCTTTACTTTGATCAAAGATTCCCTGAATCATCATCCGATTGATAACTAGCTAGATGCAATCTCCTCTAACTCAGAGTGATCGATTCCTTGTTGACCTACTCATTACCTTCATATCCAATTCACCATTCCCAGCATCAATCCTGTGCATGACTCAGTGTCATGATTAGGATTGAACCAAAGGATGGGTTCATGTACATAAGGTACTTATGGCAGTCTCAGGTCAAAGGATTACTTGTACCACTCACACTATGAGAACCTTCTATTGACATGTAGCTAAGACTCCATTAGATGTTCTCATGTTGGATCATATTAGTGAACTCATTCTCTAATGACCACCCACATCCTAGTATTGGTGACATACACGAGTGACTGTGAGAGCAGTCACCCTCTCCAGTATACATGGAATGTGCTAGTCTTACCGGAAAAACCCTGATCTCCTACTCAGGGTTCCTTTGACTAGGAATATTTTAGATTAAGATTTTAAGACTTTAGGTCTCACTGGTATAATCTCATCATAACCCTAAAATCATAGCCCTAATCTATGGGATTCATCATATAATAATAAACACAGCGTATGATGAAAAATAATGCCTTTATTAGAATATTATCAATTACAATGGTTTGGGAGATACAACATAGATTAGCTTGTAGGGCATATCCCTTTCAATCTCCCACTTGCACTAAAGCCAATCGCCTTTAAATCTTAATCCGATACTCTTGAGGTGGCGATCAAACCCTCGTTGTGGTAGAGCCTTAGTGAACGGGTCCGCTACGTTGTTCTTTGTATCAACTCTATTTATGTAAACATCTTGTCTTTCTACTATTTCTTGTACGAGATGGAAGCATCTCAGAATGTGCTTGGACTTATGATGAGCTCTTGGTTCCTTAGCTTGAGCAACAGCTCCAGTGTTGTTGCAGTAAAGTGGCACTGGATTTTCTATCTCAGGAACAACACCCAACTCTGTGATGAACTTCTTCATCCAGACTACTTCCTTGGCGGCTTCACTGACAGCTATGTATTCTGCCTCTGTGGTTGAGTCAGCTACAATCTGCTGCTTGGTACTCTTCCAACTCACTGCTCCACCATTAAGGATAAAAACATATCCTGAAATGGATTTGCTATCATCAGGGTCTGATTGAAAACTAGAATCAGAATAAGCTTCTAGTTTAAGATCAGAACCACCATAATCTAGAAAAATATACTTAGTCCTTCTCAGGTACTTAAGAATATTTTTAACTGCTTTCCAATGATCCTCTCTTGGATCAGCCTGAAACCTACTGACAATGCCTAAAGCATATGCCACATCAGGCCTGGTACATAACATGGCATAAATTATGTACCCTATTGCCGAAGCATAAGGTATAGAATTCATTCTATTTCTTTCTTCAGGTGTATTAGGAGACATCCTTTTGGAAAGATGTATGCTTTGACTCATAGAAAGATAACCTCTTTTACTTCCATCCATGCTGAATCTTTTCAGCACTAGGTTAATGTACCTAGACTGGGATAAACCTAGCATCCTCTTAGACCTATCTCTATAGATCTTAATACCTAGTATATAGGATGCTTCTCCCAAATCTTTCATGGAAAACTGGTTTGATAGCCAAACCTTGACTGAGTATATAGGATGCTTCTCCCAAATTTTTCATGGAAAACTGGTTTGGTAGCCAAACCTTGACTGATTGTAACATTGGGATATCATTCTAAATGAGGAGTATGTCATCTACATACAGAACCAAGAAGACTATGGCACTCCCACTAGTCTTCTTATAAACACAGGGTTCATCCACATTTTTGATAAAACCAAACCTTTTAATAGTTTCATCAAAATGGATGTTCCAACTCCTTGAAGCTTGCTTTAATCTATAAATGGATTTCTTTAGCTTGCATACTTGATTAGGTTTATTCTTTGAAATAAAACCTTCTGGCTGTGACATGTAGACTTCTTCCTCAAGGAAACCATTGAGGAATGCAGTCTTCACATCCATCTGCCAGATCTTATAATCGTGGTATGCTGCTATAGCAAGTAAAATCCGAATTGATTTGAGCATGGCAACAGGTGAGAATGTTTCATCATAATCAATTCCCTGTTTTTGTCTAAAACCTTTTGCCACTAATCTAGCTTTATAGGTTTCAACTTGGCCATCAGCCCCAATCTTTTTCTTGTAGACCCATTTGCACCCAATAGGATTAACACCCTCTGGTGCATCAACCAAAGTCCATACTTGGTTGACATACATAGAATCTATCTCAGATTCCATGGCTTCTTGCCATCTATCTGAATCAGTACTCAAGATAGCTTCCGTATAGGTCAGAGGTTCATCATTTTGAATGACTTGGGCTTCATTATTTTCAATAATAAACCCATACTTCTCAAGTGCCCGTGACACTCTATCAGACCTACGGGGAGGAGTTTTGAGTTCTGGTTCTGATCTAACTATATGTTCTATTGATTGAGAATTGTCTATCTGTGTTTCTTGTACTTCTCCAAATTCAATAGTTCTACCTTTGCTCTTTTCTAAAATAAACTCGTTTTCTAGAAAAGTGGCATGTCTGCTGACAAAAATGTTTTGTTCAGTTGGATGGTAAAACAGATATCCTCTACCCTCTCTAGGATATCTTACAAATAGACATTTATCCGCTCTAGGTTCTAACTTATGTCCAAAATTTCTTTTAACATAAGCTGGACATCCCCATACCTTAAAATATTTAAGATATGGTTTCTTTCCACTCCAAATTTTATATGGAGTACTAACAACGGAACTATAAGGTACTTTGTTCAGAATGTAAACAGCAGTTTCTAGGGCATGACCCCAGAAGGAAATGGGTAAATTTTTGAAGCACATCATGGATCGTACCATATCTAATAAGGTACGATTCCTCCTTTCAGCTATACCATATAGCTGTGGTGTATAAGGAGGGGTCCATTCAGAAAGAATTCCATTAACTTTAAGATAGTCTAAAAACTCTGTGGATAAGTATTCTCCTCCCCGATCAGACCGAAGAACTTTAATACTTTTCCGATTTGTTTTTCGACCATATTTGATACTCCTTAAATTTATCAAAGGCTTCAGATTTATGTTTCATAAGATACACATATCCGAACCTAGATAAATCATTTATAAAAGTGATAAAATATGAGTATCCACCTTTGGCCTGAGTTGTCATTGGACCACATACATCAGTATGTATAAGTCCTAATAACTTAGTTGACCTTTCTCCATGTCCAGTAAATGGAGTCTTGGTCATCTTACCCATGAGACATGATTCGCAAGTTCCTAATGATTCATACTCATAAGGATCAAGGAATTTTTCCTTGTATAACTTGCTTATCCTAGACTCATTAACATGACCAAGTCGATGATGCCAAAGTAAAGTATCATTAAAGTCTTCTCTTTTTCTTTTATTATTGACATGAAAAGCACTATCATTGGAAGAAAGAGTTAAGAGCCCATTGCTAAATATGCCAGAACAAACAATTTTATTAGACAACATTACCGAGCAACCAGTGCTCGTTACATCCATTACATATCCTTGTTTTAATAACAAGGGAACAGATACAATGTTCCTAATAATCTTAGGCATATAATAACAATTATGTAACTCCAAGATCTTCCCTGAAGGCAACTTCAGAATATAGGTCCCTACAGCTTCTGCTTGGATGATATCTCCACTAGCACCATAGAGATTGAAGTCTCCTTCCTTCAATACTTTAAGCTTGTGGAGGCCCTGCAAAGATTTGCATATATGGTAACCACAAGTGGTATCCAATACCGAAGTATTTGAAACTGAAGAATTTAATGTCAATATAGCATGTATCTCATATATACCTTTTGGCGCATCTGATGCACCAGGCTTCACAGTTGCAAGGTAAGCCTTGCAATTCCTTTTCCAATGTCTCGCTTTGCCGCAAAAGAAACAGGTTGACTGTTTGGAGGCCTTCTTTCCTTTCTTATTCTTATTGATGCCACTCTTAGGGTTTAGCCTCCTATTAAAACCCTTTTTGCCTGATTTCTTCTTATTGGTCTTACCAACAAGAAGAAGTGGAGCCTTTTCTTTCTTAATGTGGCTCTTCGCTGTTTTTAACATATTTAATAGCTCAGGCAAGGAAGTGTTCAGTTTGTTCATGTGATAATTCAAAACAAACTGAGAAAATGACTATGGGAGTGATTGCAGGATTAAATCCTGATTCAACTCAACATCCATGATAAAACCTAATTGACCCAATCTAGTGATCAAGTCAATTACCTTCAGAACATGATCCTGAACGGATGTTCCCTCTGTCATCCTAGCACGGAATAACTGCTTAGATATTTCATATCTAGCAGTTCTGCTATGTTCTCCATAAAGTTCTTTTAAATTGAGCATTATGGATTGAGTATCCATGCTTTCATGCTGTCTCTGTAACTCATTGGTCATAGAGGCTAGTATGATACACTTGACAGTAAGGGAGTCATTCTGCCATATTTTGTATGTGGCCATATCTTCCTGTATGGCATCGTCCCCTAGTGGATTAAGACTAGGGGTATCAAGAATATAAGAAAGTTTTTTTGAACTTAGCACAATCATTAAATTTCTCAACCAGTCCACATAGTTCGGACCAGTCAGTTTGTTGGTATCTAAGATACTTCGCAGTGACAATGAAGATGCCATTTATCTATATTTAACAAAGATCAATACATAAGCAAACAACCATGAAATGACTTACATAATTAAATTAGGTCTTCAAATTAATTATGTCTGCCACTATTTTATCAAAAATCATAGCCCTCACTATGATAATCGAGAAGAACCCTGATCGATTTTTCTTAGTGAGATTGAGATCCTAATAACTTATAAAAGATCTTGCAAAAAACACAACAAATCTTTTATAAGCTCAAAGGTAGGAAAATCTTCCAATTATATCTCATATAATTCTCAAGAAGTAACTTGGCCTCTAGAACATTATTAGTCTTGCAGAAAACACAACAAACCATAATGTTCTAGTTAAGTCAAGACCCTTTCATTTCTATACAGTCAATACTCAAATATAATACCCTTGCAGATAACACAACAAAGCATTATACTGAATATACTATAAGCATATCTATGCACTAGACTAGTATTATGTCAATCACCATATTAAGTCTTGCAGATAACACAACAAACCTAATGTGGTTCATAACATAATAATGATCCAGCATGAAGGAAGGCCAATATATAATATTTTTAACACTAAACATTTTAGTCAAGATTTAAATTTAATCAAATCGGCCAGGCAAGTGGAAGAGATGTGGGAGTCCCCCCGTTGCTTTCCTAGACAACAATAAAAATTGGCCAGGTCAGTCAACGGAACCAATTAAAAACTACAATTCTCTTTACCTTCCAATAACCACCTTTCTAGACACCGAATGATCAATTGTACATCATGACTAGAGATGCTTATTAGTTAAATATACTAAGACTTAATATAATTTTTAAGATGAGGGATTTATAAATTTTCAGCACATCCTTATAGAATGTATCACAATCAACATATCACTCTTATAAATAAACAAATATGTGCTAAGTGTGTCATCATACTAGGACAACCATTTACCAAATAATGGATCCACCATTATGCCAAGGCAACCTTATTTCAGTATGATGACTTCAAAACTATACATATCTCTATAATAATTAGGGTTTGAGTCAAAGACCCTAACTAGTGGCATACATCAAAACATATATGCAATCAAAGATATGCTAAGTGTAGTAACATATTAGGATTTAAAAACCCTAAGATGTGACATACAAACTATCATAAATTATAGTCCTAATTAAGGTGGCTATGATACCACTGTTGGGATCCGGTGCAATGCAGCGGAAGCGTAATTTCAAAAATTGAAATTAAATATGCACCAAAAATCCTAAACCAGGAACTCCTTAATAAGACTAGAACATATGAAGACAAACATTTCTATGCAAATTGAATTAGAATACCAACCTGTAATTGCTAATTCCAATTTATGAAGACATAAAACTTGAAGATCAATGGGCTATTTGAATTCACCAGGTGTCCAAGTGTCCACCCTCCGATGGTGATCCACACAAAGCAATGACCAAGATCCTAACTCCTTGTTCCAATGGTTCCTTCAATTGAATTCTTCTTCCAGGAATTCAATACTTGGATTATGGCTGGAAATCTTCCACTCAAAGGTGTGTCTTCTTCCTTCTTACCCCTTCTCCACCTTCTACCAAGACTTAGAACCTTTAGGACACCTTTGTCTTGAAAGTAAGACCTTGTCATAAGAAGATTAATTCTTGTTTTTAATTGGTGGAGAAATTAAGACAAAGATGTCTTAATGTAAGGAAGAAAAGAATTGGATCAGAACTCTTCTTTCCCTTTACCGTCGGAGACTTTCTCTCTTAACCTTGTTTTGTAGCAGAGTTTCGACAGAGTTTTACTCTGTAAAGGAAACAATGCAAAAACAAGAAGGGGAGAAAGAGTCTTCAGGAGAGGAAGAAAGAAAAAAAAATCACAACACCGAGTTCTGATTCCCATTCATTTATATAGTTTTCAGAGAGGCGCCCTCACAACTCTCCGTAAACATTTTTCTCACACTCTTTTCCTTCTTCTCACGCCCTTTCCTTCTTCTCACGGCCTATTGGATTAATTCTCATGGCCGTCCAGATCAATTCTCATGGCTTTTCTCAAAAGAAGAAGTCACGACGATTTGGAGAAAGAAGTCACGAAACTTGAATCTCCGAAGAGATACGATTTTGCGCACCCGGGAAGAAACAATGCTTTCTTTCTTTCTTATAACCCCACCACCCGTTAGATTTCCATCCAAGGGATGACAAGTGAGGTGCTAAAAATGAGAAAGAATGCCGCCACATCTTAATTAATCAGAGAATTAAGTGGGTGTGACAAGAGTCCATGCGCCCATGGACTCCTCCATATGGCGCGCCAAGAGTCCATAAGCGCATGGACTCTTGGTGTTTTTGGCGTGCAAGGGCTAAGGGGCGGGTGGTATGCTAGCCTAAGTAATTGGTTAGCCAATTGGGTTAGCCATAATCCCTAAAACCTCAATTAAGATCTAATTAGATCCAATCAGAACCCAAATTGAATCAATTCGGAACCCTAATTCGAATCCAATTCGAATAGAAGTTAGGATTTGCAACACTTGCTAGAGTGTCTTCATGCAAATGACTCTTGATCCATTCTCTTAAGTGTGTGACCCATTGGGTTCCATATCTAGCCAGCAGTGGGTTCGAATACAAGTTGACCTAATTTGATTAGAACTCTTTCTAATCGATTTAGGTCAAATCGGGCTTACCCGATTTTGATCAATTAGGACTCTTCCTAATAAATTATCATTAAATTTGATCAACCCACAAGATAAGATTGACATCTAGCAACGTGTCATGTCTACCCGGAAGATATGGAAATTCTGGTGAAATACCAAAACTACCCATCAATAGAAAGTAACCGTACAATTAAATCCTTCGATCAGCCTGCACCCAAAATATAATTATGGATATGGATATATGTCAAATCCAATATTATATTTTTTTCTAGCTCAATCTTATATTGATGATTCAATTATGTTGATATTAGAAACCATCTCTAATATCTTTACTTTGATCAAAGATTCCCTGAATCATCATCCGATTGATAACTAGCTAGATGCAATCTTCTCTTACTAAGAGTGATCGATTCCTTGTTGACCTATTCATTACCTTCATATCCAATTCACCATTCCCAGCATCAATCCTGTGCATGACTCAGTTCATGATTAGGATTGAACCAAAGGATGGGTTCATGTACATAAGGTACTTATGGCAGTCTCAGGTCAAAGGATTACTTGTACCACTCCCACTATGAGAACCTTCTATTGACATGTATCTAAGACTCCATTAGATGTTCTCAAGTTGGATCATATCAGTGAACTCATTCTCTAATGACCACCCACATTCTAGTTTTGGTGTCATACACAACTGTAAGAGCAGTCACCCTCTCCAGTATACATGGGATGTGCTAGTCTTACCGGAAAAACCATGATCTCCTACTCAGGGTTCCTTTGACTAGGAATATTTTAGATTAAGGTTTTAAGACTTTAGGTCTCACTGGTATGATCTCATCATAACCCTAACATCATAGCCCTAATCTATGGGGTTCATCATATAATAATAAACACAGCGTATGATGAAAAATAATGCCTTTATTAGAATATTGTCAATTACAATGGTTTTGGAGATACAACATAGATTGGCTTGTAGGGCATATCCCTTTCACTCCCACCATCCCACCTCATACTTGGCTAGTTGAAGGACTAGGATTTGAGTTGTGAGTAAGTTGAGTCAACCCATTTTGATTGGACTCTAGGTCTAAAAAGCTGTAGTCGAGTTAGTGTTGAGTCTTGCATGTGCACTAGATCAGGAGTCCCATTTCATCCTCGTCTCCCTGAACGCATGGATAAGCTGGAAGCCCAGATTCAAGCTAGTATAGACCAGCTAGCCAAGATGAATACCCGATGACCCAGTCTGATACCCGAACCCATGATAGACTTGACCACTTAGCCAATATGTTTGATCAGGTAGAGAAAACCCGTAGGACCTAGACTAGATACAAACCTGAGCCACCTTTACCCACACTACCTAAATTATATGCCCCTAGAACCTATGTACCCAAAACCTATGAACATAGATCCTATGCACCCACTCCCTATAAGCCTAGTACACCCACAACCTATAGATCTTATGACTCCAAATCCTATGACCTTAGAACCTATGAGCCCATATCCCATGAGCACAATAGACCCAAGACCCATAGAGCTGAACCCAAATCTCATGACCCATAGATCCTGTAATCCCATGACCCATAGATCTGCGCCCTTGTCCTATGAGCCCAGGGAGCCCATAATCCCTAGGTATCAGCCTAGTACTAGTCAGGTTTCCCATAGTCAACTTGAACCCCATAGGATTAGTACCCCTAAATATGAGCCTAGTAGTAAGTCACTACCCTTTAGGCAACCTGAACCTACTAGGAGTAGTGCCCATAATCAGAAACCAGGACCTAGCCAATTTTCTCTTAGTCGACCTTCCCCTACTATCCCTTTGATTCACAAGGCTTACATTAAAGCGGAAGTGTATGAAGCTGATGTGAACTTAGTGGATGAGTATGAGAGAGAAGAAGAGACACTACTAGATGACCTAGAATTAGTTGACCACATAGGTACCCAGGTAGAAGCCAATCTAGAGTTAGGTGACCCAGGCTATACCCAGCCTGAAGGTATAGTGGAAGAACAATTAGAGGAAGAGAACCTAGAGACTGATGTTAGAACCTTACCTGAGAAAACCATAGAGGAGAGCCAAATTACAATGTCTAGTCCTAAAATACATGAATCAGAAGAATTTATTAAGGACCTGATCTCTTTGAATCAGTACCCTCTGGATGAGCCCCCTCCTATAGTTCCCATTAAGGACCTCTTCCCTAAGATTAGTAACCCATCTTTCCATTATGCAAACCCTGTAGATATACCTCAACCTCATAAGGTTAGCCTCATTAGTCTAGGATTAGTTCCTGACACCCCTTCTTATATCCTACTGTATCCAACTAATCCTGAACCTTTTTACCTACCATACCAGACTAATTCTAAACTTACTTCTTATTTTCTGTCCTTGTTAGACACCCCCAGCATTTCTAGGATTATTAGATTGCATTTAGTTGAGATTAGCATACTTCATACATTCATTACATATGTTAGGTTTTTATTTTACTTCTGGCATACTCTATGGAATTTGCTAGGAGCCCATAGTAAACTTTCATGTGCATGCCAAACTAGGATTAAACCTAGAGAGCCTATAATCAATTAGGTTTAGGTCCAAAGAGTTCAATAAAATTTCCTTCAATAGGAATGCATAGTCGAGTATGCTAGGTGTTGGTATGAGTCCTTTGCATCACCTATTAGGAGTCAACATGTGCCCAACATGTTCACCACCTGCACAAATTTTGAATCAAATTGGCTAATTCATGAAGAAGAGCTAAGAAATTTAATATAGTGGATTTTGTCAAGGTGATGGGGATCCAGCCATCGTCCGGCTATTTTTTCCTAATTATTTTTAATTTTCTCCTTTTTTTTTTATTTCCCTATTCCCGCTATTCTATCTATCCTCGCTCTTCTGGTTTTATTCTTTGTTTAACCCTGAGGGATCCCAGACATATTCCATCTCCTCCATCCTCCCATGATATTTTTTAAAACTTTCGAACCCTAGTCGCCGCCTCGTTCGGCCCAAGATCTGGGCCGCCCGACCCCCGGCCGCCATAGCCAGATTGCCGTCGACACTCGCCGGCCCCCACCCTCGCCGGAGAAGTCGCTGCCGCCGCCCACAACCGTGGGAAGACGAACGGACGCGGGAGGCATCCATCCGCCCACCTGTGGGCGTGCCGCCCTGCACCATCGTCGGCCTGCTGCCCGTTGCCGTTCCCGCCACCAGCCGGCCCCCACCCGGCCACCGGTAGGGTCTGCCATCGCCCATGCCTGTGGGAAGACAAATGGATGTGGGAGGCGTCAGTCCACCCTCGTGCATCCGTGTGACGCCGCCGCCCGCCTGCCACCATCCCACCGCCATGCCGTTCGCTGGCCAAGGCCCGGCAGCCGGAGGCCTCACCGTTGCCCTGGAGTTCCCATGCCATGGAAGGCCAAACGGCATGCACAGGGCATGCCGTGCCCCCCGGTGCTACCTCGCCTGCAGCCCACCACCAGCCGTCCGCCGACCTCGTCCACCGCCCGCTTCCCGGCCATCCGTCGGTGCCGTGCCAGAGTTGGTTCCCTCCCTGTCCAGGCCATGATTCAGAGTTTGCATGGATTTCATAGCATCCCAATATTCAAAGCAGCATGCTTTTTGGAGTAGATCATCAAGTCGACATTCTTCTCAAAGTAGATCAACACTAATATTGATGCAGCACAGTTCTTGATGTAATTTATTTTCCTTTTTTGGGTTTCTTGTTGGATAAGTAACCACGGGTTTTGGTTTTTCTATATAAAGGCCCCCTCTCTCCTTCTAAAGTTTAAGATTTGTTATGAATTTTTGGGTTTTCCATTGGTTCCAGTTCTGGGCTGAGGCCCATCTTTCCTTCACCTGGGGGTATCACGAGGTGTGAGACCCCACTTCCATCATTCGCATGTGAGCGTTGAGGGGTGCGAGGCCCTAGTTATCCCCCTTTTCCATCGAGTCCCCCTCTAGGTCTTAGAAATTTTTTTTACAGCCCCAGGTAGCGATTTGGATGGGATTCCCTAGGCTCCGCGTGTAGTGAGATGGGTGGGACACCCTAGACTACATGTAGTGGGGTAGATGAGATGCCCAAGAGGTGCGACGTCTCTCCATGAAGATGAGTCTCCAGTCCTAGAGTGTCCATGTTTCCTATCCTCCATCCCATGTTTCTCCACCAAGAAAAATTGAAAACCAAAAGAGTTCGGCTATTTTATGGTTTAGTGTCAGTTCATCCTAGTCCCGGGAGACTTCTTAGCCCTCCCACGGTCCTAGTTTGTCTAGGTTTTCCCTTGTTTTCCTAATATATCAGGTTACGTCTCATCTGTCCCGTATCAGTTTGGTATCAGAGCGAGTTGTGGATTAGGGTGTGCTCCAATTTTCAAACTCGACGGAGTCGAGTTCATCGCGATCGAGGGGAATGATGGGGATCCAGCCATCGTCCGGGTAATTTTTTCCAAATTTTATTTAATTTTTGCATATTTTTTTTATTTCCCTATTCCTGCTATTCCATCTATCCCTGCTATTCTGGTTTTATTCTTCGTTTATCCCTGAGTTATCTCAGCCTTATTCCATCTCCTCCATCCTTCTCTCATGTTTTTTTTTAAAACTTCTGAACCCTAGTTGCCGCCCGCTACGGCCCCAGATTCGGGCTGCCCGACCCCTGGTCACCCACACCGGATTGCCGTCGACGCTCGCCGGCCTCCGCCCTCGCTAGAGAAGCCAACGCCCACGCCCGTAGGAAGACGAATGGATGTGGGAGGCGTCCGTCCACCAACCTGCGACCGTGCCACCCTGCTACCCGCTGCCATTCCAGTCACCCGCCGGACCCCGACCGACCGTCGGTGGGGTCCGCCGCCGCCTATGCCCATGGGAAGATGAACGGATGTGGGAGGCGTTCGTCCGCCCCCGTGCATCTGCAAGATGCCACCGCCGTAGCCCTCCTACCACCGTCCCGCTGCCCCGCCGTCCGCTGGCAAAAGCCTGGCCGCCAGAGGCCTCCCCAGCGCCCAGGAGTTCCCACGCCATTGAAGGCCGAACGGCACGCACAAGGCATGCCATGCCCCCTTATGCTGGCTCGCCTACAGCACGCCACCAGCCATCCGTCGCTCGCCGTCCGCTAGCCCCGTCCGTCGCCCGCTTCCTGGCCATCCACTGGTGCCCCACCGGAGTTGGTTTCCTCTCTATCCACGCCGTGATTTGGAGTTTGCCTGGATTTTAGAGCATCCCAGTATTCAAAGCAGCATGCTTTCTGGAGCAAATCATCAAGTTGACACGCTTCTCAAAGCAAATCAGCATCAATTTTGATGCAGCATAGTTTTTGATGTAATTTTTTTTTTTTGTTGCGTTTCTTGTTGGCAAAGTAACCGAGGATTTTGGTTTTTCTATATAAAGGCCCCCTCTCCTCCTGTAAAGTTTAAGATTTGTTATGAATTTTTGGATTTTCCATTGTTTTCGGTTCTGAGATGAGGCCCATCATTCCTTCACCTGCGGGTGTCACGGGGTGTGAGACCCCACATCCTTCGTTCGCATGCGAGCGTCGAGGGGCACGAGGCCCTAGTTATCCCCCTTTTCCATCGAGTCCACCTCTAGGTCTTAGGAATTTTTCTTTACGATCCCAGGTAGCGATTTGGGTGGGATGCCCTAGGCTCCTCGTGCAGTGAGATGGGTGGGACACCCTAGACTACATGTAGTGGGGTGGGTGAGATGCCGTAGAGGTGCGACGTCTCTCCTTGAAGGTGAGTCCCCAGTCCTAGAGTGTCCTTGTTTCCTATCCTCCATCCCATGTTTCTCCACCCAGAAAAATTGAAAACCAAAAGAGTTTGGCTATTTTAGTGTTTAGTGTCAGTTTGCCCTAGTCCCGAGAGGCTTCTTAGCCCTCCCACGATCCTAGTTTGTTTAGGTTTTTACTTGTTTTCTGAATAAATTAGGTAACGTCTTATCTATCCCGCATCAGTTTGGTATCAAATGTGATGTAACCTGATTTATTGGGAGAACAGGATAAAACCTAAACAAACTAGGACCGTGGGAGGGCTAAGAAGCCTCCTGGGACTAGGGCGAACTGACACTAAACCCTAAAACAGCTGAACTCTTTTGGTTTTCAATTTTTCTGGGTGGAGAAACATGGGATGGAGGATAGAAAATATGGACACTTTACGACTAGGGACTAACCTTCATGGAGAGACGTCGCACCTCTAGGGCATCTCACCCACCCCACTACATATAGTCTATGGCGTCCCACCCATCTCACTACACGCGGAGCCTAGGGCATCCCACCCAAATCGCTACCTGGGACCATAAAGAAAAATCCCTAAGACCTAGAGGGGGACCCTATGGAATAAGGCTGGGATAACTCGGGGATAAACCAAGAATAAAACCAAAATAGCGGGGATATATGGAATAGCGAGAATAGGGAAATAAAAAAATACGAGAAAATTAAAAAAATTGGGAAAAAATATCCGGACAACGGCTGGATCCCCATCACATGGTTAGGCTTAGGCCTAAAAAGAAGCTTCATTCACATAGAGCTGGACCTTTCGAAGTGATAAAGAAGGTTGGACCAAATGCCTTTATGTCAGATTTGCCTTCAAATTTGGGCATTAGTTCTATCTTCAATATCGCAGACCTGGTTGAGTATAGAGAACCGGCAGTGTTACCCAGTGAGACCTTTGGACCAACTCCTTTCATTGTGAGTGACCCTAACCTAGAGTGTCTACCAACTATTTGGCCTGAGAGAGGAGAATGGATCGAGCATATCCTGGACGATCAAGCGATCACGACCCGGGGCCATGGCTATCAATGCTACCTGGTCCGATGTCACGGTCGGCCAGAATTGAATGATTCATGGGTTGCTCGAGCGGAATTGCAGCTTATCAACCCAGCCCTTCTCGAGAGATATGTGAGCTAGTGTAATCCATACTCGATAGGGTTGAGTTCTTCCCACCACGGGAGAATTGGTGGGGACACCAGGGGCACCAAAAAAAGATAGAGGCTTCTTAATCCTCTATCGATTACTTAGTAGTGTTTAAGTCCATTTATAATAGGGGCTTAGCCCATTTGAGTTATCTTTTATTATTATTTGAGTCCTATACTAGTCAGTGCATGTTGAGTTAGTCATCTTTCGGAGTTCGGTACATGTCAGCCCAAGTACAAGTGAAGACATGTTAGCCCAAGTACAAATGAAGACCAAGCAAGTCCAAGTGAAAACCAATCCAACTAGAAGCTATCAAGACCATGGAAGGCCTAGGAGAAGAAATCAGAAGCTCGGGAGATATATCTGAAGCCCTGAAGCCCTGAATCGTAGCCTGAAGAAGATAGGGCCAGCCAAGGCCCAGGATGGGAGCTAGGGTGCCATATGCTTATGGTCACCTTCCCCTTGGTGGGCCACTTAGAGTCACCCCTCTTGGCCGACCAAGGCAAGAGTGAGGAGAGAAATTTGTGGTATTTTTCTACCTAAACCTACCATGTATTCTAGCTAGGGTTTGGGCGGGATTCGGATTCCTAGGTAATACTAATATAACCTTACTTGGGGGCCACATCTAAGAGTCTATTTAAAAGACTCTACTCTCTTGTATGAAGCAACTTTTATTCATGAAATACAACTGAATTCTTCCAATTGCTATGTGCTAAGGGGATTCTGTATGAGCCCCTCTTTCTTCGTAGTGTTCTGCACCCAGTCTCCAATCGTCATCCAGCTTCTCCAACCCTGGCATCCAACTCCATAATTCTTCTGTCCCTTGCTATTTTCCCACTTAAATCTTCATCCTTGCTTCGATTCCTAACCCCTGAAAGGTTGTTTGTAGTTCCCTCGACTTTTACGAATCTAACAACTCCAACCGGGTAGTAATCGGATCACCAAGTTGAAAGCCGGGAATCTACGAGTCTCCGGCTTGCTTTCCCGTGCTGCATCTGGGAGTGAGAGCAACCCCTTTGCATATGATCTACACCAGGCACATCAATCATTGTCTGGTATACGCCCTCTACCTGCCAGTCCCTTTATTGAAGATAAACTAGCCCAACCAAGATTTCTCAGCCTTGGCGATCCACTTTCTATTATTTTTTAGGTCTTATTATGCATGCTTTTGCTTCTTAATTTCATATAGAACTCTCTACTTAGTTTCTTGGTCTGATCTTCGGGATTCAAACATATAACTTAATATATAAAAACATAAAAATAATCTGCATGCATATCTAGTTCCGCATCACCAAGATAGCTTGGGTACCTAAAAGAACTTGTTGATTATTTTGCAGGAATGTCTTGCAGCCCAAAAAATAAAGAAAAGATGGTATCTCGATGGTGGCTGCTCAAGACATGATGGGTCACAAAGATCAATTCATCACCTTAGAGATGAAAGAAGGAGGTTTGGTAACCTTTGGACATAATGGCAAGGAAAAATTAAAATATTGGTAAGATCAAATTGACCCCCTCTATTTTTATTGAAAATGTATTGGTAGTAGACAAATTGAAGCATAATTTATTAAGTATTAGTCAATTATGTGATAAAGGCTTCAAGGTTGTCTTTGAATCGTCTATGTGTATTGTAACAAACTCTTTTGATTCTAGCAACAAATTCATTGTACATAGACTTGAAAATATTTATGTGGTAGATCTTAATGATCTAGCCATGTCTAGAGTTCCAATCTAGTAGTAATGAATGCTAAGACCAAGGAGTCTTGTTTACTTTGGCATAGATGATTAGGTTATGATAGCATGTATACTATTGCCAAGTTAATTTCCAAGAATCTTGTTAGAGGTTTGCCTAAATTTAAAGTAGATTTTGAACATGTTTGCAATGCTTGCAAATTAGGTAAACAAACTGAGAGTTTTAAATCAAAAAATATGATTTCAACTTCTAGACCCCTTGAGCTACTTCACATCGACTTATTTGGACTAACTAGGACTACAAGCCTAGGTGGTATGAAGTATGCTCTTGTGATAGTAGAAAGTTTTTCAAGATTTACTTGGGTTTTGTTTATTGCACATAAAGATGAAACTTTTAAAGTTTTTCAAAAATTTTACAAAAAAGTTTTAAATTAGAAAAACCTTTCAATTATTTCTATTAGCAGTGATCATGGTACAAAATTTGAAAATCAATTTTTTGATGATTATTGCACAGAAAATGGCATTGATCACAACATCTTGGCTCCTAGAACACCATAACAAAATGGTGTTATAGAGAGGAAGAATAGGACTTTTGAAGAAATGGCCCAAATAATGTTATGTGAAGGCAATCTTCCAAGGTACTTTTAGGCAGAAGCGGTGAACACTACTTGCTATATTTTAAATCATGTTTTGATATATCCAATTTTAAAGAAAATCCCTTATGAGCTTTGGAATGAAAAGAAACCTAATATTAATTACTTTCACATTTATGGTTATAAATGCTTTGTGCTGAATAATGGAAAGGATAATCTAGAAAAAATTGATGCTAAATCTGATGAAGTAATTTTTCTTGGTTATTCAATACATAGCAGAGCATATAGAGTATTTAGTAAAAGAACATTGACTGTAAAAGAATCAATGCATGTTATTTTTGATAAAACTAACCCCTCACCTTAAAAAAAAGAAGAGTATATAGATAATGATGTAGGTACACTTCAAAAAGAAATGGAAGATATGAGCATACAAGATAAACCAACTCAAGAAGGAGAAGCGGTAAGGATTATGTTGATCTACCAAGGGAATGGAGGTATGTAACTTCTCATCCAAAAGATTTAATTATAGGTGATCCTTCACAAGGTGATAGGACTAGGTCATCACATAGAGATACACATGATTACCTAGTATTTGTATAATAAATAGAGCCACAAAGTTTAGAAGAGAATGAAAATGATCCAAACTGGATGATAGCCATGCATGAGAACTAAACCAGTTTGAAAGAAATAATGTATGGACTTTAGTTGATTGACCACCAGATCATCCCATTATAGGAACCAAATGGGTCTATAGAAATAAACTAGATGAACAAGGTAAAGTGATTAGAAACAAAGAAAGGTTGGTAGCCAAAGGATACAACCAAGAAGAAGAAATAGATTTTGATGAAACTTATGCACCTATAGTAAGACTAGAAGACATAAGTACTTTTTCAAATGGATGTGAAAAGTGCTTTTTTAAATAGTTTTATATCTGAACAAGTTTTTGTAGAATAGCCACCAGGTTTTGAAAGTCATGCTTTTTCAAATCATATATTTAAACTCAATAAAGTATTGTATGGACATAAACAAGCACCTAGAACTAGTATGATAGACTAAGCAAATTCCTGCTTGAAAATAATTTTGCAAGAGGAAATGTAGATAAAACTTTTTTTATCAAAAAGAAAGATAATGATATATTAATTATACAAATCTATGTAGATGATATTATATTTGGTGCAACTAACGAAGAACTTTATGGGGAATTTGATAAGCTGATGCAGGGTTAATTTGAGATGAGTCTAATGGGTAAACTACACTACTTTCTTGGACTTCAAGTAAAATAATCAAAGGATGGGATATTCATAAACCAAGCCAAATACATCAAAGAAATCATCAAGATGTTTAGTATGGAGACAAGCAAAGAAACGAGCACACCCATGAGCTCTACCTGTAGATTGGACAAAAATGAAGATGGCAACAACATTGATCAAAAGCTATATCAAGATATGATTGGATCTCTGTTGTACTTAATTACTAGTAGACCTGATATCTTGTTTAGTGTATATGTATGTGCTAGATTTCAATCTAATCCTAAAGAATCATATAAGCTTGCACTAAAAAAAATTATAAAATATCAAAGAGGAACAAGTAATTTAGGTGTATGGTATTCAAAGCAATCTTCATTAAATTTAATTGGATTTTTTGATGTACATTATGGAAGATGTAAAATAGAGAGAAAAAGTACTAGTGGCACATGCCAATTTCTAGGATTGATTTAATCTCATGGCACTGTAAGAAATAAAACTCAGGGGCACTATTTACTGCTGAGGTAGAGTATGTTGCTACTGAAAGTTGTTGTGCACAAGTATTATGGATTAAACAACAACTAGAAGACTTTGATGTTACATAATCTAAAATTTCTATCAAATATGATAACACAAGTATTATAAATTTGTCAAAAAATCTAATTCAGCACTCAAGAACAAAGCACATTGAAATAAGACACCATTTGATAAGAGATCATATTTTAAATGGTGAAATTGAATTAGAATTTATTCTAATTGAAAACTAACTTACTAACATTTTCACTAAACCACTTAATCAAGATAGATTTGAAATGATTAAAGGAGAATTAGGACTTTATGACCCTTTTTAGAAAACTTAACCTAATATCTTCAAAATTAAGGAAAAATTATCCAGAAAGCCTCCTACATCAAACCAAGAACTTTGACCATCTCTCCTTGTAAATTTCTACCATTAAATTTCAATTCTAACCTTTTTGACTCTTTTGGAGAGTTATAGTTCAAGTCGATTCGAGCTACTGTGCTCAAGTCAAGCTGACTCGAATTCTTGATTAAGTCTTTCTATATCTCTGCTCAAGCTGACTCGAGCAAATCAGGGCTTGCCGAGCCAACTCGGATGTCGGGCAAGCAATTTTTTATTAGAGTCGTAGGACTTAATCTAAGGTTTTATGCTTTAATTGTTCACTTCTTGCTAGCTTAGAACCCTTTTTTCCAACCTGAAAATACCTTCCATCCTTCAAAACCTACCTTTTCTAGCTTAAACTCTTGCATTCTTTTTGAGCTCATGCAACGGCTCTGAAAAGGGTTGTCGACAAGAGATAACAATAAGCCGAACCAACTACTGAAAGGGAAAGGAGGACAAAGAGATGGCAGGAAGAGCCGACTCAGTCAATTGAAGTGGAAGAACAAGAAGTGGAACTGAATGCAAGACCTTCTCCTCCAAGACAAGCTATTTCCATGGCAATCTGACCCGTCACAAGTGGAAGAAGGATAATCTGCTCATTCTTGAAAGAAGAATGATAATCTTCTCATTCTTGGATTGGAGACTTGATTGAAGACCAGGGTTGGAGTTTCTTCTATTCCTTAAATGTTCCAACATATCCCAACTTGGTAAGACGTATTTATGAAAATATAAGATTGGAAGAGCATCATATTGTGTCTATAGTAAAGGGAAAGAGAATAATGGTGACAAAGGAAAGATTAAGTAGCATGCTTGAAATGCCAAATGATGGTCTAAAGCATCTAATTCTGAAAGATACATAGAAAACCCTCAGGTCAATCTTGAATATGGCTGATGTGAGTGGAATTAGGAATGTGATGGCTAATACCCTGTCCCTTGAAAAGAGATTACTGCACAACTTTATAAGTAGGATCTTTATCCCAAGAACTAGTAGGTTTGATTGGGTGAGTGAAAGAGATCTTAGCTTTATGGGACATCTAATTGAGGGGAGGGCCCTCAATTTACCTTACATTATGCTACTACAGATGAAAGAAGCAATCAAAAAAGTGAAGGCCTATTTACCTTATGGAATGGTTTTTACTTTGTTATTTCAGGCCTCCAGAGTGAACATAGATGGTGAGGATGGTAAGCCACTTCATCACAATGATACCTACTCTTCCAAGTCTTTGCAAAGAATGGGAAACCAACTATGTTGACTCTATTAATTGATTTTGATGATAAGCAAAATAGTTAAGTATAAGTTGAGTACTAATGATTTGCTTTGAGTGTGTTTCTATTGAAAAGGTGCTTACAAAATTTGATGAAGCCCAATTGTTTGGAAAAAGCCATGTTTGAAAGAAAAGATTGCTCAAAAGAAGACTTGGACACTTAAGAGATGGTTGAATGGATAGCTAAGCTAAATGGAAACATGTTCCAGCTCAAATTCAGCATCTTCTGTAATTTTTTCAAAGAAGTGTTGACTCAAAGTGTTGACACATGACATGAAGTGTCGACACATGGAGATGAAGTGTTGACTCAGGCCAGTATGCAACAATATTTCAAATGGCATAGATGAAGTGTCAACACATGGTCCTGAAGTATCGACTCAAGGTGTAGACATATGGATCAACACATCACCAGAGACTTTTAAGCCACAGAACTTGCAGAAGTTGAAAGAACAGCTGAAGTGTCGATACATGGAAGCAAGGTGTCGACTCAACTGAGAAAGTATCGACACATCTGAGATTTCCAGAGAATCTGAATGGAGCAAATTGAACTATATGTCGACTTAAGTAGAACACGTGTCGACCTTATGTGTCGACTCAACTGAGAAAGTATCAACACATAGAGTTCTGGCAATGATAACAGCTAATTTTTTCAAACACAGAACTTACCCAAATTGCCCCCAATGACTAGTTTTTCAAGTCTAATGGCTAGAATTCAGTTTTAAGGCCTTGGAAAGGTATTTATATGCTCTAAATCAAATCAAAATAGAACATCATTGAAGAACATTAAAGAGTTTTGAGAAGAGAGAAGAAAAGTGAGCTTTAACTCCTATTCATTGAAGTTTCAACCACTCTCAAGCTAAAGGAAGCCTCCAAGCATTCAAGAGCCTTCAAGAGCATTGAAGATCATCCATACTTGGGGATCCAAAAGGCTTCAATAATTGCAAAGCAACTCTACATCGTGCTACATTGAGATATTCGCTTTATTTTAGAAAGCTTAAAATAGTTCTTTACTTTTAAACCATATTTCTTGTTAGGGTTCTTGGTTAGCCTATTGTAAAACCAAGGGAGGTTATTGGTAAGCCTTGGAAAACAAATTAGGTTGGTGGTTAGCCCGCAAAACCACTAAGGTTTTTGATTAGCCTGGAAAACCAAGGGAGGTTGTTGGTGAGCTTTGTGAAAATCAATTTGGTTCTTGGTTAGCCCGTAAAACCAGGTGAGGTTTTGACTTGTGAGCCTTGTGAAAATAAGTCAGGTTTTGATTAGTGAGCTCGGAAAACTAATCGGTTGTAATTAGTGTGATTATAGTGAATTTCCAAGGGGATCTTAAGGAGTGGATGTAGGTGCATTGGATAGCACCGAACCACTATAGCTTTTGGTATTTGTGATTGCTTGATCTCTCACTCTTTGCTCTTTATTTATTGCTCTTAATTTCTGCTGCACTTTTATTTTAGAGCATTGCACTTGAATCATAGTACCTTGCTAATATACTTCTTGAATTAGATTGCATTACCTAGTATCAAATTTTATTTAGTTAGTTTGTCAAATCATTTTTTTTAAAACCCAATTCACCCCCCCTCTTAGGTTACTTACTAGGCAACAAGTGGTATCAGAGCCCTGTTCTCAGTGTATAGGCTTTACCACCTTGAGTATAGATCTATGGTAGCCCCAATTGGTACTAGTCTAGTTGAGAGACAAGCCTCAAATAGACCTCTATTTTTCAATGAAATAAATTATACTTATTGAAAAACTAGGATAAGAATTTATATGCATTCTATTGATTACAATTTATGGAAAGTAGTAGATAAGGGTCCTCATAATCCTTCAGTAGTGGTTAATGGTGTTTCCATTCCAAAGCTCAAAGAGGATTGGGATGAAAATGACATTAAATAATCCGAGATCAATGCTAAGGCAATGAATCTCTTCTACTGTGCACTAGATCCTAGTGAATTTAATAGGATATCTACATGCATGTCTGCCAAAGAAATATGGGACACACTTGAAGTTACCCATGAGGGTACCGATCAAGTGAAGAACACTAAAGTTAACATGTTAGTGCACACTTATGAGATGTTCCGTATGGAACCAAATGAATCCATTACTGATATGTATACAAGATTTACTAATATAGTTAATGGTATGAGAAGTCTTGGTAAAGTCATGTCTAATGCTGATCTTGTGAATAAAATTTTTAGGTCACTTCCAACATCATGGGATCCGAAGGTGATCGCAATTCAAGAAGCAAAGGACATTGACAAGCTACCTCTTGAGCAGTTAGTTGGATCGCTTATGACTTATGAGCTCAATCTGAAATAGAAATCTATGGACATGGACAAGAAGAAGAAGGGGATTGCTTTCAAGTCAAATATTTAAGAAGAATCCTCAATTGATGAGTCTGAAGATGAAAAGGAAGAAGAATGTGAAGAAGCCCTCCTTGCTTGAATGTTTAGAAGATTCATGAAGAGGAGAAAATTTCCTTACAAAAAGAAGTATCATTCCAAGGAAAAAGGAAAAGAAAAAGAGAAAGAAAAGGAAAAGGAAAAAAAGAAGGAAATACCTATATGCTTCGAGTGCAAGAAGTTGGGACACTACATGTTTGACTGCCCTCTCCTCAAGAAATCAAGAAAGAAAATAAGGAAGAAAGCAATGATGGCCATATGGAGTGACAGTGAAGACTCCAGTTCTGAAGAAGAGCAGACCGAAGATGCAAATCTCTGCTTCATGGCACATCAAGACAATGATGAGGTAAATTCCGACACTAAAATTGATTTCACTTTTGATGAACTTAGGAATGCTTTTGAAGCATCATGCATGATTATAAACTAGTTTTATATGAAAATAAGAAATTGAAAAAGCATGCAAATAGTTTTTCTTTTGAAAACAACTCTTTACTTAATGATGTTAGTAATTTGAAATCTAAATTAAATATTTTAGAAAAGAAAAATAATGCTTTATCTATGAAAAATGAAGTTTTGAAAAGACCTAAAAATGTTATTTCTAACAATGATCTTTTAAAGAAAAACATGGATTTAGAACTCAAAAATGCTAAATACAAAAATGAACTTGAAAAGATAAAACCTTTTGTTGAGAAATTTACATATAGTTCAGAAAAGTTAAATTTACTCTTAAACAATCAAAGAGTAGTTTTTAATAAGACAGGTCTAGGATATAAACCACAGAAATAACAAAAGTATTTCAAAACCTTTTTTGTACTTGCATCATCTAGCATTACTATTTTTACTTACAAAAAGCCAGGTCACAAATCATTTCAATGTAATTTTAGAAAAATCATTTCTTTTAGTAAAATATGGGTTCCTAAAGGAACCATTTTGAATGCTAACCCTAAAGGTCCCAAGTTGGCTTGGGTACCTAAAAGCAAAGCTTGATCTTATTGCAGGTGTGCCTTGCAACCAAGGAGAACAAAAGACTTCGGTATCTTGATAGTGGTTGCTCAAGGCACATGACTGGAGATGTGAAGCAATTCACTTCTCTTGAAGATTTGAATGGAGGGATTATAACTTTCGATGATGATGGTAAAGAAAAAATCATTAGTATTGGTATGGTTCACATAACTCCTTCTAATAGTTTTAGTAGTGTACTTTTAGTAGATTGTTTAAAGCATAATCTTTTAAGCATTAGTCAGTTTTACGATAAAGGTTTTCAAGTAGTTTTTAAATCATCATATTGCATGATTACTAGTCCGGATATAAATAGAGTACAATTCAATGAAAAAAGGCATGGAAATATTTATTTGGTAGACCTAGATGATCTATCTTTGCCTAATGGAGAATGCCTTGTTGCAATGAATTCTTCTAAAAAGAGACTAGTTGGCTATGGCATAGAAGGTCAGGGCTTGCTAGTATGTACCTTATTTCAAAACTTTGCAAAAAGAATTTAGTTAGAGATCTACCTGAATTTTGTTTTGAAAAAGATAGAATTTGCCAAGCATGTCAAGTTGGTAAACAAGTCAAAACTTCTTTTAAACCAAAAGAATTTGTAACTACTAGTAGGCCACTTGAACTACTTCATATGGATCTCTTTGGACCAACTAGAACATCAAGTCTAGGAGGCAAGAGATATGGATTAGTCATTGTGGATGATTTTTCAAAATTTACATGGATTTTCTTTTTCGTATAAAAAGATGAATCATTTTTAGCATTTATAAAGTTTTATAGAAATGTTTCAAACAAAAAGGTGTTTTAGTCATTTGTATTCATAGTGATCATAGAACTAAATTTGAAAATCAAGATTTCAAAAATTTTTGTAATGAGAAAGGAATAGAACATAATTTTTCTGTACCTAGGACACCTCAGTAGAAAGGGGTAGTAGAAAGGAATAACCATACTTTGGAAGAAATGGCACGCACTATGCTTTATGAAAATGATTTGCCAAGATATTTTTGGGCTGAAGCTATTAATACAGCCTGTTTTGTTTTAAATCGAGTTTTAATTCATCCTATTTTAAAGAAAACTCTTTATGAACTTTAGAACCAAAGAAAATCGACTTTGAAAAATTTTTGAGTTTTTGGTTGTAAATCTTTTGTTTTGAATAATAAAAAAGATCATCTTAAAAAGTTCGATGCCAAGTTTGATGAAGGTATCTTCTTAGAATACTCTACATCAAGCAGGGCATACAGATATTTAATAAACAAACTTTGGTTATAGAAGAGTCAGTGCATGTTATTTTTGAAGAATGTACTAACAAATCCTCGAGAAAAGAGGATACATCTGATGAATGTCCAAGTGCTGACATGCTTCAGAAGCTAACTTTGAATGATCAAGTTCAACCAAATAGAAGATCAAGACAAGGATGAGAAAGAAGATGACACTCCAAAGCATCAAGATCTATCTAAGGAGTGGAGGTATGCTCATGGACATCCTAAGGAATTAATCTTAGGTGATCCATCTAAAGGGGTAAGAACTTGAGCTTCTATTAGAAATAAATGTGATTATATAGCATTTGTATCTCAAGTAGAACCTAAATATTTTGAGGAAGATGAAAAAGACTCTAATTGGATCAATGCTATGCAAGAAGAACTAATTTAATTTGATAGAAATAGTGTTTGGACACTTGTAGAAAGACCATCTATTGTTTCAATTATTGGCACTAAATGGGTATTTAGGAATAAATTAGATGAAAATGGTATTGTTATTAGAAATAAAGCTAGGCTAGTTGCAAAAGGCTATAATCAGGAGGAAGGGATTGACTTTGATGAAACTTTTGCTCCTGTTGCTAGACTTGAAGCAATTAGGCTATTATTAGCATTTGCTTATTTTATGAATTTCAAATTATTTCAAATGGATGTTAAGAGTGCTTTATTAAATGGTTTTATAGCTGAAAAGGTTTTTGTTGAACAACCACCTAGATTTGAAAATCATGCACATCCTAATCATATTTTTAAATTACACAAGGCACTTTATGGATTAAAGCAAGCATCTAGAGCATGGTATGAATGACTAAGCAAATTCCTGATTGAAAATGAATTTTCTAGATGAAATATTGATAAGACACTATTTTTGAAAAAGAAAGATAATGATTTATTAATAGTACAAATATATGTTGATGATATTATTTTTGGTGCTACTAATGAAATTTTTTTTCAAGAGTTTGCTAAGCTAATGCAGGATAAGTTCAAGATGAGCATGATGGGAGAACTCAATTTCTCTCTCGGACTCCAAATCAAGCAAACTATAGATGGTATCTTCATCAACCAAGCTAAGTATGCAAGAAGAATTATTAAGAAGTTTGGGATGGAAACTACTAAACCAATAGGTACGCCTATGAGCCCCTCTTGTAGACTCGATAAAGATGAACATGGTAAATCTGTAGATCAAAAGTTATATAAAGGTATGATAGGCTCCTTATTGTATTTAACTACTAGTAGACCGGATATAATGTTTAGTGTTTGCATGTGTACTGGAAATAAGTCTGAATCTAAAGAATCATATCTTATGGATGTTAAGCACATTATTAGATTCTATCTGGTACTATTAGTATTGGTTTATGGTATTCTAGAAATTCATCTGCTGAATTAAGGATATTCTGATATGGATTTTGCTGGTTATAGATTAGATAGAAAGAGTACTAGTGGTACTTGCCAATTTCTTGGAGCTAACTTGATCTCATGGTTTAGCAAGAAACAAACTTCAATTGTACTATCCATAACTAAAGCAGAGTATATTGCAGCAGAAAGTTGTTATGCTGAAATCTTGTGGATTAAGCAACAACTTGAAGACTTTGAAATCAAGTTGGCTAGTACACCTATTAAATATGATAATACCAGTGCTATTTGCTTGACTAAAAATCTGGTTCAATACTCTAGCATTAAGCACATTGAAAATAGACATCATTTTTTTAGGGATCATATAGAAAATAATAATATTTTGCTTGAATTTATTAGTACTGAATTTCAATTAGCTGATATTTTAACTAAACCTCTTTTGGAAGATCGATTCTGTATGATTAGAAGAGAGCTCGGGATCATCAATTCGTTTGATTAAATTTTTCCTACATTTGACTCAAACTAGATCAATTCGACCTTAATCAAGATAAATCTTATTCAATCATTGTTGAGTTGACTCTAAATTTATCATATTTCAATTGATTTTGAACTACCCTTGAAATCCCTGATTTTAGGTTTTTAAGTCGATGTGTCGACACATATTTATGTGTCGACACCAAAACGTCTCGACACATGCGTGAGCCAACACATGAACGATAGTAGACTGAGATTTAAGGGGTTTCCGAACTATTTTCCTTCCCAAATATTTTCTCTTTTGAGCCGACACAAGGGTTTAAGGTATCCTTACTGTTCCTTCAATTGTTTTCATTGTTTTTGCACGTTGATTTCTTTGATTTGGAATATCGGTAGCCAGTTTTTTGGTTAGAACTCTTCTAGGTTTTGATTTCCAAACCCTAGAAACCCCTAATTTCAACCAAAATCCTGCCTAATTCTTCAATCTAAGCAATGGGTCCTCAAAAACAAGTTGTTCATCGATCTCGTTAGTCAAACCAAGAAGAAGAGTGAAGGACGAAGGCCCGACATGAGTTTAGAGCTCCAGATCCTCTTGCACGACCGTTGTTTTTCCGTCTAGCCAGATAAGCTCAAGGATAGTGGTTGGAGGACGTCAAGTGGATTTCTTATTTGTCAACCAGCAGAATTTTTGGATTGGAGAGTGGATTCGTCAAGCTAGTCTGACTACTTTTTGTTCACTCAGTGAGAGGTATTATCCCGGGCTGATGAGAGAGTTCTACGGATCACTCGCCCGCGGGACAGATGGTTGGTTGGCAAAGGTCAAAGGATGAGATATCCCCACTACTTCAGAGATTCTGAGCAGAGTATGGGATGTACCGAAGACAGGATCTGTTGTTGATAGTTTGATGGATCGAGTTAGTGGTCTTTAGTGCATTTCCGAGTCCGACATTCTACCAGAGAGAGCCATTGTACTAGCATCCAGGTTATCTGTAGAGATGAGACTACAGCACCACATCATCGCCCGAATTCTTCTACCAAAGATCGGACATTTCGACTATACATAGAGCAGGAGCTGCTCGCGATGGTCTCACTGGTTCAGCGCATGCCAGTATGCATTCCAGTACTGATGGTACATCAGATTACATAGGCGTCGACTAGCCAGCGGCTCTACTTACCTTATGGCATGGGACTAACAATATTATTTTGGGAGATGGAGTCAGCTTTCAGGATGAGCCTTATCGTACATTGCTTCATACCGATGTGTATGACATCAGGTCATTGCATCGGATGGGCTATCACTTGTTTTGAGGCTAGTGGACTCTCAAGATATCAGGTCAGGGAAAGGATAGAGCTGATGATGATGATGTAGTAGAGGAGTAGCGAATTCTCTCCGATGAGGCAGGACACAGCGAGACTCAGCCTGAGATGGCAGTGTAGCCAGTAGTTGCTCCTCAGTCTCATCCTTCCACATCTACACAGCCTCAGCCAGCACAGACAGAGACTCCTGGCATTTCAGATAGTTTAGAGGACAGAGTCAGATGCATCGAGATAGACATATTTATCATGAGGCAGCATCTTGATGTATTCATAGCTGAGATGAGAGAGAGCCATATTGGACTTAGTCATGGCATCTCGACCATTCTTTCTGCACTATCCAGATCTGTGACAAGTACACTGGCTGCCGATACTGCTCCTGCACATGCTCATGTACCTGCTCCTGCACTAGCTAATGATATTGTTGACAATGATACTAGTGTTGATACTGCTATTGGAGATGTTGATACTGTAGGTGATACAGTTATTAGTGATGATGATGGAGATGAGAAGACTGACTCAGATAGATTTGACATTGCTAATCTCACTTCAGAGCTAGTTGCGGAGGTGACGGATGACTTGCCTACGAGCCCTGTTGTTGACCCATCTTGTTCACCTGCCCAGATTCCTATTCCATCTTCTCCTTCTAGATCGGATGATCACACTCCTGTTCCTATTCCTATTCTCTCTCCAGTGATCGATACACCCATTATTGACTTCCCTGATATTGATTCCCCTGATATTCATACACCTATCCTTGAGACCCCCATTATTGATACACCGATTGTTGATATATCGATACATTCTATAGCTGATACTTCTTTCTTGATACACCTATTATTACATCAATTGAGACCCCTATCCTTGATTCACAGATTACTGATACTCCTACTCTTCATACATCATCGTTGATTCGAGAGCTTGGATTTTATACACCTGGCTTTTAGTATCTCGACTCAGGTCCTTCATTTGATCGCACACCTCTTCCAGCTGTCGCTGAGATGGTTGACCCGATCACTTCTGTTCCTGCAGAGGACATTGGTTCTACCTCTACTGTTCCAGCCAGAGGTCGGACATATGCTCGTCATAGAGGACGTGGTCGTCGCACCCGTCCACAGCTGACTAGGACCAGACTTAGTGATCTTTAATCGAGATGGCCGCGAGCTTGGTCCTTCACTGATATAGGATCGATTGAGATCGGTTCATCTTCTGATGATTCGATGGATAAGGATTAGGACTTTTATGTACTTCTAGATAGTTTTCTTTATATGCTTCTATGTATTTTTTTTTATCCTTGTTATGTAATTGTTGTACAAGTTTTAAGTTTATATGAAAAGCCTTGTTGTTCCTCATCTCTATGTATTTGATGCAAATGAATGATATATCTTGAATTGCTCTTCAATGTCTTCACTCTTGAATGACTGAATGAATTTTAAAAGAGGAGTAGTTCTAATTACTAAAGTTATTTGTTCTTTTCTTACCTTTTTAATGATAACAAAAAGGGGAAGTAATTTAGTGAGATTTAAGTATAAATGTGTATAGTTCACAAAAATAAAGGGAGAGTAGTTTTGATTTAGTTTTGATTTATATTTGTGATATGCAAGTAGTAAACATTTTTTTTTGAAAACATAAATTGAAAATCGAAAATCATTTACAAAATTCTTTAAGAAAGGGGGAGCTTTACTTTATTTTCATTTGGAAATCCTTTCAAAATGAATTTCATCTTAAAACCCCTCTTTAAATGTTTGAAAAGATTCTTACAAATTTCCTTATGAATCATTGATTCAAGGAGAGCTTTGTTGTATGCTAAAATCTTCTTGTAGAGTATCATGATACATGTTTTCTATGCATTGAAATGAATAACAAAACTCTGATACTCTCTATCTTTATAACAAGTTCTGGCACTATAACTTGTGCTCTGAATTGTCATATCATTAATGAAAGTAATGTTGATATTCTTAATGCTTTCAACTTTATGCATCTTGATCAATTCTCTTAAAAGCTTAATTTTAAAAAAATTTATACTTAAGGATTTTGTCATCATCAAAAAGGGGGAGATTGTTGACTCTATTAATTGATTTTGATGATAAGCAAAACAGTTAATTATAAGTTGAGGACTAATGATTTGCTTTAAGTATGTTTCTATTGAAAAGGTGCTCACAAAATTTGATGAAGCACAATTATTTTGAAAAAGCCAAGTTTGAATGAAAGATTGCTCAAAAGAAGACTTGGACACTTAAGAGATGGTTGAATAGATAGCTAAGTTAAATGGAAACATGTTCCAGCTCAAATTCAGCATCTTCTGTGATTTTTTCAAAGAAGTGTCGACTCAAAGTATCGACACATGACATGAAGTATCGATACATGGAGATGAAGTGTGGACTCAGGCCAGTACGCAACAAAGTTTCAAATAGCACAGATGAAGTGTCGACACATGGACCTAAAGTGTCGACTCAAAGTGTTGAAACATGGATCAACACATCACCTGAGACTTTCAAGCCACTGAACTTGTAGAAGTTGAAGGAACAGCTGAAGTGTCGACACATGGAAGCAAGGTGTCGACTCAATTAAGAAAGTCAACACATCTGAGTTTTCCAAAGAATCTGAATGGAGCAAATTGAACTGTGTCGACTCAACTAAGGAAGTGTCAACAGATTGAGTTTTGGCAATAGTAATAGCTAGTTTTTTTAAATAATGAACTCACCCAAATTGCCACCAACGGCTAGTTTTTAAATTCTAATGGCTAGAATTTGATTTTGAGGCCTTGGAAAGGTATTTATATGCTCCAAATCAAATCAAAATAGAACATCGTTGAAGAACATTAAAGAGTTTTGAGAATAGAGAAGAAAAGTGAGCTTTAACTCCTATTCATTGAAGTTTCAACCACCCTCAAGCTAAAGGAAGCCTCCAAGCATTCAAGAGCCTTCAAGAGCATTGAAGATCGTCCATTCTTGGGCATCCAAAAGGCTTCAACAAGTGCAAAGCAACTCTACATCGAGCTACATCGAGATATTCACTTTGGTTTAGAAAGCTTACATTGGTTCTTTACTTTTAAACCATATATCTTGTAAGGGTTCTTGGTTAGTCTATTGTATAACCAAGGGAGGTTATTGGTAAGCCTTGGAAAACTAATTAGGATGGTGGTTAGCCCCCAAAACCACTAAGGTTCTTGGTTAGCCCAGAAAACCAAGGGAGATTGTTGGTGAGCATTGTGAAAACCAATTAGGTTCTTAGTTAGCCCGTAAAACCAAGTGCGGTTTTGACTTGTGAGCCTTGTGAAAACAAGTCGGGTTTTGATTAGTGAGCCCAGAAAACTAATTGGCTGTAATCAGTATGATTATAGTAAATTCCCAAGGGGATCTTGGGGAGTGGATGTAGGTGCATTGGATAGCACCGAACCACTATAGCTTTTGGTGTTTGTGATTGCTTGATCTCACTTTCTTTGCTCTTTAATTATTTCTCTTAATTTCTGCTGCACTTTTATTTTAGTGCATTGCACTTGAATCATAGTACCTTGCTAATATACTTGTTGAATTGGATTGCATTGCCTAGTATCAAGTTTTATTAAGTTAGTTTGTCAAATCATTTTTTCTAAAAACTCAATTCACCCCCCCTCTTGGGTTGCTTACTGGGCAACAAACTAACTGAACGAGCTTGGAGGAAGAAAGGATCAGATCAGAGGGCTATTGGATCATCTAGCAATGATGAGGATGATGAGGAGGAGGAGCAGTTACCTGTGGAGATTATCACTGCAGCTGCTATTGAACCTACTATTCATGATATTGTGGAGTCAGAGCATAGAGAGTATGGGAGTCCTAGGATCACTCCGACATCTCCACCAGTACCAGCATCTCCACTAAAACCTGCATTTCCACTAGCTCCACCACCTCCACCTTCAGTGACTGCATCTGCTCAGAGACTATCTGCTGACACTTCAGGAGCTTCATTATCTCAGGCCCTCATTGCATATAAGATGAGACTACTTTCTTAGACCCTAACCAGTACTTTTGGTTCGATGTTTGGCAACATTCGTCAAATAATCAAAACCAAACTTGAGGAGATATGTGGTGAGATTAGATAGCTTCATTTCAGGGTGGACAGTGTTCAATCCACAGGACCTACACCACATGTGGATCTACAATCAGTCATGATTCTTTCAAAGCAGCTTCTGAAGATATTAAAAAATCTGTTGACAACAGTATTGAAGAATTCAAAACTGAATTGAGAGAAATGAGCTGCAAGATGGGATCTATGGAATAAGGAATGAAAGTTGAAGATGATTACACCAAAGGAGTAGGAATTCTTAAAGCTGAATTTGGAAGATTGAGAGGGTCAGCAGAGGCATTTGCCAAAGCCTAAGCAAGTGAGCTAGTCACACTCAATACAGGAATCAAGAAGATGGAAGAAGAGCTTAATTCATCCTGGATAACCTTTTGTCAGCTATCCACCACTATTATAGCAGCCTACTCTTCTACTCCCAGATAGCCTGCACCTCCTCTTGTGTTTGATCCAAATCCTATTTCATCTTGTCCAACTTCATCCTCTTATCACCCTAGACAGCCTCCACCACATTCTCCTAGAGGTAGAGGTTCTTCTAGACAGCCTCCACCTTCATCCTATTGGAAGGTGTATCTAGACCTGTCAAGGTGGAATCTAGTGATAGTGATTAGATTCATCTTATGTATTTTTGATTATTTTTGTATGATTTGTATTGAAAATCTTGAATGAAATAAAAGTATTTCTTTTTCTACTCATTGTGTTTGAAATGTGATTTGTGCAATATTATCATTTGTATATACAAATCAAGGCAAATTTTAATGAGAGTATCAAATTTCTAAGAATGTGAAATTATGTCAAACAATATTAATAACATTCTCAATCTATTTTAAAAATCAAGCTTAGAGTACTTAACAAAGGGGGGGAAATTAATTGAACACCTTTTTGATTAATGACAAAAAGGGAGAGAATGGTATGTATATGTTTGAGTGTTCATGGAAAATATACAAGGGGGAGAATGATATAAATATTGGAAAATTAGAAATTGGCATCAATTTTGCATAGAAACTTGCTTATACTTGCTTTGATAAATTTGCTCTTATTGCTCTTATATATATTCAACTTAATTATTCTGATATAATTTAAATTGCTCCAATATATTGTCAATGACTATCCATTATTAGCTCTGAACAAGCTCTAATATGGTATAGCTCTGATACATATTGAAAGATGAATAAGCTCTGATATATACTAAAAGCTCCGATATATATTAAACTTGTTCCTAAAAGGTCTGATATATATTGAACATATTCCTAAGGCTATGATACATTATCAAATTCTTTCAAATACAATTCGATATACAACTCATACATGTCTATACTTATTTGCAAATATACTTTTACATGTAATTATAAAGCTTTTCCATGCCCGGTATTTTGTCATCATCAAAAAGGGAGAGATTGTTGAGCCCTTGAATAAATTTGATGATAACCAAACATTAGAGCATGCACTTATGTTACTAACAACTTTTGAAGTGCTTTATTACAACTTTTTGTAGGATGATTTCATTGCTAAATTACAATGCCTACAATCTTATTGTGTCATGAGTTGTGTTGTAAATGTTTCATGTAAAGAAGAGCCCAAAGAAAAATTAAAGAAATATTCTTGAAAATGGGTTTCTTCTAAGTGTTTTCAAGCTTAAATTTCTTAGAATCAATTGTTAGTTGAGTTGGAAAAAATCATGAATGATAAAATGTTGCTGGATGTAATCTAGAAAAGAAATGAAAGCTTTACTAAGAAACTCATCTGAGCCAACTTGAGTAAAGATAGCTGACTCTAGTTCATGGCATGCATGAAGGATTCTAGCATATAGAGTTTTGAGCTGACCCGAAAGCAGTCCGAGCTAACTTAACCATTCAGTCAGACATCCAAGTCAACCCTTCAAAGATCCAAGCCAACTCCTCCAAAATTCATAAAGAATCAATTCTAAGGGAACAACCAAGCGAGCCGACTCCAATGAGAAGAGCCGACTCCTCTAGAGTATAGTTTTGAAGATCTGTGAATCTAAGCCAACTCGAACTAAGGCAAGCCGACTCATCCAGAGTACGGAATCAAGACTACTGTGAAACTGAGCTGACCCGAATGAGGCATGAAGACTCAACCAGAACTTCTCTAAGAATCTGAGCTGACTCAAGGGATCCGAGCTAACGCGAAGGTCGATTCCAAGGAGGTAATGGTTAGTTCCAGAACTTCATTTTTGAATTTAAAAAGTGCTCAAACGATCAAATGTCACATCTCAACGGTCTACAACGACTATATCTTCCTGAGAAGAGTATAAGACTCTATAAATGAGGGATTGTGACAACTTTTAAAAAGGCTAATGCTTAGTTGAACATTAAATGAGCTTGTGAGCAAGAGAGCATTAAAAAGCATTCAAGTTAGTCTTCAAGACTTCACCAACTCCAATCTAAAGGTTGAAGCATACATTGAAGAAGTTGAAGAAGCCATTGAAGAGCATTAAAGTGTAATTAAGAAGGCTTCTCTCAAGTTGTATTGGCAACCATCAGACAATATTAGTTTTCATTTTGTTGCTTATTTTCTTTAACTTTTTTGTGAGTTGTTGTATTATTGGTGAGCCCGGTTTAAAAACCAAGTAGGTTCTTGGTTAGCCTATTCAAAACCAAGTGTAGGTTCTTGGTGATCCTATTCAAAACTAAGTGTTGGGTTTTTGGTGAGCCCGGTTGAAAAACCAAGTTGGGTTTTGATTGTGAGCCTGGTAAAACAATCTGACTGTATTTCGATAGTGAATATAGTAGAAATCCCAAGTGATATCTTGGATAGTAGATATAGGAACGAGGGTGCTCCTAACCACTATAAATTTGCTGTGTTTGCATTATGCTTTTTCTGTTTATGTTTACTTCCACTGTTAATTATTTGAAACACAGCACCTACCACTAAAGTAGATTTAAAAGAGCACATATGTGATTAATTTTTTAAATTTCCAATTCACCCCCCTCTTGGAAAAGCCACCTAGGCAGCACTAGTATTTCCGGAAGCATCGATCCCTGAATCGATGATCCAACGACTAGGAACATTTTAGATTAGGGTTTATAGAAACTTAGGTCTCACCATTATGATCTTCATCATAACCCTAATTTCTTTGTCCTAATCTACAGGGTTCATCATAATCTTTAAATAAGACATAGCAGTATGATGAAACAAGATGCCTTTTATTAATACAAAAAATGTCATACAAGAGTTGGAACATTTCAAAAATGCCCTTTCAAAGATTGGCTTTTAATGAACTTTTCTTTCAATCTCCCACTTGCACTAAATCCAATTTCCCTTGTATTTTATACCCATACAATCTAGGTGGCGATCAAACTGCTACTGGGGTAGTGTTTTTGTGAATGGGTCTACTATATTGTTCTTTGTATCAACTCATTCGATAATAACATCTTGTCTTCCTATGATTTCTCGAACGAGGTGGAAACGTCTTAGGATGTGCTTGGACTTATGATGAGACCTTGATTCCTTAGCTTGTGCAATAGCTCTAGTGTTATCACAATATAGTGGCACCGGTTGTTGTATTTCAGGGACCACGCCTAATTCTATGATGAATTTCTTCATCCAAACAGCTTCCTTCGTGACTTCACTTGTAGCTATGTATTCTACCTTAGTAACTGATTCAGCTACAGTGGTTGCTTTGTACTTTTCCAACTCATTACAATACAATATAAAGTGAAGACATACCCTAATATGGATTTGCTATTATTGCCACCTAGATCATCGTGGCCTGCAGCTCTGGTGCGGTGTCGGGCATGTTCCCCCCTACCTATCCTTTCCTACATGAGCCCGGTCCTCCTCCTCAAGGGGTCGGCTCTTCGGTACGATCAGCCTGTAAAAAAGAGGAGACCCGGTGCGGGGATTTTGGTAAGGACACTCCGACAATCAAGTGAGTGGGATGACCAAGGGAAGCGAACCTCTATAGCAGAGAGCTTCAGGGGCCTCTCTGCATAGAGGGTAAAAAAAAATATAGGACTAAGATTGTGAGAGCAAGATGGAGATGGGATGGGGGAGCCTGGCAAGATCTTCTGGAGAGCTCCCAACTCCCCCTTTCTATCTTACATGCAAACTTACCCTTTTCCTTCTATATCTCTAACCTTATGTTTGTGAGATGGCCCAGACAAGTCCTGGTGTCCTTTTTGCAAGCCCTCTCTGGGAGGGCTTACTGTTGCTTGCTGCTTCCCCCTTCTCGGACTTTTCCTTAGGAGGAAATCCTTCTATTGGGAGTGTGTGTGGCAGGTCTCATCCTTCTGGTGGTGCAGTCTCCCGTGGGAGGGGTATATGTCGTGCCACTGAGCTCCATGCCTTGGTGGGATGTTTCCCTTATCGGGGGGACTGTCAGAGCATTGCAGGGCCCTGGGACCTTGATGGAGTACTCCTCTTTGGGGAGATTCTCGTTCGCATTACAGGTGTTGACCCCCCTGGTTTCATGGTTGTCAAAGTCATAGCTTGTCATAAGGCTCGAAGCATGCTTCGTGTAGAGTTTGCAAGTGGTGCATCATAGAGTTCGAATTCGTGGTCGGATGTCCGACCCCTCTTAGAAGTTGTTGGAGGTTAGGCTTCGTCCCATCGTGATTTGAGTTTCTATTGGCCTTTCTGATGTGGGGTTGATGGGGAACTAATATGCATGCAGTTTTTTTTTGTATGTTTTACATGTTGAGTTAGGTGATTAATTCCCAAATTTCAGATCAAAATTATTTGTAGGGAATTTTGTATGAATTTTTGAAGATCAGCATGCAGATTAGGACCGAGAAAAGTAGCAAAGAAGGACCGCCGGGGCTGAGAAGCCTAGGTTAGGGCAAGTTCTCCTACAATAAAACTACTGGAGGTAGAGGGGTGTACCTGACAACGTCTGTGAAGATCGCAGCGAAGGGGTCTCTCGTTCCTCGACGGATACGGCCTGGAAAACCGAGCCAAAGACCAGTGGATACCCGGCTTTCTGCTCGATGATCCGATTGAGGCTTGGCTGGAGTTGTTGGATTCATAGGAACTCAAGGACCTGCAAACGACCTGTCAGGGGTTAGAAACCTCACAAAGGAATAAGAAAACAAAGTAAAAACAGTAAGGGAAGGCTTCTTTTGGAGTGGGCGTCCAGGGATCTGGAGGGTTTATTGGCAGCAGGAAGATGATTGCAAACACCGGGAAGAAGAACTCTCACAAACCCCTTTATGCACACAGCAGGGTATCACACCACTCAATAGAAGAACTCAAGGTTTTCATTCATCAAAAATTCTTCTTCATACAAGAGGCTAGGGTCCCTTAAATAGACCCTTAACCTTGGGCTCCAAGTAAGGGTACATAAGTCTTTACATAAGAATCCTTTTCCCTCTCAAACCCTAGCTAGAAAATAAGGAAATATTAGGTAGAAAAATTCCTAAAAATTTTCTTGACTTGGTCAAGACTCCAAGGATGCCTAGGGGGGCGTGTTGGGCTTCTAGGAGTTGTAAAAGGCCAGCCCAAAGGGGCTTGGGTGCATGGGTTTGGGCCTCTGGAAGCTGGGGTGGCCTGGTAGCCAGGTAGCAGGAATATTCCATGGTATCTTGCTTCTTAGGGGCTTGGTCTTGGCACCTGGGCTTGATTTCTTTGGTCTAGGATGCAGATGGACCTTTGGAATCATGGATGCCCTTATCTATGAGTATACTTTGGCATCTGGAAGGGAATCTGGGCATCTGGAGGGCATCTACAAGAAATCAGGGTTTTCTGAATTTTCCTCCTAGGGTCTTCAAATCATCAAGCTAGGTTGGACTTGGGCTATACTTCCATGTCTTCAATCTAGTTGGACTTAGTCTTCACTTGTATGATATAGTCTTGAGTCTTCAGTATGCTTGCACAGGACTCAAAAAAATAAAATTAGCTCAACATGAGCTGACTAGCATTGGACTGAACTAGCTCAACATGAGCTGACAAGTACAGAACTGAAATAACAACTCAAAATACTCAAATAATAACTAAAATAGACTCAGATGAGCTAATCCCTTATTACAGATGGACTCATAAATTATTGATCAATTCAAAGAGGATTGAAAAGCCTCTATCTTATTCTGGTGCTTCCGGTGTCCCCACCAATTCTCCCGGGATGGGAGGAACTCGACCCTGTCGAGTGAATGTCAGACTGGCTCACATATCTCTCGAGAAGGTCTGGGTTGAGGCGTTGCAAGTCCTCTCGAGAAATCCATGAATCGTCCGACTCTGGCTGGCCTTGCCATCGGACCAGGAAGCGTTGATAGTCATGGCCCTAGGTCATGATGGCTTGATCATCCAGGATACGCTCGATCCGTTCTCCTCTCTCAGGCCAAATTTGTTTGTGGACACTCTAGGTTAGGGTCACTCACAATGAAAAGGAATAGGTCCAAAGGCCTCACTAGGTAGCACTACCGGTTCCCTATACTCAACCAGGTCTGTAATATTGAAGGTAGAACTAATGCCCAAATCCGAAGGCAAGTCTAACACCTAGGCATTTGATCCAACCTTCTCTATAACTTTAAAAGGTCCGGCTCTGCGAGCATGAAGCTTCTTTTAGGCCTAAGCCTAACCAAGATAAAATCCACTACATCAAATTTTTTGATCCATCTTCGGGAATTAGCCAGTTGTTTTAATATTAGTGCGGGTGGTGAACATGCTAGGCACATGCAGACTCCTAACAAGATGATGCAAAGGACTCAAACCTACACCTAACAAACTCGACTGAAGAGGTTTATTAGGTCTTAACTACCACTTGGGCATGGGGGCATGAGTCATGGTTGATGGATGACATGCAGAAGAAAATTTGCTAGTAACTCCTAATAAGTGCCAGAGGGTCTGCCAAAAGTAGGTAGCAAATGGGATGGGCTCTATGGATCCTTGCAACCTAGTAAACTCAACAAAATGTAACCTAATAGTTCTAGACACATGAGAAAACTCAGGAAAGGGTAGAAAATAGGAAGTGGGTTCAGAATTACTCTGGTAGGGTGGAGAAAAAGGTTCTGGGTTAGTTGGATAAAGTAGAATCAAAGAAGGCATGTCAGTGACTAATCCTAGACTAATGAGGTTAACCTTATGGGGTTGCGATATATCTACGGGGTTTGTATAATGGAAGGATGGGTTATTAATCTCAGGAAAGAGGTCCTTAATAGGAACTATAGGAGGAGACTCATCCTGAGGGTACTGATTCAAAGAGATCAGGTCCTTAATAAATTCTTCTGGTTCTTGTATTTTAGGACTAGACTCTATAATTTGGCTCTCCTCTATGGTTTCCTCAGGTAGGGCTCTAGTAGCAGTACCTAGGTTCTCTTCCTCTATTTGTTCTTCCATTATAGTTTTAGGTTGGATATGGTCAAGGTCAACTAGCTCTGGGTTGGTTTCTACCTGGGCATCTACTGGGTCAACTAATTCTAGGTCATCTAAAGGTGTCTCATCTTCTCCCTCATACTCATCCACTAGGCTCACATCAGCTTTATACACTTCCGCATTAATGTAAGCCTTGCGAATCTCAGGAATGGTTGGAGAAGGTCGGCTAGCAGGAAATTGGTTAGGTTCTGGTCTCTGATTATGGGTACTACTCCTAGTAGGTTCAGGTTGTATAAGAGGTAGTGGCTCACTACTGGGTTCGTATTTAGGGATACTAATCCTATGGGGTTCAAGTTGACTAGGGGAAGCATGACTAGTACTAGGTTGATACTTAGGGGTTATGGGTTCTCTAGGCTCATAGGACAAGGGTGCAGATCTATGGGTCATGGGATTATAGAATCTGGGGTCATAGCATTTTGGGTCAGCTCTATGATCAGGTTCTAAGGATGGATCATGGTATGGGGTCCTCCTGAGGTTGGGCTCCCTATATGGGTCAGGATATTGGGTCCTCCTAGGGTTGGACTCCCTATATGGGTCAGAATACTGGGTTCTCCTAGGGTTGGACTCCCTATATGGGTCAGAATATTGGGTTCTCCTAGGGTTGGACTCCCTATATGGGTCAGAATATTGGGTGTTGGGTCTACTAGGCTTATAGGGTGTGGGTGCATAGGATTTATGATCATGGGATCTAGAGTCATAGGATCTAGTTTCATAGGTTCTGGATTCATAGGTTCTAGGTTCATAGGATTTGGAGTCATAAGATCTATAGGTTGTGGGTATACTAGGCTTAGAGGATGTGGGTAAATAGGATCTATCTTCCTGGTCTACAAAATCCTGATTGGGTCTTCTAGGACTAACCTTAGGGATTGGGTCAGGATGATGGGCTCTCCTAGGTTCAGCCTCAAGGTATGGATCAGGGTTTGGGGTCCTCCTAGGTTGAGGGGAATCACGATCTGGCTCAGACTGTGACCCATGGTTTTTTTCTGGGGTCCCTACCCGGACTTTTAACTGATCAAACCTATTTGCAAGATGGTCAATTCTATCATTGGTTTGAATACGAGACTGAGTTAACTGGGTCATCTGGGTAGTTATCTGGGTAGTTATGTGGGTAGCCATTTGGGCCATTTGATCAGCTAGGGCTTTTATTTGAGATTGTAAATTTTCCATGGATTCAGGCATTTGTGAAGGAGGTGGGTGATATGAAACTCCTGATCTAGTGCTCATGCAAGACTCGATCAGACCGACTATAGCTGACTAGACCTGGAGTCCAAACTAGATGCTCAATCAGGGTGGCAAACTAGCCTATAGTAACCCTGTACTCAGCCAGGCAGGTGTAAGGGGAGTGTTAGGTCCCTGATTGCCAATCCTAGACACCAATACTCAAATAATACTCAAAATACTCAAATAATAACTAAAATAGACTCAGATGAGCTAAGCCCTTATTACAGATGGACTCATAAATTATTGATCAATTCATAGAGGATTGAAAAGCCTCTATCTTATTCTGGTGCCTCCGGTGTCCCCACCAGGGGTTAAGCCTCGTCTTAGGAGAACTCCATCCCAGAACTCACCTTGACAGCATGACCATGACCCAGGCCAGGTGCTAACCTCAGATGGAGGGCTTGCCTCATGAGCACGACCTTGGCTGGGAGCTGATCTCGGCAAGAGGGCTCATCTCGATCGCATGAGCATGACCCCGACCAGGTGCTAACCTTAGATGGAGGGCTCACCTCATGAGCATGACCCCGACTGGGAGCTGACCTCGATAGGAGGGCTCGCCTCATTCGCATGAGCATGACCCCGGTCGGTTCTAACCTCAGATGGAGGGCTCATCTCATGAGCACGACCCCAACTATGAGCTAACCTTGGTATGAGGGCTCACCTCGATCGCATGAGCACGACCCCGGTCGGGTGCTAACCTTAGATAAAGGGCTTGCCTAATAAGCACGACCCTGGATGGGATTTGATCTCGGTAGGAGGGCTGGCCTCGGTCGCATGTTCTGGCACCATGTTCAGGTGGTAGTCTCCACCCATGTGGCAGCTGGTTGGTGCCTATGTAGGCTCCTCATCAGTAGATATTGCCATGTCAGTTTCCCCCCACTCTCGAGCCTAAAGAATAATGTGGTGCTCAGGACGAGGAGAGTAACGACCATGCTGACATGGAGTGGCATACTTTTTGTGCCATTAATGTATTGCATGCTGCTGCTCCAGGAGTCGCACTCGTCTTCTATCGAGGCAGTGCCATGCTCAGTTTTCCATTGAAGGGATCATCAATACTTCCTTGGAATCAAAGCAATGCCCTTGTCTTGATGCATCGGGGCTGTCGGATGCCAGTACATGGTAGTTCTTGGTTGGCCAGGAGTCGAAGAGACATACACCTTCGGTTGGTGTGAGGTGGCAGTGGGCGACGAGCTTTATTACGAAGGGTTTGCTCTCTCCTTTCTATTCCTTTAAAGAGGGGCTCCAAATGCATTCGATTGAGGCTTCATGGAGTCTTTTCTCTCTTCCTTAACTCTCTCTTGTTCCAAAGGTTTTGAAGCCTTTCTTCCTATATTTTTTTACCATCAACCCCTCTCCTTCAGGCTATATTGAGGGAGGGATCATGATAAACTTTAAGTCTTCATCCTGAAGACTGGGGGGCCAAGTAGTGGCCCTCCGAGAGTGAACGGCTGCTGCTAATCCACCGAGCTCAAAGCTTCCCCAAAGGATGAAAAGGGGGAGAGCCTTTAGTTGTGCAACTGGGGCACAGAAAGAGGCTGCCTCAAAGATGGAGGAGGCTCATCCACGTGCCTCTAGGTGTGGTTAGATGTGCCACTGGATGAGGGAGCGGTTGCGATCATGGTCACTATGGAGATGGCCACGACTGTCATGGCATAGATGGAGGTATCCTAACACGGAGCTACTGCAACTGCCTTTGGAATCATGAGATCAGTGAACCCCAAGGAGGACGACACAGTAGAGGTGGATGCATTGTTATTCTCCTTCCCAATAGGTTCGCTTGAAGAAGGGCACCCACCTCCTGGGGTCGAAGGAACAGGAATGCTCCGCTCGGTCTCGAGGGTGAAGTCCAAAGCCAGAGTACTAGCCCGTTGGTTGTGTGAGGGATGGCAAGAAAGGCCTGAGCCTATTCTCCTTTATCTTGTAATTTAGAATCTTAGGAAGGCCTCTCGACCTGTCGGGGGTCTCCAAAGGATGTAACAGAAGACTTAGCAATGAAAATTTCCATACTTTTTTTTATAACTATTGTTCTCCCCTCTTCTCTTCTTTTCATTTTTTGCTTGACTTGTTTCGAAGGGAGCATGTCGAGAATCATGAAGGGTTCGCTCCCATACCTGAAGTGACAAACCATGCTTTTGTTTCTTGGTTTATCAAACCATAGCTCGGGCGACAGCTCGGCTCATCATTGTTGAACCGCAAGCCTGACTGGCTGATTGCAGGACTTTGGAATGTCCTGGCTTGTTGTCGCTGAACTGGGAGTCTAGCAGGTGGTTTGCAGGACCTCTTTGGCACCCTTGCTTGAAGTGCCGAGTTGCGAGCCAAGTAGTAGATAGCATCCCATTGCCACCTCAAGGCTGTGAGCATGGCAGAGGAGAGCGGGCTTAATGGAGGGACCCATCTTAAGGCTGCCAGACTGTAAATTAAGCGGTAGATGATGGGTTGCCCTGCCACCATTTTAGACTGTGAGTAGGACTGAGGAGTGCAGGCCTGATGGAGGGGCCCATATTGAGGATGCCTGATTGTGAGTCAGGAGATAGATGGTGGGTTGCCTTGCCACTATCTTCGGACTGTGAGTACGATTGAAGAGAGTGGGCCTGATGGAGTGGCCCATCTTAAGAGCTTGCCATGCTGTGAGCCAAGTTGTAGATGGCATCCCGTTGCCACCTCTAAGCTATGAGCATGGCTGAGGTGAGAGCGGGCCTGATGGAGGGGCCCATCTTGAGGATGCCAGACAATGAGTCAGGCAGTATATGGTGGGTTGCCCTGCCGCCATCTTTGGACTGTGAGTATGGCTGAGGAGAGTGGGCTTGATGGAGGGGCCTTTCTTGAGACTTTGCCATGCTGTGAGCCAAGCTATAGATGGCATTCCGTTGCCACCTCCAGGCTGTGAGCACGACTGAGGTGAGAGCAGGCCTGATGGAGGGGCCCATCTTGAGAACATGCCACGCTGTGAGCCAAGCGGTAAATGGCTTCCTATTGCCACCTCCGGGCTGTGAGCATGGCTGAGAAGAGCGCGGGCCTGATGGAGGTGCTCATCTTAGGGATTCCGGACTTTGAGCCAAGCGATAGATGGTGTCCCATCACCTCCTCTGGGCTATGAGCTCAGTTGAGAAGAGTGGGCTTGATATAGGGGCTTGTCTTAGGGCTGCCGGACTGTGAGTCAAGCGATAGATGGCAGGTTGCCTAGCCACCATCTTTGGGTTATGAGTATGGCTGAGGAGAATGGGCCTGATGGAGGGGCCCATCTTGAGGATGCCAGATTATGAGTCAGGTGATAGATGGCGGGTTGCCCTACCGCCATCTCTGGACTATGAGTGTGGCTGAGGCAAGAGCGGGCCAAGGGCCCGTCTTAAGAACTTGCCACTCCCAACTTGAGAGCTTGCCATGATGTGAGCCAAGAAGTAGATGGCATCCCGTTGCCACCTCTGGGTTGTGAGCTTGACTAGGAGTGCAGGCCTGATAGAGGGGCCCATCATGGGGATGCCAGACTATGAATCTGGCAGTAGATGGCTGGTTGCCATGCCGCCATCTCCAAACTATGAGTATGGTTGAAGAGAGTGGGTATGATGGGGGAGGCCCATCTCGAGGATTCCAGACTGTGAGTCTGGCGGTAGATGGAGGGTTGCCCTATTGCCATCTCCAGACTGTGAGTATGGCTAAGAAGAGTAGGCCTGATGAAGGGCCTCATCTTGAGGATGCCAAACTGTGAGTTAGGTGGTAGATGGTGGTTTGCCCTGCCTCCATCTCTGGACTGTGAGTGCGGTCGAGGTGATAGCGTGCCTGATGGAGGGGCCCATCTTTAGAACTTGCCATGCTATGAGCCAAGCAGTAGATGGCATTCCATTGCCACCTCCATACTATGAGCATGGCTAAGACGAGTGTAGGCTTGATGGAGGGGCCCATCTTGAGAACTTGCCATACTATGAACCAAGCGGTAGATGGTGTCTCGTTGGCACCTTCGGATTGTGAGCATGGCGGAGAAGAGAGCGAGCCTGATGGAGGGGCCTGTCTTGAGAACTTGCCATGCTATGAACCAAGTGGTAGATGGCATCCCATTGCCACCTCCGAGTTATGAGCATGGTTGAGAAGAGAGCACAGGCCTGATGGAGGGCCTCGCTTGAGAGCTTGCCATGTTGTGAGCCAAATGATAGATGGCATCCCTTCTCCACCTCCGGGCTATGAAGTCGGCTGAGGAGCACGGGCCTGATGGAGTTGCCCATCTTGGGGATGCCAGACTGTGAGTCAAGCAGTAGATGGCGGGTTGCCCTGTGGTGGGGACACCGGAGGCACCAGAATAAGACAGGCTTTTTCAACCCTCTGTAAATTGATCAATAATTTATGAGTCCATCTGTAATAAGGGCTTAGCTCATCTGAGTCCATTTTAGTTGTTATTTGAGTATTTTTAGTTGTTATTTCAGTTCTGTACTAGTCAGCTCATGTTGAGCTAGTTCAGTCCAATGCTAGTCAGCTCATGTTGAGCTAATTTTATTTTTTTGAGTCCTGTCCAAGCATACTGAAGACTCAAGACTATATCATACAAGTGAAGACCAAGTCCAACTAGATTGAAGACATTGAAGTATAGCACAAGTCCAACCCAGCTTGAAGATTTGAAGACCCCAGGAGGAAAATTCGGAAAACCCTGATTTCTTGCAGATGCCCTCCAGATGCCCAGATTCCCTTCCAGATGACAAAGTATATTCATAGATAAGGGCATCCATGATTCCAGAGGTCCATCTGCATCCTAGCCCAAAGAAATCAAGCCCAGGTGCCAAGCCCAAGCCCCTAAGAAGCAAGATACCAGGGAATATTCCTGCTACCTGGCTACCAGGCCACCCCAGCTTCCAGAGGCCCAAACCCATGCACCTGAGCCCCTTTGAGCCGGCCTTTTGCTGCTCCTAGAAGCCCAACACGCCCCCCTAGGCATCCTTGGAGTCTTGACCAAGTCAAGAAAATTTTTAGGGATTTTTCTACCTAATATTTCCTTATTTTCTAGCTAGGGTTTGAGAGGGAAAAGGATTCTTATGTAAAGACTTATGTACCCTTACTTGGAGCCCAAGGTTAAGGGTCTATTTAAGGGACCCTAGCCTCTTGTATGAGGAGAATTTTTGATGAATGAAAACCTTGAGTTCTTCTATTGAGTGGTGTGATACCCTGCTGTGTGCATAAAGGGGTTTGTGAGAGTTCTTCCCGGTGTTTGCAATCATCTTCCTGCTGCCAACAAACCCTCCAGATCCCTGGACACCCACTCCAAAAGAAGCCTTCCCTTGCTGTTTTTACTTTGTTTTCTTGTTCCTTTGTGAGCTTTCTAACCCCTGACAGGTCGTTTGCAGGTCCTTGAGTTCCTACGAATCCAACGACTCCAGCCAAGCCTCAATCGAATCACCGAGCAGAAAGCCGGGTATCCGCGGGTATTTGGCTCGGTTTTCCCGGCCGCATCCATCGAGGAACGAGAGACCCCTTCGCTGCGATCTTCACAGACATTGTCAGGAACACCCCTCTACCTCCAGTAGTTTTATTGTAGGAGAACTTGCCCTAACCGAGGCTTCTCAGCCCCGGCGGTCCTTCTTTGCTACTTTTCTAGGTACTAATCTGCATGTTGATCTTCAAAAACTCATACAAAATTCCCTACAAATAATTTTGATCTGAAATTTGGGAATTAATCACCTAACTCAACATGTAAAACATACAAAAAAAAATTCATGCATATTAGTTCCCCATCATTTGGTATCAGAGCTTAGATTAGGGCTTGTTTTCTGCAATTTTTTAGTCCGTATATACTCTGTTATTTTAATTATTTCTCCCTGTTGAAAACTCCAAAAATTCTAAAATTTATTTTCCTGGATTTATAATAATTCAAAATAATTTTGGAAATTTTTCCAGATTTTATTATGGCCTGTGAATTTTCTGCAAGCCGAAATAGGGCCTGCAAATTTTCGGCTCTGTTTTTTTTAGCAAGACAAGTTTGGAAGTTTTAGGGTTTTGTTTAGCATTTTTGCATATCTTTTAATTTTAGTATATTTCCTGAATATTAGGCAATAATTTGTAAGTTTTCTTCTATTTAAGGAAACACCAAAAAAAAAAAAAATACATATTCTCCAAAAAAAAATACCAAAAAAACATCTAACCCTAATTTGCATCATTTGTCTGCCATCATTGCATAATCTACTTTTAAGGGCACTCTTGCTATATCAGATGGGGGGAGGAGTTGATAACCTCTCCATAGCCCAAAACCACATCCCTTGCATTCAGTCCCAAGCCTTAACCTAAAATTAATTAGACTTAATTTGCCCTAGTGGGCTAGGGACACCAACTGGTCGGGTCCGGGCTAGTGTTAGATCACTGTGTCAAGTTAACCTGTGTGTGCCTTGTGCTCAGTGTCTAGAACGGTGGTTTAGGGATTCAATCCCGAAGGGCTTGTGTGCTGGTCCGCCTACCTGGCCAATCTCTGATTGGTGTCTAGGATTGGCAATCAGGGACCTAACACTCCCCTTACACCTGCCTGGCTGAGTACAGGGTTACTATAGGCTTGTTTGCCACCCTGATTGAGCATCTAGTTTGGACTCTAGGTCTAGTCAGCTATAGTCGGTCTGATCGAGTCTTGTATGAGCACTAGATTAGGAGTTTCATATCACCCGCCTCCTTCACAAATGTCTAAACCCATGGAAAACTTACAAGCCCAAATTAAAGCCCTAGCTGATCAAATGGCCCAGATGACTACCCAGTTAACTCAGTCTGGTACCCAAACCAACAATAGAATTGACCATCTTGCCAAAAGGTTTGACCAGTTAGGAGGCCGTGTAGGGACCATAGCAAGAACCCATGGGTCACAATCTGAGCCAGATCCTGAGTCCCCTCAACCTAGGAGAACCCCAAACCCTGATCTATAACATGAGGTCGAACCTAGGAGATCCCCTTATTCTGACCCATACTACAATCCTCAACCTAGGAGGACCCCAAACCCTGATCCATACCGATTGATTGAACCTAGGAGAGCCCCTCAGCCTGACCCATACAATAATACTGAACCTAGAAGAACCCCTTACCATGACCCTTATTATGATACTGAACCTAGAAGAACCCCTTACCGTGACCATTATTATGATACTGAACCCAGGAGAACCCAATACTTTGACCCATATAGGGAGTCCAATCCTAGGAGAACCCAATACTCTGACCCATATAGGGAGCCCAACCCTAGGAGAACCCAATACTCTGACCCATATAGGGAGCCCAACCCTAGGAGAACCCAATACTCTGACCCATATAGGGAGTCCAACCCTAGGAGAACCCAATATCCTGACCCATATAGGAAGCCCAACCTTAGGAGGACCCCATACCATGATCCATCCTTAGAACCTGATCATAGAGCTGACCCAAAATCCTATGACCCCAGATCCTATAATCTCATGACCCATAGATCTGCACCCTTGTCCTATGAGCCTAGAGAACCCATAACCCCTAAGTATCAACCTAGTACTAGTCATGCTTCTTCTAGTCAACTTGAATCCCATAGGATTAGTATCCCTAAATATGAACCCAATAGTGAGCCACTACCTCTTATACAACCTGAACCTACTAGGAGTAGTACCCATAATTAGATACCAGAACCTAACCAATTTCCTGCTAGCCAACCTTCTCCAACCATTCCTGAGATTCGCAAGGCTTACATTAACGCAGAAGTGTATGAAGCTGATGTGAGCCTAGTGGATGAGTATGAGGGAGAAGAGGAGACACCTTTAGTAGACCTAGAATTAGCTGACCCAGTAGATACCCAGGTAGAAACCAACCCAGAGCTAGTTGACCTTGACCACATCCAACCTAAAGCTATAATGGAAGAACAAATAGAGGAAGAGAACCTAGGTACTGCTGCTAGAGCCTTACCTGAGGAAACCATAGAGGAGAGCCAAATTACAGAGTCTAGTCCAAAAATACAAGAACCAGAAGAATTTATTAAGGACCTGATCTCTTTGAATCAATACCTTCAAGATGAGTCCCCTCCTATAGTTCCCATTAAGGACCTCTTTCCCGAAATTGGCGACCCATCCTTCCATTATGCAAACCCTGTAGATATAGCTCAACCTCGTAAGGTTAACCTCATTAGTCTAGGATTAGTCCCTGACATGCCTTCTTTTATTGAACTTTATCCAACTAACCTTGAACCTTTTTCCCTACCCTACCAAACTACTTCTAAACCCACTTCCTATTTTCTACCCTTTCCTGACACCTCCAGCATTTCTAGGATCATTAGATTGCATTTAGCTGAGATTAGCATACTGCATGCATTCATCATGCATGTTAGGTTTGCATCTTACTTCTGGCATACTCTTTGGAATTTGCTAGGAGTTCACTGTAAATTTTCATGTGCATGTCAAGCTAGGATCAAACCTAGAAAACCTATAATCTATTAGGTTTAGATCCAAAGAGTTCAATAAAATTTCCTTCGATAGGAATGCATAGTCGAGTCTGTTAGGTGTCAGTATGAGTCCTTTGCATCATTTGTTAGGAGTCTGCATGTGCCTAGCATGTTCACCACCCGCACTAATCTTAAAACAACTGGCTAATTCCCGAAGAAGGGTCAAAAAAAATTTGATGTAGTAGATTTTATCTTGGTTAGGCTTAGGCCTAAAAGAAGCTTCATGCTCGCAGAGCCGGACCTTTTAAAGTGATAGAGAAGGTTGGATCAAATGCCTAGGTGTTAGACTTGCCTTCGGATTTGGGCATTAGTTCTACCTTCAATATTACAGACCTGGTTGAGTATAGGGAACCGGCAGCGATACCTAGTGAGGCCTTTGGACCTATTCCTTTTCATTATGAGTGACCCTAACCAAGAGTGTCCACAAACAAATTTGGCCTGAGAGAGGAGAACGGATCGAGCGTATCCTGGACGATCAAGCCATCACGACCCAGGGCCATGTCTATCAACGCTTCCTGGTCCGATGGCAAGGCCGGCCAGAGTCGGACGATTCATGGATTTCTCGAGAGGACTTGCAATGCCTCAACCCAGACCTTCTCGAGAGATATGTGAGCCAGTCTGACCTTCACTTGACAGGGTCGAGTTCCTCCCACCCCAGGAGAATTGGTGGGGACACCGGAGGCACCAGAATAAGACAGGCTTTTTCAACCCTTTGTAAATTGATCAATAATTTAAGAGTCCATCTGTAATAAGGGCTTAGCTCATCTGAGTCCATTTTAGTTGTTATTTGAGTATTTTTAGTTATTAATTCAGTTCTGTACTAGTCAGCTCATGTTGAGCTAGTTCAGTCCAATGCTAGTCAGCTCATGTTGAGCTAATTTTATTTTTTTGAGTCCTGTCCAAGCATACTGAAGACTCAAGACTATATCATACAAGTGAAGACCAAGTCCAACTAGATTGAAGACATGGAAGTATAGCACAAGTCCAACCCAGCTTGAAGATTTGAAGACCCCAGGAGGAAAATTCAGAAAACCTTGATTTCTTGTAGATGCCCTCCAGATGCACAGATTCCCTTCCAGATGCCAAAGTATATTCATAGATAAGGGCATCCATGATTCCAGAGGTCCATCTGCATCCTAGCCCAAAGAAATCAAGCCCAGGTGCCAAGCCCAAGCCCCTAAGAAGCAAGATACCAGGGAATATTCCTGCTACCTGGCTACCAGGCCACCCCAGCTTCAAGAGGCCCAAACCCATGCACCTGAGCCCCTTTGGGCCGGCCTTTTGCTGCTCCTAGAAGCCCAACACGCCCCCCTAGGCGTCCTTGGAGTCTTGACCAAGTCAAGAAAATTTTTAGGGATTTCTCTACCTAATATTTCCTTATTTTCTAGCTAGGGTTTGAGAGGGAAAAGGATTCTTATGTAAAGACTTATGTACCCTTACTTGGAGCCCAAGGTTAAGGGTCTATTTAAGGGACCCTAGCCTCTTATATGAGGAGAATTTTTAATGAATGAAAACCTTGAGTTCTTCTATTGAGTGGTGTGATACCCTGCTGTGTGCATAAAGGGGTTTGTGAGAGTTCTTCTTCCCGGTGTTTGCAATCATCTTCCTGCTACCAACAAACCCTCCAGATCCCTGGATGCCCACTCCAAAAGAAGCCTTCCCTTGCTATTTTTACTTTGTTTTCTTGTTCCTTTGTGAGCTTTCTAACCCCTGACAGGTCGTTTGCAGGTCCCTGAGTTCCTACGAATCCAACGACTCCAGCCAAGCCTCAATCGGATCACCGAGCAGAAAGCCGGGTATCCGCGGGTCTTTGGCTCGGTTTTCCAGGCCGCATCCGTCGAGGAACGAGAGACCCCTTCGCTGCGATCTTCATAGACGTTGTCAGGTACACCCCTTTACCTCCAGTAGTTTTATTGTAGGAGAACTTGCCCTAACCGAGGCTTCTCAGCCCCGGCGGTCCTTCTTTGCTACTTTTCTAGGTCCTAATCTGCATGCTGATCTTCAAAAATTCATACAAAATTCCCTACAAATAATTTTGATCTGAAATTTGGGAATTAATCACCTAACTCAACATGTAAAACATACAAAAAAATTGCATGCATATTAGTTCCCCATCACCCTGCCACCATCTCTAGACTGTGAGCTCGACTAAGAGTACAGGCCTGATGGGGGGCCCAGCTTGTTGGTGACGGTGCCGAACTATGAGTCAAGCAGTAGATAGTGGGTTGCCCTGCCACCACCTCTAGGCTATGAGCTTAGCGAAGAGTACGGGCCTGAAAGGGGGCATTACTTGTTTGTGAGGATGCCAAACTGTGAGTCAATCGATAAATGGTGGGTTTCCCTGCTACCACCTCCGAGCTGTGAGCTCGGCTAAGAGTGTGGGCTTAATGGGGTCTCGGCTTGTTGGTGAGGGTGCCAAACTATGAGTCACGTGGTAGATGACGGGTTTCCCTACTACCACATTTGGGCTGTGAGCTCGGCTAGGAGTTTAGGTTTGTTCGGGGGCCAGGCTTGTTGGTGAGGGTGCCGAACTATGAGTCATGCGGTAGATCAAAGGTTTCCCTGCCGCCACCTCCAGACTGTGAGCACGATGACTAGATGCAGGTCTTCCAGAATATCCTGGCTCTTGCTAATGAGGAGTTGCCACATTGTGAGCCAAGCAGTAGATGGCATCCCGTTGCCACCTCTTAGCTATGAGTGAGGTGCGGTGCTTGCCATTTATGGTGATACAAGGCTTCTCCTGTAGAACTGTAACACAGTTTTCATATTGTAGAGGTAATGGGGCAAGGAGTTACCCTTTAGGCCTGCATGAGATGATGGAAGCCCCATACCTAGGGGAATGCCTGGATTATGGGTTTAATCGGAGAGTGCTATGAAATGGGGCAAGTGTTTGAGAAGAACATGAACACGAGCCCATTTCTCCGCTATTGTTGGACCCCTCTGTTCTCGTTCTTTGGTCGGGCCCCCAAATGGTAGCTCTCGTGTCCCCTGCCTACCCCCTAGGGAGGTGGCTACTATTGTTCCATCATCTGGAGAGCCTGGATCCTTAGCCTTGGCCATCATCCTCTTCGCTCCTAAATCATCTCTCGCCCACCCCCTTCCTGGCATGCCAATCTGTTGCTGCCTAGATCATCGTGGCTTACAGCTTTGGTGCATAATCGGGCATGTCCCTCCCCGACTGTCCTTTTCCATGTACGTCCGATCCACCTCCTCGGGGGGTCGGCTCTTCGGTCCGATCAGCCTAAAAAAAAGAGGAGACCCGAGCCAGGGATTCTGGTAGAGACACTCCGATGATCAAGTCAGTGAAATGACCAAGGGGAACAAAACCTCTATTATGGAGAGCTTCGGGTGGCTCTTCTCGTAGAGGGTGAAAGAAAAATGTAGGACTAAGATTGTGAGAGCAAGACGGAGATGGGATGGGAGAGCCTGGAGGGATCTTCTAGCGAGCTCCCTACCTAGTGGCTCCCTGCTCCCACTTTCTCCATTACGTGCTTGCTTACCATTTTTTTTCTCTCTCTGACCTTCTGTATGTGAGATGGCCCAGACCAAACCTGGGGCTTTATCCAGTGTCCTTTTTGCATGCCCTCTCTGGGAGGGGCTTACTATTGCCTACCGCTTCCCTCCCTATCGGACCAGTCCTTAGGAGGAGATCCTTTTGTTGGGGCGTGTGTGGTAGGTCTTATCCTTTTGGTGGTGCAGTATCCCGTAAGAAGGGCAGGAACTATGCCACTAAGCCCCATGCCATGGTGGGATATTTTCCTTGCCGGGGGGCACTGTCAGAGCATTACAGGGCCTTGGGACCTTGATGGAGTACTTATCTTTGGGTAGATTCTCATTCGCATTGTAGGGGTTGACCCCCCTGGTTGCATGGTTATCAAGGTGGTAGCTTGTCATGATGCTTGAAGCATGGCAAAGCACGCTTCGTGCAGAGTTCACAGGTGGTGCATCACAGAGTTTGAATTCATGGCCGGATGTCTAACCCCTCTCGAATGTTGTGGGTGGTCGGCCTCATCCTGCCATGATTTGAGTTTCGTTGGCCTTTCTGATGCGGGGGTGAGGCTCATCTTAGGAGAACTCTACCTTAGAACTCACCTTGATAGTGTGAGCATGACCCTGATCGAGTGCTGACCTCAGATGGAGGGCTCACCTCATTAGCATGACCCCGGCTAGAAGCTGACCTCTGCAGGAGGGCTCACCTCGGTTGCATGAGAATGACCCCAACCAGGTGCTAACCTCAGATGGAGGGCTCGCCTCATGAGCGCAACCCTGGTTGGGAGCTGACCTCAGCAGGAGGGCTCGCCTCATTCACATGAGCAAGACCCTGGCCGAGTGCTAACCTCAGATGAAGGGCTCACCTTATTAGCATGACCCTGACTGAGAGTTGACTTTGGTAGGAGGGCTCAGCTCAATTGCAAGAGCATGACCCTGACCGAGTGCTAACCTCAGATGGAGGGCTCGCCTCATGAGCATGACCCCAACTAGGAGCTGACCTTGATAGGAGAGCTCATCTTGGTCGTATGTTTGGGCACCATGTCTAGGTGGCAGTCTGCACCCATGCGGTAGCCGATTGGTGCCTGTGTAGGCTCCACGTTAGTAGATATTGCCATATCAGCTATCATCTAGATCTAATTGAAAACTAGAATTTGTATATCCTTCTAGTTTTAAATCTGATCCACCATATAGAAGAAAAACATCCTTAGTCCTTCTCAAGTACTTAAGGATATTTTTCACAGCTTTCCAATGATCATCTCCTAAATATGTGATGCAGAACAAAAGCTCTGATACCAAAAATTGATGCAGAATGAGAGCTCTGATACCAAAAATGATGTAGAACAAAGAACAAAGAAGCGTATGCGGAAGTAAATTTAAGATTAATTTCTTTTTTTTTTTTTATTTCAGAAATTGGCTTTGACTCAAAGTAAAGCTAAACTAAGTTGAAGGAAACTAGGTAAGGATTGAAAGCACAATTTAGAAGAAACTAAATTATCAGAGTAGTTCAGAAGTAACGGATCGCTGGGGGTTGAGAAACTCCCAGACCTAGGGTTTCGCTCTGAACTTTCAACAGAACAGAAATAAAGAGAAGAGATGGTTTACTAACCAGACAGTGATCTTCTCAGGATTTTGGTGGAAGAACTCTCTCGAGCAGATTGTGGGATCCTCGGAGTCGGCTATCTTTGTAATGGATCCTCCAATACTGGTCTCGTAGTTTGGTCGGCTTCTCCTGGACTCAAGATCTGGGAAAGAAGAGGAACAAGTGAAGGAATTCAGAAACTCAAGAAAAGATCATACCAGGTTGAAGAACTTGAAAGCCGAAGTTGCTGAAATCGAATTCTCCTGGAGGCCGATCTGACTTCCCCTTAGAATTGTTGTAGATCTGCAGTATCTGGACTGGAGCTGGATGCTGGTGGTCGGCCTGGACTTGGAGATGGTGGCCGTGAGAAGGGAAATAGGCTAGGGCTTGGTGGAAAGAGAAGGGTGATGGCGGCTAGGGTTTGGGAATTGAGTGGCTAACCTAGGGTTTGGGGTTTTGGAGATCTCTCACCTCCTCAAGGTTCCAGGGGAACCCGGATTTACTCCCTCACGGAGCTCAACACCTGGAAGCAAGTGCGGACAAGAGAAAACACAAGTTTGATCAAGAAAAATTTCTTTCATTCATCTGATTGTTGTAAACTTACAAGAGGGGTTTAATTTATAAGGCATTACAAGGGAGGAGGGTTTCACATCTTCCCATGTGGGACTAAAGGAGGGGATCTCCAAATTAGGGCAAATCCCTTACATATGGTCGGCCAAAATACCAAAAAAATAGGATTTGGGTTATAAATGGCAGGTAGATGGCGCCACCTTGCTTGGATTTTCAAGAAAAATTTTCTTCCTTCCCTGGATCAACTCTTTTGGACTCCTCCTTTTCTTCCTCCCTAAGTCAAGGTCCTTCCCATCTTTGTTTTGATTGTTTTTGGCAGGTAGTGGGCGCCCCCTTGAAGTTCTCTTCCAAGAGAATTTCTTCCCTTCTTTGTTTTGGAATTCTTGGGAAAGTCTTGGCCGCCCCCTTGATTGGTGGTCTCTTGGTGGACTTCTCCTTATCTGGCGCATGAGAGAAGGAGGTTGCCATCTGTGGAGTGGGGACCAAAAGCTGCTGGATGTGGATATGGCGCCCCCTGGACTGGGAGTGTGGCTGGGAGTGTGGTGTCCACTTGCCTGGTCTTGGAAGAAAGTGTAACATCCCATTTTGAAACCCTAGTCCACTACTGAGTCAACATGACTCAACAAAATAAAATGCAGGTAATGTAGACTCAAGCTAAATTGAGTTGATCTAGTCAACTCTTATTACAAACCAAAAACCCTAATTCTTCGGGCAAGGTTAATCAAAGATCCAGATGGAGCTCTGAAGTCTTCTTCTGAGTCTGGTGCCCGCACCAATTCTCCCAGGGTGGGAGGAACTCGACCCTGTCGAGTATGGATCAAGTTGGCTCTGGTATCTCTCCAAGAGGTCTGGGTCCAGCTCTTGTAACTCTTCTCGGGAGATCCAAGAGTCATCAGAATCTGGCCTTCCTAGCCAGCGGACCAGGTATCTTTGGTATCCTCGATTACGAGTAGAGATAACCTGATCATCCAGGATCTTTTCAATCTGCTCTTTCCTCACAGGCCAATTTGTTGGTGGACACACAGGGTCAGGTTCACTCTCAAGAGCAGGATTAGGTTCAAAAGCCTCACTGGGAATCATAGCTGGCTCCCTATACTCTACTAGGTCTGTAATGTTGAAAGTGGAGCTAATGCCTAGTTCTGGAGGCAACTCGAGCACATAGGCATTGGATCCTACTCTCTTTACCACTCTAAATGGTCCAGCTCCCCTAGCATGTAACTTTCTAACGGTTCCAGGAGGAAACCGTTCAGGCCTTAACCTAATCATTACATAGTCTCCTTCGTCAAAAGTTTTGACTCACCTTTGAGAATCAGCCAATTTCTTATAAGTTTCATTACTTAAATTTATTTTGGCTTGAATTTCTTTATGCAAGTCTTTTATATGCTGTGCAAAAACTTCGGCAGACTCGGAGACCCGTGTGTGGACTGGTAAAGGAGCTAGGTCAAGAGGTGTGTGGGGTTTGTAACCATGCACAATTTCAAATGGACTCTTACCCGTAGACCTATTGATCGAGTCATTATATGCAAATTCAGCCCTGGGTAAATACAAATCCCAATTCCTGGTATTCTCACTCAATCAAAATCTAAGACAATGTCCTAAACTCGACTGACGATGCATTCCGAAAGAATGGACTTTATTCAAAGGAACCCTAGGTCTAAACCTAACAAACTACGGCTCTCTAGGTTTGACCTTGGGTCGGAGGATGGCATGCAGAGCATGAAGACTTATCATGGGTGCCTAGTAGGTGCCATAAGGTCTTCCAGAAGTAGGTGGCAAACCTAATAGGTTCTGACACGTGGTTCACTCTAAAGACTTCGACAAAGTATACTTGGATGGTGTAAGAAGCATTGAAAGTCCTAGAGAAAGGGAAGAAATATGAGGTGGAGTCTCGAATTACCTATTGACTAAAGGTGGTGACCTGAAGGTTTGAATGGTGATCTATGAGTGTCAACTGGTCATCCTTATGAAAGGAAAAGTTTGCTACTCCCAGGAATGGATCAAGAGATGGTTTGGGAAGTAGCCTAGGACATGTGATTGCAACAGTTAAGGTTTGTTCCCTAAGCAAATAATGATCCACTTTCTCAAGAAATGGATTGGAGAATGATTCATGGAAGGGCCTATGGATGATGACCTCAAGACTTGAAATTTGACATATGGGTGCGGAAAGGTATACTCTATAGAAGGGTAGGTCAGTCATGTGAAGGAAGGGGTCTGGGGTCATAAGGAGGACTTCTACAGGACTGGGTGAATCAATCCGCTCAAGACAAGGATGTTCAACTGAGATTACGGGAGAGACCTTAGTGGCTGGGCATGGGACAAGGTCCAATTATAAGAGGCTTGATTCAGTCATCCTAAGGAGAGGATCTACCATAGGGTGGGCAAACTTAAACAGTTCAGTGCAAAGATCTTCAATTGGTACTTGGGGAATGACTGTCATTAGAGGGTACGAACTAATAGCTCGGGCTAATACTATGAGTTCTTCCTGGGGTATTTGACTAAAGGAACCTGGTTCTCACAAATCTCTTGAATTTCTGAACTAGGTCCTACCAGTTGGTTGCTTTCCAAGGTCTCCTCAGGTAAGGAACCAATAGTATCAATGTCACATTCTTCAAGTTCTTCCCCCTCATATTCATCAACTAGACTCAAGCCAGCATCATATACTTCCTCGATGCCATCTCCAATGGGTTTCGGGTCAGTGGTAATCGGGTCAACTGATTCTAGGCTTGTCATACCTAACCGTTCTTCCTCATTGGTAGGCTTGGGTTCTCCCTCAGTAATGTCATCCTTAGGATTTTTACCACTTTGCTGTGCACAAGCCAGTCCTATGCATGGGCACTGACTAGATTTATGGCCTCTTTCTCCACAAAATAGACATTCTTGAGATATAGGAACCTGGGTCACACTGGGTTTCAAGCTAGTAGAGACCTTACTTGGGCATGGGTGTGGATCTAAATGGTTTGATCTAGAAGACTTGGGTTGTTGAGTGACTGGTCTAGAATATTGTAAGGACCTCTCATAGACACGATCCACACTATAGATATCATGGTTAGGCTTCCTAAGGTTATGCTCGGGATCACGGTATAAGGTCCTCCTAGGTTCCTGGCATGGGTGAGGTTGGGGCCTATTAAATTTTGGATCAGAGGTCCAATTTTGATGTCTACATTTCTCAAGTACTTGGACTCGATCCCTAAACTGGGAAAAACCCTCATTCATGTCCTGACTCAATTTGGTCATACTTTCGGTAAGATTTCTAACCATGGCCTCTAAATCTGGTTGGGTTTGACTAGGTTGGTAGGTTACTCCATTCCGGGTAGACATGATGATGCAAGCAAGCACACAGAATGTGACTAGACTAAAGCGACTACTGGCTAACTAGACCTAGAGCCCAAACTAGATGCCCAATCAGAGTGGCAAGCTAGCATGTAGTAACTCGGGACTCAGCCAGGCAGGTGTAAGGGGAGTGTTAGGTCCCTAGATGCCAATCCTAGACACCAATCAGTGATTGGCCAGGTAGGCGGACCAGCACACAAGCCCTTCAGGATGGAATCCCAGAACCACCGTTCTAGACACTGATTACAAAGCACCAGACAAACTGACTCAACACTAGCCTTGACCCGACTTGTTGATGTCCCTAGCCCACTAGGGCAAATTAGGTCTAATCAATTTTAGATTAAAGGCTTAGGTTCGAATGAAGGGGTGGTGGTTTTGGGCTAAGGAGAGGTTATCAACTCCTCCCCTTATCTTAGATGCTCAAATGCCCTTAAGTTGAATTAAGAGATGAACACTCAAAAATAAATGGATTGCAGAACATAAAAATAGAGTTGCAGTAATTTAATTCTCAGAAATCTCATGGATACCAATAAATCGTGAGAAAATTATGCAAATTAGTTTCAATTATATTGGTTTCAGTAAAATAAAAATCATTAAATCTGGAGTTACCTGCAGTGAGAAATAATTCCTGCAACAGGATAATTATGGGCTGAAAACAAAGCACTTCCCCGTTTACAATTCCTGCTACGAAGTTGTAACCCAACGGATCCCCTACACGCCCTAGGAACACCCCGTGGAATGGGAAGAGGAGGTTTGCACCTCACTTCGTTCCTAGGACCGGACATCCTGGGGAGTCTACTTCGAGCAGACAAAGTAAAAAGAGAGAGACTCAAAACAAGCAAGCAAGACAGAAACCCTAGACAGGGCTCTGATACCAAAAATGATGCAGAACAAAAGCTCTGATACCAAAAATTGATGCAGAATGAGAGCTCTGATACCAAAAATGATGCAGAACAAAGAGCAAAGAAGCGTATGCGGAAGTAAATTTAAGATTAATTCCTTTTTTTTTTTATTTCAGAAATTGGCTTTGACTCAAAGTAAAGCTAAACTAAGTTGAAGGAAACTAGGTAAGGATTGAAAGCACAATTTAGAAGAAACTAAATTATCAGAGTAGTTCAGAAGTAACGGATCGCTGGGGGTTGAGAAACTTCCAGAACTAGGGTTTCGCTCTGAACTTTCAACAAAATAGAAATAGATAGAAGAGATGGTTTATTAACCAGACAGTGATCTTCTCAGGATTTTGGTGGAAGAACTCTCTCGAGCAGATTATGGGATCCTCGGAGTCGGCTATCTTCGCAATGGATCCTCCAATACTGGTCTCATGGTTTGGTCGGCTTCTCCTGGACTCAAGATCTGGGAAAGAAGAGGAACAAGTGAAGGAATTCAGAAACTCAAGAAAAGATCTTACCAGGTTGAAGAACTTGAAAGCTGAAGTTGCTGAAATCGAATTCTCCTGGAGGCCGATCTGACTTCCCCTTAGAATTGTTGTAGATCTGCAGTATCTGGACTGGAGCTGGATGCTGGTGGTCAGCCTGGACTTGGAGATGGTGGCCGTGAGAAGGGAAATAGGCTAGGGCTTGGTGGAAAGAGAAGGGTGATGGCGGCTAGGGTTTGGGAATTGAGTGGCTAACCTAGGGTTTGGGGTTTTGGAGATCTCTCACCTCCTCAAGGTTCCAGGGGAACCCGGATTTACTCCCTCACGGAGCTCAACACCTGGAAGCAAGTGCGGACAAGAGAAAACACAAGTTTGCTCAAGAAAAATTTCTTTCATTCATCTGATTGTTGTAAACTTACAAGAGGGGTTTAATTTATAAGGCATTACAAGGGAGGAGGGTTTCACATCTTCCCATGTGGGACTAAAGGAGGTGATCTCCAAATTAGGGCAAATCCCTACATATGGTCGGCCAAAATACCAAAAAAATAGAATTTGGGTTATAAATGGCAGGTAGATGGCGCCACCTTGCTTGGATTTTCAAGAAAAATTTTCTTCCTTCCCTGGATCAACTCTTTTGGACTCCTCCTTTTCTTCCTCCCTAAGTCAAGGTCCTTCCCATCTTTGTTTTGATTGTTTTTGGCAGGTAGTGGGCACCCCCTTGAAGTTCTCTTCCAAGAGAATTTCTTCCCTTCTTTGTTTTGGAATTATTGGGAAAGTCTTGGCTGCCCCCTTGATTGGTGGTCTCTTGGTGGACTTCTCCTTATCTGGCGCATGAGAGAAGGAGGTTGCCATCTGTGGAGTGGGGACCAAAAGCTGCTGGATGTGGATATGGCGCCCCCTGGACTGGGAGTGTGGCTGGGAGTGTGGTGTCCACTTGCCTGGTCTTGGAAGAAAGTGTAACATCCCATTTTGAAACCCTAGTCCACTACTGAGTCAACATGACTCAACAAAATAAAATGCAGGTAATGTAGACTCAAGCTAAATTGAGTTGATCTAGTCAACTCTTATTACAAACCAAAAACCCTAATTCTTCGGGCAAGGTTAATCAGAGATCCAGATGGAGCTCTGAAGTCTTCTTCTGAGTCTGGTGCCCGCACCAATATGCCTAAAACTTGCTCACAATACCTAAGGCATAAGCAACATCAGGCCTAGTACATAACATGGCATACATAATTGATCCTATAGCTAAAGCATAAGGAATTATAGCCATCCTCTTTCTTTGTTTCGATGTCTTAGGAGACATTTTTTTTGGAGATATGTATGCCTTGACTCATGGATAAGTAACCCCTCTTACTTCCATCCGTGTTGAATCTCTTCAACACTAAGTCAATGTACCTAGATTGGGATAAGCCTAGCAACCTCTTAAATCTATCTCTATAGATCTTTATCCCCAGTATATAAGATGCCTCTCTCAGATCCTTCATAAAAAACTTTGATAATAGATAATTTTTGATAGATTATAACATTGGGATATCATTCCCAATGATAAGTATGTCATCGACATAAAGAACCAGAAAGATAATTGTATTTCCATTTGTCTTTTTATACACACAAGGTTCATCCACATTTTTAATGAAACCAAATTCTCTTATTACTTCATCAAAATGGATGTTCGAACTCTTCGATGCTTGTTTTAATCCATATATGGATTTTTTAAGTTTGCATACTTGATTTGGTCTCCCACTTGAGACAAATCCTTCTAGTTATGACATATAGATTTTTTCCTCAAGATATCTATTGAGGAATGCAGTCTTTACGTCCATCTGCCAGATTTCATAATCATAGTATGCTGCCATTGCAAGCAAAATCCGGATGGACTTGAGCATTGCTATTGGGGAAAAGTTTCATCATAGTCAATACCATGCTTTTGTTTGAAACTTTTTGCCACTAGCCTAGCCTTGAAGGTATCTACTTGGACATCTGTTTCAGTCTTCTTCTTGAAGACCCATTTACACCCTATTGGGTTAATTCCTTCAGGTGGATCTACCAAGATCAAAACCAGATTGGAATATATAGAGTCCACTTCAGATTTCATGGCATTTAGCCATTTATCAGAGTCTTTGCTCTTGATAGCTTTCGTATAGGTCACAGGATTATCATCCAAAATGATACTGGCCTCATTATCATTCCCAATGAAAAAGCCATATCTGAGAGGTGCACCCCGCACCCTCTCTCACCTTTGGAGAGGAAATTGCGTTGTGGCTATTAATGATCAACAAGAACATTTGGTTGAGGAATTTCATTCGAAGACTCTTCAGGTATTTGTTGTTGTTTTTGAACTTCATTAAATTCAAGTGTTGTTTCGCTACTTCCTTCTTAGACAATTATTGCTCCAAGAATGTAGCATGTTTACTGACAATTACCTTTTGTTCAATAGTATGATAAAAGAGATATCCAACACCCTCTTTTGGATAACCAACGAACCTACATTTATCGGTTCTAGCACTTAACTTATGTCCAAAATTATTTTTGACATAAGCATAGTAGCCCCAAATATTCAAGTATTTAGGATTTGGTCTTTCGCCATTCCATACCTCATATGGTGTGCTAGTCACTGACTTTGATGGTACCCTATTCAATATATAAGTAGCAGTGTCTAGGGCATATCTGCAGAAGGAAATAAGAAGATCTGTGAAGCTCATTATGGACCTCACCATGTCTAACAAGGTACGATTTTTCCTTTCTACCACACCATTTAATTAGGGTGTATATGGAGGAGTCCATTCATAGAGTATGCCTTGTCCTTAAGATGGTTTAGAAACTCACTAGATAAGTATTCTCCTTCTCGATCGGAATGAAGAATCTTAATACTATGTCCAATTTGTTTCTTAACCATACTTTGATACTCTTTAAACTTATCAAAGGCTTTGAACTTGTGTTTCATTAGATACACATGTCCAAATCTAGATCAGTCATCAATAAATATGATGAAGTAGGAGTATCCAACTCTGGCCTAAGTTGTTATAGGTCCACAACATCAGTATGTATAAGACCTAATAATTCAGTTTCCCTGTCTCCATGTCCAGTGAATGGAGACTTCACCACAACAAATAATGCAATTAACAACCAAATAAGTTGTCACAAAAAGTCAGTTTTTGGTTGCTAAAACCTTTTACCAACTAAAAAAGTTGGTCACTATTTTGGTCGTGAAAGCTCCATCGGCAATTACATTTAGCAACCAATTTCGAGTTTGGTAGGAAAATATTAATATAAGATGACCAAAATAGATTGGGTTAGGAAAAAAAATTTTAACAACAAATTATTTGGTCGATAAATGACCAAATTTTCATCGAAAATAGTCGATATTGGTTGAGAAATATCTAATACCTTTTGCACTTAATAACTAATTCACAACTAAAATAATTGGTTGCAAAAAGTCTTAGTATTTCCAACCAATTATTTTGGTCGTTAAATATTTAGTACAGCATGAACAACCAAATACTTTGGTCGACATTAAACTATTATGATTATTATCAACCATTTATTTTAGTTGAAAAGAATTTCGTGTAAACTTTTAGCAACCAATTTCTTTTGTAGGAAAAAAAGTTTATACTATTACCAACCATTTTCTTTGGTTGAAATATGTATGACATAAAAGTTGGAGGAAAACCTTTACCAACCAACTATTTTGGTCATTAAATATTTAGTACAACATGTACAACCAATATTTGGTCAACATTAAACTATGATGAATATTATCAACCATTTATTTTAGTTGAAAAGAAATTTCGTGTAAATTTAGTAACTAATTCTTTTTTGTAGGAAAAAAAATTTATAGTATTACCGAACATTTTCTTTGGTTTGAAATATGTATGACATAAAGTTGGAAGAAAACCTTTACCAACCAACTTTTGGGTTTTAAAAAATAAAAAATATTAACAACCAACTTTTTGGTCGAAAAACATTTTTTTCATCCATGCCTATTTGATACATTGTTGTTCTTGATATCACCTGTATTCAAAGATACTCATCATTGTTATGAACTTTTTATAACAGAAAATCTACAAAATCAATAAAATTAACAAAATTTAGTGAAAGAGATCCAAATACTTAAGTCTTGAATATAAATTTGTAAATACATACAATAATCCAAATGAGCAAAATGTTTGGCTATAATCACCAAATTGGAATCATAAATAGTTGTTAACATCAAAAATACATTCACTGCTCTTCAAAGATCAAACATATTCAAAAATAAGTAACCGAAACATTTCTAAAACATGAGCAGGAATTCACAAATTTGCACTTCAATAGATTTTGTGCTCCAAAATCATCAACCTGCATGAATAAATATAAAAGATAAGTCTTATTTGTGAATATTTTAAACTAATCAAATATAAAAAAGAGAACAGCAATAGTAATGAACTAATGAAATATAATGGAGGTTAGTACATCTTTGTAGAAGATCAAACAAGTAAAGAACTAATGAAATACCATACTCTTTACCGAGTTTTTATAATGAAGTGCTTGAGCCTATTTCAATACTCAACTTCTGAATTCTGAACTATGTAATGTTTTATATATTAACTAATGGCACAAGCAAACACAAACATGTCATATTTTAATGTATACTCTTTATCATGAGCTGTAAGGTAATCATAACTTACAGGACCTGTACTAAATTTCCTTGGTAGGGCATGATTATAACTGATAGTTTGGCTATCTGAAAAGTCCAAAAATATTTGAAAGGCTAAAAGTTCAAGGTTACATGATATCTAGAACTTGTATCTATGTGAGATCATCAGAGTAGAGATGAACAGGTACCATATTCTCCCCATGTATTTATCTTATTAGAGGAATACTAGTTGGTAAAATAATCTACTCCTCCCCATATTTCCTCAATGTTCATCATGTAACATTTCTCTTTTCTTCTTTTAGTTTTTTTCTAGGGTGGGGTATATTTTAAGGGCCTCTATCTTTGATTCTAGTGCTATTTTCATGGAATTAAAATGTTACCTCTCCCATTGACAGTGTTTGGGCCCTAGATTTGAATATCAAGAGTGCACATAACTACAATACACATATGAAAGTTGCATGAATTCTGTGTATTGGAACCTTCACGGGTTTTGGTTGTTATTTAACGAGTTTTAGATGTTATTTGCTACTGCATGCATGCCAATTTTCAATGCACACTTACAAAACTATGTGCATACTTTTAACACATGGTGACCCATACATTGTGGTTTTATACATACTTCTGCTTCATAGGGTGCATTGTATCCCATTTTTTAATATGCATACTTTGTCTATTGATGCAAAATTTTGAAATGGATATGTAGGTGCCCTCAAGTATATGTAAATATTCATCCAAGAATGAAAGTAAAGAGAATAAAAAGCTCAATGAAAAAATACAAATATTTTCTAGGTGGGTCACAACATCAAGAAGCTCGATTTTAGGGCCATATGCTAGTATTCTTATCCCTAAGGTTTTTTTCTAGTTGAGAGATATAGGAGGAAGGGCAAACTCTCTCTCTCTCTCTCTCTCTCTTTTGAGATTATGCAAAGCTACCATTTAAGAATTCTTCTGACATTTAAACAAAGAAACATAGTTTGAAAGCTAATTTCCAAATTAAGAATCGAATCCATCCTTATGGCACATATGCATAGTATATATCATGATAAAAGATGTAAAATCAATATAAAGTTAAAAGTATGTATAGAATCCAGCAAGACACATGCTTCAACTCTTTGTTATGATTTCTAGTAATCTTAGCAGACCAAGTATCCATTAACACAGGTACAAGTAACAACCAGGATACAAAAATGAGAAGCAGACACTTGAGATAATTTAGGCTACAGCACTTACCCCAAAAGACTGAAGACATGTTGTTGAACGCCATTTCTAAGTGTACCTTTTCTGTAAAAATAAGAATGTAACCATATCAAGTAAAACAAGATTAATATTTTACATATCATTAATTATAAAATTAAAAGATAACAAATTACCATAACGGTCTGGTTATGGATTGACCCTGTGCAGCAAGTAACATCTCGAATTAGATGTCCTTGCTGATCCAACCTGTCCCTGAGTTCATCCACATTTTCTTTCAACTTGTCATTCTCCAATCGAGATTCTTTTAATTGTTCTTCAAGTTGGTTTAACTTAAACTTTGATCTTGAGGCTTGTTGTGGCTTCAAACCATCCCAAGTCCTTTAATGTATCCAGATCTTACTCCCAATACTTTGTCACAAATCTCATCCACAGTTATAGAGTTTCCTTCAATTTCAGACTCGGCCAATAACCTTTGCATTTCATTTTAAGATAAAAGGCATTATATGATTAAAACTTGAAAATTTAAAATTTGTATAATGAATGAAACTAAACATGTTAACATACATAACACTCCTCTGCATAAGAGTTTGCCCATACACCTGCTAAAATATAGTAAGTGCGCTTGAACAGGTAATTCTGTCACACTCTTCCCCATTGAGCTCTTTTTGTGACTAATATTACACCAAAGTCAATAAATTTATTAAAAACCTAAATTATGTTTAATAATATAAAGTTATAAAATAGTCTCTTACAATTTCATGTCGCACTGCTACAAATGCCATAGATCTTGTTTATGCATCATCTTTGCCTTTGCTCAATTGCAGCATTGATAGAACAAATTTCCTTGAGATAAAAAAAATACAAACAACTTTCAAGTGTTAGTAACTATGTTCGTTAGCATATGGACTAATAAAAACAAAAAATCAAATTTTGTTACTAGGTAAAGATTATAAACCTTCACACGAGAATTAGACCAATAATCACATAGCTCATCCCAATTCTGTTGAGATATATTGACAGGCTTATTTCGCCTTGCTTCTGCATCAGAGCTAAATTTCAAATAATGCTTTCGTAAGTTTGACCTCACATCCTTGCCACGTGCTTGCATCCTTTGAAGTACACATTTCGCTACTTCCGAGTCCTCTCTCAAATCCTGAATCTTCAATTTGCTCTATAAATTATATAAACAAAAAAAAAGCACCATCATTCTATGTGCATGCAGTAATCTTCAACTATAAGAAACATATAATGTGTAAAAGAATTGGCTCTTACATGGGCAACCTAAAAATACTTCCATGTCCTCATGTTCATAACAAGATTCTATAACTTTATATGAAAATTCATAAAAATTGCCTTACCTACAACCTATCAAATGCAGGATTTAAGTCATCATCTTAGATCCTTAATTTTTTTAGGCACACGCATACATTAACAAGAAACAAAAACCACTTCACTAGAGAATTTTGCTGATTGCACTCGATCAACTGGTCTCCCTTGATCTACATCAATCACTACTGTAGATTTTTACCTAGTATTTTTTCATCTTACTCAAACCAATACTGCATGTAGGACCACAACCCTTCCTTGTTGATGCAGAACCTATAAACATTTGAAATATAAATAAGAAATTTTTTTCTTTGGAAATCAAAGGACTTAATTAAAAAATAACTATATCACCTTGTGAAGAATTAGATGTATTAAGTGGCACACATGGCTCATTTGTAGCTATAGAACTGGGCTGACTAGGTGGTACTATAAACTCAATGGGGGTTGAGTTAGAAGCATTTTGTTGAGACAAAAATGTAGATGGCTCTACTATTGGGGTAGGTTCAGTGGAATGAACATTTTTGGAATCCGCCCTTGTACGGTGTTTCAATCCTGGAACCATTCTCAAGTATCACTATAAATAAATAGTTAAATAAGTTAGTACAAATAATGAACACAAGCAAATATAAAAAAAATAATGATGAAAATAAAGATGATGTATAATCATTTATTACATGAAAATGAAGATATTAACTATTGCTCTTCATCAATGTCACTGTCATGATCATCATAAGTAGTTATGTCTGCATCATCAAAATATTCTATCAATGTTTCATCTTCTAAGTCATCATCTGTGGGAAACTCATTGACCTTTTCATGCACTCCATCTATTGTGTGTATTATATTAGCTTCAATAATATCTGGATAGACATCATGTCTAACCAAAGGTTCAACATCTAGATTTTCAACAAATGAATCACTTAAATTCAGGTCATTATCTTGATACACTTCATCATTCACATTTAGCTCATTATCTTGATTTTCTAAAATATCAAATATATGCTGATGTTTGAATTTTTGCACAACTCGCCAATTTTTTCCTAATTTAGTATCATTGAGATAGATGACCTATTTTGCTTGTGTAGCAAGTACAAAAGGATCATTTCAAACCATGTTTTGCTCATGTTAATACTAATAATCTTGCCATCTATTTGTATGCTGGACCTCTTATTCCCAACATCAAACCAAATGCATTTGAAAAGAACTACCCTCATATCTCTTATATATTCTAACTCTATGATCTCATTGATCATGCCATAGTAGTCAATGACATCATCTCCATTATTTCCTTCTACAGTCACCCCACTATTTTGTCTTCTATGGCGGTCATCACTATCTCTTATGTGAAACCTAATACCATTGATAATGCAACGGCATATTTTCTAACACAAATGTGATGTCCGCATGCTAATGAATATAATGCCACCATTGCTTCTGATGCCTTTTGTTGAACAAGCATGTCATCTACAAAAAAAATAAGATATATTTGGTTAATATATAGTTAATGTAGATACACTCATCATTATGATAATTTACTTACATGCTTTTTAAACCACGATGGGATTGCTCCATTTGTCTTCTCTCTACATTAGTTGTGCATTCTCTCTTTAGATCCTCCAAATGTTTTCTATCAAGTAGCATTGTAATTAATTTACAAACATATAACCATTGATTTGTACATCTAAGATATATGCACTAATAAATACTTACTCAAGATAAGGCTCTAACTCCTCACAATTAGATAGCACATACCAATGAGCCATCTCGAGTTCATTGGATCACATTTGAACATATTTTGCTGCTCCAAGTGATCTAAATCTATGAGAGAAAATAGATAACCCCCATCTTCTACTATGTCACAATTCCTTTCCTCTCTATTGAAATGAGTCTCAATTCCATGAAGATAAAATGAGGAAAAAGTTAAACATTCACTGACAACATAAGCTTCAGCTATTGAACCTTCAGGACGAGCTCTGTTTCGCACATTTTTTTAAGATTTTCCAAAAATCTAATGAAACAATAAACAAATAATGTGTTAAAAATATATCATTTCTTATCTCAATGACAACTATAAATAAATTATGGTTTAACTATTCACATGACCTTTCAATAAGAAACATCCATCGGAATTGTACAGGACCCCCAAGTATTACCTCATTGGGTAGATGAATTGCCAGATGCACCATGACATCAAAAAAAGTAGGTGGAAAAATCATTTCAAGCTTACAAAGGATCAATACAATTTCTTTTATCAATTTTTGTACTTCTTCCACATTAAGTGTCTTGGAACATAAGCTTTGGAAAAATCTCCCAACTCTGCTAGTGCAACACACACATCCCTTCGCAAGCATCCACGAATGCCAACAGGAAGTATCCTTTGAAGAATAACATGGCAATCATGACTTTTTAAAAACCCCTGACTTTTGCTTCATTCACATTCACACACGAGAGATATTTGAAGCATATCCATCCAGGAACTTCACTGACTTAAAAAACTCACATAATATATGCTTCTTGTTCTTAGTTAAAGTATAACAAGCAGGTGGAATTATATATGAGCCATCACATCTCTGTATTAAGTGTAATTCCTTCCTTATAATCATGTCTTTCAAGTCTTGCCTTGCCTTCAAAGTATCTTTTGTTTTTCATCAAAATTCGATAATGTACCTAGAATATTATCACAAATATTCTTTCCTATATGCATAACATCCAAGTTATGCCTCAATTTCAATTTTGTCCAATATGGCAATATACCTTGTTTTAATGGAAAGTAATGCAATATATACATCGATACCTTGGTTTTAATGGAAAGTAATGCAATATATACACCAATTGTCCAATATGGCAACTCAAAAAGAATACTGCGTTTAGTCCAATTCAACTCAGCTAGAGAACGTTTTCTCTTTCTATTGTTTGGATGCTTTCCTTGTTGCATATCTTTTAAGCTTGCCAATTGTCACAATATATCATCCCCAGATAACTCTTTGGCGGCATTCGATGCTCAATCTTTCCATCAAACTTCTTACTTTTTCACCAACTATGATCATGTGGCAAGTATCGTCGATGCCCCATGTAACAAATTTTACTTCTTAACTTATGAGAACATGTCTGGTAATTACAAACTGGGCATGCCATATATCCTTTTGTACTCCATCCAAATACATTTCCATATGCTGAAAATTCATTTATAGTCCACAACAATGCAGCATGCAATTGAAAATTTGATCTACAGCAAGCATCATATGCCTGCACACCAATTTCCCATAAGTCTTTTAATTCATCTATCAAAGGTTGCATATATACATCGATATCTTTTTCAGGTGCTAGGGGGCCTGGAATAAGCAATGACATCATGAAAGATTTCTCCTTCATACATTTCCAAGGGGGCAAGTTGTATGGCAACAAAATAACTGGCCTTATGCTATATGATGTACTCATATTACCAAATGGATTAAAACCATCAGTAGCAAGACCAAGTCTAACATTACGAGGATCTGCAGCAAACCATGAAAAATCATTATCGAACATTTTCCATGTTTCCGAGTCAGCTAGATGTCTCAACACCTTTCCATCATCTATATGTTATCCTTATGCCACCGCATCTCTAAGGCAGTTTCCTTTGACATAAAAAGGCATTGTAACCTTGGTTTTAATGGAAAGTAATGCAATATCTTATATGGCACTTTCTTACCCTTACCATCATTGATTTTCCATCTAGATGTACAACAAACATGACACTCTTCAAGTTTTCAAACTCCTTCCAAAATAATGCACAATCATACTTGCATGCATGAATAGCTTCATATCCCAAACCCAAACCATGCAACACATTCCTTTTCTCATAGTGGGACTTGGAAGTGTCTCCCCTTCTGGCAATGCTCCTTTTAGTAATTTAAGTAACATGTCAAATGATTTGTTGCTCCATTTATTATAAACTTTTAAATGGAGTAACTTCACCAAAATGACAAATTAGAAAACTTTGAACAACCCAAATATAGTTCTCTTTCAGCATCCCTCAAAAGTTTAGCAAATACATCTTGCGAACTATCATTTCCATTAAGATCGGACACACCATTATTATGATCCATGTGATAATTATTTACAAAATTTCCAAAGTCATTTAGCATTTCATGGACTCCATCATCCTCATCTATGTCATTGCATGGCACACTATCATCATCCACATCATCATGATGGTAAAAAGTTTCATATGGTCTTGGAATTTTAAAAGTTGTATGTTCTCCATGAAATATCCATCTAGTATAATCTGCATCCATCCCCCGAATTAGCAAATGATTATGAACCACATCCTGACTCTTGATATATAGGTTCAAACAATCAATACATGGACATCTAACCTCACATTATTTACCCATATGATCACCAACGAATTCCATAAAGCTTGAACTCCTTTAACATACTGTTCAGTCCACTTTTGTGCAGTCCTCCAACTCTTATCCATCATACAAAGATACGTAATATATGAGATTAAAAATGCACCTGAGTTCCCTTCATTCAATCTCCTTTTTGTATTTATTTCAATCTGAGATAAAAAGGCACACATAAAAAATATTTTTATGTAAAACTAAGTTTTGAATTAAAGAAACTATCAAAATAAAATCTTATTACTAAAATGCTTATATTACATGAAATATCTCTTTGTTATGGCAAACATTTCTTTTTTTTTTCTTAGGACTCCCAACCATGTCTAATTTAAAAGAAAAAGTATATGAAAGGAAGCTTTAGCAACAGCACTCATTGCAATGTCTAGATTGACTAAGTCATCTCAAGTGTATGCCATGACTACAAGTGTTGAGAGAAGATTAGTAAAGTAAAGAAGTTTTCTATTGAATAAAAGTTTGCCTATAATTCCAAGACTGAAAAAATATTATTATGAATCACCTATATATGACATGGGATCTGACATTAGGTCCGAAAACTTTTTACCCTATTGTAGCTATCTAACATTTTTCTTTGCTGCTACCTGTATCTTAAAGTTCAATCCTATGGATAATTTATCCTTAAATAAAGTGTTTGAAGATCCAACTAAACCTTAAATTAAAAGACTTTTTTCTAACTTTTTCTTGTTGTCACCCTTGGCCTTGTGAGGCTTCGCTTTCCCGGCCTTGGGAGCCATCGAGCACCAGAATCAGACTCAGAGATAACAAAAATGACCTTCCTTCTCTCTATAAGGATTATTATTTGAATTCAAAATGCTTTAAGATTTCTTCAAAGATGTACCTAGAAAGTAGAGCTACATGGGATTGGATAGAGTGATTAAAGAAGAGGAAAGAGAAGGCATAAGCTTTAATTAGTACAAATGGAGGATGGAATGACAGAAAGAGAGAAAGCTCTCTCAGAAGAAAGCAATGGGAAAGAAAAAGCAAAAGAGAATTATAAGCCGATACAAAGTGAGAGAGGGGAAGAGAAGAGAGAATATTGGAATGGATTTTGGATGTGGTGGGAGAGAAATAGGTGAAGGGAAGGTATAGGATATAGAGGAGATGAGGAGAGAGGATTGGGGATAAGGTTTTATGGCTCTACTCCCTCTCATTGGCTTAAGACTTGGAGACGGATATAGAGACAGAGAAGGGGGAACGTGTAAGAGGGCAAGGGATTTGAGGCCTTGTGTTTATGGGTCTTCGCCCTCCATTGTCTTGACACTTGGAGAGAGAAGAGAGATATAGAGACAGAGAGGTTATGGGGGGGGGGGAGGCGCGTGTGGAGAGGACTCTCTGCTCTGTTCCCCTCTCTCCCAAACTTCTCTTCTTCTTTTTTTCTTCCGTAGGACTCCCTGCCCGCCCATTGTTGCCGTCCCAGTTCTGGAACTGATCATCGGGTGCCAGTAGATGCTGGAGGAGAGATCCAAGCTCTCGTCCATGTCCCTCGACCATCTCCGGCAGGGACCTACCCCATCCTTCTCTTTGCTCTGTTCCCCTCTCTCCCGAATTCTCTTTTTTTTTTTTCCTCCGTAGGACTCCCTACCCCACCCATTGCTGCCATCCTCGTTCCTAGCAACCTCTGTTTTGCTGAACTCTTTTTTTTGTTCTATAGGATTACCCATTGCTGCCGCCCATGGCCCTTCATCGCCGTGCCCCCCCGGCACCCCTACCATCGGAGATCTTCCGCGACCCTTCACCGCCCAGCCCCCCCCCCCCACCGCACCCCTACACATCCCCCCAGGATCGTGATGACCCATATCGCCGGCACCCTCCCTCAGTCCCACACCGAGTCACGATCCACCCACATCTCTGTATCTTGAACCCCTCCCGCCCCTCCCATCTGTTCTCATCTCCCTCGCCCATCACCTCGTCGCCGACGTCTCCCCCACCACCTCGAATGCGCCGCTCTGCTCTCTCCTTCAACGCCCCTCCTTCCGACAGATATCACAATCCAAAAAAAAAAAAATCACTCGAAGAATCACCTGGATGACAATCGGAAATGGAGGAAGCTGCTGCCACCACTCACCGCTGCTTCTTCACCGATCCAAGAGGTGGAACCGAAGAAGAGCTGCTGAAGAGAGGAAGAGGAAGAGGCCAGGGAGCATGGGATACGAGCGGGAGCGGAAAGCTAAAGGCCAAGCAGGGGAAAAAAAAATTCTGATGGCGCGCACATTTTTTTTTAAACAAAATTTATTTTTTTTACAACCAAATATATTTGGTAGATTATAAATTTAAAAATTAAATTGTTATTTTATAATCTATATATATTTGGTGGTTATTAATTTTAGCAACTAAAATTTTGGTTGATAAATATTTTTTTTTATGACATAATTATAATTGTCGTGAATACAAAAATAATGGTGGCTAAAAAAATTTCTTTATTCTCAACCAAATTATATTTTGGTCGGTAATATATTTCTTTTACAACCAAATTATATTTGGTTGATAATGAATTTAAAAATTAAATTATTTTTTAATAATCTATATATATTTGGTCGTTATTAAATTTAGCAACTAAAATTTTGGTTGATAAATAATTTTTTTTACGACAAAATTATAATTGGTCATGAATAAAAAAATAATGGTTGCTAAAAAAACTTAATTATTCTCAACCAAATTGTATTTTGGTCGGTAATATATTTTTTTTACAACCAAATTTATTTTGGTTGATAAAAATTTAAAAATTAAATTATTTTTTAATAATCTATATATATTGGTCGTTATTAATTTTAGCAACTAAAATTTTGGTTGATAAATTATTTTTTTTATGACAAAAATATAATTGGTCGTGAATACAAAAATAATGGTCGCCAATTTTTCATGCAGTATCTCAAATAATACCAAATTTTTTGGTCGTAAATAATTATAATTTGGTGGTAAAGAGCTTAATTATTCTCAACCAAATTATATTTTGGTCGGTAATACATTCTTTTGTTGTAGTGCTTGGTCATTTTATCTGTGAGGCAAGATTCACAAGTTCTTAATGATTGAAACTCATAAGGATCAAAGTAATTATCTTTGACTAACTTGTTTATCCTTGACTCACTATATGACCTAATCGATAATGCCAGAGAAATGTGACATTGACATTATCTCTCTTTCTTTTCTTGTTATCAAAGAGTAATAGTTTATCATTGAGTTCTAAAGTTAAAAGACCATTGATAAAATAACCATGTTCAAATATTTTATTAGAATGAAGAATAAAGTAGCCACTACTCTTTACACTTATTTCAAATCTTTGTTGTAATAACAAGGGTATTGAAATAATGTTTCATACAACATTTGGAACAAGTAGCAGTCTTTTAACTTTAATGTATTACATGAAGGTAATAATAGAAGATAGATGCCCATAGCTTAGCGTACACGGCTTCACCACTTGTGCCATATAGCTCGAAGTCACCTTTCTTCAAGCTTCTAATTCTATGGAGTCCCTACAATGACTTACAGATATGAGACTCACATGCGGTATCCAATACCCATGAATTAGAAATAGAAGCACTCAATGATAATATGGTTGTATCATGTATAAACCTTAGAAGCTCCTCCAACATCTTGCTTCGCACTTGCAAGATATATCTTGCAATTTTTCTTCTAATGCCCTTGCTTGCCGTAGTGGAAACAGCTCCATCATTTATAGCCTTCTTTGCTTTCTTCTTCTTCTAGATGCTCTTTTTAGGATTGAATTTCCTTTTCAAACCTTCTTCTTTGGTGCTTTCTTCTACCCATCAACAAGAAGAAGATGAGTTTTATCTCTTTTAAAATGGCTCTCTGCTGTCTTAAGCATATTAAGCAGCTCAGGCAAAGAAGTATTCAATTATTTATATGATAATTTATAACAAACTGAGAGAAGGAATCCAGGAGTGATTGTAGAATCAAGTCCTGGTTGAGTTCACCATCCATTACAAACCCTAATTAACCTAATCGGGTGATTAAGTCAATCATTTCAGAACATGGGTTTGAACTGATAAACCCTCACTCATACAAGCATGGAACAACTGCTTTGATATCTCGTACCGAGTAGCCCTACTTTGCTCTCCATAAAGCTCTTTAAGATTGAGCAATATGGACTAAAGTTCCATCTCTTCATGTTGCATCTGAAGCTCATTGCTTATTGAAGCCAACATGATGCACCTAATAGTCATGCTATTATTTAGCCTCCCTTAGATGCATCCTCTCTGATAGGCTTAGGATTTGGAGAATCAAGAATATAAGAAAGTTTCTCCTGAGTTAATACTATCCTAAGTTCCTCAACCAGTCCATATAATTCGAACTAGTCAACTTATTGGCATCTAAAATACCCTGCAGTGACAAATTTGAAGCCATAATAAATTCTACATTTAATTAAGAACAATATAAGCAGACCAATCAAGATGACATTCATAACTAGATAAGGACTTTATATCTAATTATGTCTTCCACTATTTTATTCAAATACCATAACCCTCACCTATGGTAAGCGAGAAACCTTACCAGGTTTTTTTAGAAGGGTTGAGAGCCCAATTCCTCATGAGTGCCTTGTGTTACACAACAAACACGCATGAGTTCAAAGATAGGAATTCCTTTCCAATTACAACCCATGCAATTCTCAACAAATGAACTGGCTTTAAGACACTTATGGTCTTGTGTTACACAACAAACTATAATGTCATAGTTTTGTCAGACCCTTTATTTCCATTTAGACAAGTTCGAATAATATTGCCCTTGTGATACACAACAAAGCAATACTACCAAACATATTATAAAGCAAAAACTGCACTAGGATAATTCATATTTAATACTAGGGTAGGCCTTGTGTTACAGAACAAACCTACTATAGTTGTTAATATGAACTATACCTAGCATGAAGGAAGGCAAACTGTAGTGTGTTAATCCAATCAGCTTATTCAATTTAAGGTTTTAGATATAGACAAGTTGGCCAGGTAAGTGGAAGAGATGAGGGGGTCCTCCTGTTGCTTTCCTTAGACACTAAATTAATTGGCTAGGTCAGACAATGAAACCAATTAAAAGCTTCATTCCCTTTACCTTCTCAGAACCACTTTCCTAGACACCAATTGGCTGATCAAATCCTAATTGGTTATGCATCATGATTAATTTGATATTAAGAATAAATATGATTTTTAATGAGGGCTTTGATGGTCTCAAACACATTCTAATACTATTTAATATATCATAATGTACTTATAATAGAAAAACATACATATATGACATGATGCAAAATATATGCTAGGTGTGTCATCATTCTTGGACACCTTACAACATAACATACATCCACTATTATGTTAGGACAACCTTATTTCAGAATGTGACTAAAAAAACATATCATGACATATTTTAAAGATTAGGGTTTAAGTGTTAAAAACCCTAACTAGTGACTAGCATAAGGCATATCAATCTAGCATTTGCATAACATAGCAATCATATCATAGCATGATTTTTCAAATACCCTGCTGACTAATCCACTCCTAATTAGCTATTAGGATAAAACATGTTATAATGATACATTTGATCTACAATATGCATAAAATAATAACATGCAATTTCATAATAAAGTAGTGATCAAACATATGATCCCTAATATGCATTGAATCATAATCCTGGGAGGATCATCTTTATTACAAATGACAAATTGTTGAAATAAATTAAGGGTGGCTCTGATACCACTATTGAGTTTCAAGGAGATCATTATGCAACTCAGTAAGACTGAATTATAAAAATTTCATGGATAAAGATAACACTTTAACAGCTAGAAACCTAATTCCCAAGATCCCTTATTCGATTACAACTAATGTCATAAAAGAAGGTTAATGAAAACATACATAGAATGCTATATTCCACTTCATCCACTAGACTTACAAGTGTAAGTCCTCCAACGTGATCCACACAAGATTTGAAACAAGGAAGAACTCCTTCTTGAAGTTGCTTGCCCGGGTAGGACTCTTTCGGCAGCCTTTTGGACTTTGGCATTTGTAGGACTCACTATTCCACTGTAGGACTCTTGGACACTCTTCTAAACCACTCTTTGTTTTAGGACAACCTTTTCCTTAGGACTTCTTAGGCTTATGTCCTAAAATAAAGCCTTGTCGTAATAGAAAATACCTTGTCTTAATAAGTCAAGTCTTGTCTTAAAGAAAGGTAGAGGGAGAGAGAAAAACTTAGATGGATAATACGGTAGAATATAGACTCCTATTTCAGATGACCGAATCAAATATGTTTTTTAAGGGGCATGAAACACATCCTAAAATCTCTTATCAGATATGTTTCTTCATATCTGATAAGACTCTTTAGGATTCAAGAGTCTTATCTGACATCTCTTCATGTCCAAATGAAACCTTCTCATGCTACATGGCATGTACCAGTCTCTGGAAGAGCCAAGAGGCATCTTCTCATTTCCCAAAGTTGGAGAAAATCGAAGAGATCTGAAAGTAGAAGGACTCTGCTACAAATCGTGCGCCCTCTCATGAAAAGTCGCAACCTTTCATGTGCACCATTCATCCTTTCCTTCTTCACGCCAATTCAAAAATCATTGACTAGTCAAATCCTTCATGAAAGGGCATGGAGATAAAGATAAAGATTAGAAGAAGTCCAATCAATAGAAGAAACTCATCTGCAGGATGACTCTTGGTCCTTCTGCGCGCCAAATGAAGAGTCGCTTCTCTTCACAATTCGGTCAACCTTTTCCATGCCATATGTTTCTTTTTACAAAGTCAAAACTATATTCAATATGGATGTTGAATGAAAGGGCATTAAATAAGCTTTCCAACCATATAAAAATTTTTTGATCAGAGAACTATTGACCCATCTAGGCCCTTTTGAATGCCAACATATCATTTAGGCACCAAGAATCCTATGCCTTAGGGACTCTTTATAATTCCGAGTTAAAACCTCCAAAAAATATCATATAAAATCTGATAAATTCATCCTACTTGGAACATAACCCAATTAGGTTTCCATAAATTGGTTAGTCCATTTAGCCAGCAACCGGACCCAATCCAATTGGGTTTAGGAATTAGGTTAGCCTACACATGCTAGTGTGTAACCTAGCTAACCAATTAGGATCCTATGTCCCTAATTAAATCATGAATGACTTCTTTGTCCAATTCTTTAGTGTGTGTGACCCATTGGGTTCCATATCTAGCTAGTAGTAGGTTTAGGTTTGAGCCGATTCGATCCAATCGAACCCGATTGACCTAATTAGTTCAAACTATCTAATCTAATTGTCCAATTCGAACCATCCATCGAATTGACTCATGAAACCAATCCAATTGGTTCATGAATACATATAAGACAAGATTGATGTCTAGCAACATGTCATGCCTACCCGGATGATGAGAAATTTGGTAGAAATTATCAAAATACACTTCAGTAGTAAGTTACCATGCAATTCAATCTTTCGATCTCCCATTATCCCGATTAAGTGATAGGTATGGATAGATGTCAAACCCTGACACTTAATCATATTGAATCTCAGATCAATAGTGAGGACTCAGCTAATGATAATTAGATTCCACTAATCTCATCCTGCTTTGATCAAAGGCTCCTTAAGTCACTCATTGAAGAGATTGCATAGGATAACAATTCCTTTTACTATAAATGATCGATTCTTGTTGGTCCACTCATATCCTCCATGCACCTTCCACCATACCAGAACACCCCGTATATGTCGTAATGGCATGAATGAGTATAAACCAAAATATGACTTAGTGTGTACAAGGAACCATGGTGACCTCAGGTCTAAAGACCACATGCACAACTCCTACTCAGGGATCTATCTTTTGACAAGTAGTAAGACTTCCATATGATAATCCCAGTACGGATCAGTTCAGTGTACTCATACCTTGATGAGCACCTTATCCTTTTATTAGTGTCTCTATACAAGTGGTTGTGAGACCAACCACTCTCATCATCTGAGCATACATAGGATAAGCTAGTCTTACCGGATTCATTGATCCCGAATCAATGGTCCAATGACAAGGAACATTTTAGATTAGGGTTTAGGAAAATTAGGTCTCATTGTTATGAACTTCATCATAACCCTAATTCTATTGCTCTAATCTATGGGGTTCATCATAATCTAATAAGACACAACAGTATATGATGAAAAACATATGCCTTTATTAATATATAATGTCATACAAGAGTTGGAAGAATATAAAAAAAGGCCCTTATAATTGGCTCTTAGGGGACTTTTCTATCTGAACTCGGCCCCATCGAGTAAGGGTCAATTTGGCTGCTCAAGGAGGGTCTGGGTTAAGGTGCTGCAGATCCGCACAGCATCCTACAAGTCCTCAGATTTTGGCCGACCATGCACACGACCAAGTACTGCCGACAATCTCCATCCCAGGTAATGATGGCTTGATCATCCAGGTTCTCTCAATCTTTTCCTCACCAAAAGGCCAAATTATAGGTGGTCACTCTAGGGTGGGTTCACTCACAAAGAAAGGGAGTGGCTCAAGGGGCTCGCTGGGTATCACTATTGGCTCCCTAGACTTTACAAGATCTGAGATGATGAAGGTGGAGCTAATACCTAAATCAGGTGATATCTCAAGCACATAGGCATTGGATCCATTACTCTTCATTATTTTGGATGGGCCAGCTTCACGAGCACTAATGCTAGACGACTCTAAGATTGCTAAACATATAAGAAAAATAGTAAACTATTTTTTATAATTTTAATTGCAGGCTAGATTCCTAAATTTAAGTAAGAACTAGCAAGATGAATAGCAATGCAAAGATCATCATATCGCAGGCATACTCATGCAAAAAAATAAAAGTCAAGACCCGAGAATTGAGAAATTTCTATCTTAAGATAGGTAATCTTTATCAAATCAGAAATCAAGAGTAGGAATGATATTACCAGTCAGAGATTGTAAATTCAGTAGATGAAGAGATCACACACTCTGATTGGAGCCTGGATGATGAAGCTTCAGTTCCCTTGGATTTGATGGCTGATTTGGGTGGTCTTGGAGGCAAAAAAAGCCTCTTTCGGGAAGTGGAAACACCTCAGAGATCCTGCAAGCATCAGAGGATGTTTAGAAAGTGACAACAAAATAAATAAAGGAGATAGGGTTAGAAGAAGATGGAATCAGGATTTGGATGTAGGTGGCTTGAAGAAGGATGATGCTCTTTGCTTGGGTGGCCTAGGGCACTCCTTCTTTGGGCATATGAAGGCTTGGAAGGTAGCAAGCTAGGGCATGGATGAAAACTTGGAGCAGGAGTTTGACCAGGCATAAGAAGAACACACCAATAACTCAAGAAGACCAACATAAGAATAACTCAAAGCAAAATTCAGTAAAGTTTAATTCATATGAGAAAAGATTGATTACAAGAGGAAGAGGGGTATGGTATTTATAAAGCTCCCATGCCCTCTCCTAAAGGGATTACAAGTCTTCTCCCACTTAAGTTACAAGTCCTTCTTCTAGCAGATTAGTTTTACAAGTCTTAAAACAATTAGAAAAATAAATCCCAACTAGGTTAGGAACTTGACCTAGTCTTCTCCTTCTCCCTTCATGCTTTGACCTAGTCAACTTCAAGGATGCCAAGGTTGGCGTGTTGGGCTTCTAGGAACAGCAATGGGCTGGCCAAGATGGGTTGGGCACATGGGCTTTGGGCCCTGGAAACTAGGATGGCTTGCTAGCAGGAATATTCCTTAGAATCTTGCTTCTTAAAGGCTTAGGCCTGGTGCCTAGGCTGATTCTCTTGGGCTGGGTGTAGATGGACCTCTGGATTCACGATGTGACATGGTCTGGAAATATACTCTGGCATCTGGAGGAGAATTTTGGCATCTGGAGAACATCTAGAAGGAATCAGGGTATTTAGAATGGCATCTTGGATCCTGGGGTGTCACACAAAATCTAATAAGCTGATGTAGCTACCTCTAGCTCCTGGATGAGGCTGGTGGAACACCAAAATAGGGTAACCTCCTCTCTTGTACAAAAATTAGATTCATACATGACTCGATACTGGATGGGGTTGAGATACAATCAACTAGTCTCAACTTATTACAGGACTCAATCTTACTTGCTTACAAAATTGTGACACATGACTAAGGTTCTAAAAAAAACCCTAATCATTAAACCAATGGGATCCTATGATCTGTGTCTGATCCTGGTGTCCCCACCATATAATCATTCAATAGCATGCACACATGATAATATACATTTCATATAATCTTTCAAGAGAATGCATCATACTATGATTAATATATATGATCATATTCATTTAATATATAATTGAATCCTAATTGTGGATGCACCATATATGATCATATTATCTATAGGCATATATAATTGACCATTAATTGAATGAATTAAGGTGGCTCTGATACAACAATTGGTTTTCGGTGGCATAGCAGAAGGATGGATTTCAAAAATTTCTTTTTGAAATTCCAAACTACTAGAAACTGATGCGGGATGACTCTAAGATTGCTAAATATGTAGAAAAAATAGTGAACTAATTTTTAATATTTTTTTAAATTTAATTGTAGGCTAAATTTCTAAAATTAAGTTAGAACTAGCAGGATAATTAGCAATGCAAACAATCATCATCCTTCTTCAAGCCACCTACATCCAAACCCTGATTCCATCTTCTTCTAACCCTAATCTCTCTTCTATTTTTTTGTTGTTGCTTTCTAACCATCCTTTGACACTTGCAAGATCCCTGAGGTGTTTCCCCTCCCTAGAGGAGGCTTTCTTTGCCTCCAGGACCGCCTAGATCAGCTATCAAATTCAAGAAAACTGAAGCCTAATCATCCAGGCTCCAATCAGAGTATGAGTGATCTCTTCAATTACAAATTCTTCAATCATTGACTGGTAACATCTTTCCTTCTCTTGATTTCTGTTTTGATTCAAGGTTAGCTATCCTAAGCTGGGAATTTCTCAATTTTTGGGTCCTGACTTTTATTATTTTGCATGAGTATGTCTGCATGATGATTCTTTGCATTGCTATTCATCCTGCTAGTTCTTACTTAATTTTGGAAATATAGCTTACAAATTAAAATTATAAAAAAATAAAAAAAATCAGTTTACAATTTTTCCTGCATGCTTAGCAATCTTAGAGTCATCCCGCATCAGAAACCCTAAGCCCAAGATCCCATATTCATTACAATTAACAAGTCATTCAATTAGGGTTTGGAAGAATTCTTGGAATGCTAATTCCTTCTTCTTTCCACTAGGCACACAAGTGCATACCCTCCAGAGGTAATCCACATAGGAATTGATCCTATGAAGCACTCATTAGCAGGTTGCTTAAACCATTAGGACTCTTTTGATGGCCTTTCTTCTTTGGTAGCCTCTCCTTTCTTGCCAAACCCCTCCTCTCCAGTAGAGCACTCTGAGCGCTCTCCAAATCCTCTCTTCACTCTCTTTTTCATTTCCTTATTCACTTCCTAAACCCTTGTCTTAAAATAGTAAACTTGTCTTAAGACAAGACCTAAGTTCTAACAAGGAAAGGAAGAGACAAAGAGAGTGTGGCTGAGTGTAAGTGTAAGAAAAAAAGGATTTCTGATACCCATCAGTCTAAACACCGATATCTATTTATAGGAGATGGGGAGGCACCATATATGGTCTTCATCAGCCCTTGATCTGTTAATCAATAGATCATATAAGACCCTTCATTAAGAAGGAGTCTTATCTTAAAGAGTCATGATCCTTCTTGTGCCAAGTGACAAAATTTTTGTCTCTTCAGTTCCCAGCCAAAATCTCCACTTTTCATGTGGCAATAACTGGTTGTAGGTAAGCCAAGGGGCATGAAAAGTGAAGGGAAGTATTGGAGAATTTTAAGATACTTAAAGTAGAAGGACTCTGCCTTATCAATTTGGCACCAATCCCTTCATTGTGTGAATTCCACTTTCACTCTACTTCCCACCAATTGATTGGTCAAAGCTTACCTGATATGGGTGTCATATGAAAGAGGATTAAAAAGGCTTTATCACCAAAAAGGTGATTAACAAGCAGAAGGACTCTTGGTCCTTTTGTGCCCCTTTAATTGTCACATATCACATTTGGCACCAAGAATCCCTTGGCCTTGGGACTCTTGGTATTTGGTGCAAAAAGCCTTAATAATATTAGAAAAAATCTGATAAAATCATGCCACTTAGGACTCAACTCAATTTAGGATTTTCTCAAATTGGTTAGCCTATTAAGAAACCTTATGGATCCAATTCAATTGGATTAGGAGTTAGATTAGCTACACACGCTAGTGTGTAATCTAGCTAACCAATTAGTATCCCATGACCCTAATTAAATACCAATTGAATCCTAGGCCAATTTCCTAATGTGTGCGACCCTTTAGGTTCCACATCTAGCCAGCAGAGATCTATGTCCAAGCTAATTCGATCAAATCGAACCCGATTTGACCTAATTAGGTCAAATTGAGTTGACCTAAATTGCCAATTCGAACTAGCTTTTGAATTGACTCATGAATCCAATCAAATTGATTCATAAAAACCTACAAAAATGATTGACGTCTAGAACATGTCATTCCTATCAAGAAGATGATAATTTGGTAAAAAATACCAAAATACCCTTCAATGGAAAGTTATCGTGCAATTCAATCTTTCGATCTCCCTTTATCCTGAATAAGTGATGGGTATGGATAATTTGTCAAACCCTAGCACTTAGTCATTTTGAATCTCATTTTGATAATGAAGACTCTACTGATGATGATTAGAACATACTTTCTAATCTCATCCTATTTTGGTCAAAGCTTTGAGTCTCAATCAAAGAGATTACATAGGATAACATCATTTCTCTTACTAGGAATGATCGATTCTTGTTGGTCCACTCACATCCTTCATACACCTTCCACCATATCCGAGAACACCCCATACAAGACTCAATGTCATGAATGAATATGAACCAAAACATGGCTTAGTGTGCATAAGGAATCATAGTGACCTCAGGTCTAAAGATCACTTGCACAACTCCCACTATGAGACTATCTCTTGACAAGTAGAAAGACTTCCATAAGATAGTCTCTATGTGGATCAATTTAGTAAACTCTATCCTAATGAGCACCCTTATCCTTGTATTAGTGTCTCTACATAATATATGAGACTCTGAGATCGAGCTCTTTATAATACATAGGATAAGCTAGTCTTTCCAGAAGCATCAATTCTCGAATCGATGATCCAATGACTAGGAACATTTTAGATTAGGTTTATAGAAACTTAGGTCTCACCATCATGATCTTCATCATAACCCTAATTTCTTTGCCCTAATCTATGGGTTCATCATATATTTAAATAAGACACAGTAGTATGATGAACAAGATGCCTTATTATTACAAAAAATGTATACAAGAGTTGAAAGATTATAAAAATGCCCTTTCAAAGATTAGCTTTTAGGTACTTTTGTTTCATGTATTGGCTACACCCCCCTGTATAAACCCATTTTGGATTGGATGCATCAGGTAAGGATTCTATTTTACAACATGGTCCGGTGGTCACATGCCATGTATATAGGTGCTGGTACATGGTGAAACTATATATCCTCCTTACATTTAGGACTTTCTCAATCCTATGATCAAAGATGCCAGTTTAGTCTTCACGTTTTCTTGGAGATGATGTATGCTTTCGAATGTCATGAATTTAGGATTCATATCAATCGATTGCAATTGATTTATAAAATTGTTAGCTTGGGATCTGATTATAAGTGGTCGGACAGAGTCAATCATGTAACAATATCCTATAACATTTGAGGTCATTCAATAGGATTTGGATAGCAATCATCAAAGACTTTTAGGTTATATCTGACCAATCATCATTTTATCTTAGCCGGACATCCCTATCTGAAACAATTATCTTAGGTAGGCCATGAGTCTAACTATCTCATTAAAGAACAGGGTGGCTACTTAGATGCATCAAAAGTCTGGGAACAAGGCAGAAGTGGGCCATCTTAGAAAATCGGTCGACTAGACACAGATAGAGTCATGCCTCCTCTGGGTTAGGCAAACCTAACACAAAGTCCATACTCACATATTGCCAAGGACGATCTGGGACAGGGAGTGGGGTATAAAGGCCGGTGTTCTGTTTTCGTTGTTTGGCAACAGCGCAGGTCCGACACCTAGCCACAAGTGTGCTACATCTCTTTTTAAGCTATGCCAAAAAAAGTGGTCTTCAATAGCCAGGGTGGTCTTGTCTTTTCCAAAGTGGCCAGCTAGACCCCCAGCATGAATTTCCCAAATCAAAAATTTCCTAAGAGAAGTTCTAGGGATGCAAAGCCTATTCTTAAAGAACAGAAAGCCATCTAAAAGGTATAATCCTTATGATCACTAGATGGTCCTTGAGCTAGATCCTGATACACAGTCTTAAAATCTGGACACGACTCATATTCCTCTTCGATTGCTCAGACCCTACGACTTCAGCCCTAACAGAATTCAATAACAAAGATCGATGACTAAGGGCATCAGCTACCTTATTTTCAGTCCCAGCCTTATGTTTCAAAACAAAAGTATAGGACTCGATATACTCTACCCACTTAGCATGCCTAGGGTTAAGCTTCTTCTGGGAATTCAGGAATCTAAGAGCCTTATGGTCCGAAAATAGCATAAATTCCTGCGATAGCAAATAATGTCTCCAGTAACGCAAAGCTTGCACTATCACAAAAAATTCTTTATCATAGGTAGAATACCTAAGCTTAGCATCATTAAGTTTTTCACTAAAGAATGCTACGGGATGATTCTCTTGGCTTAGGACTCCACCTATACTACACCTGAAGCATCACAGGCAACACAAATACTTTAGAAAAGTCGGGTAACCTCAAAATGGGTGCTTGGGTCATCCTATCCTTAAGATCTAGGAAGGCTTTATGGGCTGCTTTAGTCCACTGAAATTCTCCTTTCCTAATACAGTCTGTGATAGGAGCAAATACAGTACTAAATCCCTTGATGAGTCATCTATAGAAGGTAGCCAAGCCATGGAAATTCCTAACTTCATTGCACAATGGTGCTCTGGCCATTCTACTATGGACCTACTCTTTTTGGATCGGCAGGTCACGCCGTTAGGGGTTACTACAAAACCAAGGAAGATAACTCTATCGGTCATGAATTCACACATTTTGAGATTATAGTGAGACTATCATCCTCAAAACTTGGCAGACTTGTCTAAGGTGGCCTAGGTGGTCTGCAGGGGTCTACATAGATTAGGATGTCATTGAAATAGACCACTACAAACTTCCCTATGAAAGCTCTTAGCACTTGGGGATAATCCTCATGAAAGTACTAGGGGCATTGGACATCCCAAAAGGCATAACAACCCATTCGCAGAGACCATCCTTAGTTTTGAAAGCGAATTTCCACTCATCCCCTAGTCTAATTTAACCTGATGATAGCCGCTCTTGAGTCAATTTTGGAAAAAAGCCATTGCACCAGCCATCATATCTAGCATGTCATCTAGTCTAGGGATGGGGAACCTATACTTGATTGTGATTTTGTGATGGCACGACTATCAACACACATCCTCCATGTGCCATCTTTCTTTGGGGTCAGTAGTGCAGGGACTGCACAAGGGCTAAGACTCTCTCTAATAAACCCCTTCCTCAACAATTCTCCAACCTGCTTTTGCAGTTCCTCATGCTCAGATGGATTCATCCTATAATGGGGAAAGTTGGATAAAGTAGCTCCTGGGATTAAATCTATGGAATGCTGGATATCCTTAAGAGGTGGAAGGTGGTCTGGCAGATCCTCGGGAAAAACATCCTCAAATTCTTCTAACAAAGGCCTAACTTCCTGAGGAGGCTCTGAGGGTGTAGGAGTCCTAAGATCCTTAGCAGTCAACATCCAAAGGGTGAACCACTATGAATTCTTGTTTTAGATCCTTAGCACTAATTAGGTTCACTCCAGTCTTCATCTCTTTGACCTTATTGGTCCTTTAGCTTCCTTGTCCTTAGGAGGGACTGAATGGATTGTGATCTTTTCCCATTAAAACTAAAGATATAGGTATGGGGTTTTCCTAAGAGGGAGGTATCATGATCATATAACCAAGGTCTCCCAAGAATTATACTGCTCACCCCCATGTGTAAGACATCATACCAAATCTTCTCTTGATAGGATTGCATCTGGATTTGGACTTGACATCTAGACTGGATGGGTATAGAGGTAGAGTCTACCCAAGAAACCTTATACGAGTTGGGGTGGGGGACTGGGGTTAAGCCTAACATTTTGACAGTGCTAGCAGAAATGGCATTCACACAGCTCCCACTATCTATATGATCTTACATACCTTATCCCCTAATTTAAGGAAAGTCTGTAGGATGTTAGTCCTACGCCAATCCTCCTGAACTCTACTCTGGGACAGGATGCATCTCACAACTCCTAACTAGTCAGACTCTGTGGGTTCCTCCTCTCCTCATACTCATCAACCAAGTTCATTCCGGCCTCATAAACTTCTTCTTCAAATTCCTCTTTGGGCCCGGAATTCTCTTCCTCTCCCTCTTCTATGAAGGGATCTACGTGGGCACTGGCTAGAAACATGACCTACCCTATAGCACTTAAAACAGGTATGGCTGTACACTGGCTGGAGATATGACCTGGTTTCTGACACTTAAATAGGTGATACTAGAACTAGGGATTCTCTGGGTGTCAGGTGCCTTACCTTTTTCCATGGGCCTAGGGGTGGGAATACCCTGAAAAGGTTTGCTAGGGGTACTTGGCTAGGTCCATTTCTTGGGATTGGGGCACTAACCCTAGAAGGTATAGGTCCTCTCTGAAATTTCTTAGTGTTCAGTGCAATCTGATAGGCTTGGTCTAGGTCAGTAACCTCTCTCAGAAACAACTCCCTCTTAATGTCTTCCCTAAGTCCAGCCCTAAATCTAGACAAAGTGACCTCATGGGCTTCACTCACATCACATCTCATCAAGTACTCATCAAAGGTGGCTATGTAGTCTGAGATAGATCGGTTCCCTTGTTTCAAGGTTTGCCATTGGTCTAACAGATTCTGCTGGTATGAAATGGGTAGGTACTTATCTCTAAGCTCTTCTTTCATACCCTACCAAGTAGTTATGGGCTCAACATTTCGTCTCCTAGTGGTTAGCTTAATGTTCCCCCAGTATAACCTAGCTTGACGCACTAACTTCATCTTGGCAAACTTAAACTTCCTTTCCTCAGACATGGTAACCACTCAAAGTACTCGTCCATCTCACCCTCCCAATCAGAATACACCTTAGGGTTTAAGCTACCATCAAAAGTGGGTGCATCTAATTTGATGTTCCGGATGAACCTATCATCTCTATCTTCAAGCTCTGGGTCAGACCTCCTATGATTAGGTTCAGGATCTCTGTATAAAGGTCTTCTAGGCTCCTGGTGTGGGTGAGGTTAAGGCACATTAAAATCTGGGTCAGGAGTCCAATTCTGATGTCTAGGTTCCTCAAGTACTTGGACTCGATCCCTAAGCTTGGTAAGATCCTCACGGACTTGATCCCTAAACTGGGCAACAGTATCAGTCATATCCTGACTCAATTTGGTCATACTTTCGGTAAGAGTTTAATCATGGTCTCTAAATCAGGTTGGGTTTGACCAGGTTGGTAGGGTACTCCATTCCGGGTGGACATGATGATGCAAGCAAGCACACCAAATGAGACTCGACTGAAATGACTATGGGCTAACTAGACCTAGAGCCCAAACGAGATGCCCAATCAGAGTGGCAAGCTAGCCTGTAATAACTCGGGACTCAGCCAGGAAGGTGTAAGGGGAGTGGTTAGTGTAGGGTTCGGTGGCAAGGCGGAAACATAGATTTCAAAATTTTTTATCTTTATGAAATCTTCACCAAACCTTTAACCCAAGATCTCCTTAAAAGAATTAAAACGTATAAGATGTATATATAAGATTTAATCTCAAATTAAAGTACTAACCTGTATCGCTAAAATCAAACTCTGAATCTCCACCAGGTGCCCAAATGTTCACCCTCCAATGGTGATCCACATAGAAAAGATGAAGACAACAATTTCTTGTTCTTGGCTCCTCAAAACAACGCAACCTCTGAAACCCCAGGAATCACGATCCCTCATTCCTCACGCGTCCCCTCAACCAAAAATCATGATTCTCTGATTTAATTTTCATTTTTCCGACGAGGGGGACTCTTGAAAAAACTTCAGGAAGAATCATAACTTTTGGAGATGGATTTGCGACCGAAAAGTGACGGATCTTTTCCTTAATTTTTTCTGGCCATCAGATCTAGATCCAAGGGCGTCAGACAAGGATCCGAATCGCCCCTTTTTTAGATTTCTCTCCGATGGTATTTTCTTTCTCACGCGCATGAAGAGGAGTCCACGTGCGTGGACTATTCTTCTTGGCGTGCGCAGGTGAGAAAGGGAAAGGGCTGCTTGGAGAGAGGGTCTCAGTGAACTTAATTCACTTGGGTTCAGCCATGGGTTAGCCCATTGTCCTGAAATTAAATTAGACCTTAATCTGGTTCAATTAGAACCCAATTAAGCCCAATTCGGAACCAAATTCAAATCTGATTCGAATAGAAATTTAGTCTGCAACACATGCTAGTGTGTTTATCCTACAAACATGATTTAATTCCAAATTAAATCCTTCATCAATTTTCTTTGTGTGTGACCCATTGGGTTCCACACCTAGCCAGCAGTATGTCCGAGTGCTATTTGACTTAATTCGGTTAGATCTCAACTAAGCCGATTTAGGTCAACTCAAACTAGCTCGACTCGGTCAATTAGAATCTAATTCTAATTAACTGATTTGAATTACCATAACTCAATCATATACCTACATGACAAGATTGACGTCTAGCAACGTATCATGTCTACTCGGAAGATGTGGAATTTTGGTGGAATTACCAAAATACCCTCAGTGGTGAGTTACCGGGCAATTCAGTCCTTTGATCAACTTGCATCCCAAATATGATTATGAATATGGATACTTGTCAAATCAAATTTCATATTCATCCCTAGCTCAATCTTTATAATAATGATTCATTAATGAACCATTAGAAAATAACTCTAATGTTCATACTTTGATCAAAGATTTCCTGAATCCATCATTTGAAATTAGTTGGATGCAATTCCCTCTTATTAGGGCTGATCAATTCCTTGTCCTACTCACAACCTCCATATACAATCCACCATAACCAGTATCACCTCGTGCATGACTCAGTGTCATGATTGATTGCGAACCAAAGTATGGATTCATATATATAAGGTACTATGGTAGTCTCAGGTCAAAGGACCACATGCACTACTCCACTATGAGAATTATCTATTGACAAATAGATAAGGTTCCATTAGATATTCTCAATCTGGATCAATTCAGTGAACTCATTCTCTAATGAACACTCACATCCTAGTATTAGTGTCAAAAACAAGTGACTGTGAGATCAGTCACCCTCATCACAAAGCATATATAGGATGTGCTGGTCTTGCCGGAAACATTGATTCCCAACTCAATGTCCCATCGACCAGGAATATTTTAGATTAGGGTTTTAAGGCTTTAGGTCTCACTGGTATGAACTCATCATAACCCAAGAACCATAGCCCTAATCTATGGGGTTCATCATAAAATCATAAAGACAAAGCGTATGATGAAAATAATGCCTTTATTATAAAAAAAATATCAATTATTGATTTTGGGATCAAAATACAATATTTCAATTGGCTTTCAGGGCACAATCTTTCAGTTAGGTCCTTAATTGCCAATCCTAGACACCAATCAGTGATTGGCCAGGTAGGTGGACCAGCACACAAGCCCTTTGGGATAGAATCCCTGAACCACCGTTCTAGACACTGAGTACAAAGCACACACAGAGTAACTAGATAAACTGACTCAACACTAGCCTAGACCCGACCAGTTGGTGTCCCTAGCCCACTAGGGCAAATTAGGTCTAATTAATTTTAAGATTAAAGGCTTAGGTTCGAATGCACGGGAGGTGATTTTGGGCTAAGGAGAGGGTCTTAATCCTCCCCTTATGTTGTAACTTCGGTGCCCTTAAGATAGATTCAATTTATGCACACTCAAATAAAAAATATCTTGCAAAAAATAAAAAAGCAGAACAGTAGTAAAATTGATCTCAGAAAATCTACAGAAATTAATAAATCATGAAAATTTTATGTAAATTACTTTCAATTATACTGGTTCCAGAAAAATAAGAATTACTTAATTTGGAATTTTTTTCAGGGAGAAACAATTTGAATAACAGGGTAGTTACTGTTAGAAAATAGAACGTGTGTCCCGTTTACAATCCCTGCCGAGAGTTTATAACCCAGCGTCACCCCTACACACCCTAGGAACCCCCATGGAATGGGAGGAGGAGGCTTGCGTCTCGCTTGTTCCTAGGACCGGACGGCCAGGGGAGTCTACTCCAGACAGCAAAAGTAAAAAGGAACGAAAAAATAATCAAACAAGCAAGAACCCTAGATAGGGCTCTGATACCAAAAATGATGCAGAACAAATAAGATGATGCGATGCAGAAGTAAATTAAGACTTTTTTTTTTTTTTCTTTTGTGTTTTGTTTGAAGTTGGCTTGACTCAAAAACAAGGCTAATAATATTGAAAGAAAATATGCACTAAAAGAAAGCACAATTCAAAAGAGTAGATTATTAGAGTAATAAAGAAGTAGGATCGCTGGGGATTGAGAAACACCCAGACCTAGGGTTTACTCCTCTTTCAAGAAACAAATGAAGAGAGAATAGAAGGTTTTATACCTGACTGTGATATCTCTCTTTGCTTCAATTGAAGTACACTCTCGAGCAGATTGTAGGATCCTTGGAAATGGTGTATCTTCACAATGGATCATCGGATTGTAGTCCTATGGCAAGGTTGGCCTTCTTCTCGTACTCTGGATCTGGAAAAGATGAAGAACAAGATAAGGATGTAAGAAACTCAAGGAAGAGACCTTTACCTGGGATAGCTCCGGACTGCTCAAACTTTGAAGATGAGGGAAGAGTATGGAGGTGGCGGTGGAAGATGTAGTGGATTTAGGGTTTGGCTGGTAAGGCGGCGGCTTGCAGATGAAAAGGACCTAGGGCTTGATATAGTGGGCGGTGGCTTGGAGAAGGAGATGGCAGCCTTGAATGAAGTGGGAATAGGATTTAGGAATTTGGGTGTTGGCGGCTATGATGTTGAAAAGAAAATTAGGGTTGGCAACCAGGGATGAAAGCGGGGCAGGGTTTCGGTAACTTTGAAGATCTCTCACCTCCTCAAGGCTCCAATGGAACCCGGATTTACTCCCTCACGGAGCTCAACACTCAAAGAAGTGCGGAAGAAGAGAACACAAGGTTGCTCAACACAAGAAAAGATTTCATTTACTCCTTAAAATCAAAAGATTACATAAGGGTCCAATATATAGACCTTGCAAGAGAAACAAAATTACATTACTTCCCATGTGGGACTAAACATTCATCCTAAGCATGAAAAACTTTCCCTTGACCGACCAGGCTTCTTTCCTTGGAGTGGGCTACCTCAAATGCAAGGTGATGGCTTCATATGGCGGGTATATGGGGCACCTCCTAGTTCTTCTCCTTAAGTCTTGGGTTTTACTTCCATGACTTGCTCTTTCTTAGAAGAAAATACTCATCTCCTAGTCTTTCTCCCCAAGACTAGGCTCCTTCCATTCATAGCCAGGTACTTTAGGCAGGTGTGGGCGCCTACCTTGAAGTCCTCTGCAAGAAAAATCTCCTGCTTTTTTAGCTTGGTTACTTTGGCAGTTTGTGGGCGCCTTCCTTGACTTCTCCTAAGAAAATTTTCTTGCTCTCTTGGGCGTGGGAACCAGGGACACTGGGATGAAATGTGGTGCCAACTGGACCTGGGAGTGTGGCGTCCACTTGCATTTGGCCTTGGAAGAAAAAATGACACCCTAGGGAATGGCGCCAACAAGGACTTGACTTGGACTTAGACTGAGTGAACAGACTCAACAAAATGAAATACAGACTCAAAAAAATAAAATAATCTGGTTGACCATGTCAACCCTTATTACAAATCCTAATCTTTGAGCAAGGTCATTCAGAGATCCAGATGGAACCCTGAAGTCTTTTTCTGATTCTGATGCCCGCACCACTGAACATTTTTAGTACTTTCTCTATGTATAATTTTTGTGAAAGGCCAAGCATACAATTAGATCTATCTCTATAGACCTTAATCCCCAAAATATAAGATCCTTCACCTAAGTCTTTCATAAAGAATTCCTTAGATAACCAACTTTTGATTGATGTCAACATGAGAATATCATTCCCTAAAAGGAGGATGTCATCCATGTACAAAATGAGGAATGTCACCACCTGTTGCCCAGGTGGATATCCAAGAGAGGGGGTGAATTGGGTCTTTTAAAAAATTGGAGGGAAGTAATGTGCAATTCAAAATCATTTGCAAGTGGTATGTGCTGTGATAGAATTATAAAATGCAGAAGCCAAATAGAGTCAAGAAAGCACGACACAAACACACCAAATTTATAGTGGTACGGAGCAACCCAGCTCCTACGTCCACTACCCAAGATACTACTTAGGATTTCTACTATATTCACACCCGAATACAGTAGGATTGTTTTACAGGATCACAATCCAAAACCTCTACACTTTGGTTTTATGGGATCATCAAAGAAAAGATCTAATCCTTTGGTTTAACAGGCTCACCAAAGAAACCCAACTTGGTTTTCATAGGATCACCAAAAATCTAACCCTTGGTTTTAACAAGGCTCACCAAGAACCTAACCCTTGGTTTTAACAAGGCTCACCAAGAACCTATTTGGTTTTTCAACCGGGCTCACCAATAACCCAACAATTCAAAAATTGAATTGAAAATAAATGCAACAAGAATGACAAACTCAAATTGTCCGATAGTTGCTGGGGCATCTTGTTGGAAGTCCACTTGAATGCACTTGAATAGACTTTAATGACTTCAGTGGCTTCTTCCCAAAGTTGCTTCAAGCTTCAGATTGGAGTTGGTGAAGACTTGAAAGCTTGACTTGAATGCTCTTGTGCTCTTTTGTTGTTGGTAGGTAGGATATTCAATGAAGCTCTCTCTTCTTTTAAGAACTCACTAATTCATTACTTTAAAGAAGTTCAAATCCTTCAAATTTAATGTCTTCCATCATTTCATGGTAGTTCTTGCCATTGTTGACCATTGGGGAATGATTTGTGACCGTTCGAGAACCTTTTAGCATTCAAAAACAAATTCTGGAACTAGACGTTGAATACCTGGAAACGATGTTCGAGTCAGCTCGGATTCCTTCGAGTTGGCTCAGATCCTTTGAGTCGATGGGTCGAGTCACCAAATCTTCATTGCAGTCAGCTCTTTATCTTAGGGCACAAAATATCACTCTGGATGAGTCAGCTCTTGATAGCTTGGGTCGGCTCGAACTTCTTTCTTTGAAAAATTTGAACTCGAGGAGGGCTCTTTTTAGCTTGGGTCGGCTCGGTGTAGTTCGGGTCAGCTCGCTTTCTCAGGCTTTTAGAATATGTCTGGCAGAGTCGGCTCTTTTTGGTTCGGGTCGGCTCGAATGGCTATTCTAAGAAATCTTCAGAAAATGGACTCTAGAGGAGTCGACTCAGGCTGATTCCAGCCGACTCGGATTCACTGGAGTTGGCTCACTTTCCATCGAGTCTGCACGGATTGTTGCATTCCAGAATCCTTGCTACGTTCCAGTAAGCAGAGTCGGCTCTTCATCACTTGGGGTCAGCTCGAGTGTATTCTTTAGGAATTTTACAATTGAACTTAAAGGAAACTCTCACCAACTCTTTTACAATTTCACACAAACCAACTCAAACTAAAATTCATGGCACACACACACTCACAGAAGTAACCCTTTTAATTGATTTTTCTTAGCATTTTTGATTGGGTTCTTCTTTACAAAAACATTTACAATACAACTCAACCAAGAAAATAGAAGTGTAGGAGTTGAAGTTTGAACATGTTATTCATCCTACAAAAGCTTGTCAAACACTTGAAGAGTTGTCAGAAATAAATGTACATGCTCCAATGTTTAGTTATCATCAAAATCACTTATGGGGTCAACAATTTCCCCTTTTTGATGATGACAAAACGATGGACATGAAAAATTAATATAAAACTTTACAATTACTTGTACAATAATATTTGCATGAGTATATGAACAAGTAGAACAAATTGACTTTAATTAGTGCCAAACAATGAGAGGAGAATTAGGGCTTAGAGAGATAATCTCCGCCTTAATAAAATACTCCATGTTTTGGCATTTTACATTACAAAGCTCAAAAACTTTGATCAACAGAGCTAACAAATGTTGAAGTGTAAAACATTATGTATCAGAGTTTATACAAAAAAATGTAATTCAATGCTTTAAACATTATAAGTTAGAACTTAAAGTATCAAAACTTGTAATATCAATACATGTTCTTTTCAAGTATTAGAGTAAATAAATTTCAATATATGTTCTTTTCAAGTATCAATGTAAATATGTATTGGATCTTTGAAGTATCTCAATATTTTATCCTTTTCATGCAATACATTCTCTCCCCCTTTCTGTCAATCAATCAAAAAGGTTGAATAAGAATTAAGCTCAGATTTTAAAAAAGATTGAGAAAGTATTTAAAATTGTTTGAGATAATTTCACTTTCTCATATTTATCTTGAAATTCTAATTAAAAGATTAATCATTGTAAGAGCAATCAAACATTCAATTCATAGAGAAATTAAAGAATTTGTAAGACAAAAGATGTACTTTCATTTCATTTCAAAAGTTCAGTACAAAGTACGAGAAGGTAATACACTTAGTCACTATCTATATCTACCCTAGGTTTTGAAGGAGTTTGGCTAGGAATTTGAATGCAAGGTGGTAGAGAAGCAATAGGATCAATAAATTATGGAATATTATGGAATTCAGGTGCCTTAATGTATGGAGCAGGTTGTCTTGGATGGCCTGAATGACTAGGAAAGGATCTAGAAGAAGGATTGAGAGTAGCTAGGATGTCTTCAATCTTGCCCATCATTTTCCATAAAAAAACTGTTTATTGATTTCAATTCGGCTTCAACTTTCTTTACACTTCTAGAAACAGCCAAGTCTTCTATTCCTTCTTTGATTTCTGCCACTTCTTTTTGTAGTGTAAGCATTTCTGAAGCTTGAACATTGGCAAATTCTTCGGCTGAACCTCTTAATCTTCCAAATTCACTTCTAATTATACCAACACCTTTGGTATAATCTTCCTCCATCCTTTTTCTTGCTTCACGTGATCCCATTCTGACCCTCAAGTTGTCCATCTCAGTTCTGTAGGCTTCAAGGATTTGAGTGACTGAGCTTTTGATTGAATCTGAACTTGATGTAATCAACTGAAGGATCGGCTGGACATCTATCACTGTTATAGTAGTTGTTGCAGTTTTGAAGGTTTCAATATTTTCAATTATTCCTTTTAGATCATTTATTTGGTCTCCAAACTGGGTTAGCCTGTCATCAACTGATTTTTGAAGTACTCCAAACATCTCACCCATAGAAGACTTAATGGATTCAGTCATACTGTTTATTTGTTGTGCCAAGAAGTCTTGTATCATTGAAGTGTTCATAGTAGGAGCAGTAGCAGCTTGATCATGACTTGGAATGTCTATAGCCTGATCAAAGATAGGTGTACTGTATGGAATGTCAGGCAAGTCAGGGATAGAAATATCTGGAAAAAAAGTATCAAAGTCCATTTGGACAGGGGATTCATGCTGTGGCTGTGGCTCAGGGATGTGCATTGTGGTGACTTCACCAGCCTCTTCTTCTATTTGTTCTTGGACTTCTTTAGTCTCTTCAACTATAGGAGTGTCAATTTTCTTCTTCCAGGTACCATTTTAACAAGTATCCCATTCTCTGAAAGGTCTTGGCTATGTATGTGTCAGTGTGGAGTAATGCCTTACTGTCTTCTCTTGTCAAGTCTAAACTTGCTCTTTGAAAAAAGATTGAAAGAATCATTCCATATGGCAAGCAGGCTTTAACTTTCCTAATTGCCTCCTTCATTTGGCTAATCACAATTGCAGGCAAATTAATCATTTCTCCATTAATTAAGAGCTCCATAAAACATAAATCCCTTTCACTTACACAATCGAATCGACCTATTATAGGTAAGAAGATCCGGCTTCTAAAGTTATGTAGGAGTCTCATCTCAATGGGCAACATGCTTGCATTGAGAATCCCAATCTCATTTACCTCAGCTCTTTCCAAAACTATCTGCAATGCCTTGGTTCTATCCTTCAGTACAAGATATTCTGTGCCTTCAAAAGGCATTTTCAAAATACTTCCTAGAATTTCAGTAGAGATAATTATCCTCTTTCCTTTAACTGAGGACTCAATGAAATTCTCTCCAAACCTTAAATTTTTATAGAACATTCTTACTAGGTTTAGATAGGTCTTAATATCCAGTGAATACCAAGTCCTCTAGCCTTGGTTCTCAATAAGATACCCAATCACAAAACCGATATCCCTTAGATATTCGAATAAAATATGTCGGCCGGTAGTGATTGGTCTCATATCTAGGGACATTTGGCGGCTTGGAGAAATAGGACTTCCTTCTTCTTCAGGCTGTGGTTCATTCCGGGAGACATTATCTTCTCAAAATTTCATTCTTCATTCTTGTGGAGCTGTATCACCAACTCTCCTAGATTTCTTCCCACTTACTCTCCTTGGTGCCATTATGAAGAAATTGAGTTTAGAGGAGGTTTGTGGAAGTTTAGAGAAGTTTAAAAAGTTTCTTAGAGAGAATAGAATAGGGTTTAGGAGTAAGAATGGTAAAAACAAAACCCTACGGCTCAAATTAAAAAGAGATGACTCGACATCTGAGCCGGCTCAACCAACAGTTCATCTGCTCGAGTTGGCTCGAGCAGAGGGAGCTCAAAAAATAATTTTTGTATTTCAATCAAGGCTCATAAAATTTTGGGATTTGGATCAAATGGTTATCTAGATACATTATTCTTAAGACTCTGGAGGTGTTTCTAGATAGGATCACATAATCCTAGTTCATTTCTAATCATTGCAAACCAATCTAAACTCAATGGTTTGGTGAAGATATCAGCAAGTTGGTTTTCAGTTGGCACATATTCAAGAGTAATATCATTATTCAAAACATGTTCTCTTATAAAATGGTGCCTAATTTCAATGTGTTTAGTTCATGAATGCTGAACAGGATTTTTTGTCAAATTAATGGCACTTGTGTTATCACATTTGATTAGAATTTTAGATTGTATAATACCAAAATCTTCTAGCTATTGTTTAATCCATAACACTTGAGTACAACAACTACCAGCAGCAACGTATTCTATCTCGGCAGTAGATAACGCTACAGAGTTTTGCTTCTTACAGTGCCAAAAAATTAAATTCAACCCTAGAAATTGGCATATACCACTAGTGCTCTTTCTATCAATTTTGCAACCAGCATAGTCAGCATCAGAAAAATGAATTAAATTCAAAGATGATTCTTTAGAATACCAATGATCTAAGTTACTTGTACCTTTCAAGTATTTGAAAATTCTTTTAGCAGCAAGCATATGTGTTTCTTTAGGATTACATTGAAATCTAGCACAAACACATAAACTGTACAAGATATCAGGCCTACTGGCTGTCACATATAAAAGGGATCCGATCATACCTTTATATAGCTTTTGGTCAATGTTGAATCCAATTTCATCTTTGTCTAGCCTGCAGGTAGGACTCATGGGTGTGCTTCCTCTTTGCTTGTTTCCATGACAAATTTCTTGATTAATTGCTTGATGTACTTGGCTTAGCTTATAAAGATTCCTTCCTTCATTTGTTTGACTTGTAATCCAAGGAAGTAGTTGAGCTCACCCATAAAGCTCATTTCAAACTCAACCTGCATTGGCTCAATAAATTCTTCATGAAAACTTTCATTAGTTGTACCAAAGATAATATCATCAATGTATATTTGTACAATTAACATGTCATTTCCTTTGTTCTTAATAAAAAGAGTTTTGTTAACATTTCCTCTTTTGAAATCATTTTCAAGTAAAAACATGCTCAATCTACCATACCAGGCCTTAGGTGCTTGTTTCAAAGCATATAAAGCTTTGTTCTACTTAAACACATGATTTGGAAAAGCATGATTTTCAAAACCTGGTGGCTGTTCTACAAAAACTTGTTTAAAAATAAATCCATTTAGAAAAAATTTTTGACATTCATTTGAAAAGTTTAAAGTTCATGTAGCAAGCAAATGCAAGAAGTAATTTAATGGTCTCAGGTTTTGCTATCGGAGCATAAGTTTCATCAAAATTGATATCCTCTTCTTGATTAAATTCATTTGCTACCAATCTTGCTTTATTCCTTATTACTTTACCATTTTCATCTAGTGTGTTCCTATAGACCCATTTGGTTTCTATTATTGGATGGTCTGTAGGACTACTAACTAGTGTCCAAACATTATTTCTTTCTAACTGGTTTAATTCATCTTGCATCGCATCATCCAGTTATAATCATTTTCAGCTTCTTCTAAACTATATGGTTCAATTTGAAAGACAAAGGCTAAGTAGTCATGTGCAACTCTATGTGCTGACCTAGTCCTAACACCATGAGAAGGATCACCAATGATTGAATCATTGGGATGTGAAGTTACATACCTCCATTCCTTTAGTAAATCAGCATGATCCTTGCTTACCATTTCACTTTCATCTTGCATTGGCTTGTCCTGAATGTTTAGATCGTTCATTTTCTTTTGTAGTGTACCTCCATCATTATCTATGTACTCATCTTTTCTAGACGGTGAGGGGTTAGCTTCATCAAAGACAATATAAATTGACTCTTCTACAGTAAGAGTCCTCTTGTTAAACACTCTATATGCTTTGCTATGTAATGAATAACTAAGGAATATAGATTCATCAGATTTTGCATCAAACTTTCCTAGATTATCCTTACCGTTATTTAACACGAAGCATTTATACCCAAAAACATGAAAATAATTAATATTTGGTTTTCTTCCATTCCAAAGCTCATAGGAGGTTTTCTTTGAAATTGGTCGTATCAAAACTCGGTTTAGTATATAACAGGCAGTGTTCACGACTTCTGCCCAAAAGTACCTTGGAAGATTACCTTCACATAACATTGTTCTGGCCATCTCTTTCAAAATCCTATTCTTTCTCTCTACAACACCATTTTGTTGTGGTGTTCTAGGAGCGGAGAAGTTGTGATCAATGCCGTGCTCAATGCAATAATCATCAAAGAATTGATTTTGAAATTCAGTTCCATGATCACTTCTAATAGAAATAATAGAAACATTTTTCTCATTTGAAACCTTTTTATGAAATTTTCGAAATACATCAAAAGTTTCATCTTTATGTGCAATAAATAATACCCAAGTGAATCTAGAAAAATAATCTACAATCACAAGGCCATATTTCATACTTCCTAGGCTTGTGATCCTAGTTGTTCTAAATAAGTCCATGTGAAGTAGCTCAAGGGGTCTAGTTATTGAAATAACATTTTTGGATTTAAAACTCCCCTAGTTTATTTGCCTAATTGACAAGCATCACATACATAATCAAGATCAACTTTGAAATGAGGCAAACCTCTAACTAGATTCTTTGAGATTAATTTGGTAATAGTATGCATGCTAGCATGACCTAATCATCTATGCCATAACAAACATGATTCCTTGGTCTTAGCATTCATTGATACTAAATTGGAACTACTAGACATGGCTAGATCATTTAGATCTACCACATAAATATTTGCGAGTCTATGGCCAATGAATTTGTTGCTAGAGTCAAGAGAGCTAGTTACTATACACATAGATGATTCAAAGATAACTTTGAAGCCTATATCACACAATTGACTAATACTTAATAAATTATGCTTCAATTTATCTACTAGCAGTGCATCTTCAATAAAAGTACAGGGGTTATTTTAATCTTACCGATTCTGATTATTCTTGCCTTGCCCTAATCTCCAAAAGTAACTAATCCTTCTTCTTTCATTTGTAGGGTGATGAACTGATCCTTGTCACCCATCATATGCCATGAATAGTCACTGTCAAGATACCATCTTTTCTTTAATTTTTAGGCTGCAAGACAATCCTGCAAAACAATCAAGGAGTGATTTTATGTACCCAAGCTAACATGGATCCTTTCGGGTTAGTAAAATTGGTTCCCTTTGGAACCTAAATGGTTCTATATTTCAATGCACTAATCATGGAATTTTTCAAGCAATTGCATTGATAAGATTTATGCCCAAATCTATGACATGCATAACAAATAATTTTTTCATTTTTGAATGATGCATGCTTTGAAGCTATAATAGATGCAGAAACAGGAATACTTGATTTGAAGGATTTTGCATAGTATTCTTAGGAACTTATTTCAAGCCATTTGAAATTGATTTCGATGGAAAACCTTTTTCAAATTTATCATTTACAGCTGAAGATTTTGAAAATACAAATTTTGTTGCTGAAATTCCTTTAGCATTTATAGCATAAAATCCAATTCTAGCTATATTTTTAGAATCCTTTTGTTCTTTCAAAACTAGCTCAAGCTTATTGGAACTCATGGTCAATTTTTCTACCAAAGGCTTAAGCTTTTCAACCTCCTTTTTCAAATCAGTATTTTTGGCAACTAAACATTTTTTGTCTTATTTAAAATAGTTTTTTCATTGTTCAAGATAATAACAATTTTAGAAAGGTTACTCAATTTTCTTTGCAAAATGTTATTCTTTTCAAAAATTTCATCCTTTTCTTTTAATAAAACATCATTTTGTTTCTTTAAGGACTTAATTTTAACCCTAGCTTTATTGAATTCGATGAGTAAATCATGAAATGCAGAATTCAGTTCATCATATGTAAATTCAGTTTGAAGCTCAGGAGATGATACCTCATTTTCGAGACCCATCAAACAAAGATTCACATATTTCTTAGCCTCTTCTTCTTCATTTGATGAGGACGCTTTGCTATCGCTCCACGTCGCTACTATTGCTTTCTTTTTCTTTTTCTTAAATCCCTTTTTCAATAAAGGACAATCTGGTCAGATGTGCCCTGGATTTTTGCACTCATAACATGTGGGCACTTCTTTTTCTTTCTCCTTTTTCTTGTCATTCTCCTTACTGAACTCTTTGTTCTTGTGGAATTTTCTAAAATATCTTCCTTTCTTTTTTTCTATGAACTTTCTAAATTTTTGGATGACCATGGCAACGTCTTCGTCTTCCATGTTGATTTCAGTAGAGGAGCTTTCTTCTTCCAATTCTTCCTCCCTTTTTGAATCCATAGTAGCTTTAAATCGATCGATCTCCTTTTCTTTTGATCATCTTCGGTTCTGTGCTGCATGGTCAATTCATGTGTGATGAGAGATCCTAGCAGTTCATCCACCAATAAGGTATTCAAATCTTTTACTTCTTGGATGGCAGTCACTTTCGGATCCCACTTGTCCGGAAGAGATCTTAGAATCTTCTGCACTAGATATGCATTAATGTATACCCTGCCAAGACTTTTTAAGTCGTTAATAATATCAGTGAAATGTGGAAACATGGCAGAGATTGTTTCATTTGGCTCCATCTAAAATAATTCATAACTATGTACAAGAAGATTAATTTTAGAAGACTTCACTTATGAATTTCCTTCATGGGTCACTTCGAGTTTATCCCAAATTTCTTTTGCTCAAGAGCAAATTAAAATTTGATTAAACTCATTACTATCCAAAGCATAATATAACAAGTTCATGGCTTTGGCATTTAACTCTCCCATCTTCATGTCATGTTCGTCCCAATTCTCTTCAGTTTAGGAACATCCACTCCATCAATTTTAACCATGGGGATATAAGGACCCTATAGAATGATCTTCCATAATTGAAAATCAACTACTTGAAAATAGATCTTCATTCTAGCTTTCCAATATGCATAATTTGCACTAGTGAAGAGTGGTGGTCTATTAGTTGATTGGCCTTCCGCCAAGGATGCACTCATTGGATGAACCATCAATCTTTACTCTAATATATTCAGAGACTCTGCTCTAATACCAGTTGTTGCCTAGGTGGCTATCCAAGAGGGGGGGGTGCATTGGGTCTTTTAAAAAATTGGAGGCAAGTAATGTGCAATTCAAAATCCTTTGTAAGTGGTATGTGCTGTGATAGAATTTTAAAATACATAAGCTAAACAGAGTCAAGAAAGTACAACACAAACACACCAAATTTATAGTGGTTCAGAGCAACCTAGCTCATACGTGCACTACCCAAGATACCACTTGGGATTTCACTATATTCACACCCGAATACAATAGAATTGTTTTACAAGATCACAATCCAAAACTTCTACAATTTGGTTTTATGGGATTGCCAAAGAAAACCCAACACCCTTTGGTTTTAACAGGCTCACCAAAGAAACCCAACTTAGTTTTTATAGGATCACCAAGAAACTAACCCTTGGTTTTAACAAGGCTCACCAAAAACCTAACCCTTGGTTTTAACAAGGCTCACCAAGAACCTATTTAGTTTTTCAACCGAGCTCACCAATAACCCAACAATTCAAAAATTGAATTGAAAATAAATGCAACAAGAATGACAAACTCAATTTGTCGGATAGTTGCCGGTGCAGCTTATTGGAAGTCCACTTGAATGCACATGAATAGACTTTAATTACTTCAGTGGCTTCTTCCTAAAGTTGCTTCAAGCTTCAAATTGAAGTTGGTGAAGACTTGAAAGCTTGACTTTAATGCTCTTGTGCTCTTTTGCTATTGGTAGGTAGGATATTCAATAAAGCTCTCTCTTCTTTTAAGAACTCACTAATTCATTGCTTTAAGGAAGTTCAAATCCTTCAAATTTAAAGTCTTCTATCATCCCAAGGCAGTTCTAGCCATTGTAGACTATTGGAGAATGATTTGTGATGGTTGGAGCACCTTTTAGCATTCAAAAATAAATTCTGAAACTAGCCATTGAATACCTGGAAACGACGTTCGAGTCGGCTCGGATTCCTTTGAGTCGACTTGGATCCTTCGAGTCGATGGGCCGAGTCACCAAATCTTCAATGCAGTTGGCTATTTATCTTAGGGTGCAAAACATCACTTTGGATGAGTTAGCTCTTCATAGCTCGGGTCAGCTCGAACTTCTTTCTTTGAAAAATTTGAACTCGAGCAGTCGGCTCTTTTCAGCTTGGGTCAGCTCTTCCTCTCAGGTTCAAAAAACCTTACTCTGGAAGAGTCTGCTTGGTGCAGTTAGGGCCGGCTCACTTTCTCAGGCTTTCAGAATTAGGTCTGGTAGAGTCGGCTCAGCTCGTCTGGCTATTCTTTAAAATCTTTAACAAATGCACTCCAGACGAGTCGACTCGGATTCATTAGAGTCGGCTCACTTTCCATCGAGTCGGCTCGGATTGCTGCATTCCAGAATCCTTGCTGCATGCCAGTAAGCAAAGTTAGCTCTTCATAACTTGGGGTCGGCTCGAGTGTCTTCTTCAGGAATTTTATAATTGAACATAAAAAGAACTCTCACCAACTCTTTTATAATTTTATACAAACCAACTCAAACTAAAATTCATGGCACACACACAGTCACAAAAAGTAACCCTTTTAATTGATTTTTCTTAGCATTTTTGATCGAGTTCTTCTTTACAAAAATATTTACAACACAACTCAACCAAGAAAATAGAAGTATAGGAGTTGAAGTTTGAACATATTATTCATCCTACAAAAACTTATCAAACACTTGAAGAGTTGTCAGAAATAAATGTACATGCTCCAATGTTTGGTTATCATCAAAATCACTTATGGGGTCAACACGACCCTTTCACTAGCTTTCCTATAAACACATAGCTCATCCTCATTCTTGAAAAAATCAAATGATTTGATTGCATCATCAAAATGAGTATTCCAACTCCGAGAAGCTTGCTTCAATTCGTAGATTGATCTATGCAGCTTGAAGACCTTTTGATCTTTATCATTGGAAGTGAAACCCAAAGGCTGCTCCATATAGTTATCTTTCTCAAAATATCTATTCAAGAATGTAGTTTTCACATCCATCTGTCATATCTCATAATCATGATATGCTGTAATTCCAAGCAATGTACGGATGGATTTCAGCATAGCTACTGGTGAAAAGGTGTCATGATGGTCAATGCCTTCACATTGACTATACTCTTTCGCCACAAACCTAGCTTGAAAGGTCTCTACCTTACATTCTACACCTATTTTCCTTTTGTTGATCCATCTACAACCAATAGGTACAATACCCTCTGGTGGATCCACTAAGGACCGTACATGGTTAGAATGCATTGATTCAATTTTTGACTTCATAGCATTCAACTATTTATTAGAGTTGATGTCTGACATCACCTCATCATAAGACCTAGGATCAATCAATTGATCCTTGTCCCTAATTATAAATATTTCATTTTATCCTCTATAAGCATACCTAAGTACCTTTCAGGAGGTTTGGAGACTCTAGTAGATCTATGAGGTGGAAGAGCATTTATGTGAATTGGTTAATTATGTTCGATCTGATCTTAGCTAGTTGCTCTTTAGAGACTTTCTCATCGAGCTCAATTAGCCTTAGGGATGGTAATGGGTCGGGTTTGGGTCGAATCACCCAAAATCCATACCGTCCCGCAAAAAAATTATCCACCCCATACTCGTCCCATACATGTCTCAGGTCAGGTCTGCTCGGTTATAAAAAAATCATGTGTGGATCGAGTCGGGTCGGATATACCCGGTCTCATAAAACTTAGTTTATTTAAAAGCTAAATGGGTCAAGTCGAGTCGGGTTAGGTCAGGTATATCCGTCCCATATCCAATTTACTTAAATATTTTATAAACATTATTTTTTTTTTATATAAACAATTCGGGATCGGGTCGAGGCATACTACTACCCATACTCGACCCAAACCCGAGTTGGGTTTTTTTTATATAACCCATATCCATTTGTAAATTAGGCGGGTCAGGTTTTACCCGTCCCATTAGAATCTGGTCAGGTCGGATACCCATCGGATCGGTAAAAATTGCCATCCCTAATTAGCCTCCCACTACCATCTTCCTAAATAAACTATTTTTCAAGAAATGTGGCATGTCTACTCACAATCATATTGTGATCTTTTGAAAGGTAAAAGTAATATCCTAAAGTCTCTTTAGGATATCCTATAAACCGAGCTTTCATAGATCAAGATTCCAATTAATCCACTATTAGTCTTTTGACATAGGCTGGACATCCCCAAATCTTGAAATGAGCAAGACTTGGTTTCTTACCATGCCAAATCTCATATGGTGTAGTAGGAATAGATTTAGATGAAACTCTATTTAGATATAGATTGAAGTTTGTAGGGCATATCCCTAAAGAAATAAAGGCAAGTCAATAAAGCTCATCTTGGATTGGACCATATCTAATAATATCCTGTTTCTCCTCTCAGACACCTCGTTGAGCTGAGGTGTACCAGGTGGAGTCCATTGTGAGACTATGCCATTATCCTAAGATAACCTAAGAATTTCCTACTAAGGTATTTACCTCCCTGATCTGATCAAAGAACCTTAAGGGTTTTACTTATAAGTTTTTTCAATCTCATGTTTGAATTCTTTGAACTTTTCAAAAGCTTCATATTTGTGTCTCATAAGAAACACATTACCATACCGTGAACAATCATCAGTATAGGTTATGAAGTAGTAAAAACCACTTCATATTCACCTCCCCGATTTGATCAAAGAACCTTAAGGGTTTTACTTATTTGTCTTTCTACTTCATGTTTGAATTCTTTGAACTTTTCAAAAGCTTCAGATTTGTGTCTATAAGAAACACATAACCATACCGTGAACAATCATCAGTAAAGATTATGAAGTAGTAAAAACCATCCCTGGACTTTATATCAAATAGACCACACACATCAGTGTGTACCAGGGCAAGCAATTCTGTGGCCCTCTCCCCATGTCTTACAAAGGATAACTTGGTCATTTTTTCTTGAAGACATGACTCACAAGGTGGATATGATTCAGAATTAACCGAATCTAGGATCCCATCCCTTTCTAGTTTATTAATTCTATCCTCACCTATATGATCGAGCTTTAGATGCCACATATATTTATCATTTAGGTCATCTCTAGCACATTTATGTCCTATGGCATTCACTTTAATTTTTTTGTTAATATTCAAAGATGCATCGGCAAGCATGTGATAAAGACTGTCAATTAAAATAATTTTTGCAATCAATTTATTTCTCAAATAAATATTATAAAAGTCTTTATTGAATATAAATTTAAATCTTTCCTGTGCTAGCACAGAGATAGAAATCAATTTTTTACTAGCTTCAGGTACAAAATAACAGTCACTAAGTGCTAATCTAAACCCTAAAGGTAATAACAGAGAATGTGATCCAATGGCTTGTGCAGCAACTTTTGCTCCATTTCTGACATGTAGGACCATCTCACCTTCTCTCAGCATTCTACTTCTTTCCAGATCTTGCATTGAAATGCATATATGAGCACTAGAGCCAAGTCTAAAATCTAATTGGAAGGAGATGAAACCGTTAGGTTAGATTTAGTAATGTGTATGGACTTACCTTCAGAAGGTGCATCCTCCTCTATTTCTTTAAGCTTTCCAGGTAGAGAGGACAATTTCTTTTCTAGTGGCCATGTGTATTACAATGGAAACATTTTCCTTTACTGACCTTGGCTTTCTTAGGAGTGTCCTTCTTTTGTTTGTTTTTTTTCTTTTGCTTCTTTGCAAGTTTCTTCTTCTTCCAAGTAGACTTTCTTTTGAAGGAAGACTGCTCCACAGAGAAAAAAGAGCCCCTTGAACTCTTCAGGGTCCTCTCATTGCTTATCAACATGTTCAATAATTCAAGTAAGGTGTAATTCAACTTGTTCATATTATGGTTCATAACAAACTAAGCATATGAATTAGTCAAGGACTGGAGGATCAAATCCACCTGAAGCCTTATGAATAGAAATGCCTAGCTTCTAAAGCTGTTCTATGTCCCTGATCATTGACAAACAATGATCATTGATTGACTGCCATTCATGTATCTTGTTGTTGAAAAGCCTTTTCAACACTTCGAAATGTGCAATCCGACTTTGTTCACCATATAACTCTTGCAGGTGAATCAAAATCAATTTAGCAGTTTGCATATCCTCATGTTTGCTCTGCAATTCATTTGATATTGAGGCCAACATGTAACACTTAACCTTATTATCATCTTCCAACGATTTTCATATAGAGTCATCTGACTTGTATTTGGATGGTCAAATATGATAGGGGGTTCTTGGTCATGCACATAGCCCAACTTCTTAGAACTCAAAATAATTTTAATATTTCTCAACCAATCTTTGAAATTAAGGCCTACAAGTCGTTTGTCTCTAGAATACGGGCTAAGAAATTTGAAGCAAATATGGTTAACTGTAAGAGTAGAAGATTCAAATTAGATGCTTTATGCTTAATTATAAAATTATTCTAGGGTCTTTAAGAAATAATTTTAGAACTCTCACTATTTTCTCAAATCTCTCACACTCTACATGGAGATGCGGAAATCCCGCGACTCTAGGTTTCTAGTGAGTGCTAGGTCCTATCGATGTGCAACACCGCACCATGCCCGGTTATTGGTAACACGCTACACCAATAAGCAGCCAACTCTTGTCCAATATATCTAATACAATTTGTAGCATCTCGGTCTCTAATCATAGAATCTCAACATGCCTGTTTATTGGTCCAATCATTAGTTAAGTCTGACCCACCATTCCTCTAGACAAAGCCATCATTGAGTCCATCAACATGCCCATTTATTAGGCCCAACCCCATCTGTGCCTAGCAACATCTCATGCTTAATAGGGTGGTTACGTCTTCCTGATATAACTAGACCACTATAGCCAGTCGAGAATAATCAACACCAGTAGGACACCCGCACAACTACAATGATGGAAGACCTAAGACTTAATATTTATAGGGAGCTTAGATTCAGGTCTCTTCTAAATTGATCAGCCAAATCATGTCTGACCAATTATATTAAGTCAACACAATCTTATGTCTGACTTAAAAAGCTAGCATGGGTGAACTCAAATCAAAAGTGACCCTATTGAAAACTTAATCAACCAAATTAGCAAGGTCAGTTTGATACATGGGAGGGTTCTGCCATATACCCTCTTTCAGCCAAACTAGTTGGTTGAGAAAGAGTTAACCCCAATTAAAACCATGATCTAAACCTTCCTTAGACACCAATTGATTGATAAGATTCAATTAGGTCAATCTAGTGATCTAGGCTCATCACTGAGCCAAATTAGGTCTGAACTTATCGATTCATAATTAAATGAATCGATCTGACCAGACATCATCTAAAAATAATTTTAAGATGACTAGACCTAATTTGTTCAACCCAAATCCTCATGCACCTAATTTGATTTTCTGGATCAAATCAATTTTAAAATATGTTCAAGTGCATGATATTAATGGCTTATGATCATGAATCAAATTTAAGTTCTAAACCTAATTTGGTGCATCGCATATCAACATGTTAGATCATATAATTAAACTACATCAAATGTAATTAAATAGATCTAAAACATGCTTAACAATACATCACATATGTAATCATAAATCGATCAAAATTTTTGAAAACCCTTTTTCAAAAACAGGTATACATCAAAGTAGGACAACTTTTGCACTATAAGGGGTAAACCCTATAGCAGGACAATCTTATAATCACTTTATGCAACCTTTGATCAATTAATTTTCAGATTATAATATTTAATTTTAGATCTAAAAATTATGATTTTAATTTTGAAAATATTTTTCAAAACATAACAATTCTATGCTAGAACAACCTTATATATATTTAGCATAGATTTGATACAATCATCATCTATCTTTCTGAACTGTATATGTTTCAGATCTGATTCTCATCCATGCATGTTAAAGAAAGGAGAACCGTGGCTCTGATACCATTGTTGGAATTCTTCCAGGAATAGAATATTGCATTAAATCAAGAATCAAAAGCCTGACGTGGTAGAAGTAGATATAAAAACTACTTTATATCTAAGCATGGAATTTACAAATAAATCTAATTTATTCAAAATAAATTCTTAAACAAGATGTAATAGATGAAAAGGAATATTAGATCTGAAAATAAATTATTTTGAAAAAAATGACTTACCTGGATCGCTATACTGGCCTGCTCTGAAAATTATGCCGAACCGCTTTTGAACAGGGATTCTACAAGAGCCATAAAATCACCCGACCTCTGCTGGTATCCATACAAAGCTCACGTAACCGAGTCGTAGAGAGCACTGGACTGCTAGATCCTTGTAGGCCTCTCATCTTTCAGCAAATCAAGTACTTTAAGAACTGTGCCGATCCGAAACTAGACCGGCTTTTTCTTAATCTGTCTTTTATCTTGTAAACTAAGATATGCAAGACCTTGGACATCTTTCTATCTTCTTTCTCTTGTGAAGAATACTTCTCCAGACTCTTCAAGAGAAGATCTAAACCTCATACAAGGAAGACAACTCCATGCCTAAGAGACAAAACCTCTAGAATTGATGCCCAAAAGGAAGATGTTCATGCCCAAGACTTGTTCACGCGCAAAGGAGAAGCTCTCTTGGTCAGCCACCCCCTCTCCCCTTTTCATAAATCACTTCTCCCATCCCTCCAACCCAAAAGACTAGAGTTTAATCTAAACTAGTTATATTTTAAGAGGAGTAGAAGAGAAGGATTCTTTCCTCTCTCATATTTTCCAAGCCAAAAACTCATCGTGCCCTCCTAACTTTCATGCCAATCCCTCTTGTCGTACATAGCTTTGTTGCACAAAACATAGGGCCCACAAGTTGGCATGTGGAGACATGGGAGACAAGGAGAGAGAGTCCCAGTATAACAAGATGCTAAGTCATGATCCAAATAAATTGATTTGACATTCAAATCGAAGCCAATTTTAAACCCAATCGAACCATTTCGAAAAAGCTATTAACCCAACTCAATTACGATCAATTAACTACATATAACTCAATTAGATTAAATCTAATTTAATTCAATTAATAAATAATCCATAATTTATTAATTGTAACATTTACAATAGGTCCAAATGTACTAAAATTGGCAAGTACTAAATTTTAGTAACATTTTTATTTGCTGATTGGTTCTTAAGATCCTGATGTGTGTGACCCCTCAGGTCCTATCATGTCTGGTAATGAGACATGCTATAATCTCCATTATCCATCATCGAAACTTCTTTCAATGGACAGAAATAATTTTAGCAAAATCCTAATTAGGATCATCGATACGAGAATGATCATAATGGGCTCTCATAATCTACTAGTGACACCTAGCAGTATATAATGCAATCCAGCATAATAAGATTGGAACATCTAGGTGTAGTTATCATGTGATTCGGTTCTCTATCAAAAATCCTGACATGATGTTGGTTACGGATACTCGTCAAACCTATCAGTCATATGCTTAACTTAATCACTCAAGTCCAATTGTGATACTAATGAAAACACCTTTTCATTATCATCCTGCTATGGCTATAGACTTCTGGACTTAGTCACATTAAGCTGCATAGGATTAATCCTTACTACTAAGACTGATAGATCCCTACAAGTGAATACCCTACTCCTACAATAAACTTACTGCAACTAACGAACACATCAAGGTCCCGAATGGATAGGAACCATGTGTTTATGCTGTCAAACTACAGCAACCTTATTATGAGTAGCTGAGACACTCTAGGTAAAGAACTATTCATACAACTATAGTATCAGGAAGTTATTGATGAGTGAGTAGTCATCCGTATAACTTCCTATACTTGGTCATGCTCAGTACCATTGATCTCTATCAACTACCTGCACACTCACTCCAGTGTCACCACACTGTAGGTTAGAGACTCATCTATCCTAAAAGGGAAGTGATCTGTGCATCGATTTTAGTGGATCAATCACCATCCTCGTGATATTTCAACAATCAGGAACTTTTAGGAGTTAATCTATAAAGACACAAGCCTCAAATTCTCAACTCTTGAGAATGTGTCATTACCCATTAACTCCATGGACGATTCATAGACACATCAATATGAATGAAACTAATACCCTTTTATTAATAACAAAAATTAAGTACAAAGTTCATGCCCTAAAAATTATAGTGTCAAGCCAACTTGGCTTTTAGGGCATATATTTAACATTATCGATATATATCTCGATCCAATAATGACTTAGTTGATGAGACATTAGAAATATTTTCTAATTTCATCTTGCTTTGGCTAAAGACTTTCAAAGTCATCATTTTATGAGATTATATAGAATGCTCTTTCTTATAAGAAGTGATCGATTCATTATGATCACTCATAATCTTCATGCATACTTTACCATGTCCAAAATATTCTACACATCTCAAAGAGTTATGTTAAGGTATCAATCAAAGTACAAATCCATATATACAAGATACCATGGTGATCAGGTCTAGGGATCATTTGCACCACTCACTAGAAGATTTTCTACTGACATGCTTGTAAGGCTCTATCATATGTTCTCTCTATAGGTCAATTCATTGAACTCATTTTTCTTTGAGCATGCACACACTTATATTAGTTTCACCATACAAGTGATTGTGAGATCAATCACTCTTTCTATCAAGCATACATGCTCTATGCAGTCTTATCGTATCATTGATCCCTAACTCAATGATCCGACTGAAAATATTTTAGATTTAGGCTATCAAGATTTAAATCTTATGGCATGATCTCATGATGGTCCAAAAATCATTGTCCTAACCAATGGGTTTCACTATAATTTTAGTTAAGCAATAAAAAGCAGCACATAAAACAAAAATGCCTATTTTATTAACAATTAATTAATGTCATGTACACAAGTTGAAAGATAATACAAAGAATAATTTCATCATATCACTTATATGTTTGTCTTGTATGATACTATTCTTTCATAATATTGTCTTACATCAAATTTCATGATGTAGATTTTACATATACCGTGCAAAATAAAATTCATGCTCGCTAATTCTATATTCTAGTGGAAGTTTTACTAAATTTGTTAGTTTTCAAGAATTATATCCTGTCACAATCTCAAATGGGCTCATCCTAGTTTGATTTAATGAACAATTATAAGCATATTTTACTTATGGTACGATAATATCCCAATTATTTATATGTTCACCGACAAGACATTTCAATAGATTTTCCAAACTTTTATTTACAACTTTAGTTTAACCATTGATTTTTGGGTGGTGTGAAGACGAGAAAAGCAATTGTGTCCATGATTTTTCATAGTTTTTAAAAAATTGCTAATGAATTGAATGGTCTCTATCAATTACTATCATTTTGGGTAAACCACGGAGCCTAACAATTTCAGATACAAATTTTGGCTACATGTGTCACATCAGAAGTTTTTTGTCAGGAAATAAAATGAGCTATTTTTTGAAATCGATCGATAATAAGGATGGAGTTGTGCTTTTTAAGAGTTTTTAGGATATCCAAAACAAAATCCATACTATGGTCTTCCTATAGTGCACGTGGCACAGGAAGAGATGTGTACAAATTGATGTTCTTTGTAGTCCTTTTTCCCATTGTTGACCCCATAAGTGATTTTAATGATAACCAAACATTGGAGCATGCACATATTTTACTGACAACTCTTCAAGTGGTTTACAAGTTTTTGTAGGATGGATTATTTGTTTAAACTTCAACTCCTACATTCATACTTCTTATTTTGAGTTGTGTTTTTATTTGATTTTGTAAAGGAGAACCCAAAGAAAAAGTTAAGAAAAATCATGTAAAAGGGTTACTTCTATGTGTGCTATGCCTTAAATTTTTTTTGAGTTGCTTTATATTGAATGTTGAAAAGTGTTGGTGAGAGTGTTCTTGAGTGTAATTGTAAAAATTTGGAAAAAGTCACTTGAGCCGACCCAGTATGAAGAAGAACCGACTCTACCTCATGGTGTGCACCAAGGATTCTGGCATGCAGCAATCCGAGCCGACTCAAGGTAAACCGAGCCGACTCATCTAGAGTCCATTTCTATTATTTTCTAAGAACAGCCAGGCGAGTCAATCCCAACTAGTTTGAGCCGACTCTGCCAGAACAAATTTTGAAGACTTGAGGAAGCGAGCCGACCTGATCTGCAACGAGCCGACTCCTCTAGAGTAAAGTTTTTTGATTCTGTGAAAAAGAGTCAACCCAAGTAGAAGCGAGCCGACTCCTCGAGTTCATTGATTTCAATGATGGAGCCGACCCGAGCTATCAAGAGCTGACTCATCCAGAGTGAAGTTTTTGCACCCTGAGATAGAGAGCCGACCCTGTTAAAAAAATGGTGACTCGACCTATCGATTCGAAGGATCCGAGCTGACTCAAAGAATCCGAGCTGACTCAAATATCATTTTCAGGTACATAATGGCTAGTTCTAAATTTTTTTTTAATGCAAAAAGGTGCTCCAACAATCAAATGTCACATCCCAACGGTCTAGAACACCTCAAACTACCTTGGAGTGATGAAAGACCATATATTTGAGGGATTTAAACTTCTAAAAGTAAGAGTAAAAAAGTTCCTCAAAGTTTTAAGAGTTTATTGAATATCAACCTACCAACAAGCAAAAGAGCACAAAGAGCATTCAAGTCAGTCTTCAAGTCTTCACCATTTAGATCTAAAGCTTGAAGCACTTTGAAAAGAAGCCACTGAAACAATCAAAGCTCATTGAAGTGCATACAAGTGGACTTCTCTCAAGCTGCATCGGCAACTATCAGATAATTAGAGTTTGTCATTTGTTGTTGCATTTATTTTCAATTCATTCTTGAATCGTTGGGTTATTGGTGAGCCTATTTGAAAAACCAAATAGGTTCTTGGTGAGCCTTAGCTAAAAACTAAGTTTTGGTTCTTGGTGATCCTGGTAAAACCAAGTTGGGTTTCTTTGGTAATCCTATTTAAAATCAAAGGGTGTTGGGTTTTCGTTGGTGATCCTGTAAAATCAAAGTGTAGAGATTTTGGATTTTGAGCCTGTAAAATAATCCTACTGTATTCGGGTGTGAATATAATGAAAATCCCAAGTGTATCTTGGTAGCGGACGTCAAGCTAGGTTGCTCCGAACCACTATAATTTTTGTGTGTTTGTGTTATGCTTCTCTGTTCTTATTTAGCTTCTACAAGTTATTACTCTATCATAGCACCAGACACTCTTAAAGGGATTTTCAAGAGCACATTATTTGCTTAAATTTTTGAATTCTCAATTCACCCCCCTCTTGGATAGCTACCTGGGCAACAACTAGTATCAGAGCAATGTCTCTGAATACATAAGAGTAAAGATTGATGGCTCATCCCATGAGTACATCCTTGGCTGAAGGCCAATCAACCAATAAAACTTCACTCTTCACTGGCACAAATTATTCTTATTGGAAAGCAAGAATGAAGATCTATATACAAGCTGTTAATTTTTAATTATGGAAGGTCATTCTTAAAGGGCCACATGTTTCCATGATCAAAATTGATGGCATGTATGTTCCTAAACCTGAAGAGGAATGGGATGAACATGACATGAAGTTAGAAGAATTAAATGCCAAAGCTATGAATCTGCTATACTGTGCTTTGGATTCCAATGGGTTTAATCGAATTTCCACTTGCTCTTCAGCAAAGAAAATTTGGGATAAACTTGAGGTGACCCATGAAGGAACTTCCCAAGTGATGACTTCAAAAATTAATCTTCTAGTACATAATTATGAATTATTTAAAATGGAACCTAATAAAAATATTTTTGCCATGTACACTAGATTTATAGATATTATTAATAGTTTGAAAAGTCTTGGCAGGGTTTACTAAAATGCGGATCTAGTACAGAAGATATTCAGATCACTTCCAAACAAATGGGACCCTAAAGTTATAGCCATCCAGGAGGCGAAAGATCTAAACACCTTGTCTATGGATGAATTAATTGGTTCTCTCATCACACATGAATTGGCCATGCAGCACAAAACTGATGATATCAGAAAAAAAAGAAAACCATTATATTCAAGGCTGCATTGGAATCTAAGAATGATGAAGAATTAGAAGATGATTCTGCCTCCTCTGAAGATGATCTAGAAGATGAAGATATCGCAATGGTCTTGAGGAATTTAGAAAGTTTATGGAAAAAATAAAGAAAGATTCAATAAAAAATTTCATAAACGAAGAGAGCATTCCAAGGAAAAGGATAAGGACAAAGACAAGGAAAAGAACAAGTCCCCACCTGCTATGAATGTAAGAAACTGGGGCACATTTATCCAGATTGTCCATAATTAAAGAAGTTTTTCATGAAGAAAAAGAGAGCGATTGTTACCACATGGAGCGATAGTGAAAAATCCACCTCAATTGAAGAGGAAGAGACTACAAAAATAGCTAATCTATGTCTAATGCGTATTGAGGATGAGGTAACTTCTCCCAATGCTCGAATTGAATTTATATTTGATGAGTTAAATTCTATATTACATGATATTTTATCTAAATTTAAAAAGGCTGGAGTAAAAATTAGATCTCTAAAGAATATTAATGATTCTTTACTCAAAGAAAAAGAGAAAATTTTAGAAAAGAATGTATTGTTACAAAAAGAACTTCATATCTTTTCTTAAAACTGTAAAGCATTGAAAATTGAAAATAATGATTATCATGACAAAAACAAAGTTTTGTTGAATGAAAATCATGAGTTGAAAAAGGAGGTTGAAAAACTCAAGCCACTTGTTAAAAAACTCACTTTATTTTTTAACAAGCTTGAGTTGATTCTTAAAGAGTAAAGGATTTCTGGTAAAAAGGTTGGAATTGGTTTTAATTCATCAAAATCAAATAATATTTCAGCAACTACCTTTGTAAAACAAAAAGATTTTGTTCCTAAGTTAACATCTCAAAAAGCTTTTGCTACAAAAGGTTCTACTTCCATTTCAAAAGCTACCTTGTATGCTCCTAAAAATTCAAATACAAAATCTGCTATTTCTGCATCTCATGCATCTAGAATTTTGAAATATAAATCTTTTTAGAATTCTATAATCAAATGTTTTGCTTGCAAAGAGCTAGGACATAAAGCTTTTGATGCAACATTATTAGAAATATTCATAATAAATCAAGAAAGATTTAGGTTTCCAAAGAAACCACCTCAGCTAACCTGCAAGGATCCAAGTTAGCTTGTACCTAAAAGAACTCCTTGATTACCTTGTAGGAATATCTTGCATCACAAAAATTGAAGAAAAGATGGTATCTCGATAGTGGCTGTTCAAGGCATATGATGGGTGACAAGGATCAGTTCATCACCCTAGAAATGAAAGAAGAAGGTATGGTTACTTTTAGAGATAATGGCAAGGAAAAAATAATCAGAATCGGTAAGATCAAGATAATCCCCTGTACTTTTATTGAAGATGTATTGCTAGTAGATAAATTAAAGCATAATTTATTAAGTATTAGTTAACTTTGTGATAAAGGCTTCAAGGTTATCTTTGAATCATCTATGTGTATTATAACAAACTCTCTCGATTCTAGTAGTAAGTTCATTATACACAGACTTGGAAACATTTACATAGTTGATCTCAATGATCTGCTATGTCAAGCAGTTCCAGTCTAGTTACAATGAATACTAAGTCCAAGGAGTCTTGTTTACTTTGGCATAGATGATTAGATCATGCTAGCTTGCATATTATTGCAGATTAATTTCCAAAAATTTAATTAGAGGCATGCCTAAGTTTAAAGTTGATTTTGATCATGTTTGTAATGCATGCCAAATAGATAAACAAACTAAGGGGAGTTTTAAACCCAAAAATATGATTTCAACTACCAAACTCTAGAACTACTTCACATGGACTTATTTGGACCAACTAGGACTACAAGCCTCGGGGGTATGAAATATGCCCTTGTGATTGTAGATGATTTTTCCAAATTTACATGGAGTTTATTTATTGCTCACAAAGATGAATCCTTTAAAGTATTTCTAAAATTTCACAAAAAGGTTTCAAATCTAAAATATTTGTCAATAATTTCAATTAGGAGTGATCACGGTACTGAATTTGAAAATTAATTTTTTGATGATTATTGCACTGAAAACAGCATTGATCAGAACTTCTTCATCCTAGGACACCATAAAAAATGGTGTTGAAGAGAGAAAAAATAGGATTTTGAAAGAAATGGCCCGAACCATGTTGTATGAAGGCAATCTTCTAAGGTACTTTTGGGTAGAAGCGATGAACACTGCTTGTTATATTTTAAACTATGTTTTAATCTGTCCTATTTTAAAGAAAACCCCCTATGAGCTTTGGAATGTAAAGAAACCCATATCAATTATTTTCATGTGTTTGGATGTCTATGCTTTGTGCTTAATAATGGTAAAGATAATCTTGAAAAATTTGATGCTAAATCTAATGAAGCAATTTTTCTTGGTTATTCATTACAAAGCAAAGCATATAGAGTATTTAATAAAAGGACTCTTACTGTAAAAGCGTCAATGCATGTTATTTTTGATGAAACTAACCATTCACCTTCTAAAAAAGAAGAGTGTATAGACAATGATGCAGGTACAATTCAAAAGAAGATGGAAGACATGAGCATACAAGAAAGATCAATTGAAAAAGGTGAAGAAATGATAAGTAAGGATCATACAGATCTACCAACAGAATGGAGGTACGCAACTTCTCATCCTAAAGAATTAAATATTGGTGATCCTTCAAAAGGTATTAGGACTAGGTCATCAAATAGAGCAGCACATGACTACGTAGCCTTTGTATCTCAAATAGAACCTCATACCTTAAAGAAGCTAAAAATGACCCAAATTGGATGTTGGCCATGCATGAAGAATTGAAGCAGTTTGAAAGAAATAAGGTTTGGACATTAGTTGATAGACCTACAGACCACCTAATCAAAGGAACCAAATGGGTCTATAGGAACAAATTAGATGCATAAGGAAATGTTATTAGAAACAAAGCTAGATTATTGGCTAAGAGGTACAGTCAAGAAGAAGGCATAAATTTTAATGAAACATATGCACCAATGGCAAGATTAGAAGCCATTAGATTACTTCTTGCATTTGCTTGCTACATGAATTTTAAACTTTTTTAAATAGATGTAAAAACTACACTTTTAAACAATTTTATCTTCGAATAAGTTTTTGTAGAACAACTACCGGGTTTTGAAGATCATGTTTTTCCAAACCATGTGTTTAAACTGAACAAAGCTTTATATGGTTTCAAACAAGTACCTAGAGCCTGGTATGATAGACTTAGCACTTTATTGATTAAAAATATTTTTTAAGAGGAAATGTTGATAAAACCCTTTTCATCAAAAAGAAAAATAATGATATATTAATTGTACAAATTTATGTTGATGATATTATATTTGGTAAAACTAATAAAATTTTTGTGAAGAATTTGCAATGTTAATGCAGGGAGAATTTGAAATAAGCCTAATAGGTGAACTTAACTACTTCCACAGACTTCAAGTAAAGCAAATTAAGGAAGGAATCTTCATCAACCAAGACAAATACACTAAAGAAATAATCAAAAAGTTTGGTATGGAGACGAGCAAACAAATGAGCATACCCGTGAGCCCATCTTGTAGATTGGACAAAGATGAAAAAGGATCCATTGTTGATCAAAAGCTATATAGAGGTATGTCGGATCCTTGTTATATTTAACTACAAGTAGACCGGATATCTTGTATAGTGTATGTATATGTGCTAGATTCAATGTAATCCTAAAGAAACATATATGCTTGCTGTTAAAAGAATAATCAAATATTTGAAAGGTACAAGTAATCTAGGTCTTTGGTTTTCAAAACAGTCCTCATTGAATTTAATTGGATTTTCGGATGCTGACTATGCTGGATGTAAAATTGATAGAAAGGCACTAGCGGCACATGCCAATTTCTAGGGTTGAATTTAATCTCATGGCACTGCAAGAACAAAACTCGGTAGCAATTTCTACTGCTGAGGCAGAGTATGTTGCTGCAGGAAGTTATTGTGCACAAGTGTTATGGATCAAACAATAACTAGAAGACTTTGGTGTTACACGATTCAAAATTCCAATTAAGTATGATAACACAAGTGCTATAAATTTGATCAAGAATCCTATTCAGCATTCTAGAACTAAGCATATAGAGATTATGCATCATTTTATTAGAGATCATGTTTTTAATGGTGGCGCTGAACTAGAATTTATACCAACCGAAAAACAGATAGCTGACATTTTTACTAAGCCACTAAATCATGATAGATTTGAATTGCTTAGAGGAGAATTAGGTCTTTGTAATCCCTTCTAGATTTATTTAACCTAATTTCCTTCAAAATTAAGGAAAATTATCTAGAAAACCTCCTACAACTATTCATGATTGATGAAAAACTTTACTTGAGATTTCATTGATTCAAACTCAATTTCTGAATCATTTTAATTTATGTGAAAAGTTTCTATTCGATTCGACTCAAGCAATTTTGCTCTGGTTGAGCTGGCTCGAATGTCTGATTTCTCTGCTCTTGCTCTGGTCGAGCCAACTAGGTCAATCTGAAGTCTTGCCTAGCTGACTCGGAGCTTTTCTTATTCTGAGTTTGCTCTAGTTGAGCCGACTCGGATATTTTTAGGGCTGGATGAGCTGACTCTAATGTCTGGAAATCGCTTTTTAAATAGATCTGAGTAATTTCTTTTACATTTCACTCCTTCCATTTCACTTTAAACTCTTTTTACTTCACTCGGAACATCCACCAAAAACTTCAAAAACCATTCCCCAAAATTCAGATTTCCTAAATCCCACAAATCTTACTGCAATGGCTCCAAGGAGATCGTCACAAAAGACTCCTCAAGCAGCTGAAACAAGCACACGCAGTGAAGATCTAAAGAAAAAGGGAGAAAAGAGAAAAAGGTACTCTCCTAAACAAAAAGAAGAAGAAACACCCTCTCTGACCATGAAATCCACTTCAATGGAAAATAGCCTGTCACTTGAAGCAGAAGGATCGATTTCTCCTTCCTGGAAGAAATGGAAATGAAGATTGGAAGTTGGATTGACAACCAGGGCTGGAAATTTTTCTGTTCTTTAAATATTCTGACCTCCCCTACATTGGTAAGAACTTTCTATGAAAACATAGTTTTTGAAGATTACCATTTGGAATCAACTGTTAAGGGAGTTAAAGTCGTTGTGGATGAAGAAAAGTTGAGCAGCTTGCTTCAAATGCCAACTGACGGTGCCACCGAGCTTACCCTAAATGACAAAGAACACACTCTGAAGCTCATTTTGGAAAGATAAGAAGTAAGATCCATCCAATATGTTCAAGCCAACATGCTATCTAGGGAGATGCGATTACTTCACAATATGATTAGTATAATTTTCCTTCCCAGAACCGGTCATTTCAACTGGGTAAGTGAAAAGGATATGACTTTTATGGGACATCTAATTGAAGAAGAACCTCTCAACCTTCCTTTCATCATGATGATTCAAATGAGAGAAACAGCTAGAAAACTCAAAGCTTGCTTGCCGTATGGTATGGTTTTCACTCTACTATTTGAAGATGCTGGAATTGACCTTAATGATGAGATAAACAAGCCTCTACATCATTCAGACACTTATTCCTTCAACTCTCTTAAAAGAATGGGATACAAACTACAAGAGGGAGTATGGATAAAGAAAATGTCTGGTCAAATAGCTACCACATCCTCAGATGATGATATGGATGAACCTGCTACTGTTAGAACTGATGAACCTGGAAACAAGAATGAAGTCAGATCTGAAGATGAAATGATAACTCCATCTGAACTTAAGGAGTTAATATTTCAGAAGATGGAGACAATTTCTGATTCACTGACAGGTCACATAAATTCTGCACTTGAGGATTTACAAAATTCAGTCAATGCCAGCTTGTAGAAAATGAGATCAAAACAAATGCTTCACAAGGAAAAGATAGAAAAGGAAATGGAGAATTTTAAAGAAAAAATAAAGTATCTCCATCAATCTCAAAAGGAAATATTTACTGCTGAGGATACTCTTTCACTGATCAACAAAGAGCCACTTGAAATTTCTACTCAACCATCTCCTGCTCCTTCAAAAATTCCTTCATCTGATCCACCTTCAATCAAATATGAACCTGCTGTGACCAAAAAGAAGTTGATGGCCAAGAAGACTAAGCATCTATAGCTCCTGTTAGAACTAGATTCAGGGATTTAAGGTTTAAACCTCTGAAAACCAAAACCTCTGATAAAGTTATAGATGTTGGCTCCTCCTCTTCTAGTGAAGAAGAAGAATAGATTGATTAGCTAGTCTTTTGGTTATATTGATCACATCTTTGTAATTCTGAATTTTTATAATGTGTATGCTGTACTTTTGTCTTTTACAATTAAGAAACTCTATGAATAGAAAGAACTCTTCCTGAATTAATGTACTTTCTTTCATACTTTGTACTTTGTATGAAAATTTCTTAATGAAATGAAAGTTCTTTTGATAATCTCTATTATTGTCATGAATTTTCTTTCTAATTATACAATGTTTTTGATACAACTATGATGAATATTAATTAGAATTTTGAATAAAATTAATAAAGTAAAATTATCTCAAACAAATATTAAATACTTTCTCAATTTATTTCAAAATCTAAGTTTTCTTTTGAAAATACCTTTTTGATTGCTTGACAAAAAGGGGGAGAATAGTATCAATATCATTATTGATGATTGAGCTATCATGAAAATCTATACTGAGCTTCCTTCTAATTATTCTTAAAGTGTATAAAAAGAATGAAAAAGGGGGAGCACAAAATAATTGCATTTAAATGAACCTTCTATTTCATTATTTTTAAAACCTAGAGAAAGGGATTTTCTTTAACTCTAAACTCTTCTTTTGCTCTAACAGCTCTAAAATTAATCTTAATTTTTTCAATTTTAGACTCTGATACTCCATGTTTGTGCTATCTTCAATACTTTGAAGCATGCAAAGCTTAATATCTTGATATATATAAAAGCACTAACATCAGGGCTATACAATTTCATCACTAGAGCTCTTATACTTATTTAAAATAAAGTTAGCTCTAATACATGTGAATACTTACTTTCAAATACTTTTATACAGGTAAAGGTAAAGAATTTTTCATGCCCAGTATTTTGTCATCATCAAAAAGTGGGAGATTGTTGACCCCATAAGTAATTTTGATGATAACCAAACATTGGAGCATGCACATATTTTACAACAACTCTTCAAGAGGTTTACAAGTTTTTGTAGGATGGATTATTTGTTCAAACTTCAACTCCTATATTATACTTTTTGTTTTCAGTTGTGTTTTAATTGGATTTTGTAAAGAAAAACCCAAAGAAAAAGTTAAGAAAAATCATGTAAAAGGGTTATTTTATGTGTGCTATGCCTTAAATTTATTTTGAGTTGCTTTATATTGAATGTTGAAAAGTGTTGGTGAGAGTGTTCTTGCATGTAATTGCAAAAATTCAGGAAAAGTCAGTCGGGCTAACCCAGTTGAAGAAGAGCCGACTCTACCTCATGGCACATACCAAGGATTCTGGCATGCAGCAATCCGAGCTGACTCAAGTAAAACCGAGCGACTCATCCAGAGTTCATTTCTATTATTTTTTGAGAATAGCTAGGCGAGTAAACCCCAACTAGTTTGAGCTGACTCTGCCAGAACAAATTTTGAAGACCTGAGGAAGCGAGCCAACCCGATCTACAATGAGTCGACTCCTCTAAAGTAAAGTTTTCTGATTCTATGAAGAAGAGTCGACCCAAGTAGAAGCGAGCCGACTCCTCGAGTTCATTGATTTCAAAGATGGAAGTTTGAGCTAACCCAAGCTATCAAGAGCCGACTCATCCAGAGTGAAGTTTTTGCACCTTGAAACAGAGAGCCGACCTTGCTGAAGAAATGGTAACTCGACCTATCAACTCGAAGGATCCGAGCTGACTCGCAGAATCCGAGCCAACTCGAATATCATTTTCAGGTACATAATAGCTAGTTCCAGAATTTGTTTTGAATGCAAAAAGGTGCTCCAATGGTCAAATGTCACATCCTAATGGTCTACAACATCTCAAACTGCCTTGGAGTGATGAAAGACCATATATTTGAGGGATTTGAACTTCCTAAAAGTAAGAGTAAGGAAGTTCCTCAAAGGTTTAAGGATTTATTGAATATCTAACCTACCAACAAGAAAGAGAGCACAAAGAGCATTCAAGTCAGTCTTCAAGTCTTCACCAACTCATATCAGAAGCTTGAAGCACTTTGAAAAGAAGCCACTGAAGCAATTAAAGCTCATTGAAGTACATACAAGTGGACTTCTCTCAGGTTGCATTAGCAACTTTTAGACAATTAGAATTTGTCATTTATTGTCGTATTTATTTTCAATTCATTCTTGAATTGTTGGGTTATTGGAGAGCCCATTTGAAAAACCAAATAGGTTCTTACTGAGCCTTAGCTAAAAATCAAGTGCTGGGTTCTTGGTGATCCTGGTAAAACCAAGTTGGGTTTCTTTGATGATCCTGTTTAAAACCAAAGGGTGTTAGGTTTTCTTTGGTGATCTCGGTAAAACCAAAGTATAGAGGTTTTGGATTGTGAGCTAGTAAAACAATCCTACTGTATTCGAGTGTGAATATAGTGGAATCCCAAGTGGTATCTTGGATAGTGGACATAGGAGCTGGGTTGCTCCGAACCACTATAATTTTTGTGTGTTTGTGTTGTGCTTCTCTGTTCTTATTTAGCTTTTGCATGTTATTACTCTATCATAGCACCTAACATTCTTAAAGGGATTTTCAAGAGCACATTATCTGCTTAAATTTTTGAATTCCCAATTCACCCCCCTCTTGGGTAGCCACTTGGGCAACACCCATTGGTTGGCCACATATTAGGTAATAATATGCACTACATCCCTTCTCAGGTTCATCAAAAAGAAACGATCCTCAACCATTGAGATGTCTTATCTAAAATGTCCCGTTAACCCGTCATAGTGAACTTCCTAAATGATCAAATCCTACATTGACCCATGCGGAGTACACAATCAGTTTCCTTGAAAAAGAAAACCATCCTAAATGAAGTAGTCCATGTTTATAGGTTTGCCTTCTAAAGTAGAAGAATGCATTTCGTTAAAGTTTGGGCAAGTGGGGTACTCATCCTTAACATGTTTAAACCCAACTATGCTAATGCTTATATTGTTTAAGGTGGCCACAACTTGACTTAAGGTGTCAGTGGCTTTATTTTCTACCCTAGTTTGTGTTTTAGCATGAAAGTGTATTCTTGAAGGAACTTGACCCACTTTGCATGCCTAAAGTTTTTTTTTTTTTTGTGAGTCCAGGTACATAAGAGCTTGATGATCAAAAGATAAAATGAACTTTTTAGGTGGTAACTAATGTCACCAATATTTCAATGCTTATACTACTGCAAATAATTCTTTATCATAGATGATGAAATATCCTTTTCTAACCTCATTTAGTTTATCACTAAAATAGGCTATTGGATGATTTTCTTAAGATTTCATCTATTCCTTCCCTTGAAGCATCACATGAAACTTCAAAAGCTTTTCAAAATCGAGCAATTTTAAAATTGGTGCTTCTGGCATCTTTTCTTTTATATTTTTAAAGCCTTGGTCATAGATTTTTCCACTTGAATTCTCCCTTTTTTAAATAATTTGTTATTGGGGCCATTATCGTACTAAATCCTTTAATGAACTTATGATAAAACATAGCTAGGCCATGAAAGCTCATAGCTTCGTGGATACCCTAGTGTTCAAGCCATTTCTTAATGGTTTTTAATTTTCTAGGTCTATTGAAATACTATTTACGGACAAAACAAATCCCAGAAAGATGACTTGGGGTTGCATAAAAGTGCATTTCTTTAAATGGATGATTTTTTTTTTATTCAGAATTTTTAAAACTTGCCTGATGTGTTTAATGCATTCCTCTTTGGCACAATTATAAATCAAAATGCTGTCAAAGTAGACTTCCAAGATTTTCTAGTGGAGGGTCGAAAGACCTAGTTCATGATCCTTATGAAGGTGCTTGGGGCATTCATCAAGCTAAAAAGCATGACTAGCCATTTGTATAATTCCTCTTTTATTTTGAAAGCAGTTTTCTCATCCCTAAGCCGAAGTTGAATTTGATGGTAATCGCTACAAAGTTCAATTTTTATGAAGATTGATGACCCAGACATCATGTCTAACATGTCATCTAAGCTTGGAATGGGAAACTGATACTTGATTATGATTTTGTTAATTACATGACTATCATTGCACATGCGCAACTACCATCCTTTTGGGGGGTGAGAAGTGTCGGCATTGCATTAGGACTCATGCTTTCTTTCACAAACCCTTTTCTAATCAAGTCTTCAACCTAATGCTTTAACTCTGTATATTCCTTCAAATTCATCCTATAATATGGTAAATTAGGTAAGGACAAAGTAGGGGCATGGTCAATTACATGTTTCTTAACTCCTGTCTTAATTTTGATGAATAACAAAATACATAAGTATATTTGAGTACTAATTATGTGTCAAAAGTGTGTTTATCATATTAAGTTACTCATCAAAGCTATATTATGTTGAAGAATTTAAATGCTTGTCAAACTATTGAAGAAGTCACCTAAATTAATGAAATCTCAAGTTATATAGACTTTGGCACATAAGAAAGACCTTGAAGGAGTCAAATTTTGAAATTGGCAAAGTTTTAGCAAGGTTTCAGCAAAGTTTCAGCATTTTAGCAAAGTTTTAACAAGTATCAACTTATGAAGATCAAGTGTCGACTCAAGGTGTTGACTCACAGAATCTTAAGCTAATATGCAGAAAGAGTTTCAACCAGCATGCATTAAGTATTGATGCATGAAATCCAAGTGTTGACACATGTGTCGACTCATGGTCAAGAAAGAGTCGAATCAAGGCGTGAGACCAAAATAAAGATAGAACATGCTGATTTCTAGATTTTGTGATGCGGGATGATTTATACATGCAAAGTATTTTTTTATGATTAAGCATGAAGTTAAGTTTTTAGATTCCAAAATTCAAGCCAAGATTCAATGTATAGAATTCTATGGAAATTCTGGAAGTCATGCATGCAGAAATAAACCCTAAAGTAATAGATAAGCAGGATCGCCAAGGTTGAGAAACCCTGGTCAAGCTAGCTTTCCTACAATACCACTACTGATAAATCAAGGAGGTGTACCTGGAAATGGTAGAAGCGCTTGTTGAAGATCGTTCCATGAAGAGATCGCTCATGCTCCCAGATGCAGCCGGGAAGAACAAGCTTTTGACCCTGCGGATTCGTGGCTTCTGCTCGGTAATCCGATGGCTGATCAAAAGGTATCCTCGAGCTCATAGGAACTGAGGGACCTATAAATCACCATCTAGGGTTAGAAAACTAAGAGTATGAAGACTGAGAAATTGAAAGAAGGGAAAAGAAAGGATTTTGGATGATGGCGGCCAAGGGTTGGAAGGAAGAGGCAGCTAGGGTTTTGATGTAACAATGGTGGCAGGGCACGGGAATAAGTGGAACTCACACACAGCTCGTACACAGCACGCGCACAGCTAGGGCACATAGCAAAGAAAAAAAATTCAAATTTAATTCATCAATATTCTAAAATTACATGAGAAGGGGAGGCCTTTAAATAGGCTTACAAACTTGGGGCTCAAGTAAGCGTATTCATGAGAAATTACATTAGTTATAAACCCATACAAAGACATAGACTAGGGCTCTCCACTTTTGACTGAGCCTCACTCTCTCCCTCTCTCCTTCTCTTGGTCAGCCAAAGAGGGGTGACCTAAGGGAGGCCAACCAAGGGGGGTGAACATAAGGGTTGGCGCCCCTCTTAATGCTCCTCACAGGCCTTGGGCGGCCCAGCATGCTCCAAGCTACGGTCCTGGGTTTCAAGGCCTTCAAATTCTCTTGCTGGATCTTCCATGGTCTTTATGTGTGGCTCCATGACTTTAAGCTAGCTGGATCTTCGATTATCTTGAGTCTTTACTTGTAAAATTTGATTGGACTCACTATAAAATTTACAGGACTCAGAAAATGACTAGCTAAACATAAGCTGACTTGACTGATAAACCTCAAAACTTACAGGACTCAAAACATGACCTGACTCAACTGACTTGGCATTCTAAATATAGGACTCAAGTATGGACAGGACTCCAATTGACTTACTCATAAAATTCAAAGGTACTCACTCAAATTGATTAAACCCTAATTACAAATTGAACAAAACTTGGACTCATATCCGAAACTCTAATTTGATAACCACAGAGGGTTGAAATGCCTTTGCCAAAGTCTGGGGCCTCTGATATCCCCATCAATTTTCTTGGGATGGGAGGAACTTGACCCCATCGAGTAAGGGTCACAACGAACCTGGTGCATCTCAAGAAGGTCTGAGTGGAGGCGTGGAAAGTCTTTTAAGTATCCCACGAAGCATCGGGTCCTGGTAGACCTTGCCAATCGACCAAGTGGCATTGAAAATTGCTATCCCAAGTCATGGAAGCTCGATCGTCCAGGACATGCTCTATCCGTATTCTTCTCTTAGGCCAAATTATAGGTGGACACTCAGGATAAGGCTCACTCTCAATGGATGGGATAGGTTCAAAGGCCTCACCAGGAATCGATGCCAACTCCCTAGACTCAATCAGGTCTGTGGTATTGAAGGTAGAGCTAAAGCCAAACTCCAAGGGCAAATTGTGCACATGGGGTCCTACCTTCTCTATCACTTCTAAGGATCCAGTTCTGCGAGCATGAAACTTTTTTTTAGGCCTAAGCCTAACCATGATATAATTCCTACATTGAATCCATTAGCTCTTATTCGAGAATTAGCTAGTTTGTTAGATGTTTCATTACTTAAATTACTCTTATGGCTAATAACCTGATGCATATGTTGTGCGGTGTTCAGTGCAGGTGTGGATAGTTGAATTGGGTTTATGGACTTATCAGGCTCAGCACTTGTTAGAAGGTCATCAGGAAGGTCTTTGGGATGAAAGTCTCCTAAACTAATGTCTACCTCCTGGAGTTGTTCCTTAGGGACTTGTTCCTAGACCTCCTTTATGGACAACTCTCTTGAACCCTCTATTATGTTTGATCCTGTCTCAGTCACTTCTTGTTCAAATTTGCAGTGGGTTCAGGATCTTTTTTCTTTGATTCTTCAAGGGGTTCACTATCTAGCTTCTCTTCTACTGGATTCAACTATTCAATATCAATGGGCTCAGGGGTTTTTTGTCTAATTCCTTAGTCTTTATTAAATTAACTCCTGTTTTCTTCTCCTTAAGGCTACTAGAAGCTCCCCTAAATGGGTCTTTAGGTTGAGTCGGGTGGATCACAAACTTCTCCCCATTGTGACTAAATGTATAGGTATTGGTTCGACCAAACAAGATTACATCATGATCATAAAGCCATGGTCGACCTAGGATTATACTACTAACTCCCATGGGAAGGACATCGCACCAAATCTTCTCCTCATATGTTTGCAATTTGATCAAGATTTGGCATTTAGATTTGATTGGGATGGAGGTGGAATCTATCCAAGAAACCTTATAGGGATTAGGATTGTGAACTAGGGTCAATCCTAAAGATTTCACTATACTGGCAGAGATGTCATTGACACAACTCCCATTATCTATTATGATCTTGAACACCTTACCTCCTATCTTAACAAAGGTTTGTAGGATGTTGGTCCTATGCCAGTCTTCCTTAATTTGGGTTTGGGTCAAGATGCACCTAACCACTCCTAACAGGTTTTCAGACTCGAGTACTTCCTCCTCTCCCTCATACTCATTTATCAATTGTTCATCAGCTTCATAAACTTCTCCCTCAGGCTCAACTATGAACTCAGGCTCATCCTCACCAAACTTACCTATGTGTAGGGCACTGGCTGGACATTAGCTAGCAAAGTGACCTGGTTTACAGCATCAATAGCAAACCTTCTGGGAGATGAGTTCCCTTTGACCCTCTATAGCTTTGCCTTTATCTTCTCTATGGGTCATGGAGGTACTAGGTTGAGGTCAACTTGGTTCAGGGTGACTTAGATTGGGCCGACTCAGGTTGGGTCGATTTGGGTCAGGTCGACTAGGGTAGGCTTGACTAGATCCTGAGTATGGGCTAGGGTTTCTAATGGGCTTAGGTTTATGAAAGATGGGCCCTCTCTAAAAACGATCAACATTCCTAGCAATCTAATAGGCCTGCCTTATGTCTCTAACTTCTCTCAGGAAAAGCTCCCTCTTAATGTCATCCCTAAGGCCAGCCCTAAACCTAGTTAGGACAATATCTTCATCTTCATCTAAGTCACATCGCATGGAATACTCATCAAATTTTGCGATGTACTCATCTACACTCTTGCTACCCTGACTCAATCTTTGCCACTGATCCAACAAAGCCTGGCGGTATGAGGTTGGAACGTATTTCCCTCTAAGCTTGGCCTTCATAGCCCTCCAGGTGACTATGGGTTCATGGCCTCCAAGCCTGAGTGTTCTATCAATAGTAGCCCAATATAACCTAGCCTGGCAAACTGGCTTAAGCTTTGCAAACCTAAACATACATTTCTCACACATATCGTACCACTCAAAATACCGATCATCTTCTCCCTCCCAATCTATATAAACCTTTGGGTTAAGACAGTTATCAAAAGTGGGTGCATCAAGTCTAATATTTCTATAGGCCCTGTCTTCCTAGTCTATGAAATCCTGATTGGGTCTCCTTGGATGAACCTCTAGAACTTGGTCATGATGATAGGCTTTCCTAGGTTCAACCTCAAAGTATGGATTAGGATTTGGGTTTCTCCTAGGGTAAGCCTCATACTAAGGATCTCGGCATGGGGTTCTCCTAGGATGGGATGGTGACTCAAGATTTGGTTTAGAATGGGACCTATGTGTCTCTTCTAGGGTTCCTAGCCGAACATCTAATTGGTCTAATCTATGAGTCAATTGGGCATTCGATTAGGTCATCTGGTCATCCATTTGGTCTAATCAGGTGTTCAATCGGGCCATCTGGTCACTCAAGGTCTTTAGGATAGCATCATGGTGGGATTCCATGGGTTCAATCTATTGTGGAGGTGGTGGATGATATGAAGTTCCTGATCTTATGCACATGCAAGACTCAAACAAATCGACTATGGGTACCTAAACCTAGAGCCCAAACAGAATGGGTCAACTTAACTTACACACAACTCAACCCCTAATCCTTCCACTAGCCAGGTAAGAGGTGGGATGGTGGGAGGCCCCCCTGCTTAACGTAGGACCCAATTAAAGAACCACCGATCCACTTAGGTCATTTGATACTGTACCTCTAGCCTAGATACCAGCTTCTAGTAATAGGAGATGAATTGGGTGCACTAGTCTTCCCACAATGGTTGAACCCGACCTGTTGATGTCCTTAGCTTTCTAAAGCAAATTAGGTCTAATCAATTTTAGTTAGGGCTGGGTTCAGATGCAAGGATTGTGATTTTGGGCTAAGGAGAGGTGATCAAATCCTTCCCCCCATCTAACATAGTAAAAGTGTCCTTAAGGTAAGTTATGTAGATGATGGCACATATATGAAATGCAAATTAGGGTTTTGTAGTTTTGATATTTTCTGATTTTGAATATTTTTTTTTGTCTTTATATTTTGTAGGAAGTAAAATATGTAGAAAAGTATCTAATATGCAAAAAATATGCATAAAAATTAAAATGTGGAAAGATTATGCAAGAAGAACCCTAAACATATTAAAATTTGTATTGCTAAAAAATAGAGCAAAATTATTCTTAAGAAGTATTCCGATGTACAAAAAATCCATAGATTGAATTAATTCAATTGAAAATTATGAAAAATACTTCCAATTATAAAGATTCCAGAAAAATAAAAATTAGGATTTTTGGAGCTTCTTACATGGAGAAATCACAAGAATACCATACCATATACTGAGATGATGGGATGCAGAAACTAGCCTTAAACCTGGCTCTGATACCAAATGATGAGAGATTAAATATGCATACGAAGTATTTTTTTTGTGATTAAGCATGAAGTTAATGTTTTAGATCCTGAATTTCAAGCCAAGATTCAAAGTATAGAATTCTATAAAAATTTTGGAAGTTATGCATATAGAAATAAATCCTAAAGTAATAGATAAGCAGAATCGCCAAGGTTGAGAAACCCTGGTCAGGCTAGCTTTCTTACAATACCACTATTGATGAATCAAGGGGATGTACCTAGCAATGGTAGAAGCACCTACTGAAGATTGTTCCATGAAGAGATTGCTCACGCTCCCGGATGTGGCCTGGAAGAACAAGCTTCTGACCCTACGGATTTGCGACTTTCTGCTCGGTGATCCGATAGCTGATCAGAAGGTATCCTCGGACTCATGGGAACTGAGAGACCTACAAATCACCATCTAGGGCTAGAATACTAAGAGTATGAAGATTGAATAATTGAAAGAATGGAAAAGAAAGGCTCTTGGATGATGGCGGCCAAGGGTTGGAAGGAAGGGGTGGCTAGGGTTTTGATATTGTAGATGGAGGCAGGGCGCAAGGAACAAGAAGAACTTGCTCACAGCTCGTAAGCAGCACGCACACAGCACAGGCACATAACAAATAGAGAAAACTTAATTTTAATTCATCAATATTCTGAAATTACAAGAGGAGGGGAGGCCTTTAAATTGTCTTACAAACTTGGGGCTCAAGTAAGGGTATTCATGATAAATTACATTAGTCCTAAACCCATACAAAGACATAGACTAGGGCTCTCTACTTTTGATTGATCCTCTTGTTGGGTTTCGGTGCAATGCAGCGGAAGTGTAATTTCAAAAAAGAAACTAAATTCACACCAAAAACCCTAAAATAGGAACTCCTTAAATAAGACTAGATCATATGACAAACATATCTATGTAAATTAGGATTAGGGTACCAACCTGTAATCGCTAATTCCAACAAAATTTGATGTTGAAGAGGCTAATTGATTTCACCAGGCATCCAAGTGTTCGCCCACCGATGGTGATCCACATAGAGCAATGATCAAGAAAACTCTATCTTCTTTTCAATGGTTCATTCTATTGAGTTCTTCTTCCTAGAACTAATTGCTTGGACTATGGCTTGAATTCCTCCACACAAGAGCTTGCCTCCCTTTCCTTGACCTCTTCTCCTCCTTCCACTAAGACCTTGGCCCTTTAGACACCCTTGTCTTGAAAAAAAGACCTTGTCCTAAGAGGACAAAGGATTGTCTTAAGTTGGAGGAGAAATTAAGACAATGATGTCTTAATGTAAGAAAGAAAGGAACAAATCAGAACTCCTTTCTTTCCTTTATCATTGGAGACTTTTACTCTTATTCTTGTTCAGTAGCAGAGTTTTGACAGAGGTGTACTCTGTAAAGAAACAGTGCAAGAGCAAGAAAAGAATAAAAGAGTCTTTAGGAGAGGAAGAAGGAATAAAAGAAAAACACATAACCCGAGTTCTGATCTTTCCTGCCCCTTAAATAGTTTTCAGAGAGGCGCCTTCAAAACTCTCCGTAAATTCCTTCTCACGCCCTTCTCAATTTCTCACGCCCCATCCTCCCATCTCACGGCCTTCCAGATTAAATCTCATGGCTCTTCTTAAAGGAAAAACCGCGGTGTTTTAAAAGGAAGGGAGTCGCGACTTTTCATCTCCGAAGAGATGTTATTTCGCGCGCCCGGGAGGAAACAATGCTTTTCTTCTTTCTTAAAAACCCATCATCCGTTGGATTCCTATCCAAGGGGGGGTATGTGAGGCACTAATTTTAAGAAAAGAAGGCCGCCCCATCTTAATTCATCGGAGAATTAAGCGGGGCGCGCCAAGAGTCCATGCGCCATGGACTCTTCCAAATGGCGCGCGAAGAGTCCATAAGCGCATGGACTCTTGGCTTCTGGCATGAAAAATGAAAAGGGGTGGGTGGGGAGGCTAGCCAAGTTACATGGCTAGCCAATAGGGTTAGCCATAATCCCTATTTTCATAATTAAGGTCTAATTAGGTCCAATTAGAACCCAATTTGAACCAATCCGGAACCCTAATTCGAATCCGATTCGAATAGAAGCTAGGGTTTGCAACACCTGCTAGAGTGTTATCCTGCAAAGATGATTTAATCACTAATTAAACTCTTGATCAATCCTCTTAAGTGTGTGACCCATTGGGTTCCACATCTAGCTAGCAGTGGGTTCGAATACAAGTTGACCTAATTTGATTAGAACTCTTTCTAATCGATTTAGGTCAAACCGGGCTTACCCGATTTGATCAATTAGGACTCTTCCTAATAAGTGATCTTTGAATTTGATCAACCCACAAGACAAGATTGACGTCATGCAACGTATCATGTCTACCCAGAAGATATGAAAATTCTGGTGAAATACCAAAATTACCCTTCAGTAGAGAGTTACCGTACAATTAAATCTTTCGATCAGCTTGCACCCAAAATATAACTATGGATTTGGATATATGTCAAATCCAATATTATATTTATTTCTAGCCCAATCTTATATTGATGATTCAATTATCTTGATATTAGAAACCATCTCTAATATCTTTACTTTGATCAAAGATTCCCTGAATCATCATCCGATTGTTATCTAGCTGGATGCAATCTCCTCTTACAAAGAGTGATCGATTCCTTGTTGACCTACTCATTACCTTCATATCCAATTCACCATTCCCAGTATCAATCCTGTGCATGACTCAGTGTCATGATTAGGATTGAACCAAAGCATGGGTTCATGTACATAAGGTACTTATGGCAGTCTCAGGTCAAAGGATTACTTGTACCACTCCCACTATGAGAACCTTCTATTGACATGTAGCTAAGACTCCATTAAATGTTCTCAAGTTGGATCATATCAGTGAACTCATTCTCCAATGAGCACCCACATCCTAGTATTAGTGTCATACACAAGTGACTATGAGAGCAGTCATCCTTTCCAGTATACATGGGATGTGCTAGTCTTACTGAAAAATCCTGATCCCCTACTCAGGGTTCCTTTGACTAGGAATACTTTAGATTAAGGTTTTAAGATTTTAGGTCTCACTGGTATGATCTCATCATAACCCTAAAATCATAGCCCTAATCTATGGGATTCATCATATAAAACACAGCATATGATAAAAAAATAATGCCTTTATTTAGAAAATAGTAAATTACAATGGTTTGGGAGATACAACATAGATTGGCTTGTAGGGCATATCCCTTTCAATCTCCCACTTGCACTAAAGCCAATCGCCTTTAAATCTTAATGCCATACACTCGAGGTGGCGATCAAAATCTCACTGTGGTAGAGCCTTAGTGAACGTGTCTGCTACATTGTTCTTTGTATCAACTCTATTTATGTAGACATCTTGTCTTTCTACTATTTCTCGGACGAGATGGAAGCGTCTCAGAATGTGCTTGGACTTATGAGGAGCTCTTGGTTCCTTAGCTTGAGCAACAGCCCCAGTGTTGTCAGAGTAAAGTAGCACTGGGTTTTCAATTTCAGGAACAACACCCAACTCTGTGATGAACTTCTTCATCCAGACTGCTTCCTTGGCAGCTTCACTAACAGCTATGTATTTTGCCTCTGTGGTTGAGTCAGCTACAGTCTGCTGCTTGGTACTCTTCCAACTCACTGCTCCACCATTTAGGGTAAAAACATATCCCGAAATGGATTTGCTATCATCAAGGTCTGATTGAAAACTATAATTAGAATAAGCTTCTAGTTTAAGATCAGAACCACCATAAACCAGAAAAATATCCTTAGTCCTTCTTAGGTACTTAAGAATATTTTTAACTGCTTTCCAATGATCCTCTCCTGGATCAGCCTGAAACCTACTGATAATGCCTAAAGCATATGCCACATCAGGCCTGGTACATAACATGGCATACATTATGGACCCTATTGCCGAAGCATAGGGTATAGAATTCATTCTATTTCTTTCTTTAGGTGTCTTAGGAGACATCCTTTTAGAAAGATGTATGCCTTGACTCATAGGAAGATAACCTCTTTTACTTCCATCCATGTTGAATCTTTTCAGCACTAAGTCAATGTACCTAGATTGGGATAAACCTAGCATCCTCTTAGATCTATCTCTATAGATCTTAATACCTAGTATATTGGATGCTTCTCCCAAATCTTTCATGGAAAACTGGTTTGATAGCCAAACCTTGACTGATTGCAACATTGGGATATCATTCCCAATGAGGAGTATGTCATCTACATGCAGAACCAAGAAGACTATGGCACTCCCACTAGTCTTCTTATAAACACAGGGTTCATCCACATTTTTAATAAAACCAAACCTTTTAATAGTTTCATCAAAGCGGATGTTCCAACTCCTGGAAGCTTGTTTTAATCCATAAATGGATTTCTTTAGCTTGCATACTTGATTAGGTTTATTCTTTGAAATAAAACCTTCTGGCTGTGTCATGTAGACTTCTTCCTCAAGGAAACCATTGAGGAATGCAGTCTTCACATCCATCTGCCAGATCTCATAATCGTGGTATGCTGCTATAGCAAGTAAAATCCGAATTGATTTGAGCATGGCAACAGGTGAGAATGTTTCATCATAATCAATTCCCTGTTTTTGTCTAAAACCTTTAGCCACTAATCTGGCTTTATAGGTTTCAACTTGGCCATCAGCCCCAATCTTTTTCTTATAGACCCATTTGCACCCAATAGGATTAACACCCTCTGGTGCATCAACCAAAGACCATACTTGGTTTACATACATAGAGTCTATTTCGAATTCCATGGCTTCTTGCCATCTATCTGAATCAGTACTCAAGATAGCTTCCGTATAGGTCAGAGGTTCATCATTTTGAATGACTTGGACTTCATTATTTTTAATAATAAACCCATACCTCTCAAGTGCCCGTGGCACTCTATCAGACCAACGGGGAGGAGTTTTGTGTTCTGGTTCTGTCCTAACTATATGTTTTAATGGTTAAGAATTGTCTATCTGTGTTTCTTGTACTTCTCCAAGTTCAATAGTTCTACCATTGCCCTTTTCTAAAATGAACTCCTTTTCTAGAAAAGTAGCATGCCTGCTGACAAAAATCTTTTGTTCAGTAGGATGGTAGAACATATATCCTCTACCTTCTCTAGGATATCCTACAAATAGACATTTATCCACTCTAGATTCCAACTTATGTCCAAAATTTCTTTTAACATAAGCTGAACATCCCCATACCTTAAAATATTTAAGATATGGTTTCTTTCCACTCCAAATTTCATATGGAGTACTAATAATGGATTTAGAAGGTACATTGTTCAGAATGTAAACAGCAGTTTCTAGGGCATGACCCCAGAAGGAAATGGGTAAATTTGTGAAGCACATCATGGATCGTACCATATCTAATAAGGTACGATTCTTCCTTTTAGCTATACCATTTAGCTGTGGTGTATAAGGAGGAGTCCATTCAGAAAGAATTCCATTAACTTTAAGATAGTCTAAAAACTCCGTGGATAAGTATTCTCCTCCTCGATCTGAACGAAGAACTTTAATACTTTTCTCGGGTTTTTTTTCGACCATACTTTGATACTCCTTAAATTTATCAAAGGCTTCAGATTTATGTTTCATAAGATACACACATCCGAACCTAGATAAATCATCTGTAAAAGTGATAAAATATGAGTATCCACCTCTGGCCTGAGTTGTCATCGGACCACATACATCAGTATATATAAGTCATAATAACTCAGTTCACCTTTCTCCATGTCCGGTAAATGGAGTCTTGGTCATCTTACCCATGAGACATGATTCGCAAGTTCCTAATGATTCATACTCATAAGGATCAAGAAATTTTTTTTTCTTATATAACTTGCTTATCCTAGACTCATTAACATGACCAAGTCGATGATGCCAAAGTAAAGTATCATTAAAGTCTTTTCTTTTTCTTTTATTATTGACATGAAAAACACTATCATTGGAAGAAAGAGTTAAGATCCCATTGCTAAATATGCCAGAACAAATAATTTTATTAGATAACATTATCGAGCAACCAGTGCTCGTTACATCCATTACATTTCCTTGTTTTAATAACAAAGGAATAGATATAATGTTCCTAATAATCTTTGGCATATAATAACAATTTTCTAACTCCAAGATCTTCCCTGAAGGCAACTTCAGAATATAGATCCCTACAGCTTCTGCTTGGATGATATCACCACCAGCACCGTAGAGATTGAAGTCGCCTTCCTTCAATACTTTAAGCTTATGGAGGTCCTGCAAAGATTTGCATATATGGTAACCACAAGCGGTATCCAATACCCAAGTATTTGATATAGACGAATTTAATGTCAATATAGTATATATCTCATACATACCTTTTGGTGCATCTGACGCATCAGGCTTCACAGTTGCAAGGTAAGCCTTGCAATTCCTTTTCCAATGTCCCGCTTTGCCACAAAAGAAATAGGTTGATTGTTTTGAGGCCTTCTTTCCTTTCTTATTCTTATTGATGCCACCCTTAGGGTTTAGCCTTCTATTAAAAACCTTTTTGCCTTATTTCTTCTTATTGGTCTTATCAACAAGAAGAAGTGGAGCCTTTTCTTTCTTAACGTGGCTCTCTGCTATTTTTAACATATTTAACAGCTCAGGCAAGGAAGTGTTCAGTTTGTTCATGTGATAATTCAAGACAAACTGAGAAAATGACTCCGGGAGTGATTGCAGGATTAAATCCTGATTCAGCTCCCCATCCATAATAAACCCTAATTGACCCAATCTGGTGATTAAGTCAATTACCTTCAAAACATGATCCTGAACGGATGTTCCCTCTATCATCCTTGCACTAAATAACTGCTTAGATATTTCGTATCTAGCAGTTCTGCTTTATTCTCCATAAAGCTCTTTTAAATTGAGCATTATGGATTGAGTATCCATGCTTTCATGCTGCCTCTATAACTCATTGATCATAGAGGCCAGTATGATGCACTTGACAGTGAGGGAGTCATTCTGCCATATTTTGTATGTGGCCACATCTTCCTGTGTGGCATCATCCCCTAGTGGATTAAGACTAGGGGTATCAAGAATATAAAAAAGTTTTTCTGAACTCAGTACAATCTTTAAGTTTCTCAACCAGTCCATATAGTTTGGACCAGTCAGTTTGTTGGTATCTAAGATACTTCGCAGTGATTATGAAGATGCCATTTATCTACATTTAATAAAGAACAATACATAAGCAAACAACCATGAAATGACTTACATAATTAAAATAGGTCTTCAATTTAATTATGTCTTCCACTATTTTATCAAAAATCATAGCCCTCACTATGATAATCGAGAAAAAACCCTGATCGATTTTTCTTAGTGAGATTGAGATCCTAATAACTTATAAAAGATCTTGCAGAAAACATAACAAATCTTTTATAAGCTCAAAGGTAGGAAACTCTTCCAATTATATCTCATATAATTCTCAAAATAACTTGGCCTCTAGAACATTATTAGTCTTGTAGAAAAACACAACAAACCATAATGTTCTAGTTAAGTCAAGACCCTTTCATTTCTATACAGTCAGTACTCAAATATAATGCCCTTGCAGATAACACAACAAGGCATTATACTGAATATACTGTAACCATATCTATGCACTAGACTAATATTATATCAATCACCATATTAGGTCTTGCAGATAACACAACAAACCTAATGTGGTTCATAACACAATAATGATCCAGCATGAAGGAAGGCCAATATATATAGTTTTTTTAACACTAAGCATTTTAGTCAAGATTTAAATATAATCAAATCGGCCAAGCAAGTGGAAGAGATGTGGGAGTCCCCCGTTGCTTTCCTAGACACCAATAAAAATTGGCCATGTCAGTCAACGGAACCAATTAAAAACCATGATTCTCATTACCTTCCCAGAACCACCTATGTAGACACCGAATGATCAATTGTTCATCATGACTAGTGATGCTTATTAGTTAAATATACTATGACTTAATATAATTTTAAGAGGAGGGTTTTATAAAATTGCCAGCACATTCTTATAGAACATATCACAATCATATCACTCTGATAAACAAATATGTGCAAAGTGTGTCATCATACTAGACAACCATTTACCACATAATGGATCCACCATTATGCCAGGGCAAACTTATTTTAGTATGATGACTTCAAAACTAATCATATCTCTATAATAATTAGGGTTTGAGTGAAAAACCCTAACTAGTGGCATACACCAAAACATATTTGCAACAAAATATGCAAAGTGTTATAGCATATTAGGACGTAAAAACCCTCATATGCAACACACAAAATATCATAGATCATAGTCCTAATTAAGGTGGCTCTGATACCACTGTTGGGTTCCAATGCAACGTAGCGGAAGTGTAATTTCAAAAATGAAACTAAATTCACACCAAAAACCCTAAAACAGGAACTCCTTAAATAAGACTAGATCATATGACAAACATATCTATGTAAATTAGGATTAGGGTACCAACTTGTAATCGCTAATTCCAACAAAATTTGATGTTGAAGAGGCTAATTGATTTCACCAGGCATCCAAGTGTCCGCCCTCCGATGGTGATCCACACAGAGCAATGATCAAGAAAACTCTATCTTCTTTTCAATGGTTCCTTCTATTGAGTTCTTCTTCCTAGAACTCAATTGCTTGGACTATGGCTTGAATTCCTCCACACAAGAGCTTGCCTCCCTTTCCTTGACATCTTCTCCTCCTTCCACTAAGACCTTGGCCCTTTAGACACCCTTGCCTTGAAGAAAAGACCTTGTCCTAAGAGGACAAAGGCTTGTCTTAAGTTGGAGGAGAAATTAAGACAATGATGTCTTAATGTAAGAAAGAAAGGAACAAATCAGAACTCCTTTCTTTCCTTTACCATCGGAGACTTTTACTCTTATTCTTGTTCAGTAGCAGAGTTTCGACAAAGGTGTACTCTGTAAAGGAAACAGTGCAAGAGCAAGAAAAGAATAAAAGAGTCTTTAGGAGAGGAAGAAGGAATAAAAGAAAAACACATAACCCGAGTTCTGAACTTTCCTGCCCCTTAAATAGTTTTCAGAGAGGTGCCTTCAAAACTCTCCGTAAACTCCTTCTCACGCCCTTCTCAATTTCTCATGCCCCATCCTCCCATCTCACGGCCTTCCAGATTAAATCCCATGACTTTTCATAAAGGAAAAATCGTGGTGTTTTAAAAGGAAGGGAGTCGCAACTTTTCATCTCCGAAGAGATGTTATTTCGCGCGCCCGGGAGGAAACAGCTCTTTTCTTCTTTCTTAAAACCCATCAGCCGTTGGATTCCTATCCAAGGGGGGGTATGTGAGGCGCTAATTTTAAGAAAAGAAGGCCGCCCCATCTTAATTCATCGGAGAATTAAGCGGGGCACGCTAAGAGTCCATGCACCATGGACTCTTCCAAATGGCGCGCCAAGAGTCCATAAGCGCATTGACTCTTGGCTTTTGATGTGAAAAATGAAAAGGGGTGGGTGGGGAGGCTAGCCTAGTTACATGGCTAGCCAATAGGGTTATCCATAATCCTTTTTTTCATAATTAAGGTCTAATTAGGTCCAATTAGAACCCAATTTGAACCAATCCGGAACCCTAATTCAAATCCGATTCGAATAGAAGCTAGGGTTTGCAACACCTGCTAGAGTGTTATCCTGCGAAGATGATTTAATCACAAATTAAACTCTTGATCAATCCTCTTAAGTGTGTGACCCATTGGGTTCCACATCTAGCCAGCAGTGGGTTCGAATACAAGTTGACCTAATTTGATTAGAACTCTTTCTAATCGATTTAGGTCAAACCAGGCTTACCCGATTTGATCAATTAGGACTCTTCCTAATAAGTGATCTTTGAATTTGATCAACCCACAAGACAAGATTGACGTCTAGCAACGTGTCATGTCTACCCGGAAGATATGGAAATTCTGGTAAAATACCAAAATTACCCTTTAGTAGAGAGTTACCGTACAATTAAATCTTTCTATCAGCCTGCACCCAAAATATAACTATGGATATGGATATATGTAAAATCCAATATTATATTTATTTCTAGCCCAATCTTATATTGATGATTCAATTATCTTGATATTAGAAACCATCTCTAATATCTTTACTTTGATCAAAGATTCCCTGAATCATCATCCGATTATTAACTAGCTGGATGCAATCTTCTCTTACCAAGAGTGATCGATTCCTTGTTGACCTACTCGTTACCTTCATATCCAATTCACCATTCCCAGTATCAATCCTGTGCATGACTCAGTGTCATGATTAGGATTGAACCAAAGCATGGGTTCATGTACATAAGGTACTTATGACAATCTCAGGTCAAAAGATTACTTGTACCACTCCCACTATGAGAACCTTCTATTGACATGTAGCTAAGACTCCATTAGATGTTCTCAAGTTGGATCTTATCAGTGAACTCATTCTCCAATGAGCACCCACATCCCAATATTAGTGTCATACACAAGTGACTGTGAGAGCAGTCACCCTTTCCAGTTTACATGGGATGTGCTAGTCTTACCGGAAAACCCTGATCCCCTACTCGGGGTTCCTTTGACTAGGAATACTTTAGATTAAGGTTTTAAGATTTTAGGTCTCACTGGTATGATCTCATCATAATCCTAAAATCATAGCCCTAATCTATGGGGTTCATCATATAAAACACAGCGTATGATAAAAAATAATGCCTTTATTCAGAATATTGTCAATTACAATGGTTTGGGAGATACAACATAGATTGGCTTATAGGGCATATCCCTTTCACCTCTCTCTCTCCCTCTCCTCTTGGTCAGCCAAAGAGGGGTGACTCTAAAGGAGGCCAACCAAGGGGGTGACCATAAGGGTTGGCACCCCTCTTGATGCTCCTTATGGGCCTTAGGCAGCCCAGCATGCTCTAAGCTACGGTCCAGGGTTCCATGGCCTTCAAATTATCTTGCTGGATCTTCCATGGTCTTTAAGTATGGCTCCATGACTTTAAGCTGGCTGGATCTTTGATTATCTTGAGTATTTTACTCACAAAATTTGATTGGACTTGCTATAAAATTTACAAGACTCAAAAAATGACTAGCTCAACATGAGCTGACTTGACTGATAAACATCAAAACTTACAGGACTCAAAACTTGACCTGACTCAATTGACTTGGCATTCTAAATACAGGACTCAAGTGTGGACAGGACTCCAATGGACTTACTCACAAAACTCAAATGAACTCACTTCAATTGACTAAACCCTAATTAAAAATTGAGCAAAACTTGGACTCACATCCTAAAATCTAAGTTGATCACCAATGAGGGTTGAAATGCCTCTACCAATGTCTGGGGCCTCTGATGTCCCCATCATTTTGTCCAAGTGTCAACTCATGGATATGAAGATCGACTCAAGTGTCTACTCACTAGAGGAAGTGTTGACACACTAGAACACTCCATAGAGCTTCAGAAAATATTTTTGATCTAGTGTCGACTCAAGTGTCGACACATGAGTGACTCATGACCTGAAGTGTCAACACTTGTAGATTTGGATGAATAGTAATGGTTAGTTTTTTGAAGTGCTAAATAGCTCCTTTTTATGTCTAATGTCTATTTCTTCCTCTCTAACGATCATAAACAGTCATTTAAGGCTTGGAAAGGTATTTAAAGTGGACAAAACACAAGAAGGAAGCATCTGTTGAGAACTAATAAGAGAACTAATGAGCATTCATTGAATATTCATTACTTTCAAGTGAAGTTAAGCCTTCAAGCATTAAAGAGCATTCAAGAAGCATTCAAGTCCAACTCTCAAGCATTAATTAAGACTTCAATAACTTGGAGACAAGCTTTTCAATAATATTCAAAGAGCTTCAAAGAGATATTTATTTTTATTTAGAAAGCTTATTGCACTCTTACATTATACTTTATTTATCTTGTTGTTCCTAGTTTCAAGTGAATTGGAACTAGTGTTTGGATTGTTGGTGAGCCTTATTCGAAAAACCAATTAGGTTGTTGGTGAGCCTTATAAAAAACCAACTAGGTTGTTGATGAGAATTCTCCGAGGGTGCCGAGAATCATGCAGTATGCGGAATTGAATTTCAAAACAAAATTCTAAGCATGAAACCCTAATATGGCTAGAAAACCCTAATTCCTAGGAACCCCTTATGCAATACCAATCAACGAAACATAAATGAAGTTAGAATACATACCTGGATCACTGAAATCCAATCATTTCAATGAGGCTCACAAGTGCAAGCCCTCCAACAGTGATCCACATGAGAATGGTACCAAGGAAGAATTCTTACCGGGGTTGCTTGCTTCAACAGAACTCTTTTTTCAGCCTTTTGACCTTTGACCACTGTAGGACACACTATCCTACTGTAGGACTTTCTGGAAACAGTCCTAAACCACTCTTGGTTTTAGGACAATCCTCCTCTAGGACTCCTTAGGCTTATGTTCTAAACTAAGCCTTGTCCTAGTAGAAAAGACCTTGTCTTAACAAGACAAGTCTTGTCCTAAATTAAGAAGGGAGTAGAAGAACACTCAGACTGACAGACTCTCGAGAAAATGGGATTCCTATTTTCTGATGATCGAAAAACTATATCTCTCATTTCAATGTACCCCCTTTATATAATATTTCAAGGGGTGTGAAAACCATCCCGACATCTCTTATCAGATATGTTATTTCATATCTAATAAGACTCTTCAGGATTGAATAGTCTTATCATTTTTCTTTCCCTTTCTAGATTAAATCCCCATGTGCCATGTGGCATTTACCGGTTAAGAAGAATGGAAGGAGGCATTATTTCAGATTTAAAAATAGAGGGAAGAGCAGAGTCCCGAGAGTAGAAGGACTTTGCCTCAGAACCGTGCGCAGATGAAGAGACACGACTCTTCATCTGCGCGCGCTACCCTTTTTCCCATTTCATGCCACCCTCTTATCCGCTTTGACCGGTCATTTAAATCCAAAGGGCATGGAGATAAGATGAGAAGGCACCCCTTGATGAAACACTGGATGATGGGGGACTAACTAGATGCTAGGATGATGAAATGATGATGCAAGTTATTTTTAGGGTTTTGTGATTTTTAGATTTTTAGTGATTTTCTTTGGATTTCTGAAAATAAGTAAGAGTTGATTTAGGGTTCTATAACAATAAAAAATATCAAGCAAGCAAGTAGTCCCTAAATAATGATAAAGAGAGGACCCTGAGATTGAGAAACCCCGTAGGACTTAGCTCTTCAATCAAGACCTAATTAGGAGTGAGGGGAAAACCTCAAAGATCTGAAGCGCTCGATGCAGAGATCACTCACTTTGGTGGATGCGGCCTGAATGATCGAGCTGTCAACCCTGCGGAGGCGTCGGCTGACTCTCCGAAGAACTAGATGGCAAAGGCAACTGTCTCCGTACTCGTGTCACCTAGACGACCTATGAGCATTCAAAGAAGATAAAGGTTAAGTCTCAATTAGGATGAAAGCAGTGAAAGAATGAAAGGGTTGTTGAGATGGTGGAGTTCTGCTTGATTCGGAGTCGGATGATGGAGTTGCGGAAGTGACGATAGTTTGAGGCCTCACACCTCTCGACACCCAAAGGTGAAGGCGCTCCCTCATAGAGATCGACGTTCCTAGTGAACGAAGGCAACTAGCAAGAGATTGGAACTCAAGAAATATAATTTTTCATTCATCAAGATTAAAATTTACAAAGAAGGAATTAGGTCCTTTAAATTGGCACATTAGGACCCTTTTGAATTTTAAATGAAAGAATACAAGTTTTCTTGAATGGGCACCCAAAACCCTTGACTTTCTTCTCTATTTGGCCGACCAAAAGCTGATTTGATTGGGCATGGCATGATGCATGGCTTGGAGGGGGATCTTGGTGCCTTGAACATGGAAAGAAGCTTCTTTGTTTTGGATGAAAGCATGAAGAGAGGCTTGGAGCAAGGCATGTGTTCTTCCTCCTTCCTTGGTTGGCATAATTTTTTTTTGGTACAAGGCATGAATGGGGAGTGTGAGGTGGAGGCACCCATGGATCTTGTCTCTCCCTTCCAAAGAGGTTCAAACAATTTGGGAAGAAGACTTGATTGGAGGGCTTGAAGCAAGGGATTTGAATTCCCAACTTCAACTCCCATTGACATTCTCTTTGGTTGACCACCCTTGCTTGGAAAGGAGCTTGATAGGGGAAGGGAAAAAGGGCTAGAGCCAAGTGATGTGATCCTCCTCTTTGGGCATCCAAGGATGCCAAGTGTGTTGCCTACATGGCAAGATGTCATGGCACCACATAGGATGAAAAGGTGGGCCCTGAGCTGACTTGGATTCCTTCCAGACTTGGCTCCAAGGAGACTAAATTTTAAGACCAACTCTTGCAATGGACCCATACTTCCAATAGACTCAGACTGGACTCGATTTGTGACTGGACTCAGTACAGGACTTAATTTGACCTAATTGGTCAAAGTACATACTCAATTCAAAGCAAAAGGAAAATTACAAGGTTGAGGCTTGAAGCCTTATTACAAGACCCGAAAATTGAAACCCTAACCAGAGGTCTGGTGCCCACACCAATTCTCCTGGGGTGGGAGGAACTCGATCCTATCGAGTAATAGTTGAGTTGGTTTAGGTACTTCTCTAGAAAGTTAGGATCGAAGTGCTGCAAGTCCTCTTGGGTAATCCACGAGTCATCGAACTCAGGTCAGCCTTGCCATTGGACTATGAAATGATGATAACCTTTGCCCGGAGTAGTGATAGCTTGGTCATCCAGGACACACTCGATCTGCTCTCCTCTCTTAGGTATAATTGGATGTGGACACTCAGGACTGGGTTCACTCTCAAAAGAAAGGTCAGGCCCAAATAGCTCACTAGGAATGTTTGCTGGTTCCCTGAACTCGACTAAGTCTGAGATATTGAAAGTCGAGCTAATGCCATAATTCGGAGGTAGCTCAAGAACGTAGGCATTAGGGTAAACTCTCTTTATCACTCTAAAGGGGCCAGCTTCATGAGCATGAAGTTTCTTAATGGTTCCTGGTGGAAACCATTCAAGCCTAAGCCTAATCATTATAGAATCCCTAATTTCAAACTCTTGGCTCGTTTCCGGGAATCAGCCAAATTATTTTAAAAAATTATATTTAATGCATATTCCTAACATGATGCAAAATGTAGACTTAACTAAGCATTCCTATAAAGGAAAAATTTTTATTGGACTCCTAGGGTCTAATCCTAATAGATTATGGACTCTCTAGGTTTGACCCTAGTCTGGTATGTACAAGAAAAATTATCAAGGATCCCTGACAAATGCTGTAAAGTATATTATAAGTAAATGGCAAAAGGGATGAGTTTTAAGGAGTTACGTAGCCTAGCAATTTCAACAAAATGCAACCCCATGGCTCTAGAAACGTGAGAAGGCTCAGGGAAGTGTAGGAAATAAGAATTAGAGTCTTGGGGTGGCTTATGGGAAACATGAAATAGACCTTGGTTATTCAGGATGACCTTAGAATTTGGATATTGTTCGATAGGTGTCATATGGTCAACTTGTTCCGGTAGATCTTGGGGCTCTCTAGGGTCAATCCCATAGTGAGGAAGGTCTGTTAAAGAGGATCTTGGGACCAGGGTTATAGTATGCTAGATGTCTCTCAGGGGTGGAAGTTGATCAGGTAACTCATCGGGAAGTACATCCTCAAATCCCTTCAGAGCTTCAACTATCTCTTGAGGATGTTCTCTTTGGGTCGGTTCATTAAGGGTTTGTTCCTGAACTCCTTCTGTGGACAAGACTGGCGAACCCTCATGTTCATTTACTAAATGAGATCCTGGCTCGATCATTTCTTCTTTAAATTCTTTAGTGGGTTCAGGATCATTTTTCTTTGATTCCTTAACGATTTCAACCTTAGGCCCATCTTCACCATACTCCTCTACTAAATTTGGCTCATACATGTTTTCATTGGATTCTTTGATGCACTTCGGAGTTTCTTTCTCTATATTTTCAATGGCTTCAGCCCTTTCATACTTAAAGACTTCAACGGGCTCAAGGGTTTTCTCATTTAAATATTGAGAATGTTCAACCTTTTCTCCTTGAAATTCATTAAAGGGTTCTTCCTCAGTAACCTCTTTCTCTAACTCCTTAGACTTGATCAGGGTGACTCCAGGCTTCTCTTCCTTAAGGCTACTTGAGTCTCTTTTAACCTGGTCCTTAGGCTGAATTGGTTTGATTACAAATTTCTTCCCATGGTGACTAAAGACACAAGTATTGGTCTGACCATAAAGAATGGCATCATGATCGTAAAGCCAGGGTTGACCTAGGATAATGCTACTGACTCACATGGGAAGGACATCACACCAAATCTCTTCCTCTTATGATTGCAATTTGATCAAAACTTCGCATCTAGACTTGATAGGTATGGAAGTCGAATCTATCCATGAGACCTTATAAGGGTTGGGGTGAGGAACTAGGGTCAATCCTAGGGCTTTGACAATACTTAAAGAGTTGGCATTGACACAACTCCCACTATCAACTATGATCTTATGTACCTTATCCCCTAACTTGACAAAGGTTTGTAGGATGTTAGTCCTACGCCAATCTTCTTGCACTATGTCCTGGGTAAGGATGGACTTGACTATTCCTAAAAGGTCTTTAGACTCTAAGGAAGGATCACGCTGAGGGTATTCCCTAGGATGAGGAGGTGACTTAGACTCAAGCTCGATGGATGATCTAATGTTCTTCTCTAGGGTTCCAATTCTATCTTTAAACTCATCAAGCCTTTTGTTTATCCTAGCTAACTGATCAGTGATGACCCTTAATTGATCCTTGTGGGTGTTTTCCATGGGCTCACTTGATTTGAAATGATGGGGATGATAGGGGACTCCTGATCTAGTGGACATGGGTTAAGCACATAAAAAAATATTTAAGATCTACTAGACCTAGAATCTCAACCGGTTGCCTAAGTCAGGGTGGCAAACCAGTCTATAGCAACTCTGTCCTTGGCCAGGTTGGTGTAGGGGAGTGGAGGTCCCTGAACAACAATCTTAGACACCAATCTGGGATTGGCCACGTAGGCGGACCAAACTCACAAGCCCTGAATCACCAATCCTAGACACCAAGAGCAATAACACACACTGAATGGGCTGACACCAAGAATAGACACTTAGTCTTGACTCGACCAATTGGTGTCCCTAAGCTCTCTAGAGCAAATTAAGTGTTTATTGGATTTTAGTTAGAGCTTGGGTTCGATATGCAGGTTAGTGATTTTTGGGCTAGGGACAGGTAATGAAATCCTGACCCTATGTCAAATTGCTGCCCTTAAGTGATTTATGAAAATGAATGCAAGCAAATGATCTAATAAGATATCACTAAATTATATTTTTGTATTTTTTTGATGTATGAAAATAGAGTTAAGATGAGGGGAATGAAATGATATTACTCTAAATGCATGATTAAACTAGATGACAATTGAAAACACAAGAAAATGCAAATTGCTGAAATTATCAGAACAGAACTTGCTCTCAGGTAGTATTTTGGCTTGTAGAAATTTTACAAACTGAAATAAAATCTGAGAAAATTACCAAAAATACTTTGATTTATTTTTGATCTATCAAAATAAAAATCACGAAATTTGAAGATACTTACAGATAGTACCACCTAAAATAATAGACTATGTACGGAAAGGAAAACTGCAGAAATTCAAAGATGAAAATCTAAGATGCAAAATCTTTTTGTTCTTTTAAACCTATTCATCTTGTATTCTCCTTCAAAGGTCTATCACAATGACACTCCTTCATACCTTAGGAGATCCCCGTGGAATGGGAGGAGACGGTCATGAAACCTTACTTTTCTCCTAAGACTCGATGGCCTGGTGAAGCACCTAATACAGGTACTTAAGAAGAGCTAAAGTCCTAACCATGCTCTGATACCAGAAATGATGGGAGACTAACTAGATGCTAGGATGATGAAATGATGATGCAAGTGATTTTTAGGATTTTGTGATTTTTGGATTTTTAGTGATTTTCTTTGGATTTTTGAAATAAGTAAGAGTCGATTTAGGGTTCTATAACAATAAGAAATATCAAGCAAGCAAGTAGTCCCTAAACAATGATAAAGAGAATACCCTGGGATTGAGAAATCTCGTAGGACTTAGCTCTCTGATCAAGACCTACTTAGGAGTCAGGGGCAAACCTCAAAGATTTGAAGTGCCCGATGCAGTGATCACTCACTTTGGTGGATGCGGCCTGGATGATCGAGCCGTCAACCCTGCGGAGGCGTCGGCTGACTGTCCAAAGATCTCGATCGCAAAGGCAACTGTCTCCGTACTCGTGTCACCTGGAGGACCTGTGAGCATTTAAAGAAGATAAAGGTTAAGTCTCAATCAGGATGAAAGCAGTGGAAGAATGAAAGAAAGGGTTGTTGAGATGGTGGAGTTCTGCTTGATTTGGAGTCGGATGACGGAGTTATGAAAGTGACAATAGTTTGAGGCCTCACACCTCTCGACGCCCGAAGGCGAAGTCACTCCCTCATAGAGATCGATTTTCCTAGTGAACGAAGGAAACTAGCAAGAGATTGGAACTCAAGAAATATAATTTTTCATTCATCAAGATTAAAATTTACAAAGGAGGAATTAGGTCCTTTAAATAGGCACCTTAGGACCCTTTTGAATTTCAAATGAAAGAATACAAGTTTTCTTGAATGGGTGCCCAAAACCCTTGACTTTCTTCTCTCTTTGGCCGACCAAAAGCTGATTTGATTGGGCGTGGCATGATGCATGGCTTGGAGGGGGGATCTTGACACCTTGAACTTGGAAAGAAGCTTCTTTGTTTTGGAAGAAAGCATGAAGAGAGGCTTGGAGCAAGGAATGTGTTCTTCCTCCTTCCTTGGTTGGCATCATTTTTTTTTGGTACAAGGCATGATATGGGGAGTGTGAGGTGGAGGCACCCATGGATCTTGTCTCTCTCTTCCAAAGAGGTTCAAACAATTTGGGAAGAAGACTTGATTGGAGGGCTTGTAGCAAGGGATTTGAATTCTCAACTTCAACTCCCATTGACTTTCTCGTTGGCCGACCACCCTTGCTTGGAAAGGAGCTTGATAGGGGGAAGGAAAAAGGGCTAGAGCCAAGTGATGTGATCCTCCTCTTTGGGCGTCCAAGGATGACAAGTGTGCTGCCCACATGGCAAGATGTCATGGTGCCACATAGGATGAAAAGGTGGGCCCTGAGCTGACTTGGATTCCTTCCATTGGCTCCAAGGATTCTTCCTTGGTACCATTCTCGTGTGGATCACTGTCTATATAAAATTGCCCCTTTTACAAGAATTTACACTTAAGTTATTTAGGGCTTTTCAATATTTGAATATTTTTTTATGGTTATATTGATATAATATAAAGATTACTGAAATGTAGGTAGAATTATTATTCTTTTGAAACATCCTACAAAAACTTCTCAAATACTCAAAAGTGTTAGTAACAAATACATGCTCCAATATTTTGTTATTATCAAAATCATTCCAGGGATCAATAAAAAAACACCCGAGAGAAGTATCTGAACTTTCTAGAAAGGACCAGAGGACTTCCTGGCACTGCCACAACCTTCCAGAGGGTGATCTGGCAGCAACAAGATCAATTTAAATGTATTCCCCAGACCAAAAAGTCAATCAGGTTCAAAGTAATATGGCCTCAATTTAACCAACCTAACCAAATTGAGTTAGGTTAGATCTATCAAAAAAATTATAGTTTACATAAGGTTTTTCCACTTGGACATCTCCAGTATAAAGAATTTCTATCTCGATTTGATCTTCCATTTTCAAAATTATAGGAAGAGATATCTCTCAATTTTATCTTCCATTCCATAATTATAGAAGAGGATATTCTCTCAATTTTATCTTCTATTCCATAATTATAGGAAAATATATTATAAAAAGTTTTTCTTGATTTGATTTCCAAAAGTGTTGGAGAAGATATTCTTAGTTTCACATGTATAAATTGCAAATATGAGATAAATAAAAGGTAAATGAATTTTCAAATAATTCCTCAAAATTTCTTTATGGTATCATAGCAATAAGAGTTAGATAGATAAAATGGTAATTTTAAACTTTTACTAATCTGACAATTAGTACATAAGGTGCCAGTCAACTTATTTATTAAAATAGAACTGTTGCTCCGTAGAGTTGCAAAACATGACTTTTGTATGGCCCAGTCAGCGATGCCAAGTCAATTCATCTGCTATCTTAGTCCTTTGATAAAAAATTACAATAAAATGTGGATCTTTATTAGTGTATAGTCATTGATGATTAATTCTTGATATCATCACTTGGTGTGTCCTAGAGTCCTTCATAGAAAAACTAGAAAAATTAAATTCAAAGTAACATGGATAATCCCTTGTTAATTAAGATATGGAGAGTAAGTTTTTCTTTATTTTTGGTATAATCAAAATATTTTAAAGTAAAAAATGACACATGTCACTATCAATTTGGCCTGTATCAACAGAAGTAATTTGAAGTGGCATAAAATTCTAACCATCACACTATCAGAAACATGGTAAGAAACTAAATTCATAAGATTACCTGGCTTATCAATGATGTGAGCATTGGCACTAGTGTTAGGATGCCACTCGTTATCCTAAGGATCTGAGATATATAGAGCTACTAGATCATGTGGTATGTTACCACTCTGATAACTATTGTCAAAGCGATACCAACATTTTAGTGTATCATGCCCCTTTTTCTTGCAAATCTGACAAATGAGAGGCTTAGCTCGTATGTTTGAGCTTGGTGTGGAGTTGGCCGAACACATTACTATTACCTAAAAAAATGTCTGCCATTTTGGTTTACCTAAGCAAATTCATGGCCTTTTGAGTTAAAGAAGTGTGCTCTGCCTTTATCCCTATAATTGTTCCTGGTGCCACAATTATTTTACCATGAGACAAAGACCATGGATATGTTTGGAGTATTGCTCATGTTTTGCTTATCGCACAATTCATAGCTTTGGGATTGTGAGACCACTTTTGCATATGATAGAAGAGGAGGTCTGAATATGGTCACATTAAATGACTCATAGCTATCATCAAGGCCTTCAAGCAACCTAAAAATCTTATTAGCATCTAACAAAGATTTACCAATAGCATACTATTGATCATAAATAAATTTATATTCTTAAAGATAAGTAGCTAAGGACTTATTCTCTTTCCAGATGTTGTGCAACTAAGCAAGAAGATCGAACTCTCAAATAATTAAGCTTTGCTTGAAATGATCAGCTAGGGCTTTCTATACCTCTCTCACCATTTGGAGTCTGATGGCATGTCTGAGGACTTCTTCTAAGAGTGTGCCTACAATCCATGATTTCATGAAGCGATCAGTACGAACCCATGATGTATAGTCTGGATTAATTATCTCAGCTTCATTTTCTAAAGTCAGAATCTGTGGTGGTGCTTGTATCTCTCCTGTGAGGAAGCCAAGTCCTAACTTTCAATTAGAGATAATACTTGTGTCTCCCAGAGCAAAAATTATTATCATTTAGTTTCAATGTAATAAAGTTTACCATATTGATGGTTGAAGGAAATGAAAATTTTGGGTTTGAGGAGGTAGACAACATGGTGAAAGGTCTTTATGCCCTAATATGGCTCTGATATCATTAAAAAAATATACTGTGATCTTTGGGGACCCACCCCAAATTTTTCACTACAAAAATTTATTACTATGTGATATTCATTGATGATTTTTCTCGTTAATGCTCGTTATATCCCTTGAAGAAGAAATTAGTTTTTTTTTGATATTTTTCTCTTATTTTAGAGATTGGTTAAAAATTAGTTTGATCATAAGATTAAAATATTTCAATCTGATTGAGAGGATGAATTTTCTAGCAATGATTTTCTTAAACATCTTCATGATTGTGGTATACAACACTAGCTTTCTTATCCAGGTATACTAAAATAAAATAGTGTTGCTGAAAGGAAACATTGACATATTATTGAACTCGGGCTTGTTGTAGTCTTTGAAGCTTCTGTGCCTCTCTGCTATTGGGTAGAAGCATTTACAACTACAAAACTATTTGATAAACCGACTCTCATCCATGGCTCTAGGAAGCCAAAGTTTGTGTTCAGTCTTATTCTAGAAGAACCCCGACTACTCTTTGCTTTGATTTTTGGATCTCATTGTTACCCATACCTTCAAAACTACATGATAAATAAATTTGACAAGCACTCTCTACAATGTGTGTTTTTGGGATATAGTAAAAATACAAGGGCTATTGCTATCTTCATCAATCAATTGACCATATTTATATATCTCGACATATTACTTCTGATGTGTATAATTTTTTATTTGCTGCCTCTTCTTAGGTTGCTACTACAATTGAGGGGGAGCCACTATGTTGGGCCACAACTTTTAGCTCAACTCATAACCAAGTCTCTAATGGCAGGAAACATCCCAGTCTAACCCTTGCTATGCTCCAACAGCTGCTTTAATCCCAAACCATAATCCAACATCCACTGAGCAATTGGCTGAAGCCCAATTTAGCTTCTTACCTAGTCAAGTAACAACTCAGCTACCCAATCTTTCACATGCCAAGTCCAATTCTACATGGGACCGTGCATACTTATTGACTAAAGATGCACCAATCATGGCTGACCCAGTAATCGCAACATCTGACCAACTAACTCCACCATCAAAAGAGGGTGACATCCGTGAACATTGTCCACCGCAGTCTAAGATTGCCACCTTTTCATCACATCCGATGGTCATGCACTCCAAGACTGGCTTCTCCAAGCCTAATCTAAGTTATGATAATATTGCATTATTATCTATTCCTCTTAAATCTCAGACTATCCATTCTACCTTAAAACATTTGGTTAGACAGCTCTATGCATGAGGAGTTAGATTCTCTTGCAGCAAATCAAACCTAGGAACTTGTCCCGTGTCACCCCTCAATGAACATTATTGGTTGCAAATGGGTGTTCAAATCAAAGCTCCATGCAGATGGCATGCTTAATCGACTAAAAGCTCATCTTGTGGCAAAAGGCTACTACCCAAAGGAGGGTGTTGACTTTCTAAAAACTTTTAATCTAGTAATTAAACTAGGTAGTATTTGTATTGTTCTATCATTTGCCACTATTCAAAATTAGCTGATTTGCTAACTAAATGTAAAGAATGCCTTCTTACATGGATATCTCGATGTTCTTAAGTATATGAAGAAATCACCTGGCTTCCATGACCTATCCTATGTTGATCATATTTGCTTACTTTGGCATACTTTATATGGACTTAAACAAGTCCCTCGAGCATGGTTCAATAAGTTCAATGACTTTTTTATTGGGTATGGTTTTTTTTTACAGCAATGTCGATCTATTATTATTTGTATTTTGCCATAACGGTCACACTATCATCCTATTACTCTATGTTGATGACATCATCCATACAGATAATTGTCTAGAACTTTTGGACCACCTTATTCATGCCCTCGGTCAGGTGTTTTCCATGAAAGATCTTGGCCCACTTAATATTTATTAGGATCGAAGTCAGTTGCTCCTCCGCTGGACTTTTTCTTTCTTATAGAAAATATACTTTGAATCTCTTAGCTCAAGCCTCCATAGAGCAGTGTAAACCGATTGCCACCCCCATGACTAACAAACCTCCACCACTCAAACATGGTGATCAACCATATAATGATCTTTTACACTATTGAAATCTCATTGGATCTCTTCAGTATCTTATTCTCACATGCCCATATCTTTCACTTGTGATTAGTGCTATATGTCAACACATGCATGCCCAAATTGTAGCCCATTTCCAAATGGTCAAATACATACTTCAATATGTTCAAGGCACTTCACATCTTGGGCTTCACATTCTGGCCCACAGCTTATTGGACTTATTTGTCTTTGTTGATGTAGATTGGGCTAGACGTAATATCATGCATCATTCCACCATGGGTTATTGCACCTTTCTTGGCTTATATAGTATTTCTTGGTGTGCCAAGAAGCAGCCCACTATGTCTCGATCCACTGTTGAAGTCGAATATCGAGTTCTTGCTTCAACTACTACCGAACTCACATAGATTTTATTTATACTTTGTGACAATAGAGTTTCAAAATCTCAAGCCTTACTACTTTTCTCCGATAATTTATCTGCATTACATCTCATGATCAATCCGATCTTTCATGCTCAACCAAGCACATCGAGATCAATTATCATTTTGTTCGGAACAAGGTTGTCCTAGGATCTATTATTACTTGCTATTTTCTATCCTCTGCACAACTTGCTGAATATTTATAAAATTACTGTCTCGGGATAACTTTATCAATCTACAAAATAAAATCAATCTCTGGTCCTTACCATTGCCAGATTTTAGGGGGAGTATTAAAGCAAAATTATTAAAAATCAGGCTATAAATCAGCCCACAAAATTCTCTCTACCTCAGCATGGAGAAGATCATGGAAATAATCTATGCACTGGTTGATCTTTATTTGGTCATCTATTTCTATAATTTAAGAGGATATATTCTAATGATTTTTTTCTTTTGATTTGATCTTCTACTTCCAGAATTGTAGGAGGAGATATTATGAAGATTGATCTTCTATTTCATAAGTTTAGAAAGAGATATTATAAAGAATTTCTCTTTTGATTTGATCTCCCATTTCCAAAATTATAGGAAGAGATAATTTCTTGATTTTATCTTCAATTCTATAATTGTAAGAGGAGATATTCTCTCGATTTTATCTTCTATTCTATAATTACAGGGAGAGATGCTATAGAAAGTTTTTCTTGATTTGATTTTCAAAAATGTAGGAGATATTCTTAATTCCTCTTGTTTAATATGACAATCAGATTACTAGTAATATGAAATCAAATTTTCAAAATATTTCTGAGTCAAATCTATTAAAATTTCATATATTTATCAGATAATATTAATTACATGATTTATATCATTACATAAAATAATGTTAACCATAAAAAAGAGACAAGTATAGAAAAACCAAGCATCATAAAATTAATAAATCTATGAATTAAATAAAATGATAATTTAGTCTAAAATTTTAATTATAAGATTATCAAAGATGTGGTAATCTAAATAACCATTCCTTTCTAAAACTAATGTCTAGAAGCTAGTCCAGATTATCTTGGCAATCTAAATTACCATCCAAAAAGTTCTATCAAATAGGATAATATGATGAGCTCCTTTTAAATGGCTAGTAATTTGGATAGATTTTTGGCTACCAAATGCCTTTTAATAAATTTGAACAGGTCATTTAATTTCACAAAAAATTTGCTTCGAGCTACTGGACAATCTTGACCGTTCTTACCCTATTAGGTTGGCGAGAAGCTTTCATCTTCTCTTCCTCCACCATCTTCTTGCCCATTGAATATTAAATAAAATCCATGCCTTTTCGCTTTCCGAAAATGTTGGATGGACTGAATCATTCAAATCTCACTAATGTCACCTTTTCTCTGCCACCATCTAGAAATGATAGATTCCATTAGAAACCATTTCACATCATGCACATATCCAGAACTCCTCGCTTTTGACTTACCATACCCACACTTAATACCTTCCAGAACCTCATTAAAATATGCAGCAACTTTGAAACAACTAGAGCACCATGTTCCCTTTTCTCACATAAGAGCCTTCATCTCATTTACTCCAAAATTCCAACTTATACCTGATGCGCCCATTCGGCTGGTCCCCGGTCGGACCAACCCTCGGCGTCCGATCGGCTGTCCCCACGCGGAGCCGGACTCCTTGTTCGGCTTTCCTAAAGAGCCGACCTGGGGGTTTTGAGGGCTGACAGGTGCATCACCGCCCGTGCGACGGCCCTTTGATTGCCCCGATCGGCTCCAGAGATCCTGCTGAACTCCCCGATCGGCTTCTGGGAAGCCAGCTAACCCACTGTTGAATGGACCGCCCGAAGTTTCGAGCAACCTTTACTCTCTGACAGTTCTGACATTCTATTATAATAAACTCCAAAACATGGCCACTACTCTGACACACCTGGCACACCGCCACCCACGATCTCACCACCACGCCTATTCTCCTGGGGGCATATCTAGGTTTTCCAAGCCTGCTCTCCAACAGAATTTGGCAGCTCTCCGTGCCTATAAAAGGCACTCGGGGGACCTCCGTGAAGGGTAACGTTCTTCTTTCCCATTCTGATTCTCTCCAAGAGTTCTTCCCATTCTGTTGCTCCAACCCTCCTCTAACTTAAGCATCGGAGTGTCCCCCGCCGGAGCCACCTTCGACGTCTAGAGACTTCTTGCAGGTTGTCCGGTTGAGAAGCCCTCCAGCACGTCCACCGAGCCTGGTTCAGGAGGAAGAGAGGCAACAGATTAGTGCCAGAGGAAGGGCTTAAACCTTCGCTGCACTCTTTACTCTAAAAGGAATGATAAATGGAAAGGATCTAGCTATGACAAGAGGAAGAACCCAGAGCATCTCCGCGAGGGGAGGACGCTCCCACCAAGGGCCCAGCGCGCCACCCACGGAGACCAATATCACCGTCGCCGTCGAGCCCACCATAACCATGGGGCTATAACAGTTCCAGACACTGGTGAACCATATCGAGATGCTTACCTCGATGGTCTAGTGCTTCCAAGAGATGGTGGACCACCAGCAGCAGCTGCCGATGGCTTCCTGTATCAATCATCAGCCGGTCGCCAGTGTCAGCCAGCAGCCGGATGCACCCCCGCCACCATCACCCGTAGTTTCAGAACCCCAGGGGTCCATAAGGGCCCGCGTTGAAGGAAAGAGGGTGAGGCCAGCCTCCCCCTCTTTCACCGACTATGCTCATCCCGGTGACCGGTGCCCTACTGCAAACCCGCATGACTACGGCAGCAAGATCATGCACATGGAGGAGCGCATTACCGAGATTGCTGAGCGACAGAACGCTAAGGGAAGGCCAGCGTACGAGACCCACCCGCCTTTCTCCACAGAGATTCTAGGGGAGACTATCCCTCGCCATTTCAAGATCCCGCAGGTGGATCCCTACGACGGTACCACCAATCCCCTGGATCACCTAGGTGCCTACAAAGCCCACATGATGGTGCAGGGCGCGTCCGACGCCCTCCACTGCTCACCTTCCTAGCGATCCTGAAGAAGGCCACGTGGATGTGTTTCTCCGCCATCCATGCAGGTACGATTCATTCCTTTTCCCTGCTTGAGACCCTTATTCTCTCTCATTTCAGGACCTGCAGCCAGACTCCGAAGAACACCAACTGCCTCTTCCTCATCCAGCAAACGGAGGGAGAGACCCTCCGGGACTACGTGGCCTGCTTCAACTCGACCGTTATGGAGATCCCTGACTTAAATGAAGCGGTGGCCATGTCGGCCTTCAAGAGAGGGCTCTGCTCGTCCAGGTTCACGTTTTTCCTGGACATGAAGCTCCCTGCAAGCTACACTGATTTGCTGGCCAAGGTGCACAAATATGCCTTGGCAGAAGAGCAAGCGGCGAGCCAGTGCCAGGCTGAGCAGAGGTCGGCCTCGAAGAAGCGAGGCGATAAGGCCCCTGTAGTCTGACCCCCTGGCAATGATGACCGATCCACCTGGTGCTAGAGCCCCAAGCCGAGGGACTACCTCAAGCGGTTCAACAACTATGCGCCCCTCTCCCTGCTGCGGGAGAAGATCCTGATGGAGATTGAGAACAAGGCCTTCTTCCGAAGACCTCGCTCGATGAGAGGACCTCCTTCCTCTAGAAATAAGAACAAATACTGCAGGTTCCATGGGGACCATGGGCACAACACGGAGGAGTGCCTCCAGCTAAAAAATGCCATCGAGGACCTCATCCGCAGGGGATATCTGAACAAGTATGTCCGACCCCGCCTGGATCGGGCTGGGACTTCGACTGTTAAAGACCCCTCTGGGGAGGCTGAGCTCCATAATTAGCGCCTAACCGATGGAGGCGTTGGCATGCTACATTGATGATCTGACTGGGGGCTGAAGAAGGACCAGGACATTGTAAAGAGGCCCAGGGGATCCGATGTAATTAGCTTTTCTGATAAGGACCCCTTGGAGCCTCCTCTCCCGAGCGATGACCCTGTGGTTATGTCAGCTGTCATCGCCAATTATGATGTAAAGCGCATCCTTATTGATAATGGAAGTTGTGCAGAGATTTTATTTTGTGATGCATTCGTCCGGATGAACCTATCCAGGTCCAGACTGTGGGAGTCCGTGGCACCACTCACCAGTTTTCGGGGGAATTCCATCGGGGTTGAAGGAGAGATTTCCTTACCCGTGACCCTTAGGACAAAACCTTACCAGTGAACCTTCTCCATCAACTTTGTGGTCATCCGTATGACCTCCACGTATAACACAATTTTGGGTCGGCCGGCCCTCAATAAGTTTCGGATTATTGTATCTACTTACCACCTACTGGCCAAGTTTCCGACCCGCGATGGAGTTAGGGAGATAAGGGGAGACCGCAGAATGGCCCGGCAATGCCTGGCTATCCATGACAAGCAGTTGGATGAGCACCCCATGCTCGAGCAGCTGGACTCTAGGGATGAGGCCGACAGCCACGGTCGGCCCATCGAAAAGATTTTATTTGTGCCCCTTAGGGAGGACAATCCTAAGAGGGTCCTCCAGAAAGGGAGCACCCTGGATGAGGGAGCCAGATGGGAGCTGGTTGGCTTCTTGAGGAAGAATGCGAACATCTTTTCCTTGGTGGCGTCCGACATGCCAGGCATCTCGGCGGACATCATCACCCATCAGCTTAGGGTGGATCCTACTTACTGGCCCATCCGGCAAAAGAAGAGGAGCTTCGCCGCCGAAAGGCAGAGGGCCAATGAGGAGGAAGTGAAGAAGCTTCTCGATGCTGGCTTCATCAGGGAGTCTCACAACCCGAAGTGGCTGGCCAATGTCATCTTGGTGAAGAAGGCTAGTAGGAAGTGGAGGATCTGTGTGGACTACACAGACCTCAAAAAGGTGTGCCCCAAAGACAGCTTCCCCTTGCCAAAGATTTACCAATTGGTAGATGCGACGGCAGGCCACCAACTCTTGAGCTTCATGGATGCTTTCTCTGGGTACAACCAGATCAGGATGCATTGGCCTTTGGCCTGTATTGCTACAAAAAGATGCCCTTTGGCCTGAAGAATGTGGGCGCCACCTTCCAAAGGCTGATCATTCGAGTTTTTAAAGATTAGCTTGGGAGAAACTTGGAGGCGTACGTCGATGATATGATAGTCAAAAGCCTCCATAAAGCCGACCACATCAGGGACCTGCAGGAGTCCTTCGGTGCGTTGAGGTGCCACAGGATGAAGCTGAATCCTGCCAAGTGCATCTTCGGGGTGACCTCCGAAAAGTTTCTCGGCTTCCTAGTTACTCAAAGAGGCATTGAGGTCAACCCCGAGAAGATTAAGGCCATCATTGACATGACCCATCCGACCAATAAGAAGCAGGTACAAGAGCTTACGGGATGCATCGCCTCTCTCAACCGCTCCATCTCCCGGTCGGTCGAGAGATCCCTCCCGTTATTCAAGACCTTGCACCGGTCAGACCGTTTCCAATGGACTGGTGAATGTCGAACAGCCTTTGAAGCCTTGAAGGACTACTTGAGGAACCCTCCACTCCTGGCCAAACCAATGGAGGGGGAAGTGTTGTACCTGTACCTATCAGCTTTTAGTAAGGCTGTCAGTGCCATCCTTGTGCGGGTGGAGGAAGGTGGCCAATAGAGACCTGTTTACTACATCAGCAAGGTTCTCTATGATGCTGAGGTCAGATATCCTAAGGTGCAAAAGCTGGTGTACTCGTTGGTTATGGCGGTGAAGCGCCTCCGACCTTACTTCTAGGCACATCCCATCGTCGTGCTGATGGACCAACCCCTTAGGGCGATCCTTCGAAGCCCCGATACCTCTAGATGGCTCGCCAAATGGGCCGTGAGGTTGGCCAAGTTTGACATCTCCTTCCAGCCATGGTCGGCCTTGAAAGCCCAGGTGATAGCTGATTTTGATGACCCAGATATCCACTGAGAGGGGAGGTGAATCAGTGGATTCAGAGACTAAAAACTTTTGATGCAGAACAAAAAAGATGATGCGATGTGGAAGTAAATTAAAATTAATGTTTTTATTTTTTTTTATATATATATTTTCAGAAGTCGGCTTTGACTCAAAGGAAAGTTAAACTAAATTGAAAGAAACTATATAATAATTGAAAGAACAATTCAAAGAAACTAGATTATCAGAGTAGTTCAGAAGTAAACGATCGCTGGGGGTTGAGAAACTCCTAGACCTAGGGTTTCGCTCTGAACTTTCAATAGGACAGAAATAAAGAGAAGGGAAGGGTTATATACCAGGCAGTAATCTTCACAGAGTTTGGTGGAAGGACTCTCTCGAGTAGATTGTTGGATCCTCGGATTCGGATATCTTCGCAATGGATCCTCCAATACTGGCCCTTTGGCAGAGTTGGCTTCTCCTGAACTCAGGATCTGGGAAAGAAGAAGAACAAGTTAAGGAACCAGATACTCAAAGAAAGGATTTACCAGATAAGAAGAACTTGAAAAAAATTGATGTTGCTGAAATCCTGATTCTCCTGGATGCTGATCTGACTTCCTCTGGGATTTGCTCTGTATACGAAGTAGCCAATCTGGACCTGGATGTTGGTGGTCGGCCTCTACTTGGAAGAGAGGGGCCGTGAGATGATGAGGTAGATTAGGGTTTGGATGATTGGTGGAATGAAGAAGATGATGGGCGGCTAGGGTTTGGAATTGAAGTGGCTAACCTAGGGTTTTGGTAGGGTTTTGGGGTTGGAGATCTCACACCTCCTCAAGGTTTCTAGGGAACCCGGATTTACTCCCTCACGGAGCTCAACACCTGAAATTGATTTCATTCATCATTAAATTCAAGAGTTACATAGAGTTGAATATATAGACATAACAAAGAAATAAAATTTTATACATTTCCCATGTGGGACAAATAGGACTAACCCACACTTTAGGCATCAAATTCTCTTCCCAAGACTCCTTCCATGAGTGGGCAGCCCAAAAACTCCAAGAAAACTTGAAAATCAGCTCCAAATGGCAGGTTATGGGGGTGTCTCCTAGTATCTCTCCATGAATCAAGGATTTTTCCTTCATGGTTTGGCTCATTTGGACACCTCTTAGTCTTGCTCCACAAGTTTAGGCTTCTTCCTTTGGCACTTTTGGAAACTTTTGGGAACCTCCTTGAATTCCTCCCCAAGACATGCTCTCTTCCCTTTTATAACTTGGATTTTTATGGAACAATGTGGGGCACCTCCTTGATCCTCTCTTCAAGAAAAACTCTTGCCATCTTGGGTTGGGTTTATTTCTTGTGGTGTAGGGACCAAAGACACTGGATGGAGATGTGGCACCTCCTGGACTCTGGCGTGTGGCTGGGAGTGTGGCGCCCACTTGCTTGGGCCTGGGAGAAAAAATGTGGCACCCTGGACCTTGACTTGATTGAAAAAAAAGTGGCACCAACATGGAGAAGACCTAGACCACTACTACGACTTGTACTGAGTCAACATGACTCAACAAAATTTAAATTGCAGGGAAATACAGACTCAAGACTAAAATTGAGTTGACCAAGTCAACCCTTATTACAAAACCAGAAAATACTAATTCTTTGGGCAAGGTCAATCAGAGATCCAGATGGAGCCCTGAAGTCTTCTTCTGAGTTTGGTGCCCGTACCAATTCTCCCGAGGTGGGAGGAAGTCGACCCTGTCGAGTATGGATCAAGCTGGCTCTGGTATCTCTCCAAGAGGTCTGGGTCCAATTCTTGTAATTCTTCTCGGGAGATCCAAGAGTCATCAGAATCTGGCCTTCCTTGCCAGCGGACCAGGTATCTTTGGTATCCTTGATTACGAGTAGAGATAACCTGATCATCCAGGATCTTTTCAATCTGCTCTTTCCTCACAGGCCAGTTTGTTGGTGGACACACAGGGTCGGGATCACTCTCAATAACAGGATTAGGTTTCAAAGGCTTACTAGGAATCACAGCTGGCTCCCTATACTCTACTAAGTCTGTAATGTTGAAAGTAGAGCTATTGCCTAGTTCTCGAGGCAACTCGAGCACATAGGCATTGGATCCTACTCTCTTCACTACTCTAAATGGTCCAGCTCCTTTAGCATGTAACTTTCTAACGGTTCAAGAAAAAAACCGCTCAGGCCTTAACCTAATCATTACATAGTCTCTCTCAACAAAAGTTTTGACTCGTCTTTGAGAATCAGCCAACTTCTTATAAGTTTCATTACTTAAAGTTACTTTGGCATGAATTTCTTTATGCAAGTCCTTTACATACTATGCAAGTGCATCAAGAGAATTATGTGTGTGGGCTAATAGTGAAATCAGATCAAGTGGTGTGTGAGGCTTGTATCCATGAACAATTTCAAAGGGACTCTAGCCTATAGACCTATTGATCGAAATATTGAATGCAATTTCAGCCCTGGACAAAATACAAATCTCAATTCCTGGTGCTCTCAATCAAACCAAAATCTGAGCCAAAGCATAGTAAAGGGTCAAGAAAAACTAAACTAGACTAACAATGCATTCCTAAAGAATGGACTTTATTCCAAAAGAACCCTAGGTCTAAACCTAACAAACTAAGGCTCTCTAGGTTTGACCTTGGGTCGGAGGAGGGCATGCAGAGCATGAAAACTTATTATGGATGCCTAGTAGGTTCCATAAGGTCTTCCAGAAGTAGGTGGCAAACCTAATAGGTTCTAAGGAGTCTTACAACCTAGAGATCTCAGTAAAGTGTAATCACATAGCTCTAGAAAAATGAGAAGATTCAGGGAAGGGTAGGAAATAAGAATCAGAGTTTTGAGGTGGCTTATCGGAAACAAGACACAAACTTTGGTTATTCAGGATGACCTTAAAATGAGGACATTGTTCTATAGGTGCACTCATCCAAACCTAATGATTTGCTCTAGGAGGGTCTACAAGTGCAAGTTCTAGGATAGGCTGGGTGCTCCTAGAAGGTGGAAGGTTATCTGGAAGGTCTATTGAATGTTTATCTAAAAAGTCCTCTAAGCTACTATCTTTTTCTTGTTCTTGGACCTTCTCAATGGGCAATTCTTGTGAACCCCTTCCTTCTTCACACTTCTCTACTAGATTTGACTTAGGGGTGTCTTCTTTGGATTCCTCAATGAGTTCAGGGGTATTCTCACTTAAACTTTCATTTGGTGTAATTTCCTCTTCTTGAACTTCCTCAAAAGGGTCTTCTCTTAGGGTTAGCTCCTGAATTCCTTGAGTGGCAGGGGTCCCCTCAATAACCCCATTAGGTAGGAGTTGGTTAATTGAATTATCGGGAGAGATATCCTCAAATTCTTCTTCTTCATATTCATCTATCAAACTTATGTCAGACTCATATATTTCTTCCTCAATCTCACTGAAAGTTTCTAATCTATTCTCCTTTGATTCCTCTTTAAGTACGGCTCTAGTCGGGTCAACTAATTTTGGGATGGCCATGCCTAACTCCTTCTCAGTGTTATCCTTCTGGTCAAGAGGTGACACAAGTGGGAATTGACAAACAAAGGTCTGGTTCACTACGGATGTCGGATCAATCGGAACTTGACTCAAGTTGGTAGAGGTTGGCTTTAAGTCCAAAGTACTTGATTGGTTATATCTTAAAGACCACTCATAGTCTTGGGCTTCTTGGTAGGCTCGGTCTAACTTATTGGTCTTTTCAAGGCATAGCTTCCTATAAATGTCTGGGTGTAACCCAAACCTAAACCTCGATGTGATCTGAGCTTCGGTCTCAATGGTATTGCATTTCATGTCATACCACTGGAAGTCCTCAATATATTTAGACACGGGCCTATTACCTTGTTGCAATTGGTACCATTGGTCTAAAAGTCTTTTCTCATAGGATCTACCTAGGTACCTATCTCTCAACTTACTTCTCATATCTCTCCAAGTATATATTTCCTCTTTTCTTTGATAACACTCACGCTCAATAGCATACCAATGCAACCTAGCATGTTTGGTGAACTTGGTTTTGGCCAACCTAACTTGTCCTAATTCCGATATGTTAGTGCACTCAAAATACCGATCCATTTGTTCTTCCCACTTAATATATGTCTCTTGTCTTCCATCAAAAGTGGGTGCATAAGGTTCGGTGTTCCTGACGGGTCCCTTCTCTAAGTCAACCAAGTATGGGTATAGGCTCCTAGGGCTAGACTCAGGGGCAAGATCATGGTCATAGGCTCTTAGATCAAACCTCCAATGATTAGGTTCAGGATCCCTGTATAAAGGTCTCCTAGGCTCTGGGTGTGGGTGAGGTTGGGGTCTACCAAATTCTGAGTCAGGGGTCCAATTTCGGTGCCTAGGATCCTCAAGTACCTGGGCTCGGTCTCTAAACTGGGCAACAGTATCAGTCATATCCTGACTCAATTTGGTCATACTTTCGGTAAGAGTTCTAATCATGGCCTCTAAATCAGGTTGGGTTTGACCAGGTTGGTAGGGTACTCCATTCCGGGTTGACATGATGATGCAAGCAAGCACACCAAATGAGACTCGACTGAAATGACTACGGGCTAACTAAACCTAGAGCCCAAACTAGATGCACAATCAGAGTGGCAAGCTAGCCTGTAGTAACTCGGGACTCAGCCAGGCAGGTGTAAGGGGAGTGTTAGGTCCCTAATTGCCAATCCTAGACACCAATCAGTGATTGGCCAGGTAGGCGGACCAGCACACAAGCCCTTCGGGACGTAGTCCCTGAATCACCATTCTAGACACTGAGTACAAAGCACACACAGAGTAACCAGACAAACTGACTAAACCCTAGGTTGGACCTGACCAGTTGGTATTACTAGCCCACTAGGACAAATTAAGTCTAATAAATTTTAAAATTAGGCTTAGGATCGAATGAATGGGTGGTGGTTTTGGGCTAAGGAGAGGTTATCAACTCCTACCCTTATCTTAGATGCTCAATTGCCCTTAAGATGAATTAGGAGATGATCACTCAAAAAAAAAAAAATTGAATTGCAGAAACACAGAAACAGAATTGCTGTAATTTAACTCTCAAAAATTTCACAGAAACCAATAAATTACAGTAAAATTATGTAAAATAGATTCAATTATACTAGTTCCAGCAAAATAAAAGTCACACAATTTGGAGTTACCTGAAATGAGAAACAATTCCTGCAACAGGGTAGTTATAGACAGAAAATAGAATGCTTCCCCCGTTTACAATTCCTGCTACGAAGTTGTAACTGAGCGGATCCCCTACACGCCCTAGGAACACCCCATGGAATGGGAAGAGGAGGCTTGCACCTTGCTTCGTTCCTAGGACCGGACATCCTGGGGAGTCTATTTCGAGCAGACAAAGTAAAAAAGAGAGACACTCAAAACATGCAAGTAAGTCAGAAACCCTAGACAGGGCTCTGATACCAAAATTGATGCAGAACAAAAAAGATGATGCGATGCGGAAGTAAATTAAAATTAATGTATTTATTTATTTATTTTATATATATATATTTTCAGAAGTCGGCTTTGACTTAAAGGAAAGTTAAACTAAATTGAAAGAAACTATATAATAATTGAAAGCACAATTCAAAGAAACTAGATTATCATAGTAGTTCAGAAGTAAAGGATCGCTGGGGGTTGAGAAACTCCCAGACCTAGGGTTTTGCCCTGAACTTTCAACAGGACAGAAATAAAGAGAAGGGAAGGGTTATGTACCAGACAGTGATCTTCACAGAGTTTGGTGGAAGGACTCTCTCGAGCAGATTGTTGGATCCTCGGATTCTGATATCTTTGCAATGGATCGTCCAATACTGGCCCTTTGGCAGAGTTGGCTTCTCCTGAACTCAGGATTTGGGAAAGAAGAAGAACAAGTTAAGGAACCAAATACTCAAAGAAAGGATTTACCAGATAAGAAGAACTTGAAAAAAATTGATGTTGCTGAAATCCTGATTCTCTTGGATGCTGATCTGACTTCCTCTAGGATTTGCTCTGTATTCGAAGTAGCCGATCTTGACCTCGATGTTGGTGGTCGGCCTCTACTTGGAAGAGAGGGGCCATGAGATGATGAGGTAGATTAGGTTTTGGATGATTGGTGGAATGAAGAAGATGATGGGCGGCTAGGGTTTGGAATTGAAGTGGCTAACCTAGGGTTTTGGTAGGGTTTTGGAGTTGGAGATCTCACACCTCCTCAAGGTTCCTAGGGAACCCAGATTTACTCTCTCACGGAGCTCAACACCTGAACACAATTGCGGAAGAGAGAAACACAAAGTTGCTCACAAAGAAATTGATTTCATTCATCATTAAATTCAAGAAATACATAGAGTTGAATTTTTAGACATAACAAAGAAATAAAATTTTATACATTTCCCATTTGGGACTAATAGGACTAACCCACACATTAGGCATCAAATTCTCTTCCCAAGACTCCTTCCATGAGTGGGCAGCCCAAAAACTCCAAGAAAACTTGAAAAACAGCTCCAAATGGCAGGTTATGGGGGTGTCTCCTAGTATCTCTTCATGAATCAAGGATTTTCCCTTCATGGTTTGGCTCATTTGGACACCTCTTAGTCCTGCTCCACAAGTTTAGGTTCTTCCTTTGGCACTTTTGGAAACTTTTGGGATCCTCCTTGAATTCCTCTCCAAGACATGCTCTCTTTCCTTTTATAACTTGGATTTTTATGGAACATTATGGGGCACCTCCTTGATCCTCTCTTCAAGAAAAATTCTTGCCATCCTGGCTTGGGTTTATTTCTTGTGGTGTAGGGATCAAAGACACTGGATGGAGATGTGGTGCCTCCTGGACTCTAGCGTGTGGCTGGGAGTGTGGCGCCCACTTGCTTGTGCCTGGGAGAAAAAATGTGGCACCCTGGACCTTGACTTGACTGAAAAAAAAGTGGCACCAATCTGAAGAAGACCTAGACCACTACTAGGACTTGTACTGAGTCAAGATGACTTAACAAAATTTAAATTGTAGGGAAATACAGACTCAAGACTAAAATTGAGTTGACCAAGTCAACCCTTATTACAAAACCAGAAAACCCTAATTCTTCGGGCATGGTCAATCAGAGATCCAGATGGAGCCCTGAAGTCTTCTTCTGAGTCTGGTGCCCGCACCACTTTTTATCAAAGTTCTTGTCGCAATTCTAATTGGCACATAGAATCTCAAGGCAACAAAGTAAAAACAAAGCAATCAACACAAAAAAACATAGAGATTTTACCCTGGTTCGGCCCTTTATCCTGGCCTACGTCCAGGAAACTGTGACTATATGAAGTCTTATTATCAACACTGTTTAATACAGAGTAAGATTCTCACCACCTCTCTGCTATGACTACAATCAAGCAGGTAATGCTCTGCATCTCATCAAGTAAGGAATTACAAAACTCCCTCTACCAATTCTATCCACTAGGTAGGTAACTAGATGGTGTCTTAGCCACACTCACCAATTACAAAAGAGATTTATGGAGGATAAGAGAATTTCTATACTTCTATTGTATGGTGCGGGCACCAGACTCAAAAGAAGACTTCAGAGCTCCATCTGGATCTCTGATTAACCTTGCACGAAGAATTAAGATTTTTGGTTTGTAATAAGAGTTGACTAGATCAACTCAATTTAGCTTGAGTCTACATTACCTGTATTTTATTTTGTTGAGTCATGTTGACTCAGTAGTGGACTAGGGCTTCAACCTGGGGTGTTACATTTTCTCCCAAGGCCTAGCAAGTGGGCGCCACACTCCCAGCCACACTCTCAGCCATATGCCTGAGTCCAGGGGGCGCCATATCTACATCCAGCAGCCTTTGGTCCCCACACCACAGATAGCAGCTTCCTTCTCTCATGCGCCAGTTGAGGAGAAATCCACTAGGAGTCCACAAATCAAGGGGGCGGCCCAAGTCTTTCCCAAAAGAACCAAACTATGAAAGGGAAGAAATTCTCTTGGAGAGAACTTCAAGGAGGTACCCACTACCTGCCAAAAATATCCAAAACAAAGATGGGAAGGGCCTTGACTTAGGGAGGAAGAAAAGGAGGAGTCCAAAAGAGTTGATCCATGGAAGGAAAGAAATCCTCTCTTGAAGACCCAAGCAAGGAGGCGCCATCTACCTGCCTTTTATAACCCAAATCAAATTTTTTGGTACCTTGGCCGACCATATGTGTATGGATTATCCTGATTTGTAGATCCCCTCCTTTAGTCCCACATGGGAAGATGTAAAACCCTACTCCCTTGTAAAGCCCTATAAATTAAACCCCTCTTGTAAGTTTAAAGGAATCAAATGAATGAAACCAAATTTTTTTGTAAACAAACTTTGTGTTTTCTCTCTTCCGCACTTGCATCCAGGTGTTGAGCTCCGTGAGGGAGTAAATCCGGGTTCCCCAGGAACCTTGAGGAGGTGTGAGATCTCCAAAACCAAACCCTAGGTTAGCCACTCCACTCCCAAACCCTAACCGCCATCACCCTTCTCTTTCCACCAAACCCTAGCATATTCCACCTCCCACGGCCTCTCTCTCCAAGTCCAGGCCGATCACCAACATCCAGCTACAGTCCGAATACTTCAGATCCCAAGTTCTTTCCAGAGGGAGTCGAATCAGCCTTCAAGAGAATCCGGATCTCAGCGACATCAACCTTCAAGTTCTTCGAACTGGTAAATCCTTCCCTGAGTCTCTGATTCCCTCACTTATTTTTCTTCTTCCCAGATCTTGAGTCCAGGAGAAGCCGACCAAACCACAAGACCAGTATTGGAGGATCCATTACGAAGATAGCCGAATCTGAGGATCCAACAATCTGCTCGAGAGAGTTCTTCCATCCAAATTCTGAGAAGATCACTGTCTGGTTAGTAAACCATCTCTCCTCTCTATTTCTGTCCTGTTGAAAGTTCAGAGTGAAACCCTAGGTCTGGGAGTTTCTCAACCCCCAGCGATCCGTTACTTCTGAACTACTCTGATAATTTAGTTTTCTCTAAATTGTGCTTTCAATCCTTACCTAGTTTCCTTCAACTTAGTTTAGCTTTACTTTGAGTCAAAGCCAATTTCTGAATTATAAAAAAAAAAAAAAAAAGAATTAATCTAAATTTTTACTTCCGCATACACTTCTTTGTTCTTTGTTCTGCATCATTTTTGGTATCAGAGACCTGTCTAGGGTTTCTGTTTTGATTGCTTGTTTGAGTCTCTCTCTTTTTACTTTGTCTGCTCGATGTAGACTCCCCAGGACATCCGGTCCTAGGAACGAAGCGAGGTGCAAACCTCCTCTTCCCATTCCACGGGGTGTTCGTAGGGCGTGTAGGGGATCCGTTGGGTTATAACTTCGTAGCAGGAATTGTAAACAGGGAAGTGCTCTATTTTCAGCCTGTAATTGCCCTGTTGAAGGAATTATTTCTCACTACAGATAACTCTAAATTTAGTGATTTTTATTTTTCTGAAACCAGTATAATTGAAACTATTTTTCATAATTTTCTTGTGATTTATTGGTTTCCGTGGGATTTCTGAGAATTAAATTACTGTAACTCTATTTTTGTGTTCTGCAATCCAATTATTTTTGAGTGTTCATCTCTTAATTCATCTTAAGGCATTTGAGCATCTAAGATAAGGGGAGAGTTGATAACCTCTCCTTAGCCCAAAATCACCACCCACTCATTCGAACCTAAGCCTTTAATCTAAAAATTGATTAGACCTAATTTGTCCTAGTGGGCTAGGGACATCAACAAGTCGGGTCAAGGCTAGTGTTGAGTCAGTTTGTCTGGTTACTCTGTGTGTGCTTTGTACTCAGTGTCTAGAACGGTGGTTCAGGGATTCCATCCCGAAGGGCTTGTGTGCTGGTCCGCCTACCTGGCCAATCTCTGATTGGTGTCTAGGATTGGCAATTAGGGACCTAACACTCCCCTTACACCTGCCTGGCTGAGTCCTGAGTTACTACAGGCTAGCTTGCCACTCTGATTGGGCATCTAGTTTGGGCTCTAGGTCTAGGTAGCCCGTAGTCGTTCAGTTGAGTCTCATTTTGTGTGCTTGATTGCAACATGTCTACCCGGAATGGAGTGCCCTACCAACCTGGTCAAACCCAACCTGATTTAGAGGCCATGGTTAGAGCTCTTACTGAGAGTATGAACAAACTGAGTCAGGATGTGACTACCACTGTTGCCCAGTTTAAAGAACAAGTCCATGAGGATTTTGCCCAACTTAGGGATCGAGTCCAAGTGCTAGAGGAACCTAGGCATCGGAATTGGACTCCTGACCCAGATTTTAATGTGCCTCAACCTCACCCACACCAAGAGCCTAGAAGACCTTTATACCGAGATCCTGAACCTAATCATAGGAGGCCTGACCCAGAACCTGAGGATAGAGATGATAGGTTCATTCGGAACATCAAGTTAGATGCACCCACTTTTGATGGTAGCTTAAATCCTAAGGTGTATTCTGATTGGGAGGGTGAGATGGACCAGTACTTTGAGTGGTATGCCATGTCTGAGGAGAGGAAATTCAAGTTTGCCAAGATGAAATTAATATGTCAAGCTAGGTTATACTGGGAAAATATTGAGCTGACCACTAGAAGACGAAATGTAAGCCCATAACCACTTGGCAGGGTATCAAAGAGAAACTTAGAGACAAGTACCTACCCATTTCATATCAGCAAAATCTGTTAGACCAATGGCAGACTTTGAAACAAGGGAACCGATCTATTTCAGACTACATAACCACCTTTGATGAATATCTGATGAGATGTGATGTGAGTGAAGCCCATGAGGTCACTTTGTCTAGATTTAGGGCTGGACTTAGGGAAGATATTAAGAGAGAGTTGTTTCTGAGAGAGGTTACTGACCTAGACCAAGCCTATCAGATTGCACTGAACACTGAGAAGTTTCAGAGAGGACCCATGCCATCTAGGGTTAGTGCCCCAATCCCAAGAAATGGACCTAGCCAGGTTACCCCTAGCAAGCCTAATCAGGGTATTCCCACCCCTAGGCCCATGGACAAAGGTAAGGCACCTGACACCCAGAGAACTAGTATCGTCTGTTTTAAGTGCCAGAAGCCCGGTCATATCTCCAATCAGTGCATAGCCATAGCTTGTTTTAAGTGTCATAAGGTAGGTCATGTTTCTAACCAGTGCCCTCGTAGATCCCTATATATAGAAGAGGGAGGAGAAGAGAATTCCGAGCCTAATGAGGAGTTTGAAGAAGAAGTTTATGAGGCCGGAATGAATTTGGTTGATGAGTATGAAGGAGAGGAAGAATCCACTGAGTCTGACCAATTAGGGGTTGTGAGATGCATCCTGTCCCAGACTAAAGTTCAGGAAGATTGGCGTAGGACTAACATCCTGCAGACTTTCCTTAAACTAGGGGATAAGGTATGTAAAATCATCATAGATAGTGGGAGCTATGTGAATGCCATTTCTGCTAGCACTGTCAAAATGTTAGGCTTAACCCAGTTCCCCACCCCAATCCCTATAAGGTTTCTTGGGTAGACTCTACCTTTATACCCATCCAGTCTAGATGTCAGGTCCAAATCCAAATGCAATCCTATCAAGAGAAGATTTGGTGTGATGTCTTGCCCATGGGGGTGAGCAGTATAATTCTTGGAAGACCTTGGTTGTATGATCATGATGCCACCCTCTTAAGAAAATCCAACACCTGTGTCTTTAGTTTCAATGGGAAGAAAAACACAATCCATTCAGTCCCTCCTAAGGACAAGGTAGCTAAAGGAACCAGTAAGGTCAGAGAAATGAAGACTGGAGTGAACCTAATTAGTGCCAAGGATCTAGAACAAGAAATTCATAGTGGTTCACCCATTTGGATGTTGACTGCTAAGGAACTTAGGACTCCTACACCCTCAGAGCCTCCTCAGGAAGTTAAGCCTTTATTAGAAGAATTTGAGGATGTTTTTCTCGAGGATCTGCCAGACCACCTTCCACCTCTTAGGGATATTCAGCATTCCATAGATTTAGTCCCAGGAGCTACTTTACCCAACATGCCCCATTATAGGATGAATCCATCTGAGCATAAAGAACTGCAAAAGCAGGTTGGCGAATTTTTGAGGAAGGGGTTCATTAGAGAGAGTCTTAGCCCTTGTGCAGTCCCTGCACTTCTAACCCCGAAGAAGGATGGCACGTGGAAGATGTGTGTTGACAGTCGTGCCATCAATAAAATCATAATCAAGTATAGGTTCCCCATCCCTAGACTAGATGACATGCTTGATATGATGGCCGGTGCGATGGTTTTTTCTAAAATTGATCTCAAGAGCGGCTATCATAAGTTAGGATTAGACCAGGGGATGAGTGGAAAACAGCCTTCAAGACTAAGGATGGTCTCTTCGAATGGGTCGTTATGCCTTTTGGGTTGTCCAATGCCCCTAGTACTTTCATGAGGATTATGACCTAGGTACTTAGAGCTTTCATAGGAAAGTTTGTAGTGGTCTATTTTGATGACATCCTGATCTATAGTAAGACCCCTGCAGATCACCTAGGCCACCTTAGACAAGTCTGTCAAGTTTTGAGGAATGATAGTCTCTACGGTAATCTCAAAAAGTGTGAATTTATGACCAGTAGGATTATCTTCCTTGGATTTGTTGTAACCCTGACGGCGTGGCTGCCAATCCTGAAAAGTTTAGGTCCATAGTAGAATGGCCAGAGCCGACCAGTGTGCATGAAGTCAGAAGTTTCCATGGCTGGCTACCTTCTATAGGCGATTCATCAAGGGGTTTAGTACCGTAGTTGCTCCTATCACAGACTGCAATAGGAAGGGAGAATTTCAGTGGACCAAAGCAGCCCATAAAGCCTTCCTATATCTTAAGGATAGGATGACCCAGGCACCCATTTTGAGACTACCGGACTTTTCAAAGGTATTTGAGGTTGCCTATGATGCTTCAGGAGTAGGTATAGGTGGAGTCCTAAGCCAAGAGAACCATCCCGTAGCTTTCTTTAGTGAAAAACTTAATGATGCTAAGCTTAGGTATTCTACCTATGATAAGGAATTTTACGCGGTAGTGCAAGCTTTGCGTTACTGGAGACATTATTTGCTACCGCAAGAATTTGTGCTGTTTTTGGACCATGAGGCTCTTAGATTCTTGAATTCTCAGAAGAAGCTTAACCCTAGGCATGCTAAGTGGGTAGAGTATATCCAGTCCTATACTTTTGTTTTGAAGTATAAGGCTGGGTCTGAAAATAAGGTAGCTGATGCCCTTAGTCGTCGATCTTTATTGTTGAATTCTGTTAGGGATGAAGTCATAGGGTTTGAGCAAATCAAAGAATAATATGAGTCGTGTCCGGATTTTAAGACTGTGTACCAGGATCTAACTCAAGGACCATCTAGTGAACATAAGGATTATTCCCTTTTAGATGGCTTTCTGTTCTTTAAGAATAGGCTTTGCATCCCTAGAACCTCTCTTAGGGAATTCTTGATTTGGGAAACTCATGTTGGAGGTTTAGCTGGCCATTTCGGAAAAGATAAGACCACCCTGGCTATTGAGGACCATTTTTTCTTGCCTAGCTTAAAAAGAGATGTAGCACACATTGTGGCTAGGTGTCGAACCTGCGCTGTTGCCAAATAGCGAAAATAGAACACCGACCTCTATACCCCACTCCCTGTCCCAGATCGTCCTTGGCAAGATGTGAGCATGGACTTTGTGTTAGGTTTGCCTAAGACCCAGAGGAGGCATGACTCTATCTGTGTTGTAGTAGACCGATTTTCCAAGATGGCCCATTTCTTGCCTTGTTCCCAAACATTTGATGCGTCTAAGTAGCCACCCTGTTCTTTAATGAGATAGTTCGACTCCATGGCCTACCCAAGACCATTATTTCAGATAGGGATGTTCGGTTCACCAGCTATTTCTGGAAAACCCTTTGGCATAAGTTAGGGACGAAACTTAAGTTTTCAACTGCCTATCATCCCCAGACTGACGGCCAAACCGAAGTAGTGAACCGTAGTTTAGGCAATCTGCTAAGGTGTCTTGTTGGTGAAAACATTAGGAACTGGGATTTGTACTTACCTAGAGCTGAATTTGCATATAATGACTCGGTCAATAGTCTACGGGTAAGAGTCCGTTTGAAATTGTGCATGGTTACAAACCCACACACCTCTTGACCTAGCTCCTTTACCAGTCCACACACGGGTCTCCGAGTCTGCCGAAGTTTTTGCACAGCATATAAAAGACTTGCATAAAGAAATTCAAGCCAAAATAAATTTAAGTAATGAAACTTATAAGAAATTGGCTGATTCTCAAAGGCGAGTCAAAACTTTTGACGAAGGAGACTATGTAATGATTAGGTTAAGGCCTAAACGGTTTCCTCCTAGAACCGTTAGAAAGTTACATGCTAGGGGAGCTGGACCATTTAGAGTGGTAAAGAGAGTAGGATCCAATGCCTATGTGCTTGAGTTACCTCCAGAACTAGGCATTAGCTCCACTTTCAACATTACAGACCTTGTAGAGTATAGGGAACCAGCTGTGATTCCCAGTGAGGCTTTTGAACCTAATCTTGCTATTGAGAGTGAACCTGACCCTGTGTGTCCACCAACAAATTGGCCTGTGAGGAAAGAGCAGATTGAAAAGATCCTGGATGATCAGGTTATCTCTACTCGTAATCGAGGATACAAAAGATACCTGATCCGCTGGCTAGGAAGGCCAGATTCTGATGACTCTTGGATCTCCCGAGAAGAATTACAAGAGCTGGACCCAGACCTCTTGGAGAGATACTAGAGCCAACTTGATCCATACTCGACAGGGTTGAGTTCCTCCCACCCTAGGAGAATTGGTGCGGGCACCAGACTCAGAAGAAGACTTCAGAGCTCCATCTGGATCTCTGATTAACCTTGCCCGAAGAATTAGGGTTTTTGGTTTGTAATAAGAGTTGACTAGATCAACTCAATTTAGCTTGAGTCTACATTACCTGCATTTTATTTTGTTGAGTCATGTTGACTCAGTAGTGGACTAAGGCTTCAACCTAGGGTGTTACATTTTCTCCCAAGGCCTAGCAAGTGGGTGCCACACTCCCAGCCACACTCCCAGCCATACGCCTGAGTCCAGGGGGCACCATATCTACATCCAGCAGCCTTTGGTCCCCACACCACAGATAGCAGCTTCCTTCTCTCATGCGCTAGTTGAGGAGAAATCCACCAGGAGTCCACAAATCAAGGGGGCGGCCCAAGTCTTTCCCAAAAGAACCAAACTATGAAAGGGAAGAAATTCTCTTGGAGAGAACTTCTAGGAGGCGCCCACTACCTGCCAAAAATATCCAAAACAAAGATGGGAAGGGCCTTGACTTAGGGAGGAAGAAAAGGAGGAGTCCAAAAGAGTTGATCCATGGAAGGAAAGAAATCCTCTCTTGAAGACCCAAGCAAGGAGGCGCCATCTACCTTCCTTTTATAACCCAAATCAAATTTTTTGGTACCTTGGCGACCATATGTGTATGGATTATCCTGATTTGTAGATCCCCTCCTTTAGTCCCATATGGGAAGATGTAAAACCCTACTCCCTTGTAAAGCCCTATAAATTAAACCCCTCTTGTAAGTTTAAAGGAATCAGATGAATGAAACCAAATTTTTTTGTGAGCAAACTTTGTGTTTTCTCTCTTCCGCACTTGCATCCAGGTGTTGAGCTCCGTGAGGGAGTAAATTCGGGTTCCCCAGGAACCTTGAGGTGTGAGATCTTCAAAACCAAACCCTAGGTTAGCCACTCCACTCCCAAACCCTAGCCGCCATCACCCTTCTCTTTCCACCAAACCCTAGCATATTCCACCTCCCACGGCCTCTCTCTCCAAGTCCAGGCCGATCACCAGCATCCAGCTACAGTCCGGATACTTCAGATCCCAAGTTCTTTCCAGAGGGAGTCGAATCAGCCTTCAAGAGAATCCGGATCTCAGCGACATCAACCTTCAAGTTCTTCGAACTGGTAAATCCTTCCCTGAGTCTCTGAATCCCTCACTTGTTTTTCTTCTTCCCAGATCTTGAGTTCAGGAGAAGCCGACCAAACCACAAGACCAGTATTGGAGGATCCATTGCGAAGATGGCTGAATCCGAGGATCCAACAATCTGCTCGAGAGAGTTCTTCCATCCAAATTCTGAGAAGATCACTGTTGGTTAGTAAACCATCTCTCCTCTCTATTTCTGTCCTGTTGAAAATTCAGAGCGAAACCCTAGGTCTGGGAGTTTCTCAACCCCCAGCGATCCGTTACTTCTGAACTACTCTGATAATTTAGTTTCCTCTAAATTGTGCTTTCAATCCTTACCTAGTTTCCTTCAACTTAGTTTAGCTTTACTTTGAGTCAAAACCAATTTCTGAATTATAAAAAAAAAAAAAAAAAGAATTAATCTTAATTTTTACTTCCGCATACGCTTCTTTGTTCTTTGTTCTGCATCATTGCAGGATTCAAGTAGAGTTGGAGATTCTCAAGTGGAAGTATAGACAGCACCTTTATCATTGATCTTCACCAACAGCAACACCTTCCTTCTCTGATCAACAACACCAAGAACAGCAACCCTAGCAGCCATTTTTCTCGAAAAAAAAAAAAAAAGACTATGTGTTCTTCAACCCAAAAAAAAAACCTTTATGATAAGAGTTTATATATCATCTAACTTAGGGTAATATTTCACATGATTCTTCCAAGAGAAAAGACCATAATGTCCTCACGAATATCCACAAATAGCCTTGAGTCTTTTCAAGTTGATTCAGTCGCTTTAAAAAAAAACTTTCCATAACAGCTCCTGTCCATCCGAGAAATAATAGATTCATCTTCAATCACTAAATCACCCTTGAAAGCAGTAGATATTGACCTCATCACAAATAGAGACTTTGTAGATCTTCTAAATAGCTTTCCAACAAGCCCAAGAACAGCTGAATCTGAGTTCTATACAAAACGATATGATCATTTGAAAATTGTTGTACATGGTTCACCCGAGAAACAACCGAGCCATCTTCAATCGCCGATTTACCCTTGAAAACAGTAGATATTGGTTTTGTAATGAATATAGAACTTGTATATCATTTAAATATCTTTCCAACAAGCCTAAGAATAGATAAATTCGAGCCCTATATAGAATGATATTATCATTCGAGGATTATAGTGCAGATAGCCAAATCTGAAACGGACGTGCCAGCTTGTGTGCCAGCGTGCCAGCTGAATGAGTCAATTCTCTCAGACCCAGCAGAGACATAAATAGGGTCTTCCATTGCCAATTAACCCTTGAAAACATTAGAGATTGGTCCTGTGATCAATAGAGAACTTATAGGGCTTCTTAAGAGCTTTCCAACGAGCCAACACACACAATCCCTCAAACCTTGTTGCCAACAATGACAACACATCTTCATTTCCTTCAATTTTCCCAACAATCTTGGTGCGGACACCAAAGGCACCAGAATAAGGCAGAGGCTTCTCAACCCTCTGTAATGATCATAATTTATGAGTCCATCTGTAATAAGGGCTTAGCTCATCTGAGTCCATTTTAGTTGTTATTTGAGTATTTTAGTTGTTATTTCACTTCTGTACTAGTCAGCTCATGTTGAGCTAGTTCAGTCCAATGCTAGTTAGCTCATGTTGAGCTAATTTTATTTTTTTGAGTCCTGTCCAAGCATACTGAAGACTCAAGACTATATTATACAAGTGAAGACCAAGTCCAGCCAGATTGAAGACATGGAAGTTTAGCCCAAGTCCAACCCAGCTTGAAGATTTGAAGACCCAGGAGAAAAATCAGAAACCCTGATTCCTTGCAGATGCCCTCCAGATGCCCAGATTCCCTTCCAGATGCCAAAGTATATTCATAAATAAGGGCATCCATGATTCCAGAGGTCCATTTGCATCCTAGCCCAATGAAATCAAGCCCAGGTGCCAAGCCCAAGCCCCTAAGAAGCAAGATACCAGGGAATATTCCTGCTACCTGGCTACCAGGCCACCCCAGCTTCCAGAGGCCCAAACCCATGCACCCGGGCCCCTTTGGGCCGGCCTTTTGCTGCTCCTAGAAGCCCAACACGCCCCCCTAGGCGTCCTTGGAGTCTTGACCAAGTCAAGAAAAATTTTAGGGATTTTCTACCTAATATTTCCTTATTTTCTAGCTAGGGTTGAGAGGGAAAAGGATTCTTATGTAAAGACTTATGTACCCTTACTTGGAGCCCAAGGTTAAGGGTCTATTTAAGGGACCCTAGCCTCTTGTATGAGGGAATTTTTGATGAATGAAAACCTTGAGTTCTTCTATTGAGTTGTGTGATACCCTGCTGTGTGCATAAAGGGGTTTGCGAGAGTTCTTCTTCCAGTGCTGCAATCATCTTCCTGCTACCAACAAGCATCTCAGATCCCTGGACGCCCACTCCAAAAGAAGCCTTCCCTTGCTGTTTTTTCTTTGTTTTCTTGTTCCTTTGTGAGTTTTCTAACCCCTGACAGGTCGTTGCAGGTCCTCGAGTTCCTACGAATCCAACGACTCCAGCCAAGCCTCAATCGGATCACCGAGCAGAAAGCCGGGTATCCGCGGGTCTTTGGCTCGATTTTCCAGGCCGCATCCGTCGAGGAACGAGAGACCCTTTTGCTGCGATCTTAACAGACATTATCAGGTACACCCCTCTACCTCCAGTAGTCTTATTGTAGGAGAACTTGCCCTAACCGAGGCTTCTCAGCCCCGGCGATCCTTCTTTTCTACTTTTTAGGTCCTAATCTGCATGCTGATCTTCAAAATTCATACAAAATTCCTACAAATATTTTGACCTAAAATTTGGGAATTAATCACCTAACTCAACATGTAAAACATACAAAAAAATTGCATGCATATTAGTTCCCATCAAATCTCCCCCTTTGGAATTGTTGGCAACACACATACTCTTCTTAGTTGAAAGATTCACATTGCTTCTCATATCCACTCCAGCGTAGACATGTTATTTCTCTTTTTTTTTTTTTTTTTTTAAACATTCTCCCCCTTTGACAACAATCACAAAGGGGTTCTGGAGAGCTCCCTCGATATGTAGCTCCCCCTCAACTCATACTTCAATTCAAGTTTGACATCCCTAGTCTGGATCTCAAGTCTTCAAATAAATCCTTGGGTAATGGCTTTGTAAAGATATCTGCAATCTTATCCTTTGTAGGCACAAAAACAAGCTGCACTGTTCCCTTCTGAACTTCATCTTTGAGAAAGTGATATCTAATATCAATGTGCTTCGTTTTCGAATGCTGCACTGGATTCTTCGAGATGTTTATAGCACTGGAATTGTCACATAGAATAGGAGTAGGGCCTTCTACCTTCACACCTAAATCTTCAAGCTGCCTCTTCATCCAAAGCACTTGAGTATATGTTGCTGAAGCTGCAATGTATTCTACCTCTGCAGTTGATAAGGAAACTGATTCCTGCTTCTTACTTTGCCAAGCAACAAGATTTTCACCTAAGAAAAATGCTCCTCCACTGGTGCTCTTTCTCTCATCTATGTCTCCTGCCCAATCTGCATCTGAAAAAGCTGTCAACTCTGCTCTTTTAGATCTTGAGTAATTTAGTCCAAGTTCCTTTGTCCCTTTCAGATATCTAAGTATCCTTTTCACAGCAATCATATGATTCTCCTTCGGGCTAGACTGAAATCTGGCAACCATACACACACAGTGCAAAATGTCCGGTCTTGTAGCTGTCAAATATAGTAAACTACCTATCATAGACCTGTAGAGCTTCTGATCAACATCATCACTTTCATCCTCTTTGCTAAGTTTGCAACCAACAATCATTGGTGTTCCTACTGGCTTGCAGTCTTCCATCATGAATTTCTTCAAAATTTCCTTCACATACTTGACTTGAGAGATAAAGATTCCATCTTTATTTGATTTATCTGTAATCCAAGAAAATATGTCATCTATCCCAGAATTGACATTTCAACTCATTCTTCATTCTATCTGCAAACTCCCGACACAGTTCTTCTTTTTGTCCACCAAATATAATATCGTCTACATATATAATCACCACCAGCTGTTGACAGTCAACTACCTTGATGTACAAATTGTTGTCCACTACACCTTTCTTGAAACCAAGACTCTGAATAGATATGTATCTAGCCTTGAGTACCATGCTCTAGGTGCCTGCATTAAACCATATAGTGCTTTCTTCAATCTACACACTGCATTAGGATCTTCTCCTAGTAAGAAACCATCTGGCTGTTCAATATAGACTTCTTCTTCAAGATTACCATTCAGAAATGCTGACTTAACATCCATCTGATACACCTTGAACTTTAGATGCACAGCCAAAGACAAGAACATTCTGATAGACTCCAATCTGGCCACTAGAGCAAAGGTTTCTTCAAAATCCAGACCTTCTATCTGAGCATACCCTTTGCACACCAGTCTTGCCTTGTTTCTCACAACTTGTCCATCTTCATTCAACTTGTTTCTAAACACCCACTTGGTTCCAATGACATTTTTATCTTTTGGCCTAGGAACCAAATCCCAAGTTTCACTCTTCTCAATCTGGTCTAGCTCCTCATTCATAGCTTTTACCCAGTATTCATCCTTTGCTGCTTCAGTCACAGTTTTAGGTTCAACCATAGATAATAGAGAGTAAGCTGTGGTCAACATTCTTCTGGTCTGCACTAGTGCTTTTGGATCACCTATCACCTGTTCTTTAGGATGTTCCTTTTTCAACCTTGATAAAGGACTTTGCTTCTCGGTTTCTTCTTCTATTTCAGAATCAATTACACCATCATTTACTTATTGATGTCTTCTTTTTCAACTTCATCATCAGAATCATCATAAGAGGGGAACTTCAAAAAGTTTTCTTTGGATAGGCTTTTGATTCATCAACTCTGACATCACAACTCTCAACAATGGTCTGCAACCTGTTGTTATAGCAAATATAGGCTTTACTGGTACTTGAATAGCTTAGAAAAACTCCTTCATCTGCTCTCTCATCAAATTCTCCAGGATTTGATTCACCCCTTCTGATGTAACATTTACTGCCAAACACCCTGAAGTGTTTAATTGTAGGTCTTCTCCCAAACCATATCTCGTATGGAGTATGACTCTCAAGAGGCCTTAATAAACACCTGTTCTGAATATACACTGAAGTAGCAACTGCATGCTTCCAAAATCTATCTTTCAGGCCACTTTCTGTAATTAAAGTCCTTGCCATCTCGTGTAAGCTTCTATTCTTTCTTTCCACTACTCCATTCTACTGAGGTGTTCTGGATACTGAAAATTGCCTTTTTATACCATGTTTACTGCAACAGTCATAAAACTCATCTGATGTAAACTCTCCACCTCTATCTGATCTTAGACACTTGATTCTTCTCCCAGTCATATTTTCAACTGCATTCCTGAAGTGTTTAAAATGACTTAAGGCTTCATGTTTGTGCTTTAGAAAGAATGCCCAGGTCATCCTGGTATAGTCATCAATGCACAAAATGAAATATCTGACTCCACCAATTGCCTCTGTTTTCATAGGACCACAGAGATCTGTACGAATCAGCTCCAAAGGCTTTCCTGTATGATATTCCTTGACTGGATGATGAAATCTAGATAATTTTCCCAACTGACATAGTCCACATACCTGATTATCTGGTTTGCATATTCTAGGAAGATCTCTCACAGCATCTTTTCTTGAGATTTTAACAAGGTTGCCAAAACAAATATGACCCAATCTTTTATGCCACAACCAGTTTGTATCTTCTTGACTCATCAAACAGATATTTTCAATACCTTCTGTCAAAGTATACAGATTTCCACTTGTTCTTATTCCTGTAGCTATCAGCTTGCCTGTGCCTTCTTTTCTGATTTCCACCAAGGTTCTTTTGAATATAACATCATTGCCCTTATCACATATTTTGCAGACACTCAATAAGTTGTGTTTGAGACCTTTGACAAAGAGTACATCAGTTGCTTTTATTTTCCCATCCAAAAGACTGACTATCCCCATTCCTCTAATTTCAGCACCTTCATTATTGCCAAATTTCACAGATCCACCTTCATGTTTTTCAATCTTAACAAATTTGCTTTTATCACCTGTCATATGACTTGAGCATCCACTATCCAGAATCCATGGCTTCTTTGATTTAGCTTCAGTCACCTTCTAAGCTTTGAGAGCAGTTTGTACAATGAATGACCTGTCACCTTGAATTGCTTGTTCTTTCTTCTGCCATACTCTTCTGTTACCTGCTTGAGAGTACTGAGATGTGTTCATCAAGATCACTTCTTTTTTAGCACTTCTTTGTTGCTTCTTCTGTACTGGTCTCTGCCCTCTTCTTTGCACCAGCTCATTCATTACATTGCTTTTACAATGCTTGGCTACATGGCCATAATTGTGACAAGTGTAGCACTCTACATCATAGTTAACCAAGGGTGCAAAAGAATTCCTAGATACAATATTTGTAGATCTAGGCAAATATCTACAGAATGCTATCTTATGGCCATAATTATTGCACTTAAAATAATAGCCATTAAAAAAGGATTATACCTTCTTTGTGGCTCAGCCTTATAGGTAGTTGATGGAAATCTCCTTTGTTGAAATTGAGTCTGTTTGGCTGGAGGCTGAGTGTAGACAGCTCTTTTGAGAGAGTTACTCTGAACTTTAGCTTCAACTTCCTTCCTTTGATGATTATCTGCATCGACATCTTTTTGCTCTTCATGAATCTGCCCTTTGCCTTTTGCCAGTTGAACTCGCTTGCTCGAGCCAGCACCCAGACCAGAATTAGAAGGAACCAACCTTTGCTTTGATAGAATTTCATCGAGTAACTTGCTGCCCTTCATCGCTGATTGAAAAGATTTGAATTGAACATCTGGTTTACCATCTAGAAAACTCTTCAAAGTAACAATTTCCTCCTCCAGTTTATAATATTCAACCATCTTTTCAGATAACTGCTTATTCAAATCATCATTAATTTTGTTTAACTCTTCCAGTTCAGTTTTTAGTTTCAGAACCTGTTCTTTTGACCTTTTCAAGTCCTTGCACGTAACATCATGTTTATCTCTCAGAACATCCAGATCTTCAAGAGCAACTTCTAGTTCCATGACTAGATCAACCTCACCTTCTTCATCTTCTTGATTTTCTTCCTCTAAAATTTCTGATCCTTCACCTTTTGCAGACTTAGTATCTTGAAACACCATGAAACATAAACCTTCAGGTTCTTCATCACTGTCATTGCTAGACTCTTCTTCTTCATGCTGTTTTGCTTGCTTTGAAACAAGTGCTCTCCTTCCCTGATTATTTCTTCTGAAGTAGGCCTTAGATTTTCTTTCCTCAGTGTCATCATCATCATTGTGGCCCTGCTTATCTTTTCTCTTTGGACATCTAGAAGCATAATGCCCAATTTTGCCACAATTAAAGCATTTGAAAGGAAGTTTGCCCTTGTACTTGCCTTGACCTGTTCCAAACCTTTTTGCTAAATTTGCATTCTCCTCTTCATTGTCAGAATCTTCACTTTCTGTTTTCTCCTTGATCTTGAGTTTCTGAATTGCCTTGAACATAACCTCTTTGTTACCTGTGCCTTTGCATCTACCTTTACCAACTCTCATCTCATATGCAGTAAGAGTTCCATATAGTTCATCTAGAGAAAGAGTATCCAAATCCTTTGCTTCCTCTATAGCTGACACCTTTGGATTGAACCTGACAGTAAGAGATCGAAGAACTTTCTGAGCAACATCAGCATCCTTCAATTCTGCACCAAGTCCTCTGATTGAGTTAACCACACTGTTCACTCTAAACATGTATTTCTCTACATCTTCATCATCCTGCATTTTCATATTTTCAAATTCAGATCTGTGTATCTGAAGCTTTGCCTTCTTTATCTTGTCATCTCCTTCATATACACTCTGTAACCTATCCCAGATTTGCTTAGCTGTATCACAATCCATTACCTTTGCCAGTTCACTATTAGACAATCCACTTCGAATAGCATTGAGTGCTTTCAAATTATTTCCCAATTCTCTCTTCTGATTTACATCCAGATCACCAGTTGCAAAAGGAATATAGTCAGTCACTACACTCTCCCATACATCAACACCAAGAGAACCCAAGTAGATCCGCATCCTTCTTTTCCAAAAAACATAATTTGTTCCATCAAACAGTGGAGCTTTGACATGGGAGTAGTTTTCATTAGAAGCCATCTTCAAACTCTGAGTTCTTCCAAGATCTTTGTCTAGAACCAGTTAGGCACTGTAGACTTAGGCTCTGATACCAATTGATGAACCCAGATATCCATTGAGAGGGGGGGTGAATCAGTGGATTCAGAGACTAAAAACTTTTTATCAAAGTTCTTGTCACAATTTTAATTGGCACATAGAATCTCAAGGCAACAAAGTAACAACAAAGCAATCAACACAAAAAAACATAGAGATTTTACCTGGGTTCGGCCCTTTATCCTGGCCTACGTCCAGCAAACTGTGACTATGAGAAGTCTTATTATCAAGCACTGTTTAATACAGAGTAAGATTCTCACCACCTCTCTGCTATGACTACAATCAAGCAGGTAATGCTCTGCATCTCATCAAGTAAGGAATTACAAAACTCCCTCTACCAGTTCTATCCACTAGGTAGGTAACTAGATGGTGTCTCAGCCACACTCACCAATTACAAAAGAGATTTATGGAGGATAAGAGAATTTCTATACTTCTATTGCAGGATTCAAGTAGAGTTAGAGATTCTCTAATGGAAGCATAGACAGCACCTTTCTCATTGATCTTCACCAACAGCAACACCTTGCTTCTCTGATCAACAACACCAAGAACAGCAACCCTAGCAGCCGTTTTTCTCAAAAAAAAAAAAAAAAAAGACTATGAGTTCTTCAACCCAAAAAAAAAACCTTTATGATAAGAGTTTATATATCATCTGACTTAGGGAAATATTTCACATGATTCTTCCAAGAGAAAAGACCATAATGTCCTCATGAATAGCCACAAATAGCCTTGAGTCTTTTCAAGTTGATTCAGTCACTCTAAAAAAAAACTTTCCATAACAGCTCCCGTCCATCCGAGAAATAACAGATTCATCTTCAATCGCAAAATCACCCTTGAAAACAGTAGATATTGACCTCATCACAAATAGAGACTATGTAGATCTTCTAAATAGCTTTCCATCAAGCCCAAGAACAGCTGAATCTGAGTTCTATACAAAACGATATGATCATTTGAAAATTGATGTACATGGTTCACCCGAGAAACAACTGAGCCATATTCAATCGCCGATTTACCCTTGAAAACAGTAGATATTGCTTTTGTAATGAATATATAACTTGTATATCTTTTAAATATCTTTCCAACAAGCCTAAGAATAGCTAAATCTGAGCCCTATACATAAAGATATGATCATTCGAGGATTATAGTGCAGATAGCCAAATCTGAAACGGACGTGCCAGCTTATGTGCCAGCGTGCCAGCTGAATCCGAGTCAACTCTCTCAGACCCAGTAGAGACATAATAGGGTCTTCCATTTCCAATTAACCCTTGAAAACATTAGAGATTGGTCCTGTGATCAATAGAGAACTTATAGGGCTTCTTAAGAGCTTTCCAACGAGCCAACACACACAATCCCACAAACCTTGTTGCCAACAATGACAACACATCTTCATTTCCTTCAATTTTCCCAACAGATTTCATTATGGAATGCAACTGGGGAGCGGAGCCACCCCCGGCAACGGTCGAGACGTCCGTGGCTGAGCCGGCGGGAAAGGCTGACCTGGTGGGAGAAGCCGAGCCCACCTGGACCCTGCACGTGGATGGAGCTTCCAACCTCTTAGGGTGCGGTGCAGGTTTAATGATAGCTGACCCCGATGGGCAATGTTTGGAGTACACCCTACATTTCGCGTTCCAGGTGTCGAACAATCAGGCGGAGTACGAAGCTCTGCTTGTGTGGCTGAAGATAGCGAACGAACTGGGTATTGCTAGGATCCGCGCCTTCTCCGACTCCCAGCTGGTAGTCAATCAGGTGAAGGGTGAGTTTGAGGCAAGGGATCCGTCTTTGGCCAAGTACTTAGACAAGGTACGGGACTTGGTGTCACAACTTAAATTCTTTGAGATTCTTCACATACCCCAGCAACAAAACTCCCGGACGGATGCTTTATCATGGCTGGCCAGCGCTGCGGTCGGCACCTCCAACCGAACCTTCATGGAACATCTCCAGCACCCAAGTATTACTGAGGAGCCGATGGAGATCCACCAAGTTGAGCAAGAGGCCTCGTGGATGGACCCAATCCGCACATTTTTGGCGCAAGGGGCCCTTTCGAATGATCCGACGGAGGCCAGGCGCATCCGCTCAACGGCCTCCAAGTACGTCATCCTTGATAGGGCTCTCTACAAGGGCTCATTTTCTCAACCCTTGCTGAAATGCTTAGGGTCAGCCGATGCGGACTACGCACTCCGGGAGGTGCACGAAGGCATCGGTTGCGAACATCTTGGAGAAAGGTCCGTGGCTTACAAAATCATTCGCTAAGGGTACTACTGAACTACAATCCAAAAGGATGCCTTTGACTTCGTACAAAGGTGCGATGCTTGCCAAAGGTTCTCTAGCATCCAAAGGAGGCCAGCCAGCCAGCTGGCCCCGCTTACAGTGCCTTGGCCATTCGCCCAATGGGGGATGGATATACTGGGACCTTTTCTCCCGGCCTCCGGTAAGTGAAAATTCCTCCTCATGGCCATTGATTACTTCACTAAGTGGGTGGAGGCAGAGGCATTGGCGCAGATAACCGAGGCCAAAGTGGAAAACTTCATCCGAAACTACATTATCTTCTGGTTTGGGATTACGAAGATGATCATCACTAACAACGGGAGGCAATTCGACAACTCCCAGTTTCGGGACTTCTATCAACAATATCACATCGCCCATCGGCTTACGTCAATCACTCACCCTCAGTCCAATGGAGAGGCCAAGGTTACCAATAGGACGATCCTGCATGGGCTAAAGACCTGGCTAAATGAAGCCAAGGGGCTCTGGATGGAAGAGCTTCATTTAGTGCTCTGGGCATACCGGATGACCGCACGGTCAGCAATGGAAGAAACTCCATTTAACTTGACTTATAAGAGTGAGGCGGTCATCCCTATGGAGGTTTCTCTACTATCCCTGTGGGTTGATCAATTCGTCGAGCCGGCCAATTCGGAGCAATGAAGGGTTGACCTAGATCTGCTAGATGAGACCCGATTCTGGGCAAGTATGAAGATGGCGACCTACCATCAAAGGATGGCCAGATATTACAACTCATGGGTTAAAGCGCGCACCTTCCAATTTGGCGATCTAGTCCTATGGAAGGCGGAGGTTTCGAGGCCGACCGAATAAGGGAAGCTCACCCCCAATTGGGAAGGCCCCTATCGGGTTATCGAGGTAGTCCAGGCTGGATCTTACCGCCTAGCACACCTGGATGGGCGACAGATAGCGCACCCGTGGATTGTAGACAATCTTTGCAAGTATTATCAACGAAGTCTACAAACTTCTCCAACTTTTCCCAGCACACTCCGAAAGTCTAACCCCGGTCGGCAGAGGCTCCAAGGCAGCCCACTTCCGAAAGTCCGACCCCGATCTACAGAGGCTCCAAGGTAGCCCATTCCGAAAGTCCGACCCCGATCGGTAGAGGCTCCAAGGCAGCCCACTCCGAAAGTCCGACTCCGTTCGGTAGAGGCTCCATGGTAGCCCGCTTCCAAAAGTCCAACCCCGATCGGCAGAGGCTCCAAGGCAGCCCACTTTCAAAAGTCTGACCCTGGTCGGCAGAGGCTTTAAGGCAGCCCACTTCCAAAAGTCCGACCCCGATTGGTAGAGGCTCCAAGGCAGCCCACTTCCAAAAGTCTGACCCCGATCGGCAGAGGCTCCAAGGTAGTCCACTTCCGAAAGTTTGACCCCGGTTGGCAAAGGCTCCAAGGCAGCCCACTCCGAAAGTCTGACCCCGGTCGGCAGAGGCACCAAGGCAGCCCACTCCGAAATTCCGACCCCGGTCAGTAGAGGCTCCAATGCAGCCCACTCCGAAAGTCCGACCCCGGTCGGTTGAGGCTCCAAGGCAGCCCACTCCGAAAGTCCGACTCTGGTCGGCAGAGGCTCCAAGGCAGCCCACTCCAAAAGTCTGACCCCGGTCGGCAAAGGCTCCATGGCAGTCCACTTCCAAAAGTCCAACTCCGGTCAGTAAAGGCTCCAAGGCAGCCCACTCTGAATGTCCGACCCTGGTCGGCAACCATCCCGAGACAGCTCCAGTGGGACCTCAAAGAAGATGGGCCGCAGTGTGAGCTGACTCACAGATGGAGACCAGGAGCAAGCGCCCAGGTATTCGGCCTAAATCAAATTACTGTTCTCAACTACCCTACCGGTTTCTAGCCCATATGGGCCGACCAGGGGCACTTGGAGAAATTCCGGGTAAAGGGCACTTACCCTAAGCCCGTCGGCTGCTCCAAGGTGGCTCGTGACCCTGCAGGGCCGTAAAGCCGACCGGGGGTACTTAGAAGCACTTTTGAAAACAAATGTTTTGAACACGTTAAAGGAGTTTAAAAAACAAGCCTTTTCATTCATTCCAAAAGGTGATGAGTACAAAAGAAGTGGGTCAGACCTTTACAAATCCCTTAGGTCTGGCCCACGGGAGATGCCTCATGGGCCACAACCTCGGCCCCGTCAGCTACAACTAGCAGGTCAACCATACCTGCAGCGATGGGAGAGTCCCCCGGGAGGGGCACCACTTCCGTGTCAGCCGGTGTCGGAGCTTCGACCCTGGCCGTTTCTGCTTCACCTTCCATTTGGGGCTCCGCTTCGGCCTCCTACCCTTCAGACGGGTCCCACAGATCAGCGCCCGCCAGGTCCAGCTTCGGGAACAGCAGATCCACCATCATCAGGGCATCGTCATAGCCCTCCCTATAGAAGTCGGCCGCCGCCTCCTCCACATCTTTAGTAAAGGTGTTGGAGGTCTTGTACGCCACCACGGCCTCCTAGACCTGCTTCGTGGCCAGCTCCTTGGACTCCTAAAGCTGGGCCTCCAACTGTGCCACCGCCGCCCGCTCGGCCCGGGCTCTCTTGTCGGCCACCGCCGACAGCTTCTCCTCCTCACCCAACCGGCGAGCGAGAGAGTCGGCTTTCGCCTTTCTTTTCTTCTATCTGGCCTCGCGATCGGCAGCCAGCCCTTGGGCTCCTCCAGAGCGGCCTTCGTCGACTCTGTCTCCGATTGGGCTACCGCCAGGTTCTCTTCGGCCGACTTCAGGGATGCCAGAAAGGTCTCCTGGGCCACTTCTAGCTCATGGGCTCTCTTCACAGTGATCTTAGCACCCTGCACTACTTGGCAGATAGCGTCGTCCATGAGGGAGATACCGTGGAGGAGCTGCAGAAGTATGACCCAGTTAGTGTTTTACTTGAAAACGGAAGGGTATTGGGGTAATGAAGCAAGGTAAAATCCTTACCCTCATAAGGTCACGGTAGCTCTCCACGGTCACGTTGACCAAGTTCCTCTTGATAGACGCCTCCCAGCCAGCATCGGTCATCGCCCCCCATAGCAGGCTCCGTTCCCGCCTGGGATGGTCCAGTGCATGCCAGTGCTGAAACTCCTCCAAGCGTATCTCCTCTTCCGATAGCTCGAGCTCACTGCCGGCCGTCCCTTCAACGGTCGGCCCCTTACCCTTGTTGGTTGGAGGGGGTACCTCCTCCGGATCGACGGGCACCGCGGCCGTGACGGGCATCCCCAAACGCTCTTGCTCCAGCAGGGGGGCTGGCTCTTCCTGTGGGGCCGACGCCCCCACCGCCTTCCTCGCCCTGCGCTAGCTGAGAGGGAGGTCATCCCCGTCCGACTCGATGTTTATGATGGGGGCGGGTCGCTCCTCCTCCCGCCTCTTCTTCTGTTGCTCGGCGACTGGCGGGGGGGCTGATTCTGGAGCGGCGCGCTTCCACACCACCCGTCGAATGACGTTGGACTTGTCAATCCATTGCATTCTTCCTCCTATCACCAAACATCCAGAGTCAGAGAGAGGAGGAAAGGTTAAGAGAACTGTAAGAAGAGGGGTCGGCCCTGAAAGAAAAAGGTAAAGGTGGTTTGACATGATCCTACACTATGCATACAAACAGCAATGGGAGCAGAATGGATTTTAAAACTTTTTTAAAAATTCTCGCAGCGGAAATTTGCTCTGCCCAGAACCTAACCTATTCATGTTGCATGTAAGCATGTATGATGATATAAAATATTTGCAAAATATTAAACAAATAAATCTATTCATGCATGATTAAAAAAAATAATTTTTCATACCTTTATTCTACCTGGAATAACTTTGGAATAAACCTGGAATAGGCTGGAATAGCTGGAATAAAATTATTTCAGCCTTCTTCCTCCTTGGACGTTGAATACCCTGTTTTTGAGCTTTAAAAATAGTGATGAACGCCACCTTCTGGACCTCCGTTTGCTCCCAAATCGAAGCAGCAGCAAGGTGATCAAGTGTACTTCAATCTTCAACAGAAATCTGCAAGAAAAAGTCAGCAAGAATGGTGTACAAATTGGCCAAAACCTGCTGGCAGAATTTTTGCAGCAGAATAGGAACAACAGCTTGTCCCTGCGCTTTGGAACAGCAGTAGCAATTCGGCTCACCTTGTTTGCTCCCAGGAGTAGAAGGGTACTCCCTCTAGAGGGGAGACACACCCGGGGCTCTCGGATCCACCTTCACGCGCGGTGCTAGCCGCTGGAAGGAGACACGATCACGGTAAGTTTCAGCAACAGGACTTTGCTGAAATGGGAATTTGAGCACAAGAACCAAGGCTTTGTTTCTCTCCCTCACACACTCCAAACCCCAGCTCTACAAAGTACCCAATGGAAGAAAAAAGACCAAGCTCTTAGCCTCTCAAATGGAAGAACACCCTAGGTGTTTTCTCTCTTCTCACGGTGAAACAACCCACTCCTGAAACAGGGGGAACTGCAGGTATTTAAAGGCAGCAGGGGAAGAAGGATATGGAGAGGCGGGGAGGCCAAGAGGCAGCAGCTGCCGATCTCCATTTAACCAGCAATTAAATAAAGGTTAAAGCCAGCGGGTGGGAGGAGAAGAAGAGATGGCCAGCGGCGGGTTTGTTCGGTCATTTTGGCCTTCTTCGGATGCATGAGTTTCTCCCAGAGTTTTACCGTGTAAAATGGTCAATGGAAGTAAACAACGGTTCAAAAAAATACCGGTTCAACCAAACTAGTCAACCCCTTTTTAAACCTCTTGGTTCAATCCAATTGAACTGGTTCAAACAAAATTAAAATTGGTTCAAGGGATTAAAATTGGTTCACAACCAATTGAAGGCCGAAACGAACTCCGAATCAGTCCAAAACTGATTCAGAAAAAATCTGGTGCAGTCCTGGTCAGCCCGGAATAATTTTCGGTTGAAGCAGACAAGGGTAAGATGGAGAAAAGAGTGCTTAAAAAATACCGTGACCATAAAATCGAGATGATTCTTAATAGTAATGGGTATCCGGATCAGAGAGTAATCCTCTGTGGCGTGTGACCTCATAGGTTCAAACCTAAACTGTAGCACTAGAACAATTCTAGTACCAGCATAGGAAACCATCTAACAATGGGTCCCGGCGTCCGGATAGATCGAAGATGCGGGAGCAAACTATCGAACCTCAGGCATATGGTTACCGTATAATTCTTCCCTTTGACCTCTAATGCTCAGGACGACTGAGATTGGGCTACCAACCCTGACTGAGTCAGTCGACTACGTGTCTCAACCTTGCAAGCCCAGTGACTCTTCACTAGGACTACCCCGGCCGAGGATTTGCTAAATTGAGATACTGCGAGACATTCAATCCAAACTGTTTGGACAGGTCAATTCCATCTTGGTCCATCACTGCTCTACAAGTACTTGCCTGTACCCAGAAACCTTCCATCACCGGATTAAAAATCGGGGTAGTCCGACACCAAAGCATAGGGAGTTGCTTGCAAGCTACCATGATGACCTCAGGTCCGAGGGACACATATACCCATATCCAATCGTGAGTATCCCTTTGGCAGAAAGGGGCTGCACGGAGTCACGTTCAATGAGATATCATATATCCCACTTGTAGATCACATCAGTGTCACCACACTCATTTGGTCAAGAGGACAACCAAACGATGTGAACTACAATAACCTATACTTGATATGTTGCCGTCCAGTACAATATATCCTTTGGTTGTGAACAGGGTTTAAGGACCACTCGATACATCCTCTCTGTATCGAAGTCAGTGTAGTCCTAAGGACTTCATCACATGGAAAGAGTTCATTTCAGGGAAATATAAAATGTGATGAGCTACCAAAAATTATATTTTATTAATTCAAATAGAGAGTACAATACTTAGCTCAACCGCCTACAACCCAGGCGATTGGCTTTGGGACACAATTTCCAACAACTCCCACTTGTACTAAAGACAATCTGAAGAGTATCTAATACCCATTTCACATTTACAATAGTCAAACTCTTTTATTCCGAGGACTTTAGTGAAGGGGTCGGCCAGATTTTCTTTTCCATCGATCATCAGAAGATTGATGTCGCCTCGTTCCACGATTTCTCATATGAGGTGGTAGCGCCGCAGAATTTGCTTGGTGCAGTTATGAGCTTTAGGCTCCTTAGCTTGAGCAATGGCTCCAGTGCTGTCATAGTACACCATAACAGGACCATCTAGGGAAGGTGCCACCTCTAGCTCTCCAATGAACTTCCGCAACCACACAGCTTCCTTTGCTGCATTTGATGGTGCAATATATTCTGCTTCGCATACCGAGTCTACAACAGTTGCCTGCTAGGAACTTTTCTAGTAGCTCGCTCCTCCATTTAGGGTAAATACAAACCCTGACACGCTCTTGCTATCATCTCTATCCAACTGGAAACTGGAGTCAGTGTACCCCACAAGTTTCAAGTCAGGTTCTCCATAAATCAGCCATTGATATTTAGTATTTCTCAAATACTTAAGAATGGACTTAACCACCTTCCAATGCGCCTCACCTGGGTCAGACTGGTATCTGCTCACTACTCTTAGTGAGTATGCCATGTCTGGTCTAGTACAAGTCATAGCATACATGATAGAGCCTACTATAGAAGCATAAGGTACTCTACTCATGCGCTCTCTTTCTCAGGAGTTGTCGCACAATCCTTCTTGGAAAGAGTAATTCCAGAACCTATCGGGAGATAGCCTTTCTTGGAATTTTCAATGCTGAACCGTTTCAGCACGGTGTCAATGTACATAGACCGGGACAATCCTAAAAGCTTCTTAGATCTATCTCTATAGATCTTCATACCTAGTATGTAAGAAGCTTCACCCAAGTCCTTCATGGAGAACTGAGATGACAACCAGACCTTTATTCCTTGTAATGCTGCGACATCATTCCCGATTAAGAGAATGTAGTCAACATACAGTATTAGGAATACAATCACAGAACCATTAACCCATTTATAGATGCACGGTTCTTCTCCATTCATAACAAGCCATATGATTTGATACATCTATCAAACCGTAAGTTCCAACTTCGAGATGCTTGCTTGAGTCCATAGATGGACCTCTGCAACTTGCATACTTTTGATTCATCTGTGGATGTGAACCCTTCAGGCTGTATCATATACACCTCCTCGTCCAGCTCCCCATTTAAGAAAACAGTTCGGACATCCATCTGCCAGATCTCGTAATCAAAATATGCTACCAAAGCAAGCATGATCCGAATGGACTTGAGCATTGCCACAGGAGAGAAATTCTCGTCATAATTGATACTATATCGCTGACGATACCCCTTGGCAACCAGACAGGCTTTATAGGTCTCTACCTTCCCATCTGCGCCCCTTTTCCTCTTGAAGATCCATTTACACCCGATGGGTTTTATTCCTTCAAGCGGATCAACCAATATCCAAACATTGTTGATTTTCATGGACTCCATTTCGGATCGCATGGCTCCAAGCCATGCCTCAGAGTCTGATCTCTGAAGTGCATCCATATAGGTGATCAGATCCTCTTTGTTCTCATCAAGCTCAATGAGATCGCCGTCCCAGACCAAGAAACCGTAGTATATGTCTGGCTGATGCGGTATTCTATCGAATCTCCTAATGGGTTCTAGGTGTGATTCAATCACAGCCAGTTCTACGATGTCCTTAGAGTGTGCAGGTTCTTCTATTGGCTGAACTTCATTAAGTTCAATCTTAGAGGCTATAGTTCCTTCTCCAAGGAACTCCTTTTCCAAAAAGATAGCTCTAAGAGCAACGAACAACTTTTGTTCATTCTCCAAGTAGAAGAAATACCCTTTGGTTTCCTTAGGATAACCAATGAATAAACACTGATCAGACCTTGGACCAAGTTTGTCTGAGTCTAAATGCTTTACGTAAGCCGGACAACCCCAGACCCGAAGGTGTGAGATTGAGGGTTTACGTCGATTCCACATCTCATATGGAGTGGAGACAACAGATTTACTTGGAACATCATTTAATAAGTAATAGGCTGTCTGAAGAGCATATCCCCAAAAGGATAGCGGCAGAGTTGCAAAGCCCATCATGGATCGAACCATGTCCAACAAGGTTCGATTCCTCCTTTCGGATACACCATTTAACTGTGGTGTACCTGGAGGAGTCCACCGAGAGAGAATTCCATTCTCCTCAAGATATGTCAAAAATGCACCAGATAAGTATTCGCCACCTCGATCAGATCGAAGGATTTTAATACTTTTTCCAGTTTGCTTTTCTACTTCATTACGGTATCGTTTGAATATTTCAAACGACTCAGACTTATGTCTCATTAAAAAGACATAACCGAACCTTGAAAAGTCATCTGTAAAATTAATGAAATATTTGTATCCTCCTCTGGCACAATCTGTCATCGGTCCACATACGTCAGTATGTATTAGACTTAGGAGTTCTGTATCTCGTTTACCTTTTCCAGTAAAAGGTGACTTGGTCATTTTACCAAGTAAATAGGATTACAAGTGGGCAGTGATTCAGAATCACTAACCTCGAGGAGTCCATCTCCTCGCATCTTGTTTATCCTATTTTGGTTAATATGACCTAGCCTACAGTGCCAAAGATACAAATCGTTGATATTATCTAACCTTGGGCATTTGCTAGAAGTGTACATTACACTAACAGGCCTTGATAGTACATATATGCCATTATTTAATCTAGCTTTCATTATAATAGAGTTATTCAAAATAACATTGCAAAAATCTCCTTTTATTGATAGTTCAAAATCATAATTGGCCAAAAGGTCTACAGAGATTATGCTCATAATGAAACTAGGACAATAGTGGCAGTCGACTTGTTTGATAGTACAATACTCAAAGACAAGATGCATGACTCCGACCGCCAGTACTGGAACACGATTTCCTTTCCCGATGCTCAGAATATGTTCTCCATCTTCAAATCTTCTGCTAACTTGAAGTCCCTGTAACGAATTATAAATGTGAATTGGACTACCAGTATCCAATACCCAGTTAGCAGTATCAACAATTGAGTAATTACAAGGTTTTATCATATAAATACCTTGTTCAGCAGACTTCTGTTTCCTAGGCCTGTTCGGATCAAGGGATGCAATATAAAGAGGACAGTTCCTCTTCCAGTGTCCCTTCTTCTTGCAGTAGAAACATTCTGCAGAAGAATGATTAGCCTTATACTTCTTAGTCTGACTAAGGCCAGGAGCATTCTGCACCTTCTTTCCCTTTTTATTTATTTTCTTCTTCCCTTTCTTAAAGGGACGACGACCTCTACTACCTCCCACTAAATTCACCACCCCCTTATTCAGTTGGTGGTATTTCTCGAAAGTCTGCAGCAATCCCAAAAGACCATGGTAGTTGACTGCAGGCTTATTCATTCTATAATGATCGAGAAAATCAAGATAGGAGGAGGGAAGAGAATTCAGGATCGTATCCTTGCCGAGCTGGTCGTGCAAGGGGCATCCAAGTTTGCCCAACTTTTCAATCAGCTCGATCATGTACAATACATGATCAATGACTGAACTGCCATTCGGCATCTTGGAATTGTAGATGGCACAAGACACTTTGTACCGTTCTACATCATCCGGGGTGCCGAAGGATTCCTTCAACTTTTGAAGGATTTCATCAGGTTGGGCCTCCTCGAATTTGTGACTGAACTTGTCGTTCATCGCCGCTAACATAATGCATCGGACAGTATTCCGATCAGAGACCCACTTCAGATAAGCGTCTCTGACCGCACTCCGTGCATTAGCGGGAGGGATTTCAGGTGCCGGATTCGTTATCACATAGAGGATCCGTTCATGCTCCAGAACGATTCTCAATCTTCGATACTAACTATCGAAGTTGTGACCCTTTTACTTCTCATTGTCAAGAAGTGATCGGAGCGATAAATTGGAAGACATCTGAAAAGAAAATAAGACCAAATTAGTGTATGAATTAATAATTTAACCAAAAGACTTGAACTTTAGTCTAAAGGTTTCTCCCACTAGTTTTTCAGATTGGTAGCCTCTAACTCCAATCCGTGAAAACACTTTTTCAAGTGGGTACTAAAATCTAATAGGCCACGCATGAGCCGACTTTGGCCGGCTCACCCATACGAGCCTAAAGGTAGGTTCGTAAACCAATTTCTTCCCTAAACAATTTTCAGTATTTTATTTTGCTCCAGAGAACCACCCAATCGGCCTAGGGGCCGCCTATTGCGGGTCTTTGGTTAGGTCCAACCATTAAAATGACAAATCTAATGCTTCCAACTAACTAAAGACCAAGCCCAACTTTGGCCGGCCCACCTGGTCCCGTTAAGGAGGTTGCACTGAACCATCATCGATCAAATAGAAATTCCAGTCGCCAGATGTACACCCGTTCTTTGGAACTACCGATGCACACCAAGCTAGTGGACACATTTCTATCCAACTTAATGGGAGGCAAAGACACTGTCAACTCTTTGACTTAGTCTTTTTAAGGACCTAATAATTTTAGAGGATTTTTTTTTAGTTGTGACAGAAGAAAAAAGATAAGGACATTGATCATCCTCCACTGAATCAATCAGATTCCAGGAGGGTTGAAATAAATCAACAAACGATCCATGGGCACCTATAGATCAGTCAGACCGATCTACCTGGGTGACATGGGTTAACTCGAGTCATTGAGCTTTTCCAATCAGTTCTGATCGACTCGACTAGCCAGGTAGGTGAGATCATGGATGAGTATCCGCCATTAACCATCTTTCCTAGACACCAACCAAGTTGGCCAGGAAAGAGGTAGCCTCATACAACCATGATCACAATGCCAAACCTACCTCGATACCAGCCGGTTTACCAGACTCGATCAGACTAGCCTAAAAAACTCGAGCATCCACTGAGCTACTAATTGGATCCATTTTAGATGCACGAATCAACTAATCTAACTATTAGATAGTTCTAAAGAAGGGCCTTAAACAACTTTTGTTTAATCTTCTTGTAATCTGGTTCAACTAAACTTAGGTCTATCCCAGTGATGAACCCAACTAGTCAGCTAACCCAATTTAACCCAAAATGGCTTATGTAATGTTTTAGATTCTATAAACCTAAAATTTTTAATGAGCCAAACACTTAATTAAAACATTTTTTTAATTAAGTCACTATGTAAAACAATTTTTACATAAACCAATCATGCATCAAGATTCAAATATTTTACAAATATTTTATATAAAACATGCCCAATAACATGTATCATCAAATTAAAATATTTTTAATTTTAAAAATTCTTTAAGGATCCTCCTGAAGAGGCCAACACAGACGATCTGTATCATGTCAAAGACACACGGTCATGGTGAAGGTCTCAACTAGGTTCCAAAAAGAAATCTGGATACATTATTAGATTAAACCAATTTTAATCTAAAAACATGCATACAGGAATAGGTTACACATGCAACCTCGCTCTGATACCACTGAAAGAAAAAAGTGCAGGTGGTTTGACATGATCCTGCACTAGGCATGCAAACAGCAACGGGAGCAGAATGGATTTTAAAACTTTTTTTAAAAATTCTCGCAGCGAAAAACTGCTCCGCCTAGAACCTAACCTATTCATGTTGCATGTAAGCATGTATGATGATATAAAATATTTGCAAAATATTAAACAAAAAAATCTATTCATGCATGATTAAAAAAAATAATTTTCCATATCTTTATTCTGCCTGGAATAACTCTGGAATAAACCTGGAATAGGCTGGAATAGCTGGAATAAAATTATTCCAGCCTTCTTCCTCCTTGGAAGTTGAATACCCTGTTTTTGAGCTTTAAAAATAGCGATGAAACGCCACCTTCCGGACCTCCGTTTGCTCCCAAATCAAAGCAGCGGCAAGGTGATCGAGTGTACTTCAATCTTCAATAGAAATCTACAAGAAAAATTCAGCAAGAACGGTGTACAAATTAGCCAAAACCTGCTGCCAGAATTTTTGCAGCAGAACAGGAACAACAGCTTGTCCCTGCACTTTGGAGCAGTAGCAGCAATTCGGCTAGCCTTGCTTGCTCCCAGGAGTAGAAGGGTACTCCCTCTAGAGGGGAGACACACCCGGGGCTCTCGGATCCGCCTTCACGCGCGGTGCTAGCCGCTGGAAGGAGACACGGTCACGGTAAGTTTCAGCAACAGGACTTTGCTGAAATGGGAATTTGAGCACAAGAAACAAGGCTTTGTTTCTCTCCCTCACACACGCCAAATCCCAGCTCTACAAAGTACCCAATGGAAGAAAAAAGACCAAGCTCTTAGCCTCTCAAATGGAAGAACACCCTATGTGTTTTCTCTCTTCTCACGGTGAAACAACCCACTCCTGAAACAGGGGGAACTGCAGGTATTTAAAGGCAGCAGGGAAGAGGGATATGGAGAGGCGGGGAGGCCAAGAGGCAATAGCTGCCGATCTCCATTTAACCAGCAATTAAATAAAGGTTAAAGCTAGTGGGTGTGAGGAGAAGAAGAGACGGCCAACGGCGGGTTTGTTCGATCGTTTTGGCCTTCTTCGGACGCATGAGTTTCTCCCAGCATTTTACCGTGTAAAACGGTCAATGGGAGTAAACACCGGTTCAAAGAAAATACCGGTTCAACCAAAACTGGTCAACCCCTTTTTAAACCTCTTGGTTCAATCCAATTGAACCGGTTCAAACCCAATTAAAATTGGTTCAAGGGATTAAAATTGGTTCACAACCAATTGAAGGCCGAAACGAACTCCGAATCAGTTCAAAACTGATTCAGAAAAAATCTGGTGTAGTCCTGGTCAGCCCGAAACAATTTCCGATTGACATAGACAAGGGTAAGATGGAGAAAAGAGTGCTCAAAAAATACCATGACCATAAAACCGAGATGATTCTTAATCGTAATCGGTATCCGGATCAGAGAGTAATCCTTTGTGGCGTGTGACCTCATAGGTTCGAAACTAAACAGTAGCACTAGAACAATTCTAGTACCAGCACAGGAAACCATCTAGCAATGGGTCCCGGCATCTGGATAGTTCGAAGATGCGGGAGCAAACTATCGAACATTTGGCATATGGTTACCGTATAATTCATCCCTTTGACCTCTAATGCTCAGGACGACTAAGATTGGGCTGCCAACCCAAACTGAGTCAGTCGACTATGTGTCTCAACCTTGCAAGCCCAGTGACTCTTCACTAGGACTACCCCGGCCGAGGATTTGCTAAATTGAGATACTGCGAGACATTCAATCCAAACTATTTGGACAGGTCAATTCCATCTTGGTCCATCACTGCTCCACAAGTACTTGCCTGTACCCAGAAACCTTCTGTCACTGGATTAAAAATCCGGGTAGTCCGGCACCAAAGCACAGGGAGTTGCTTGCAAGCTATTGTGATGACCTCAGGTCAGAGGGACACATATACCCATATCCAATCGTGAGTATCCCTTTGGTAGAAAGGGGCTGCACGGAGTCACGTTCAATGAGATATCATATATCCCACTTGTAGATCACATCAGTATCACCACACTCATTTGGTCAAGATGACAACCAAATGATGTGAACTACAATAACATATACTTGATATATTATCGTCCAGTATAATATATCCTTTGGTTGTGAACAGGGTTTAAGGACCACTCGATACATCCTCTCTGTATCGAAGTCAGTTTAGTCCTAAGGACTTCATCACATGGAAAGAGTTCATTTCAGGGAAATATAAAATGTGATGAGCTGCCAAAAATTATATTTTATTAATTCAAAGAGAGAGTACAATACTTAGCTCAACCGCCTATAACCCAAGCGATTGGCTTTGGGACACAATTCCCAATAGGCCCTTGCTTAAGAATCTTTGGGGGCTGATCCCCACCTGATGAAGCGTCTCTTCCCCTAACAGCTCAAATGCTACCACCGGGCCGGCTCTACTAAGCTCATTGAACATGCCCAGGTCGGCCACCGATACCGACCTCCCCTCGCGGACCCTCGCCCGTGGCTCTCTCCATAATGGCTCGAACCCCCAAGGTTCGAGGCTACTGACGAAGAAGAACCTGGCCTTCCACCCGTGGAAAGCCGACGGGAGGCACTTCAAGATCTTTCGGCCTTGACGAGGGACGAACAGGACCCACTCTCAGCTCCTAAAGTCCCTCTTCAGGTAAAAGAAGTTACCGAAGAGGGACAGACTGGGGTCGGACCCGGCCCTATGACAGAGTACTATAAAGCAGCATATCACCCGAATACTGTTCGGGGTCAGCTTTGCCGGGTTACCCTATAGTGGTTGAAGATGGCTATAAACATAGGATGCAGTGGGAACCTAAGGCCGGCCTTAAGATGGGAATCGTACATCGGAAGGGTCCCTGGACCTAATGGATTGTTTGCTCTTCCCTCTCATCCAGGAAAAGTGAGGTGCAGGGTCGACGGGATACCGTATACCGCCCTGAGGTTTTCGACCCATTCCCGGGTCATGGTCGAGATACCGCGCTCGGTCCTGGGTCCCTAGGTCTATGGGACGAACCCCTACTGCTAGATGCCATTGGAAGCTAGAAGGAGAAGAGGAATGGCCGGGACTAACCTGGGATGGACTCCTAGGTGCCGATTTTCATGGAAGAAGGAAGAGAGGACTCGATCTCGTGAAGAGCAGGCGCAGCAGGAAAAGCCCCCTCGCCCTGCCTCCTCCTCCTTTTATAGGCCTTCGAGGGAGGGGGAGAGGGGGGAGAAGTTATTGCCCGCCCCGGGCACGTCTCAGCCATCTCGTCAAGAGCCACAACTGCCTACGCTGCGAGAATCAAAGTGACTGAAATGCCCTCTCACGCGGACAGCGATCCTCGTGTGTGCCGGATCAGCGATGCAAGATTGACCCGGGAGGTAGCGTCGGCCAGCTGGATGCTGCCGCGTGGCGCGACGCACCACTTCGCCCCGGATCGACGCGGGACAGCCTGGTTTTCATCATGGTGCCTGACTTGCATTAACTGCCTCGCCTGCGCCCCAATGAGTGGCTGACAGCTGTCCGAGATGCCATTTGGGGCGGATTTGAAGCAACCCGACGCCTCGGTCCGGAGTTTGCCGCAGGTGCGCACGATCATGCTCCTGTCCTTTTGAGCCACGTGGCCACTCAACGCCCAGGAGCAGGGGGGCAACTGATGTGCCCATTCGGCTGGTCCCCGATCGGATCAGCCCCCAGCATCCGGTCGGCTGGTCCCCGCGCAGAGCCCGATTCCCTGGTCGGCTTTCCCAAAGAGCCGACCCGGGGGTTTTGAGGGCTGACAAGTGCCTCACCGCCCGTGCGACGACCTTTTGATTGCCGCGGTCGGCTGCTGAGATCATGCTGAACTCCTCGGTTGGCTTCTGGAAAGCCAGCCGACCCACTGCTGAAGGAATCGCCCGAAGTTTCCAGGAACCTTTCCTCTCCGACAGTTCTGACATTCTGTTATAACAAACTCCAATGCATGGCCACTACTCTGACACACCTGGCACGCCGCCACCCACGATCTCGCCGCCACGCCTATTCTCCTGGGAGCATATCCGGATTTTCCCAGCCTGCTCTCCAACAGAATTTGGCAGTGCTCCGTGCCTATAAAGGCATCCGGGAGACCTCCGTGAAGGGTAACGTTGTTCTTCCCCATTCTGATTCTCTTTCAGAGTTCTTCCCGTTCTGTTGCTCCAACCCTCCTCTAACTTAAGCATCGGAGTGTCCCTCGCCGGAGCCCCCTCCGGCGTCTAGAGGTTTTTTGTAGGTTGTCCGGTCGAGGAGCTCTCCAGCACGTCCGCCGAGCATGGTTCAGAAGGAAGAGAGGCAACAATACCTATTCCTTGGAAAGGAGAACATCCGGCCAAACAATTCCAATAGAGTTCACACGTATCTTATGAACGCCATCAATGATTCCATGTCACCCATGCATCCATGTGAAGTTATGAACCGAATGATTCGAGCAATGTGACCTATTTGGCTTCCTTTGTAATTTTGTTCACGTTTTAGCATCAAAATCAAGCATGACAGGACTGAGTGGGATTTGGCACCATATTCCCCTTCGAATCCATTGCATCAGCCAAACTACTGTAACACATGACACAATTATTGTGTACAAGGGGCACAGCAAACAAGGTGTATCCTATGAGCTTCTATAATTCAGCATGTGATGTACGGAGAGATCCAAGAAGACCTTAACCAGTCGAAGAATTTTAGGGATTGCCCCATAATTACAATATTATCTGAATTATTTTCAAATATTCTTGATTTTCTTTCAATTGATTGATTATTTCATTATTCTTCAAAACGAATTGATCCAAAAATATTCAATTCTTCTTGAATTATACAATTTACTTATGAATTATCCATATGTAAATTAACAAAAGTTTGTATTACAAATTAATAATACATATCGAGTAGTTAGCAATGGTGTTTTCCTGTCTTTAATTATTTGTGTCCATAATATATTTATTTTAAGTGAACAAATCTAAAAACATTTTAGGAAGCTCATATTTTAGTTTTTATTATTTTATTCTTTGTTATCTGGGCTCTTTCGAATTGTTGATAAATTTTTCAATCTTTTCCCAATATCCAACCAAATTATTCCTAAATGCCGAACTTATAAGCATGATATATTCCAGCCAGATGATGAGAGATCGAAGATGGATTTGAAAACAGAGCAGCAATTAAGATCAAGATTATATACATGCTCAAACAAAAATCCTGTTTTACTCAGTAAGGCAAGGAGCCACCCGCAACCCATATTTCCAGTACATGACCGGTGTCACATTTTGCCCGGGGCTGTTGTGCAGACATGTAGTCCTTTGCACCAACACCCTCACAATGCATTGGAGCATAACAACCTTTCAAAACCTTCCACCATACATAAGCAAATGTGCTTTGAGGCTGTTGCATCTTTCTATTTCCAAGTTCAATTCCCAAATTTTTTTTTGTTAACTAATCGATTGCTCTCTCTTTCTCTTTCTATTTGCTGCCGTAGGTTGATTAGGGATGTTGCACAGCCGAAAGAAGCGCACAGTGGGAATCCATTAGTTCTTTCTCAGCTGTACCCAGGCAGTAGCAACTGCACAACTGTGGTGGTCCATCATGACATAAATACTCATATCAAGCACCAATGTACAAGGCCTGTTTGGCAGCAACAACCACAAGGTCTCAACAAAAATAGCTGGATAGGGATTGATAGCTCTTCCCAGACTGATAAGTAAATGCTGTCAATCTACGTCAAAATCCACAATGATCACTACCATGTTTTCTTGCTCGTGTGTTGTTATTCGCAGCAACTGCAATTAAGATTTTGTTCTTTGTAGGGAAAGTGACCTCTTTATCCTTGTGGAAATACCATGATAAAAGAAAGAAGGTCCACCTATTGGACCACTCCTCCATGGGGCCACAAACCAAGACTTGTGGCCTTGGACAAGCAAAATGGATGATAAGATAACCACAGACAGCTGTGGAACTCTGACCAGTTAGGAGTTCTAGAAAAGCGGCATGAACGGGTTGCCCAACCAATATCATTTTAAAAAAATATACACCAAGCAGCGATTCTCATGCCCAAAACCCTTTCCTATGTAATTTAAAAAGGGAAACAAAAAAAAGGCACCAATTGATCACTCAACGCACCAACATGATCAGGAAAGGACAGCTTTAAACATGTTCGTATTTGAAATAAATAGTTTTGGATATTGAATAATTTAACTTAATTTTTAACCCAACTATTCATCAACTCTTGAACCAAGATTTTAAATATCATGGAATGTGATGGTCACATTTCACGGAAAAATCTAGAATACCCTAAACAGTGAATGTTTCATCATGTTTCAGTCCATTTCCCAACTCATTTCATTGGACACTCCCCCTCCTGATGCAAACATCGAGATGAATATTGAACCTGATCAGCTGACTCATATATCAGGACAGCCCGGTGATAGTTCGGCGAAGTCCAACCCAGACGTTTCGGTTCAGCTTCCGGCCCATGACGATTTGGGGCCGCCAGCCTCGCCAGCAGGAAACGTGCGCAGGTCCAGATGCCTTCAAGGGAAGCAAGTTTCAAATCTGACCCGTTTTTGGGATGAAAACAATTAATTGAGAATTGGGCCGAAGGCCCAATACACTAATTACGTCCGTGAAATTTCGGATCCGGAAAAACATCGGAGTCTTTAGTCTTATTATTATTATTATAATTTTATTAGGGGCGTGATCTCTTGATTTTTTTTTTATAAAAAAAAAAAATCCGTTTGAAGAGTTTCACGCAAGAGTTAGTGCTTGAAGTTGTTTACATTTGTTTTTCCTTCCTTTAGACACGTGGAGAATACTTGTTTTTTATTCCCTCCGTGTCAGTCACGTGGAGGAGAATTCTTCTTTGTGTTGCTTCTTAAAACCCGAACCAAGGAAAAGAAAAGGACGTTGATTGTTTTGTTTTGGAATATACAATTGGAGCTTTTTGTTTGGAGCATTTTTGTGTTTTGGAGCGTTTTCTTTTGGGAAACAATTTGGACGTGCTGTTGTTTTCATTGGAAGGCCGCCGGCCTCTCTTCTTTCCCCTTCGTGCGTACCAGGTCGAAGCCTGGTTGGGAGAAGACGATTCCGTGAGGAATCTATTCCTTCCGTTCTAAGTTCCTGATAAAAAAAAAAAAAGAAGAAACAGGACTCACGGTGAGAAACCCATCGTTCGTCCCTTCCAATCTTGAAGACCCGGATTGAAATCCGGTAGAGGGCTGGCAACGTGAGGAATCACGCTGCCTTTCCAGCGCTTGATCGTTACAGGTTTCAAAGGATCTTCCCTATCTTGCTCAATCCTAGCATCCAAGAATTCCCAGAACCCGTTCTCGCTGATTTGGGGTTTTGGTCGCTGCAGGCGTTTGACAACCGCCCTGCACCAGCTTGGTACCAGAGCCTTGATCCATTTTTGATCAGAGCCTTGATCCATTCTTGTTCTTGATCTGTCCTTGATTGTTGCCCAGAAATGGAGCCCAAGAGGGGGGGTGAATTGGGTCTTTTAAAAATTTAACACAATGAAACAAATGGTTTTGTGGTGCTTGTGAGTAACAAATAATTAGATGTAAGATAATAGCACTTAATTAAAGAATGAAAAAAGAAAAGAGCAATCACACACAAACACAAGATATATAGTGGTTTGGTGCAAACCTAGCACCTACATCCACTCCCCAAGCCACCCTTGGGAATTCCACTATAATCCACACCAGATTACAGTTGACTTGTTTTTACAAGGCTCACAAGTCAAAAACTTAAGTTGGTTTTATCACTTAGGCTCACCAACAAACCTAACTACTTGTTTTGTCTTCGGGCTCACAAGTTAACCCTAGTTGGTTTTAACACTTTGGCTCACCAACAAACCACAATAACTTTCTTTCAAGACATCCTTGAAAGCAAGGTTAAAGCACAACAAATCAGATATAAAATTTAAATGCTACAACAAACTCTCTTCAAAGTGGATTGGAATCTTTGAAGCCCAAGGATTGCTTTGACTTCACTCTTCTTCAAGTTGCCTCCTTTTGGAATGTAGTAGATTTGAGCAAGTAGGCTTTTTCAGTGGAATCAAGCTAGAAGAGGCTTTTGATTTGAAGTTTGGAGAGAATAAAGGCTTTCTTTGGCTTTAGAGTGGACTTGAATGCTCTTGAATAGACTTCTCTCTTTTTCTTCTTGACTTCTTCTCACTTCTCTTGCTTTAAAATGAGGTTGGTGGAGATTAAATACACCAAAAACCTTCTAAAAACGGTTTGTGACCGTTGGAGCATTGGAAATAGCCGTTTGGAGCTTGAAATCCCATTTCTGCAAGCCAGAAAAATAGATCCGTTAGAGCTGTCAGGCTGCAAGTGTCGACACTTGGCTATCAGGTGTCGACACTTGGCTGTCAGGTGTCGACACTTGAATTCTGGGAGTCGACACTTGATCATTCAAGTGTCGACACTTGATGCACAGGTGTCGACACTTGATGCACAGGTGTCGACACTTGATATAAAAAATCCTCGAACCAACAAGTTCTGTATTTTCAAAATTCTCAGGCCTTGAGTCGACACTTGAAACCTAAGTGTCGACACTTGGTGTCGACACTTGAATTCTAGGTGTCGACACTTGGCGTGCCAAGGATTTTTCTTCGTGCCAAATGCTGAAGTGTCGACACTTGTCTGTCTAGGTGTCGACACTTGAGACTGAAAACATCCAGAATCAAGAGTAAAAGCCTCGAAATCAAAAATAAAGTTCATAAATGCATAAACACAAAATAGTTAAGCAAATATTAGCCCTTTTTTAATGAAGAGAATGTCCAGATATGTGAGAATTGCTCCGTGCCATTGCGTGCCATACACCATAAGTTTTTGGAATTTTGAGATGCTTTCTTCCTGAAAACTCACAACTTGAAATTCACATTAGAATACAATATGTGCTCAATGTTTTGTTATTCGTCAAAATCATTGGGTGGAGCCAACAATCTCCCCCTTTTTGATGATGACAAGACCTTGAGAAAAAAAGACAACATAGTTCAAACTATGAGTTTTCTAATTAATAGAAAACAATCTCCCCCTTAATTTGATACTTCTTGTTAAGGTAAACTTCAAAGCAATATAATGCATCTTTTTCTTTTAAACAAGATACATGTTCTCAAATTCTCAAAAATAATTAAACATCCATTATCACTTTTTTCTTCATAACAATTACATTTTAACATTACTTTTTCTCATTACTTTTTCTCCCCCCTTTTTGTCAATCATAAAAAAATAACCTCCCCCTTTCAATTAGCATGTATACAAAAAGAGAGTATAGAAAATATTATAGCTGAAATTATGCTTGTGTCAGAGTTAAAATATCCCATTATATCAGAGCTAAAATATGACAAACTGAAGTATAACAAACATATATATATGAGACAAGTTTTTAGTACAAACAAAACTGAAACATACATATATCAAACATAAAAAGAGATCTGAAACAGTTATCTGTGAGGCTAGTCCTCATCAGAAGGAACATCAAGACTAAAAGGAGCACTAATCCTAGATCTGGTAGCTAAAGCCCTAGGAGGTGCTAAAGCTCTAAGACTCCTGGTACGGCCGGCAGGACCAAAAGCGGGTACAACCCTAGAAGATCTGGTAGAAGGAGGCGAAAGATGATCAGCTGGCTCAATAGGATCTAGAACAAAGTCAACAAGAGCAGTAGAAGGAGCAGGTGTAGTAGGAGGATCTCGATTGACCACCTCATAAGCATCAGCTCCGCCTACACTGTCGCTGTCAGTGCCTACCACCTCAGTGGCTCGGTTAACATCCTGATCACCTCCATCAGCAATATCAGCATGGTCGCCCTGGTGATCGCCGCCGTCATCATCATCATCATCATCATATGGAGCAGGAGCAGGTGCAGCAGGAGGTATAAGTAATCTCAGAAGATCCTCAAGATGTGTAAAACCCTCCTCCATAGATATGCGGATCTCAGCATGCTCTGAGGTAGTCTGTGCTCGTAGAAGCTCGACCTCGCTACGCAGCTGAGTCACCTCTCCTCTGATCTGTGTGAACTGGGCTCTGGCATGCTCCTCAAAGGATAATCCGGTAGATGGTGGTGGAGGAACTGAAGCATCAGGTGACAGGTGCTCTGCCTGTGTCGATGGTACATCCACTAGAGGAAGGACTGCTGGCTCAGATGGTCCAGCCTCAGCCTCTCAAATCTCATCCTCCTCATCTGGCTCCTGGCCAGACTCTCTCCGAACCCATCGACCTCCAACCATCCTGAAACCCATGCGGTGCAATGACCTCTCATCATATACATCTGTGTGCAGTATCTCCTTGGGGATCTCCCCCTCCAATGATACTCCACAAGCTCTGAAAAGACGGGTCATTGCCATCCCGTATGGCAAACAGTGTCGGCGCTGAGTGGCAGCATCATGCATCTATGACAGCATCAAGGCCGGTATGTCAACTGGTCTCCTCTCGATCAGACTGGTCATCAACATCAGCTCTCTCTCTGTGATGAAATCAAATCTGCCAGTCTTCGGTAGAAGAATCCGTGCGGTAATGTGGTGTAGCAGTCGCATCTCTAAAGATAACTGGTTTGTGGTAACTACTGAGATACCGCGAACATCCTCTCGCTCAAGGATGCATCTGAAAGCTGCCTCTCTATCATCAACTGAGAATGCACTGACTCCTCTCCGGGGTATCTCCTATACTCGGCTCAGCAACTCATCAGTCAATGAAATCTGTATACCTCTGACGGATGTCGTCCATAAGAGTCGTCGACAGTCCAGGGCACCGTAAAACTCCCTCACCAGGTGAGGATAGTATCTCTCCTGCATGGTGCAGAAGGGTACTAACCCTGCATCTGAGAGTATCTCTCTAATGCCAAAATGGTGCCTGTCGAAACAGTGTAGATCTACTCTCCTCCCTGAAGCTACTGACTTCCCTGCCATCCTCTCTACAGGGGGGAGCTCGGAGTGGCTGAACTGCTCTGCGGAGCGGGATCGAATCTGGCCTTCGACCTCCTCTCACTACCCTGACTAGGCCTTGCTCTAACTGCAAGTCTCTTCCTAGGACCCATATCAGCCAACTGACCAGGAATAATGAAAAAGGTTCATAACAAAGGATTGGCCATAGGTTGAGATTAGAGTTTAAATTGGTCTCAAAAACCAGAATTAATAAGTTTTGATCAAGATGAGAAATTTTGAGTAAAATTTGTAGGTAAAATTTGTGTTGGGTGGAGCACATTTGAATCCCAAAAATTATTTTTGTAAAGTTCAAAAAAAAATCAAAAACCATGGGATTTAGGTTTTAAGCATTTAGGGTTTTTGCAAATAGGCGAAAATATTCAAAATGCAATACTAGAAATCCTTCCTAATCATTAATAAAAGGATTTATTATATTTAAATTAGATGAAAACCCATTTTATTTTGCCCAAAATTGATGAAATAGTGATTTTTGTGAAAAAGAGTTGAAAAACACCAAAAAGATAAGGGAAATTCGAGGAAAACAAATCTAAAACAAGATTCCCTCAAATGGAGTTTTAGAAATTTACTAAAACACACAAAAATCCAGTTAGATTGAAGAAAAAAGTTCGGAAAACCTAAAACACGATTGTTTGGTTTAAAAAACAATAAAGTTAAAAACATAGAAAAATAAAAACTAAATTAGAGAGGGAAAATACCTGATTTGAAACGGATTGAAGGGTGAAAAGATGGGTTTGGACAGGGGGGACCACTGTTCCAAGAAATTTGGGGAAGGAGATTTTTCAAAAAATCTTTCGTTCGGCCCGTTTTAAAACAGTTCAGATTCGCAAGTGTCGACACTTCGAATTTGTCAAGTGTCGACACTTGGTCAGGTGTCGACACTTGACACTTTCCAAGTGTCGACACTTGGCCAAGAAAATTCGAGAAAATCTAGAAAAAATAATAAAAAAAAATTTTTGGGGTTTAAAACAATAAGTGTTGATCTTTTAGGACAAGGTAAAAAGGATACTAAGAGAGTCCTAGGAGAATGGATCAATTACACCTAACTCCTTTCTAATCAGACAGAACCTATCCTCACTCAAAGGCTTTGTAAACACATCAGCTAATTGATCATTGGTACAGACAAAATCAAGAATTATGTTTGAGTTTTGTACATGATCTCTTATGAAATGATGTCTTATTTCAATGTGTTTACTTCTTGAATGTTGCACAGGATTTTTAGATAAGTTGATTGCATTAGTATTATCACATCTTATGGGTGTCTTAGTTAGTTTTATGCCAAAGTCTTCGAGTTGTTGTTTGATCCAGAGGATTTGAGCACAACAGCTCCCAGCTGCTATATATTCGGCTTCTGCCGTAGATAGAGCAATAGAGTTCTGTTTCTTGCTACTCCAGGAGATCAAATTTACTCCAAGAAACTGATAGGTTCCACTAGTACTTTTACGATCAAGTTTACATCTAGCAAAATCAGCATCTGAATAAGCAATTAAATCACATGAAGAATCTCTAGAGTACCATAAACCAATTTTAATTGAGCCAGATAGATATCTAAATATGCGTTTAACAGCCAAAAGATGAGACTCTTTAGGATTGGACTGATATCTAGCACACATACAGACACTAAACATGATATCTGGCCTACTGGCAGTAAGATATAATAACGAACCAATCATGCCACGACATAATTTTTGATCAATTGATTTACCTGATTCATCCTTGTCAAGTCTACATGTAGAGCTCATAGGGGTACCTAATGGCTTAGTGTTCTCCATCCCAAACTTCTTGAGTATTTCTCTTGTGTATTTTGTTTGGTTGATGAAGATCCCCTCTTTGGTTTGCCTTATCTGGAGTCCGAGGAAGAAATTTAGTTCTCCCATCAAGCTCATCTCGAACTCACCCTGCATTAGACTTGCAAAATCTTGACAAAGAGATTCATTAGTAGCACCAAATATTATATCATCAACATAGATTTGTACTACTAAGAGATCATCATTCTTTTTCTTTAAAAACAATGTTTTATCCACATTTCCTCTAGCAAAATTATTTTTTAGTAGAAAAGAGCTTAAACGATCATACCAAGCTCTTGGAGCTTGTTTTAATCCATATAAAGCTTTATGAAGTTTATAAACATGATTTGGAAATTCAGAATTTTCAAAACCAGAGGGTTGTTCAACATAAACTTCTTCTTCAATTAATCCATTCAAGAAAGCACTTTTAACATCCATCTGATACAGTTTAAAGTTCATAAAACAGGAAAAAGCCAATAGTAGCCTAATTGCCTCAAGTATAGCCACAGGAGCAAAGGTTTCATCAAAATCTATCCCTTCCTCCTGATTGTATCCTTTGGCAACTAGTCTAGCTTTATTTCTAATTACTATTCCATTTTCATCAAGTTTGTTTCGAAAAACCTATTTTTTGCCAATAATTGATGTGTTTGAGGGCCTATCTACTAGTGTCCAAACATTGTTCCTTTTAAATTGATTAAGTTCATCTTGAATAGCATTTATCTAATTACTATCACATTCAGCTTCCTCAATAGTTTTAGGTTCAATTTGAGACACAAAAGCTAAATAGTCACAAATATTTCTAAGAGATGATCGAGTACTTACACCTTTAGACGGATCACCTATAATTAGTTCTTTTGGGTGTCTATGAGCATACCTCCATTCTTTTGGTAAAGGATCAACAGTTGAGGTATCTTCATCACCTTGTGCTTGATCTTTGTCGATGTTCTGATCATCATTCTGTTCCTTGGTAAGTTCATCATTGTTGTTTCTTTCTTCAGTCTTCTTGTTACCTGATTCATCAAAAAGTACATCTTCTTTTCTTGAAGATTTTTGGTTAGTTTTGTCAAATACTACATGAATGGATTCTTCAACAACAAGTGTCCTTCTGTTGAAGACCCTGTATGCCTTACTAGATGTGGAGTAGCCTAGAAAGACTCCCTCATCTGATTTGGCATCAAATTTACTTAGATTGTCTTTACCATTGTTTAAGATGAAACAACGGCAACCAAAAACATGAAAATAATGGATTGAAGGTTTTCTACCCTTCCAAAGCTCATAAGGAGTTTTCTTTAAAATCGGTCGAATTAAAACACGATTTAAGATATAGCATGCAGTATTTATGGCTTCCGCCCAAAAGTATCTTGGTAAATCATTTTCACAAAGCATGGTGCGTGCCATTTCTTCAAGAGTTCTATTTTTTCTTTCTACTACCCCATTTTGTTGAGGTGTCCTAGGTGCAGAAAAATTATTATTAATTCCATTTTCAATACAGAATTTATTGAAATCGGTATTTTCAAATTCAGTTCCATGATCACTTCTTAAGAAAATTACTGAAACACCTTTTTCATTTAAAACTCTTTTGTGAAATCTTATGAATTCAGAAAACGTTTCATCTTTGTGTGCTAAAAACATGATCCATGTAAAACGTGAGAAATCATCTACAATGACTAGATCAAACTTCTTACCTCCCAAACTAGATGTTCTAGTAGGCCCAAAGAGGTCCATATGAAGCAATTCTAAAGGTCTAGATGTAGAGATTACTCCTTTAGGTTTGAAAAAAGATTTGTTTGTTTTCCAAGTTGACATGCACTGCAAATCTTATCTTTTTCAATATTCAGTTTAGGCAAATCTTTTACTAAATTCTTTTTGCTAAGTTTTGAAATTAAATGCATGCTAGCATGTCCTAGTCTACGATGCCAAAGCCAACTAGCTTCATTGATCTTGGCTTCCATTGCCACTAGACATTGACCTTTCTGAATAGGGAGATCATCAAGATCAACCATATAAATATTGCCATGCCTATGACCGATGAATTTAATGCCATTGTCATCTAGACTAGAAACAATGCACAAAGAAGATTCAAAAACAATTTTAAAATTTTTGTCACAAAATTGACTAATACTAAGCAAGTTATGTTTTAAACCATCAACATATAAAACATTATCAATATAAGAGGTAGGGGTGATATGGATTTTACCAATACCAATGATTTTTTCCTTTCCATTATCACCAAAAGTTACATTGCCACCATTTTGATATGTGAGTGATGAGAACTGCTCCACATCTCCTGTCATATGCCTTGAGCAACCGCTATCAAGATACCACATTCTCTTCTTGTTGGTTGCAAGGCATACCTGCAATAAAGATCAAGTGGAGACTTTAGGTACCCAAGCCATCTTGGGTCCTTTTTGGTTAGTGGCATTGGTTCCTTTTGGAATCCAAACTTTCTTAGTTTTTCTTAATTTTCTTTTGTTGCACATGTAAGATTTATATCCTATAACACCACAAGTATAGCATGTAATTGAAGAAAATGCAGGTACAAAGAAATTTTTAAGGAGTTTTTGTTTCTTATGAGTTCTGAATCCTAAACCAGCTTTGTCAAATACTGCTCTTTGGTTATTTAACAGTAAATTCAATTTTTCAGAACTGTAAGTAAATTTTTCGACAAAAGATTTTAGTTTATCGATTTCCTCTTTATATTTCTTGTTTTTCATTAAAATTTCTTTGTGTTGTCTTGACAATTTTTCATTTGAAACTAAGTTACTTTTCTTTTCAAGTATATTCTTTTCATTTTCAAGACCCATAATCTTATCATTTAGATTTTTATTTTTTATTAGAAGGTATTCATTCTCATTTGAAAGGTTGTTATTTATTTTAGCTAGTTCCAGATTTTGCTTCTTTAAGTCTTTATGTTTTGACTTTAATTTTTGAAATTCTATTACTAGTTCATCAAAAATTTCATGAAGCTCATCAAAAGATAATTCATTTTCGGTTTCAGAATATACCACTTCTTGATCGGCTATTAGACAGAAATTTGCTACTTCCTGTTGTTCTTCCTCAGAGCTGGAGTCTTCACTTTCGCTCCAGGTTGCCATCATGGCCTTTTTCCTTAACTTCCTTCTGCTTTTCTTTAGTAAGGGGCAGTCTACCTTAAATGCCCTGGCTTTTTGCACTCAAAGCATGTGGGCTGCTCCTCCTTCTTTCCTTATCTTTTTCTTTACTGGGCTCACCCTTCAGAGGTTTCTTTTTGTAATTGAATTTCTTTTTCCTCATAAACCTTCTGAATTTCCTAGCTAACATAGCAGTCTCATCTTCTTCGTCATCCTCTTCAGATTCTTCGCTTGAGTCTTCTCTGGTAGTAGATTTGAATGCTATTGTCTTTTTCATTTTGTCCACCTCTCCGTTCTTCTGTTTGATAGATAGTTCATATGTCATTAAGGAGCCCAACAGTTGTTCCAGTGGGAGAGTGTTGACATCTTTTGCTTCTTCGATTGCAGTGACCTTTGCATCCCATGAAGCTGGTAGAGACCTGAGAAGTTTATTTACAAGTTCACCATTAGAAATTATTTTTCCTAAACTTTTCATGCCATTCACAATGTTTGTGAACCTAGTATACATTTCACTGATAGATTCAGTAGGTTCCATTTTAAACATTTCATAAGTGTGAATTAGCATGTTGACTTTGGTGGTCTTTACTTGGTGTGTACCCTCATGGGTAACCTCAAGTGTATCCCAAATCTCCTTTGCAGAGAGACAGTTGGATATTCTGTTAAACTCACTAGGATCAAGAGAATAGAATAAAAGGTTCATTGCCTTTGCATTAAGCTCAATTTGCTTAATGTCACTCTCATCCAAATCATCTTCCATTTTAGGGATGAGAATGTCATTAATCATCATTGTAGGCTGATGAGGACCTTTTACTATTGTTCTCCATAAATTATAATCAAGAGCTTGTATAAATATGCGCATGCATGTCTTCCAGTATGTGTAATTTGTGCCATTAAACAGTGGGGGTCGGTTTGAGGCATGACCTTCAACAATACCCATGCCTATTGGGGCTGCCATGATCTTTTACTCAAGATCCTTGGACCTACAAGAGAGTACCGGAGCTCTGATACCACTTGTTGCCCAGAAATGGAGCCCAAGAGGGGGGGTGAATTGGGTCTTTTAAAAATTTAACACAATGAAACAAATGGTCTAGTGGTGCTTGTGAGTAACAAATAATTAGATGCAAGATAATAGCACTTAATTAAAGAATGCAAAAAGAAAAGAGCAATCACACACAAACACAAGATATATAGTGGTTCGGTGCAAACCTAGCACCTACATCCACTCCCCAAGCCACCCTTGGGAATTCCACTATAATCCACACCAGATTACAGTTGACTTGTTTTTACAAGGCTCACAAGTCAAAAACTTAAGTTGGTTTTATCACTTAGGCTCACCAACAAACCTAACTACTTGTTTTGTCTTCGGGCTCACAAGTTAACCCTAGTTGGTTTTAACACTTTGGCTCACCAACAAACCACAATAACCTTCTTTCAAGACACCCTTGAAAGCAAGGTTAAAGCACAACAAATCAGATATAAAATTTAAATGCTACAACAAACTCTCTTCAAAAGTGGATTGGAATCTTTGAAGCCCAAGGATTGCTTTGACTTCACTCTTCTTCAAGTTGCCTCCTTTTGGAATGTAGTAGATTTGAGCAAGTAGGCTTTTTCAGTGGAATCAAGCTAGAAGAGGCTTTTGATTTGAAGTTTGGAGAGAATAAAGGCTTTCTTTGGCTTTAGAGTGGACTTGAATGCTCTTGAATAGACTTCTCTCTTTTTCTTCTTGACTTCTTCTCACTTCTCTTGCTTTAAAATGAGGTTGGTGGAGATTAAATATGCCAAAAACCTTCTAAAAATGGTTTGTGACCGTTGGAGCATTGGAAATAGCCGTTTGGAGCTTGAAATCCCATTTCTGCAAGCCAGAAAATAGATCCGTTAGAGCTGTCAGGCTGCAAGTGTCGACACTTGGCTGTCAGGTGTCGACACTTGGTTGTCAGGTGTCGACACTTGAATTCTGGGAGTCGACACTTGATCATTCAAGTGTCGACACTTGATGCACAGATGTCGACACTTGACACAAAAATCCTCGAACCAACAAGTTCTGTATTTTCAAAATTCTCAGGCCTTGAGTCGACACTTGAAACCTAAGTGTCGACACTTGGTGTCGACACTTGAATTCTAGGTGTCGACACTTGGCATGCCAAGGATTTTTCTTCGTGCCAAATGCTGAAGTGTCGACACTTGTCTGTCCAGGTGTCGACACTTGAGACTGAAAACATCCAGAATCAAGAGTAAAAGCCTCGAAATCAAAAATAAAGTTCATAAATGCATAAACAAAAAATAGTTAAGAAAATATTAGCCCTTTTTCAATGAAGAGAATGTCCAGATATGTTGAGCATATTTCACAAGTTTTAATAGTATTACGTGAAAACCAGCTTTTTGCTAACCCAGAGAAGTGTATTTGGATGGTAGACAAATTAATTTTTCTAGGATATGTTGTTACTGGTAATGGGATTCTTCCAGATGAAAGTAAGGTGCGAGCGATAGTGGACTCGCCAGCAACTACTACTTTGACTGAATTGAGATCCTTTTTGGGTCTTGCAGGTTTTTACAAAAGGTTTGTGAAGATGTATAGTAAGATTGCTGCACCCTTAAGAGACTTGTTGAAATTAAATCAGTTTGGATGGAATGACACTGCTCAGGGAGCATTTGATGAGATGAAAGTCAAGTTGACCCAAGCACCACTGTTGGTTCTTCCAGATTTTGACAAGGTATTCAAAGTGGATTGTGATGCTTCGAAGACTGGGATTGGCGAAGTACTCAGCCAAGATGGGAGACCCATTGCTTTCTACAGTGAGAAGCTTGGAGGTGCCAAACAGTTGTATTCGATTTTTGATTTGGAGCTATACGCCATTGTGAGGTCATTACAACATTGGCGACATTACTTGATCCAGCGAGAATTTGTGCTATACTCAGATCATCAAGCATTAAAATTTTTACAGGGACAGCATAAGTTGAGCTCCAGACATGCAAAATGGGTAAATACTCTACAGGAGTATACTTTCAGCATCAAGCATAAGTCAGGCACTTTGAACAAAGTAGCAGATGCTTTAAGTAGATGGAGTTTATTGATTGGTGCTATGCAAGTATATACCCTTGGGTTTGAAAGCATGAAGGATGATATCCGTGCAGATGAGCATTTCCAGAGCATTGTGGCTGAATTGGAAGCTGGAGGTTGATCTGACTTCGTCCTACATGATGGATATTTGTTCCGTGGTAATTATCTCTGTATTCCTAACACTTCACTGCGTGTATTGATTATTCTGGAGCTGCATAATCAAGGACATTTTGGAAGAGACAAAACTGCATGGTTAATTCGTCAATGGTTTTATTGGCCTGGGCTTGACCGAGATGTCAAAACCTTTGTGAAAAGATGTCGTTTGTGTCTGGATTCCAAAGGAACAGATACAAATCAAGGTTTATATACCCCTTTATCGATTCCAGATGAACCGTGGTGAGAGGTATCTATGGATTTTGTTGTAGGTTTACCGTGGACAGTGAGAGGTCTAGATTCAATTATGGTAGTCGTAGATCGGTTCAGCAAGATGGCTTATTTTTTGCCATGTAAAACAATATTTGATGCATCGAAAGTAGCTGATCTTTATTTTTCTATAGTTGTTCGACATTATGGGTTACCATCGTCGATAGTTTTGGACCGAGATAGCAAGTTTATGGAGCATTTCTGGCATGAATTGTGGAAAAAATTGGGTACAAAATTAAAATTCAGTAGTCCCTATCATCCTCAGACCGATGGGCAAACCGAGATTGTCAACCGAAGTCTTGGTAACTTGTTGAGAGCCAATGTGCAAGAATTTAAAAACTGGGATGTATATTTGCCGAAGTTTGAGTTTGAGTTCAATTCTTCAGTGAACCGTTCTACTGGTTTTGCACCCTTTCAGGTATTGTATGGATTTCTGCCAAGAGGACCACTTGACATTTTACCTATTGATGTGCCAAACAAATCAAGTAAGAAAATTGAAGATCGAGTGGCTGATCTCCGTGAGGTGCACGCAACTGTTAAAGCCAATCTAGAGCAAAATTATGCCAAGTATAAGGCTAAGGCTGATCAGACATGTCGACAGCAGACTTTTGAGGTTGGTGATTTGGTATGGGTCTTCTTGCCAAGAGAACGATATCCACAGGGGGCCTACACCAAACTCAAGCCAAAGAAAATTGGTCCTTGTCAGGTGTTGGAGAAATTTAGTGACAATGCCTACCGAGTTAAATTACCAGACGATGTCCTTATTTCTAATGTATTCAATATTCGACATCTAACCCCTTATGCAGGTGATAATTCAAGCTTGAGGACAAGCTCTTCAGAGGAAGGGGAGAGTGATGCAGACATCGAGATGAATATTGAACCTGATCAGCTGACTTATATATCAGGACAGCCCGGTGATAGTTCAGTGAAGCCCAACCCAGACGTTTCGGTTCAGCTTCCAGCCCATGACGATTTGGGGCCGCCAGCCTCGCCAGCAGGAAACGTGTGCAGGTCCAGACGCTTTCAAGGAAAGCAAGTTTCAAATCTGACCCGTTTTTGGGATAAAAATAATTAATTGGGAATTGGGCCGAAGGCCCAATACACTAATTACGTCCGTGAAATTTCGAATCCGGGAAAACATCGGAGTGTTGTCTTATTATTATTATTATAATTTTATTTGGGACGTGATCTCTTGATTTTTTTTATATAAAAAAAAAAATATGTTTGAAGAGTTTCACGCAAGAGTCAGCGCTTGGAGTTGTTTACATTTGTTTTTCCTCCCTTTAGACATGTGGAGAACACGTGTTTTTTATTCCCTCCCTGTTAGTCACGTGGAGGATAATTCTTCTTTGTATTGCTTCTTAAAACCCGAACCAAGGAAAAGAAAAGGATGTTGATTGTTTTGTTTTGGAATATACAATTGGAGCTTTTTGTTTGGAGCGTTTTTGTGTTTTGGAGCTTTTTCTTTTGGGAAACAATTTGGACGTGCTGTTGTTTTCCGTGGAAGGCCGTCGGCCTCTCTTCTTTCCCCTTCGCGCATACTAGGTCGAAGCTTGGTTGGGAGAAGATGATTCCGTGAGGAATCTCTTCCTTCCGTTCCAAGTTCCTGATAAAAAAAAGAAGAAGAAGAAACAGGGACTCACGGTGAGAAACCCATCGTTCATCCCATCCAATCTTGAAGACCCGGATTGAAATCCGGTAGAGGGCTGGCAACGTGAGGAATCACGCTACCTTTCCAGTGCTTGATCATTGCAGGTTTCAAAGGATTTTCCCCATCTTGCTCAATCCTAGCATCCAAGAATTCCCAGAACCCGTTATCGCTGATTTGGGGTTTTGGTCGCTGCAGGCATTTGACAACCACCCTGCACCACCCTCCCCCTCCCCAACCCCCAGCAGTGTCAAAATCTCGTTGCAAACTACAGTGATAAGCCACCGAACATTATTTGAGTTACAATTTTTCAGCAAATACATTAGTCACACATCTAGTTTGAATGACAACCAAAAACATAAATACTACCTCTCAATTAGGCAGAAAGTATAGTGTGCAATTAAGATAGCTGTGCAACCTCCAATCTTGGTTTCTACGTGTCATAAAACTAGAACAATATTTCATGCATGAATTTTTTTTAAACCAGCAAGAACATATTAGATTAAAAAAAAATTTAATTACTAAATTATGTATTAGAACAATTATAAAAACCTACTCTACAGGATCATGACAGAATATAAATAGAGCATAGATACTGAAATTAAAATCAGTATGCATCGATCTGACCGATACATACTATCAATCTAGTCTATAAATATAAATAGAATTGAATCCCATAATTCATCATAGGTTGATGAACACCACTATGGATGGAGCATGGTAGAATGCTAGATATCGTCTTACAGCTGCACAGAATGTCCAACCTCTATGAAAAGCCTACACAAAGTCTCAAAAAACTACCTTCCCTAGAGTGTTAGTTCCGTGTGAAGGCTATGGATCGTTAATCCAAAACCATTCCATCGAATTTTTTTTTGGTCCTCCAAGAAGATGAAGAGATGGAGGATAACGAGGATTGGGTCGAGGAAGAAAAAGAAATCCAAAACTAATTTTTCTTATTTTTCCTTTCTTTCTCTTTTCTTTTCTCCCTAGCATCTCGAAGAAAGGTCCCTATGCCAAACTATTTTTCACGTCCACTTTAATATTCCTTTTCATGATCTTTTTTTTGATTTCTCACGGTAAAAGCTTCTCAAAGTGTCATACAGTCCTAGCAAAAAATCTACTCAAATAGGCATTGAAAAAAAGGATTAGCATAGGATTAAACGAATAGAGCTTTTCTAAGACTAGTAGTTTGACTCATTCAAATCTCATTCAATTTAAATTCAGATCAATTCAAATAAATTCTAAAATTTATCTAAACCTATCCTAGCCCAAAAGGAATTGAGAGAAAGCATCAAAACTCATTTTTGGTAGAGAAAACTTTATGTAAAAAATCAAAAATTCATGGAAAAAGCTAGGGGCACAAGAATTAGTTTTGACTTGTCAAACCAAATACAAAACTATATTAAAATTCCTTTTAAAAATTATCTTAGCTTAATCCCAATCAAAATGGATAATAGGGAGGGTGCTAATCATGTTTTTGCATGGAGATTCTTCATGAAAAAATTCATTTTGCATGGAGAACAAAGTGGAGTAAGGAAAAAACTAGGGTTCTAGGTTTGACTTGGTCAAACTTAATTCTAATCTCAATTTAATTTAGTTTGACCAATTCAAATAGCTTGAACCTAATCTAATTAAGCTTAAATTATATTTAATTAATCAAAAAATTAATCGAATATAAATCTAAATAAAATTTAGATCAAAATTTATTAGAGATTAGGTCATCAAATAATCTAATCGAGTGAAATCTAATTGAATCAAATTCAATTAGCTTTGACCAAATCATTTTGCTTAATAAATTGTTCCAATTAACAATCCAATTACAAATTAATTCTCATAATATTAATTAATATTTATTTATTTATTTATTTATAAGTTTTGTATAGGGTAAATTATTGATCATATTTATAATTTTGTCACTGGACGATTCTCAATCATCGATCAACCATCATGATCATAAAAACTTCTATTATGTGTGACTCATAGGTTTGAACCCTAAGTCGGTAGCTCAGCAGTAATTTTTTTAACTAATCAATACAACCATCTAGCAATGGTGCTCGATGTTTGGATAGGTTGAATGATGGCAAAGCAATATTCAAGAATCCAAGCATAGTTCCATCTAATTCATCCCTTTGACCTAATACTTAGGATGAATTTAGAGTCTATTGCCAGCTCCGAATAAGTGCATCTGAATGTATGTCAACATGCTAAATCTTGTGACTCCTCATCAGGATTACCAAGGCCTACATTTTGCTAAATTGAAATACTACCGAGCATTTACTCTAACAACTTGAAATGGTCAATTCATTCTTGACTCAACATCAACTTAACAAGTACTTGACTGCATCCAAAAACCTCCATCATTTGATTAGAAATTCAGGTAGTCCGGCACCAAAGTATAGTGAGTTTCTTACCAAATTATAATGATAGTCTCAGGTCGAAAGAAATTTATATCCATACCCTTTCTATAAGATACTCTTGATAATAGAGTACTCTATAGAGTTGGTCATTGTTTTGTGAGATATACTCTTATACTTAACTGCATGCCATACCAGTGTCTTCACATTTCTTGGTTAAGAGGACAACTAAATATATGGCATACAACGACCTATTCTTGATAAACGTTGTCATCCTAGGTAACAACGTATTATTTGATCACGAACCAATTTAAGAACCACTTGATAAGTTCTCTTTTATCAAATCAATGTAGTTCTAAGAATTTCAACATTGTAAAGTTCACAAGAAGATGACAAATAGTATTAAGCTATCAAAAATAAAATTTATTTTATTATAATATATATATCTTTATAAAATAGCTCAATCATCTATAATCCAGATGTTAGTTTTAGGACACTTTTTTCAATACTACAAGCCTCTAAAAACATATAATAAGATTGAGGAGAATCCAAAGTCACCGATGCAATACCAGAATCATATGCCTGCAGATCTCTTTGGTTCAAATGAAGAATTAGAAATAAAACTTGATAGACCTGAAATACAGAACCTCAAACATAGAAGTGATCATTGCTCTCCCTCAAATTACAAATAATAAAAAGATATTATATGGCATGCGTGTATGATCAGAGCTAGTGCTTGAATGCTTGCCAACCATCATTACTGCATTCAAGCTAAAAAAATCCAAATGCATCATATTTTACAATTGCTTTAAGCACATGCCAATTCAATTTAACAATGGAATATGATTTTTTTCTAAGATTCTAAAGAAAATTATTGCTTGGTAGGTCCAAATGGTCTGTAAACAGCGAAAATTGAAAGGGCCTATTCACCAGCATAACATGACAATAGACACATTTAAGGTTCTTCCAATCGATTTAGGGTCAACTTTATTTAATATGTGTAGAACTCATCTACCTACAGTCATATTTTTTTGTTCTTTTTCCTATTTTTGTTTAGACAAAGGGAGGTAGACCTACTTGATTACAATTAACCAAGTTCAAACACTTGGGATGCACCACTTGATTCAAGAACTTCTGGTTGTTGGATGGGTGTGATGTGCTTGGTTATTTTAGATTTACTATCACTCCCACAAGTCTAATTTTAACCCCCTCCATGTTCTTGCTATCACAAGGACTCTATACAAAATTAATTATGTAAACTGATAACTACATTATGCACATATGTAAAAGTATTAATTTAAAAATCAAATTATATTTATTCCTTTAAAATTATACTTTATATATCATTTATAGGACAGGAGAGTGCCAACGTAAAGAGCTTAATTTATGGGTTTAAAAGAAATAAGTTTGAAGCAAATCGGGCTTGAAATGAACCCAGAATTGATTTTTAAATAATTAATAAAGAAATTGCATGAAATTTAGAGCAACCGATCCACCATGGATCGACCGCTCGGTCTATGGATCGGCTTGTGGTCCACGAGCTGCCATGGCCGTCATCCATGAAATAGAGCCATGGACTGCATAGCTTGTGTTGGGCCAAAATTGCCAGAGCAGCTTCCTTGTCGCTGCCCAAGTCTCCGGTGCCTCCCTTGCCGACCGGAGAAGCTTCTCACAACCAAAAAAATTGCCGGAAGTGCTGCTCCTCTTGTCTTTCTCTTTCACAGCTTCCATGCTGTTGGACATCTTGCACAGTCCATCACCAGCTGGAGAAGCCACCGGTGCACCCTCCCTTGCCATCGAGAAGGCTCCCACGATCAACCACAATCATCTAAAACCATCGGTCGCCTGCACCCAATCTCTCATCTATGTCCTTGTTTGGCCATGCCATGCTACCCGTCGCGGGCCATGCCATGCCGCTCGTCGCTGGCCATGCCACGCCGCCCATCGCTGACCACATGTCTGCTGTCCAAGTTGATTGGGAGTTTAGTTGAACCGTGGGATCGTTGGAACAAATGTTTGTTGAAGCTGGTGGGATCGTTGGAACAAAAATTTGTTGAAGCTGGTGGGATCGTTGGAACAAAAATTTGTTGAAGCTAGTGGGATCGTTGGAATTAACTAGGAGATCAGTAGAGTTTGGTTGAACCATTGGTGCAGCCACGAAGTTTGGGAACGAGATGCAGTTGAGCTTTGCTGGAACTCAATGGATTGTTGGAGTTTAGTTGAAACGAGATTCAGGTGGAGAAACTGAAAGTCGTTGGGGTTGTGCCTATAAATGGGAGGGGAGTCCAAAGATCAGGGCATGGAGGGGAGAAATTCTAGTATCAATCCATAGAAGTATTAGTTCATCCATCCATATTCCCTCCTTTTCTCTCCCTTCTCTGCTCTATATTTCCCCCTCTTCTATTCATCTTCTATTCATCTTCTGTTCCCCCTATTCTTCTTCTATTCCTCTTCTACTCCCCCTCTTCTATTCCTTCTCTGCTATGTATTCTATTTTTTTATCTTCTATCTCTCTTCTTCCCTGTTTCCACTCCCTTCCTAATTTCCACTCTCTTCCAACTCCCCGGATTCTCTTTGAGCTTATGCATAGGGGACAGGAGAGGATTAACTTAAAATGAGTTAGTATTGAAGTGCGGGAGGGAAGAGCTGGTTCTTCAGTCTTTTATATATCTCGTTATGCAATAAAAGAGTATAATTTTATTTCTGCATTTATTTATTCTCTTTTATTTTCTATTTATTATGCTTTAATATTAAGTTGAGGTTAGGGACAACTCTTGCTTTCCAGAGATACACCATGATCCATTACGGATACAGGGCATGCTTAGGAAAGAGGAGTTGAATACCTAGTGCCTCCCAAAGATGCACCGTGATCTGTTACAGGTACGGGGCATTCCAAGGGAAGACAGGTAAATCTGTAAAATCAATTACATTTTAATTATAAAAGAAATACAATTTATTACTACACCATCACTTTTTCTCTTTTGAAATACTCACTCTCACTTGCTTCACCTTAGAAGTAGTTTATTTCTCACTCACTTTTATTTTTACATAACAATAACTACTTTTCATTTCTTTTTTAATCACAATATAGCCCTAAGATCCTTGAGGATACGATCCCAACTCATCCTAGCTATAGAGTTGAGTTGGTGAATTATTTATGATCGCTTACAACAGCGATGATATTTTGGCACCATTGCTAGGGACCATAGGTACGGTTGTGATTTAAAATAAAAAAAAAAAATCAATTTTTTTTAAAAAAACTTAGAACAGGATTGCTTTGAACTTGGATCCTTGATCCCAAAACCATCGAAATAATTCGATGCATTGGAGTGGTACTAGAAACATGGATCTTAATTATAGAGTGGATAAGTTGTCCCATACCTTTGGTGCCACACCTGATGAATTCAAAAATCTACCAACTATTAGACACTCTTCCACTCCATTTTTTTCCTACACAATAAGCATGCTCCACGTATTCAAGTCCAACTCACTTTGTGAGTGAATACCCAACCATGTACCAATTTCCTGAGTCTAGGTATGACCAAGTTTGTCAAGATCAAACTCATATAGCCTATAGACCAGGAGAAAACCCACACTTTAATGCTTACAACCAAGGTTGGGGGACTCAACTAGATTTGTCATGGCAATGACATCTAGTGGCTACCCCGGTACCACAAAGACCTTCGTTCATAGATAGATCATATTACTATCAGCCCTATCCATGTTATCAACCTTCTCCTAATTATAGCCTATCATTTCAAGAGAAAATTTTGCAAGCCCTAGACCGAATCAAAAAAAATTGGTCAGACCCTACCTCTCCAACTAATCGACCCAGAAGTCGATAGATTTGCACAATATCAACAATCAATCATGCTTCAGCAGCAATCTATCAATGAGCTTATGAATCAGACTAACCGATTATTAGTTGAAATTAATAGAGAGGAGGTAGGAATACTGCCTAGTTAGTCCGAGAGTATTTTAGAGGGACACTACAAAAATGAAGATTTCAATGACCCTTTAATTTTTTCTAAATAATCAACCATAACTCTTGAAAATGAATTGGTCATAGAATAACCCTGCACTATCATAAAGACCCATATAGATGATTCGACTGTGGCAAAGAAATCAAACTGGTAGGATGAATTACTTCCATCATCATCCTACTCACCAATAGTCCCCTTCCCAAGTGCCCTAGAATCATCCATTCATTTCTTTGGGATGGAAGAAGAAATTGATGATATGATAGAATTAATTGAGGATCCTCAGGAACCACAACAGAATAATAAATAGGGAAAGCCATACCTCCAAGTTGTCCCCAGAAGTCATTAGATCCCTATATGGCTCATTGTGCGGCAGATAATTCTAAAAAAGATGAATATATCATAGGGAGGGATAATCTATTCAATACACTGCATTTCAAACTCACCCTACTTTTGATGAAACAAGTTGAGCCAACACCTAGCCCTCCAATAGCTCCTCCATTAGAAGCACCACCAGATATAAAATTGAAGCCACTTCCTGTCACACCTACTGACACCCTACCAGTGATCTTTAATCAGGAAGATCGAATAGTTGGTGTTCTAAAGATGCATAGACAAGCTGTTGGATGGGATGTTTACAAAATAAGAGATAATGATCTTAAAGATTTTATCGCTAATTTTTTATATTTGGCACTACTTTCGAGGATCGACTCCAAAATCTATCTTTTATTCTGAAACGATGTATAGAGATAGACCTACAATTAACTTGGACTAAGTGCCATCTAGAAGGGATCAGGGTAGATCTTTTTAAAGTTATAAAAATTTTTAAGCTACCACCTCCACTCTCATCCCACATACACAATCACTTCCTAATCTTAAACAAAATTGTTATAAAATTTTTAAATTTTGGTCTAACATGCTTGCTTGGCACACTCTATGGGTTAAGGATAATTGTTGCCGCCTAGATTGCCATGGCCCGTAGCTGCTGATGGCATCGGGTGCTCCGCGTCCGCCTGCCGGGGATGTCTCCGGTAACTCGGGACCTACAAAAAAGCCAATGTCATTGACCCAGGCCGGGGATTCTGGCGGGGCACTCCGATGGTCAAGTCAGTGACGATCCAAGATAACATATCCTCCTGGTCGAGCTCCTCTGGATGAGCTCCACTCTAGGAGGAGTGAGTGGAGTGTATGAGAGTGTGAGTGTGAGCTAAGAGATGTGGTGGCTGAGGTGGTTGCTGTTGTTGAAAAAGTGTTGTTCTTCTTGAGAAAATGTTGTTATGTTACCTCCTTTTTGCTTACTCTGGTCAAGTCTTCTACTTTGGCTTGCCTCGGGGTTCTCCCATGCTGTCAGATAAGTACGATGAGGTATCATGCCATAGACGGGATGCCTTCTTTATTGGATAGCTGGGAAAGCTTCTATATGCCTCTGACATTCCTTCTGTTTGCCCTACATGGAAGCCTAGCAGGATCTTGACTGTTGTGCCGCCGCTCTTGGGAACCGTGCTCCTTGGTGGGATCTTTTCTCTGGTCGTACGGCAGGTCGGTGGAGAGCATAGCTCCTTGATGTGAGTTTCCTTTTTTTCTGGTATGACTGATGGCTATGGGTATTAATGGTGACATGGCAGGTGCTATCGTACGGTCCTCGGGGGCCCCACCACCTTCTTTAGTGGGGAGGTGCTACTTCCTTGGCAGTTGGTGCTTCGACTTGTACTAGGGGCCGAGCTGGGAAGATGGGGCTCGCTTGTAGCTGACCCGCCTAGTGGCGGCTTGGCTGTGTGGAGGAGGGCCGAGCTCGGCTCCGGTCTATGGGGGCCCAGCTTTGACCGAGCTCGGGCTTGCAGAGGTGGACGAGGTGCACCCAGTCGAGGGGACCCGACCTCGAAGGAGCTCCACGTGGCAAAGGAGGCTTGAGTTCAACTCCGGGCCACAAGGGACCGACCTCGGGCTCGAAAGGTCTGCCTCTAGTGGGGCTTGAGCTTGGCTCCAACCTAGGCATCTTGACCTCGCGGGGACCGACCAGGTGGAGGACGGAGCCCGGCTTCGATGGGCGACCCCATTGACCTCGGGGAGCTCAACCTGGCGAAGGGGCCCATGATGGGAATACAGCATGACATCCGATGAGGGCTCCACGTCAGGCTCCCTACCCCATGTCAGCGATCCGGTCACATCACTTGCCCCCCACTTGCGAGGCCCGTTGTCGTGCGGCACTCGGGGCGAAGGGAGTAATTGCGGTGCTGATGTGGAAAGGTGGAGAAATCTGGTGAAATAATGATCGATATCAGCGGTGTCTCGCCCGGCGGGCCCTTGAGCCTGTGTGGTGGTGCCACATGGCCACGTCTAGGGAGTGGTTATGGCGGGCACGAAAGTTAAAGCGACCACGGTCGGATTGGGGGTGCTGGCCCCGATGATCAGCAACACGTGGCGAGTAAATTGGGGAAGCCGTAACGGTACGGTCGGGTGCAGGTCACCTCGAGAAAAAGTGATAAGTCTTTTCGAACCTTACCTTTTTTTGAATCCTTCACACCCGACATCGTGTCACAGTCCTCTTCTTCTTCCTCCCAGGCTATCATCATCCTCCTAGGATTTTAACAGGTTAGTTCCTTCTCCTTCTCTTCTCGTCGACTATGTGACATCTTAGGTCTTTTCCTATCTTCCTCCGTCTTCTTCTTCTTCCTCCATGAATCGCTTTGGTCCAAACTTCCGTCCCTCCTGCCAAGTCGAGGCTGGACCTTCCCAGCCGAGGACTCCTTCTTCCTTTGAAAAGGAAATGGAGGCAGCACAGTTGAGTTTAGTAGGAGACCTTCTCAAGGTCCTTTAGCCATTAAGGAACTTGGGTCCTCTCCTCCACCTCATTTGGCTCTTCTTCCTGCTCTTGCTCTCGCTTCTGTCCCTGAACCTGAGCCTTCTCGGTCGACAGGTCGTGGAGGGATTACTTCGGTAATTACCGTCGAGGATCTGGTGGCCATCCGGGGTGCTCATGACATCCCTGAGTCTGTTCGGCGCTCCGTCCCCCATCCTGGGGAGTGGGTCACGTCCAGTGGCCCTCAACGGATTGCCTTCTATGAGAAGACCTTCGCCGGGGGCCTCCGATTTCCTGTCCACCCCTTCTTTCTTTCCTTCTTGAGCAACTACCATCTTATTCCTGCCCAGTTGGTCCCCAATGCCATCAAAATGATATTTTGCTTCATCGTTCTATGCCACTTCCACAGGATTATTGCCCATTTCTCCTTATTTAGGGCCTTTTTTACCCTGAAACGCCACCCCACCGAGGTGGGGTGGTGGTCCCTCTCTTCTCGCCCTCAGGGCATTCGATTCGAGCTCCCCTCTTCCATCAAAGGATGGAAGAGTAAGTATTTCTTCACCTCGGTCGAGGGGATCGACTGGGCTTGGAGCAACCCAGATCGGTCTCCAAATAGGAACTCCTCCATCGAAGCAGCCGACCTCGACCTGTACGAGCTGCTCAGATCAGCTGCGATCCCCTCACTTGAGGTCTTACTGTCAGAGCAGAATCTCCATGAGGCTGGGGTCAGCTCGGTGCAGTAGTCGGGTTAGTTCGACTTGGCCACCCCCCTCACGTTTCTTATTTACTTTTCATTTCAATTTTTTTTTTTTTTTTTGGGATTGACCGTGTCTTTTCTGGTACAGAGATAAAGTTTTCGATGGATGAGCTGCTCTCATTTTCTGAGGAACGAGAGCAGGCAGCCGAGACAGGTGAGCTCGCTCCGAAGATGGCTCGAACTGATGATGGTGCCAGGCCGGGCCGGACGTACTTGTCTCAAAGCGGAGGCGGAATAGGGTGGCCGAGCCCGCCCGCGAGCCTTCAGGGCAGCAAGAGCTGGTGCCAGTGCCCGAGCCCGAGGTGGTCATCTAAGACAGATCCGCTGCTACCGCCGCCAGGGCAGAAGTCCCTCCTCCAGAGATCGTTGACGTCGAGGAGGAGGGGAGGTCAAGAGAAGCAAGGTCGGTGCTCCAAGCACGGACCGAGGTGGCACCGAGCCCGCAACCGGTGCCGACCGGGCCTCCCACCATCGAGGGATCCGAGCCGACGGGGGGGCAAGACAGGGACTACCGTCGAGTCACTTTTAGACTGGGGCCCAACGTTCGCTGATGAAGGACCCGGGGCTTGCCGAGCGGATGTTGGACTTCTCCGTCCAGTCCTGCTACAGGCAAGAAGGGAGCAAGAGGCTCCTGGGGGATGTCATCAGCTCGTCCTTCACCAACCTATACATCGTAAGTCCCTTCTACCTTGCTTCGATACTTTTTAGTCTTTCTTAGCACAGCACTATAACCGATGTGCTTCCTTTGGTGCACACGGCAGGGAGTTGATCCTCATCAGGACTACTACCGCAACTGGGCAAAGAGGGATAAGGAGCGGTAGGCCGAGCTCGAGTCCCTGAAGGCAGAGGTGGGCCGGAGGGATGCTGAGATCTGGGAGGCCAACTCAAAAGCTAAGGGCCTTCTGGCCGAGATCGCCGACTCCGCCCGAATAAAGAAGGAGCTCGAGGGAGAGCTCGAGTCAAAGAGGACTCGGCTGAAGGAGCTCCGAACTGAGGTAGAGGCTATGAAGGACAGGGCTACCTCTGCTGAGAAAAGGGCAGTGACCATAGAGGAGAGGGCCACCGTCGCCAGTCACACCACTGAGACCGCCGAGAAGGTGACGTCAATTGCAATCCTGCAGCATGAGCACACCCAAAAGTAGCTGGAGGAGTCGAGGCAGTGGGAGGAGGCCATGAGAAAGAGGGCCGCCAACATGATGGCCGGCTTCAAGGCCACACCCGAGTACATTAAAGACTTAAAGGAGGCGGCGACAGACTGCTTCACTAAGGGGTTTGCCTACTGCTGCTAGTAACTGAGGGGTATCCTATCCGAGGAGCAACTGGCCGTGCTCCGGACCCCAGGTAAGAAGGCTCCTGCTTTGAAGGTGGTTGCAGGAGGGCAAGCGACCGCTCCAGTCGAGTCACTCCCGCAAGTGGCCCCGGAGACTACTGAGTCGACTTCGATTATGGCAATGGCCAAGCCAGCACTGTAGGAGAAGGCAGCCAAGCCAACCTCCTCGATAGCTATTACCGAGTCCACCCCTCTGACGTAGCCTGCTCAGGCACGCGACCCTGCCCCAGAGATGGAGGAAGGGGAAGTCCTGGCCGTGCACCACCCAGGGAAGGAGCCGGCCTTATAGTATAGGACTTCCCTTGTATTTTTTCACTTTCTTCCAGTATTTTTTTCTGTTTGTTTTATCTTTGAACCGGGCTGCCTAGTCTGTCAGGGCCTGAAAAATGATGTAAATCTCTTTTTCAAAGCAATGAAAGTTAACTTTGCAAATGTGATTTCCTCTCTTTTGTGATATGAATGTCCTACTTCATCTTTTCTCCTCTCTTCTCTTTTCTTTCAGTGCGAGAAGGTTGTAGGGAGGAACTTCGGACCTGGGTGCCTAAGGGCTGCACATGTCTTGAATACCTTGGAGCTGGGCTCGAGGCTTGATCGTTAGTTGTTGGGCTCAAGAAACATTGCCTCGGAGCCGGGCTCGGGGATGCACTGGCCAGAGAGCTACATGGCTCGAAGGTTTCCTTGGCCGGAGGTCTGAGCTCCGGTCTTGGGCTAGCATCCTGGAGATGGGCTCGGGGACGTCGATGACTGGAGAGTTACGTGGCTCGAAGGTTCCCTTGGCTGGAGATCTGAGCTTCGATCTTGGGCTGGTGCTCTAGAGCTGGGCTCGGGGATGTCGGTGACTGGAGAGCTACGTGGCTCGAAGGTTCCCTTGGCCGGAGGTCTGAGCTCCAGTCTTGGACTGGCATCCTAGAGCTGGGCTCAGGGATGTCAATAACTAGAGAGCTGCAAGGCTCAAGGATTCCCTTGGCCAGAGATCTGAGCTCCGGTCAGGGGCTTGAGTTCCTGGGGTTTCCCAGGTCTTTGTGCCAGAGGACTCTTCTTCGGGCTTTGGTGCCGAGGAGCTAGACTCGCGGCTTGAGTACCTAGGGGCTTCCCAAGTCTTTATGTCAGAGGACTTTTCTTCGGGCTATTTTGCTGAGGAGCTAGGCTCGAGGCTTGAGTGCCTGGGAGCTTCCCAAGTCTTTGTGCCGGAGGACTTTTCTTCGAGCTTTGGTGCCGAGGAGCTAGGCTCGAGGCTTGAGTTCTTGTGGGCTTCCCAGGACTTTTTGTGCCGGAGGACTTTTCTCCGGGCTTTGGTGCCGAGGAGCTAGGCTCGCGGCTTGCTTGTTTGGGAGCCGGGCTTCAGAACTTGATTGCCTAAGGACATGGCTCGGGGATTCCCTTGGCCAGAGGTCTGAGCTCCGATCTTGGGTTGGCATCTTGGAGCTGGGCTCAGGGATGTTGATGGCTGAGAGCTGCATGGCTCGAAGGTTCCCTTGGCTGGAGGTCTGAGCTTCGGTCTCGGGCTAGCATCTTGGAGCTGGGCTCGGGGACATTGATGACTGGAGAGCGGCGTGGCTCGAGGAGTTGTCATCTTGGAGCTGGGCTAGGAGACGTGAGAACTTGATGGCCTGAGGGCATGTCTCAGGAGTTGTCATCTTGGAGCTGGTTTTGGAGACATAAGTGCCTGAGGGCCTGGAGGACTCTTCTCCGGGCTTTGGTGCCGAGGATCTAGGCTCGCGGCTTGAGTGCCTGGGGGCTTCCCAGGTCTTTGTGCTGGAGGACTCTTCTCCGTGCTTTGGTGCCGAGGAGCTAGGCTCACGGCTTGAGTGCCTGGGGGCTTCCCAGGTCTTTGTGCTGGAGGACTCTTCTCCAAGCTTTGGTGCCGAGGAGCTAGGCTCGAGGATTGAGTGCCTGGGGGCTTCCCAGGTCTTTGTGCTAAAGGACTCTTCTTCGGGCTGTAGATCTCCAAGGCAGTGGCCTTGAAGTGGGCCACGTAGTCCCGCAGCGGTTCACGATCTTGCTGCCTGATGGAGAAGAGGCTGTTCGCCTCGCGTGGCATTTTTCGATAGGCATCAAAATGAGCCACGAACTTCTGCCCTAGCTAGGCAAAGGAATTGATGCTTTCCGACTCGAGGCGGGTGAACCATACCCGAGCCGCTTGCCGAAGGGTAGCTGGAAAGGCGATGCATATGAGAGCATCAGTGGCCCCATGGACCCTCATGAGGGCTCGGTAACTTTCTAGATGGTCCAGGGGGTCGATGGTCCCATCGTAAGGGTCCACCTACGGCATGCGAAACCAGCGGGGAATTGGCTCCGCTTAGATCTCCTGGGAGAATGGAGGGTGTGTGTCATAGCCCGCTAACTCTCTAGCGGAGCCAGGCAAGTTGGCAAAACAGCGGGCAAACTCTGCCAGCTTGTGGTCATGCTCCTCCAGGCGCTTCTCCGCCATGCGCTTGATGGCTTCGTTTGTGGACCCCTCTGCTGAGAGGGGCAGGGAGGGTGACAAGGACGTGCAGCGCCCGTGGCGAAGAGCCTTGCCCTTCCTGCCTTGACGGGGTTTAGGTGCCCCCCGATCAAGGTGCGGTGAGCAGCTTTCTTCGTTAGTAGAGCTGGCCCGCCGTCGCTTCATTGGTGCTTGATGGGCACCCCGAGGATCTGTAACTGCCCGCGGCTATGAAGGCCATCCATGGAAGGAATGCGGCTATCACGGGGTGCTGCGGCATGGGCCACGAGGGTCTCCGGCTGCTGGTGGGTAGCTAGGGACTGATGCTGGTGCTGTGCTGGAGCTAGTGCACTATTGCAGTGAGAGTGTGCATCTGTTGGACAAGTGCGGTCAGCTTTGTCTCCAGTGGGGGTGGTTGAACTGGGGCAGGTAGCTTCGTCTCTAGACCGTGAAGTTTCCCATGGGAAGGGGATGCCTCCACATGATTGGGAGAAGCTCCCCTAGCCCAGGTGGTCACCATCCTCCCAATGGATTATCTGAGCAGGGCCTGAACTGGATAAAGTGTCATTCTGCTCCCCTACCTGGAGTGCTAATCTGTTGCCGCCTAGATCACCATGGCCCGTAGCTGCTGATTGCGTCGGGTGTTCTGCGTCTGCCTGTCGGGGATGCCTCCAGTGCCTTGGGACCTGCAAGAAAGCCAACGTCAGTGACCCGGGCCGGGGATTCCGGTGGGGGCACTCCGACGGTCAAGTCAGTGACGATCCAGGAAAACAGATCCTCCTAGTCGAGCCCCTCTGGATGAGCTCCATGCTAGGAGTGAGTGGAGTGTATGAGAGTGTGAGTGTGAGCTGAGAGATGTGGTGGCCGAGGTAGTTGCTATTGTTGAAAAAGTATTGTTCTTCCAGAGAAAATGTTGTGTTACCTTTTTTTTGCTTACTCTTGTCGAGTCTTCTACTTTAGCTTGCCTCGGGGTTCTCCCAGGATGTCAGACGGGTACAATGAGGTATCGTGCTGCAGACGGGATGCCTTCTTTATTTGATAGCTGGGGAAGCTTCTATATGCCTCTGACATTCCTTCTATTTGCCCTTCCTGGAAGCCTGGCAGGATCTCAACCATTGTGCCGCCACTCTCGGGAACCGTGCTCCTTGGTGGGGTCTTTTCTCAGGTTGTACGATAGGTCAGTGGAGGGCATGACACCTTGATGTTAGTTTCCTTTCTTTCTGGTGTGAATGACGGCCATGGGCATTAATGGAAACATGTTGGGTGTTGTCGTATGATCCTCTGGGGGCCCACCATAATCTTAGGAGGAGAGGTGCTGCTTCCCTGGCGGTTGGTGCTTCAACTTGTGCTGGGGGCCGAGCTGGGAAGTTGGGGCCCGCTTGTAGCATACCTGCCTCATGGCAGCTTGGCTGTGCAGAGGAGGGCCGAGCTTGGCTCCGGGCCAGGGGGGTCCAGCTTTGACCGAGCTCGAGCTGGCAGAGGTGGACGAGATGCGCCCAGCCCAGGGGACCCGGCCTCAAAGAGGCTCCATGTGGTGGAGGAGGCTTGAGCTCAACTCCGGGCCACAGGGGCCCGACCTCGAGCTCGAAAGGTCTACCTCTAGTGGGGCTTGAGCTTGGTTCTGACCTAGACATCCCGACCTGGCGGAGGACCGAGCTCGGCTTCGACGGGCGGCCCCGTTGACCTCGGGGAGCTCAGCCCGGTGAAGGGGCCCATGATGGGAATCCAGCGCAGCATCCGATGAGGGCTCCATGTCAGGCTCCCTACCCCACATCAGCGATCCGGTCACATCAATAATCATCATGAAAAACTCCATGAACGTTTTTCTGCAATGATGATAAGGCCTCCTGATTGGTCATGTCTTCTAAAAATCTCAAGGGATGTACCTAAATTCAATATCAATAACACTCCCTCATAGCATCCGGCTGAAGATGTAAACTTAGTGCTGGTTGGGAGGCAACCCAACAATTTTATCTTTCTTTTTTTTAGTGTATTTACAAGAACTTAGGTGGTAGAATAGGAACTAGCTACTTCATGAAGCCCTCTTCAACTTCCAAAGATCATTCACTCCAGGTATATTCTTTCCTATTATACCTCTTATTTTCTTTCCTACTCCATTGAGGACAATGTCCATTAAGTGGGGGGAGAGAAAAACTTGACTTGCTTAGATATTCGAGTACGGTTAGAAATGATCATGTTATGTGTACCTAATTGTTGTCTTGAATTGGAGTTACATAGGCACCTTAATCAATGATTGATTAATGGTCTAGATAATACTAGAGATGCTGAAGGATAAATTATCAATTAAACTCAATAAATGGTAGGATTTATATCATAAATAATTTCATGAAGTAATTCCAGAACCTTCTGACCATTGATCTTAATAAAGAATCTACTTTATGGGGGTATAAATTAAAATGTCAAGTATGCTAAAGTTTTCCCTTGAAAAAAAAAAGAGTTAGTCATATCTCATAGCTTTGCTTGAACTCTTACTGAGTAACCGGGCCTCGTAGCCTAGGTAAGCATTGTGGTTTGCATCAAAATGTGAGAAGGTCAAAAAATCTGTTAAGCAATGGTACCTCCCTGAGTAATCAGGTCCTTTCACCTAGGTAAGCATTATGTTTCGCATCAAAAAGGAAGAATACTAACACTTAAGAGGCTAGGACATGACACTATTCTTAAAAAAAAGGAAAAACCAGCTAGTAGAAAGGTACTAAACTAAATCCCTGAAAGTGAAAGGATTTAAAGAGTGAGGTGGAAAGTTGGCAAAAGAAGAACTCTATAAATCTTTATGGGCTCTACCCGACTACTAATTGAGTTGAATTAATAATCTGATGAAGTATCTCAGTAGTAGTCTGACCAGGTATCATCTGCCATTAGGGCTGCTTAGGTTAATATCCAATTCAAAGATGGGTTCATACACATGGATAATCTATCTACTTTACTCGAGGACAAGCAAAGTTCAAGTTGGGGATGTGATAACTATATTATACACATATATAAAAGTATTAATTTAATAATTAAATTATCTTTATTCCTTTAAAATTGATATTTTTATATATCATTTGTAGGAAAAAAGAGTGCCAATGCGAAGAGCTTGATCTATGGGTTCAAATGAAACATGTTTGAAGCGAATCAGGCTTGAAATGAACCCAGAATTGATTTTTAAAGGATTAATAAAGAAATTACTCCCCATGGGCTGCCATGGCCACGGTCCACGAAATAAAGATGTGGATCGCAAAGCTTGTTTTGGGCCAAAATTGCTAAAGCAGCTTCCCTATTACCACCCAAGTCTCTGGTGCCTCCCTTGCTAGCTGGAGAAGCTTCTCATGACCAGAAAAGTGGCTGGAAGTGCTACTCCTCTTCTCTTTCTCCTTCATGGCTTCCATGCTGTTGGACGTCTTGCCTAGTCCACCTCCAGCTGAAGAAGCCACCAGTGCACCCTCCCTTGCTACTGGGAAGGCTCCCACGATTAGCCGTAGCCATCCAAAACCATTGGTCTCCTGCAACCAATCTCTCCTCACTATCCTTGTTCAGCCATGCCATGCCACCCATCGTTGGCCATGCCATGCTATCCATCGCCGGCCACATGTCTGCTGTCCAAGTTGACTGGGAGTTTGGTTGAACCATGGGATTGTTGGAACAAGAATTTGTTGAAGTTGTTAGGATCATTGGATTTAACTAGGAGATCAGCAGAGTTTGGTTGAACCATTTGAGTAGCAACGATGTTTGGGAACAAGATGCAATTGAGCTGCACTAGAACTCAGTGGATTTTTGGAGTTTAGTTGAAACAGGATTCAGGTGGAGAAATTGAAAGTTGTTGGGGTTGTGCCTATAAAAGGGAGGGGAGTCCAAAGATCAGGGCATGGAGGGGAGAAAGTCTAGTATCAATCCATCGAAGTATCAGTTCATCAGTCCATATTCCCCCCTCTTCTCTTCCTTCTCTACTCCGTATTTCCCCCTCTTCTATTCCTTTTCAATTCCTCTTCTATTCCCCCTCTTCTATTCCTTCTCTGCTCCGTATTCTATCTTCCTATCTTTTATCTCTCTTCTTCCCTGTTCTACTCCCTTCCTAATTTCCACTCTCTTCCAACTCCCCAGAGTCTCTTAGAGCCTGTGCATAGGGGATCGGAGAGGATCAACTTAAAATGAGTTATTGTTGAAGTGCGAGAGGGAAGAGCTAGTTCTTTAGTCTTTTGTATTTCTCGTTCTGTAATAAAAGAATATATTTTTCTTTCTGCATTTTTTTTGTTCTCTTTTATTTGCCATTTATTATGCTTTAATATTAGATTGAGGTTAGGGACAACTCATGCTTTTCAAAGATGCGTCGTGATCCATTATAGATACGGGGTGTGCCGAGGAAAGAGGAGTTGAATACCTAGTGCCTCCCAAAGATGCACTGTGATCTGTTACAGGTATGGGGCATGCCAAGGGAGGACATGTAAATCTTTAAAATCAATTACATTTTAGTTATAAGAGAAATGCAATTTAGCACTACACAATCACTCTTCCTCTCCTGAAATACTCACTCTCACTTGCTTCACCTTAGAAGTAGTTTATTTCTCTCACTTTTATTTTTACATAACAACAATTAGTTTTCTTTTTCTTTTTTAATCATAACTTAGCCCTAAGGTCCCTGAGGTTATGATTTTGACCATCCTAGATATAGAGTTGAGTTGGAAAATTATTTTTGATCGCCTGTGATAGTGATCATTAACCACTAATCTATTCTTCATCAATACAATTTAATTTTCCATTTCCAATTTTAGCATTTCTCTAACTTCAATAACAAAATAGCCAAGTAAGATAATGATGGTACTTATTCTGGTGCATTGCCAGCTGAACTTGGACACGCTACTTCTACAATTAAGGCAAATTAAGAAATAGCTCAAAATCTTGTTTGAGAATTAAACTCAACTGACATTATATCAAAACAAAGCCCCAAATGTAGTTGGCAAATGATTGACAATGACATAGATCTGAATACTAAAGCATAATTAGGCTACAAATAGGTCAAGCCAGACCAGATCTAATTAATTTCATCCTTGTTAAAGAGTTTTTAACATGACATGGTAGCTACATATTGACCAAGGTTAGGAAATGTGTCCCAAAGCCAATCATCTAGCTTGTAGACAATTAAGCTATTATTGTAATTGTATATGAATTATATTGAATAATGGCTATTCATCTAGTCCTTAAATTTATTTGCGACCAAATGATACATTGTCATAGGACAATAGTGCATCAAGTATAGGTCGTTGTATGTCATAGTCATTGATTGTCCTCTTAACTAAGAAGTGTAGAGACACTGGTATGGCATGCAGGTATTGTGTATGACATTTCACTGGACGTGACCCATCTTTAGAACATTCTTTCTACCAAAGAGTAGTTCGCATTAGGATATGGATATAAGTATTCTTCTGACTTGAGATCACCATGGTAGCTTACAAGCAACTCACTGTACTTAGGTACGGGACTACCCGGATTTCTAATCTAGTGATGGAAGATTGCTGGATATGGTCAAGTACTTGTGTAGCAGTGGTTGGATCAAGATGGGATTAACCCCTCCAAAAGTGTTTGGAGTGAAAGACTCATTAGTCTCAATCGAGTAAAACCTTGGCCAGGGTAGTCCTTGTAAGCAGTTACGGGGATTTTAAGTTTTAGACATATTATGATGAACTATTCTAGGGTTGGGCAGTTAAACCCTAAGTCATCCAAAGCATTGAGGGTTAAAGAAATGTATTATATGATTATCATATCCATTTGGTTCTTGATAGCTGCTCTGTAACCTTCAACCTATCCGGATGCCGGGTGTCATTGCTAGATGGCAACTTTGGCTGGTACTAAAAGTGTTCTAGTACTACTGGCTTAGTGTTCGAATCTATCAAGTCACACACCATAGGGGTTTCTGATTGACCTAATGGCTATTGAATGATTGGAAATCATTTTTGGACTCTTTGGATAATTTGATTGTCCATCTACATTTCTGAGTTGACTAGAGTTATGAGTCGACTTAGTTATAGGCATTTGATGATTTGTCAAATATTGACACATCATGTTATAAATATTGTGATAAATATTATAATTACTAAATGTTGGTAATTATATGGATGGTTAATGGCATTGTGATTGCTTGATTAACTCAATTTGATTGATCAATCTAGTTTAGGTCAAACCAAATGTGATACGGTTTGGGCTCGGGTTAAGTCCAATGTTATTGGGCTGAATTATTGCATCCTATTTCAAATTTAAGTTTGAATTATGAATTCAAATTTTGATTTAAGTTTTAAATTTAGAATTTAGGTTGAATTTGAAAGGATGTAACTCTCATGGGCTTGAATGTTTTGTAACCCCCCATAACTTATGTAACTCTCCCTTTTCTTCTCCCCATACTTACCTACATATGGGGGATTAATGAGGATGTGAAGGGGAGTGATTTCTGAAGTTTATTTGCTAGAAAGTCTTTGAAGAGAGAGGAAAAAGGAAAAAGAAAGAACAAAGCTTGAAACCTTTGTATGGGGAAGGTTTGGGTTTTGGTGTGTGTTGCCTAGTGTTCTAGGCTTGGAAAGAGTGTCTTGGAAAGGGTTCTTGAGTGCACTTCTTGCATCCTCTATAGTGCTTCTTCATCTCCTAGACCATCCCGAAGAAGAAGAAGAAGAAGAGTCCATAAGCCAATTTGTTTCGGTGAAGCTACTAGCACTTCAAAGGAAGAAGGTCAAGGAAGAACTTCGGTGTGAATTACTTGTAGAGACTGGACATGTGTGCGGCTTCCAATGCGATTGTCTTCTTTGGTGAGTTTTTACTTAACCCCACGATTATCGCATCGGATTAAAGGTAAGGCTCTTGGTTAGTTTCCAAATGAAGTGTTCTTTGGTATGAGCATCAAACATAGAATGATTCTATGTGATGCACAACTTTGTGTGCTTGTATTGTGTTTCATTTATATGTTAGTATTCATACATGATCCTATTTGTAGGCCCATATTAGAAATGTTCTAATATTATATGTTGATTAATATGATTAATCTAGTTTTTTGCTACGATGTAAGGTTAAAAAATTTTAAAGTTGCATCACTATTACCTACATAACATTTTCTTACAATGGTATCAAGCGAGTTTCATTTGTTTGATTATTTAACATGTAGATATGAAATCTTAGTTTCCTTTCACATAGAAAGTACTTTGATTAAGGTGAATTCTCCATGGCCATCCGGTCATAGGAGAAAAGTAGGGTTTAAATACCATTTCTTTCCATTCAATGAGGTCTCCTATGGCATGTAAGGGTGCCGCTTGCGTCATGATCTTATGAAAAAGAAAAGTGAAAGGTTTAGTAGATTAAAATAGTTTTAATCTTTTATGTTAGATCTTTAATTTGTTTAGATATGATTTAATACAATGATATGATATAAATCCATTGAAAAGTTTAGTAAAAATCTTTGAATGTTTTGTAAAATTGTTTCACATATTTGAAATAATTTTAAATAAGAAGTGATTAATTGAAAATGTTTTGATTAGAATTGATAAACTTAATTTTGAATTAAGTTGTCTAATAACCTTTTAAAATTTAGGAATGTGATTCAAAAATATTAAGAGTTGATCATAACCTTTGGTTAATTGGGTTAGCTATAATTAGTCCCTAATTGGGTTAGACCTAAGTTTAGATGAAATGGATTAAATAGAGAATAAGTATAATCAAATATTGTATTAGGTCTCTTCTCTATAGATCACTATAATTAGTTAGTTTGATCGATCCATACATCTAAATGGACTTGATTTTTGGCTTTGTGATGAGCCCGAGTCTTTAGGTTGGTCCAATTGAGTATGGTAAACCAATTGGTTTCTAAGGAAAGTCTGGCATCTTGATCAAGGTTCTTTGGAACTAACTCTTACCTTGCCAACTCAAGGTTGGTGTCAAAGGCAAGAGGCTTACTTGGCGTAACCCATCCCTTGATCTCACTTACCTGGCCAATGTGGTGAACCAGAATTGGTTGGATAACTTGTTGATTTGAGTTAACCCTTATCAACAAAGGTTAATCAGTCATGACTGGTTATTAGGAGCCCAAGGGCCAATTGATCATGAGCCCCGCTATGAGCTAATGAGAGGTTTCATGATTACATCCATATCTTCTCTTAATGTGTCACAATGAATTAAATCCTCTAAATTATTAGGTACTTTAAAAGACAAAGTTATAAGATAACCTAGTCTTAGCCTTCCATTAGGTGGAAGGTAATGAGCCCATTAGTTGGGTGATCATCGACAGATCCAAAGATTGGGTGGTCATCAGGCTGGTGGAATTACCATTTATAATATGATGGCTCAGTGCAACTATCTTAACAAGTGGCCAGGTTAGTTGGCCAATATCGAGCTTGATCATTTGTTAGTTAGAAGCATTGAATTTGGTCATGTTAATGGTTAGACGTAACCAGGTCCTTCAATTGGAGGCCCAAAGGCTGATTGATTGGCATCCTGAGAATAAAATTATGTTGTCTTTGGTCCTTGATTTTGATGAATAACAAAATGTTGAGTATATATTTTATACTAATGTTTTGATTATAGTTGTGAGTTTCAGGAAACAGGCACATCAAATTTTCTATACAAAAGTATCAAACTAACTCAATTTGAAGCTAAGTGAATTTCAGAGCTTTAGAAGTCTTCTCACCTTGGAAAACCTTAAAATGGATCAATCTGGGCTCTATGATGAAGAAATTGAGGGTTTATTGAAAAACACTTTGAATTTTGAAGCTTGGCATAGAGTTTCTTGAATGGAACTACCAAGTGTGGACTCATGGAACATGAAGGTTGACACTTCAGAAGAATTGGCACGCAGAAACTTTCTTTAGCACGCCTTGAGTCGATTCACAAATGTCAAGTGTCGACTTATAAAGAAGTCAGGTGTTGACTCATGGCTTGAGATTAAAGATGTTATAGAACTATGTCATTTTAAGGATTTTGTCAAGTGCTGACTCAAGGTGTCGACTCAAAGGACTCAAGTGTCGACTCACAAGCTCCAAGTATCGACTTAGAGGTTGACTCATAGCCTGAAAACAAAATAAAATAGAACCCTATTTTTCAAAGAGTTATATCTTGAGTCGGCTCATGAAGACCCAAGTATCGACTCATAAAGAAGTCAAGTGTCGACTCATGAAGTACTCAAGTATCGACTCACAGGTTCTGACAACAGTAATGGCTATACTTTTTGAAGCATAGATTTGACTCCTAAAGGCTCCAAACAGCTAGTTTTGCTCAACCAATGGTCATAAATTATTTTTTGAAAGCTTTTGAAGTATTTAACTCTTACCAAACTCATTCAAGAAGAACTAACTCACAAGAGACAAATTCTACCTTTGAGAATATCAATTCAAAAGTCAAAAAAGAGTTTAAAAGAACATTCCATCTAAAAAAGCTTCCAATCTTGCTGTTGAGCATTCCAAAAGTGGTCTTTCAAAGATTTCAAGGAGAAGACAACACAATCATTCAAGAAGAGCTTCATAGCTTAAACTATATAGAGAGTTTTCTTGTGCTTTATACTTGTACTCTTGCTTTCATTTGTTGTGACTAGTTTCAAAGGTATTTGAAACTAGGTGTTAGGCCCTTCCAAGCCATGAATTAGAATCCAAGCCTAGGTTGGCTTAAGGAAAGGTTGTTTATGAGCCTAAGTGAGAAAACCAACTTTGGGTTTGACTTGTGAGCCCTTGAAAATAAGTTGGTTGCAATCTTGGTGGATTATAGTGATTTTCAAGGAGTAGTTTGGGGAGTGGATGTTGGTGCTTAGTGTGCACTGAACTACTATAAATCTTTTATGTTTGTGTGTGTGATCTTTCTTCTATTCCTTTTGCTACTTACCTCACATAGCATTACATCTTATACATATTGTGCTCATTTGCATTGCTTCACAAACACTTTAAGTTTAGCACATATTTGCTTAAATTTTTTAAAGAAATCCAATTCACCCTCCTCTTGGGTTGCTATGCTGGGCAACCTGTGGTATCAAAGCTTGGTACTCAACATATAGGTCTAACGATCTTGAGTCAAAGATCTAATGGTAGCCCAAATTGGTGTTGGTATTGTTGAGGGTCAAGTCTCAAACCGTCCCCAACTATTTAATGGCACAAATTATACGTATTGGAAGACATGCATACGCATTTACATTCAAGCCATTGATTATAATATTTGGAGGACCATTGTTAAAGTTCTTCATAAGCCAACCATCTTGGTTAATAGCATTCACACTCCCATATTGGAAGATGATTGGGATGAGAATGACATTAAGCAAGTTGAGCTTAATGCTATGGTTATGAATTTATTATTTTGTGCATTAGATCCAAGTGAATTCAATAGAATTTCAGATTGTCTCTCTGCTAAGAAAATATGGGACACGCTTGAAGTTATCCATGAGGGTACACATCAAGTGAAGTCCACCAAAGTTAACATGCTCATTCAAACTTATGAAATGTTTAGAATGGAACTATCTAAATCTATTAGCGAAATGTACACTAGATTTACAAACATTGTGAATGGCATGAGAAGCTTAGAAAAAGTCATTCTAATGCTGAATTAGTTAACAAAGTTTTCAGGTTACTTCCTTCATCATAGTATCCAAAGATGGCTGCCATTGAAGAAGTTAAGGATATTAACACTCTTCCTCTTGAGCAGCTTTTGGGATCTCTCATGATATATGACTTGTCCTTAAAATAAAAGGTTGTGGATAATGACAAAAAGAAGAAGACCATAGTATTTAAGTCCACAATCAAGGGGATGATTCTGATGAGAAAGATGATGAAGATGAAATGGCTCTCATCCCAAGGAAGTTCAAGAGACTCATGAGAAAGAAAAAGTACAATTTCAAGAAGAAGCCTCAAAAGGGAGAGCCTAGTAAAGAGAACGAAAAAGGGAAGGAAAGGGAGAAACCCATTTGCTTCGAGTGCAAGAAACCCGGTCACTTCAGGATGGATTGCCTCACTCTCAAAAAGAGCAAAAAGAAATTCATAAAGAAAGCCATGATGGCAACCTGGAGTGAGAGTGAAGACTCAAGCTCCGATGAAGAGCAGCAAGAGGTTGCCAATTTTTGCTTAATGACTAACGATGATGAGATAAAATCTGAAACTAAAAATGAGTTTACTTTCAAAGAATTACATGATATTTTTGATGAACTAGTAGTAGAATATCAAAAACTTAAAATGAAAAATAAAGAACTAAGAAAACAAAATTTGGAGTTGATTAAAATAAATTATAAGTCTTTGATAGAAAATGAATTTTTGCTTCAAGAAAACAAAAAGTTAACAAATAAAGTTATCTCTTTGGAAAAGAAAAAGGAAGATTTGAAAAAGGATAAGTCTTTTGCAACAAATGAAAAACTTGCTAAACAAAATAAAGAGCTTTTGCAAGAGAACAAGAAGTATAAAGAAGAACTTGAAAAAGTAAAACCTTTTGTTAAAAAATTTACTTATAGTTCAGAAAAAGTTAACATGCATTTAAATAATCAAAGAGCTATTTTCAACAAAGCTGGATTAGGTTTTAGACCACAAAAATAACAAAAATATTTCAAAAATTTCTTTGTACCTACTTCTGCTATTTCTTGTTATTCTTATGGCAAAGTAGGACATAAATCTTATATGTGTGACAAAAGAAAATTAAATCAGGTTAGAAATATTTGGGTTCCAAAAGGAACGACATCTACTAATCCTAAAGGATCCAAGATGACTTGGGTACCTAAAGTTTTTGCCTGATTTATTTTTGTAGGTGAAAGGATTATGCTCTAAAGGCCAATCGAAATATTATATTTCGTTGGGATTTTTCCTTATCCATCCCAAAAATCAATGTATTGACATTATCATTCAATAAAGGCATTATTTTCATCATATGCTGTGTCTTAATTATTAAATGATGAACTCCATAATTAGGGCTATGGTTCTAAGGTTATGATAAGATCATACCAGTGAGACCTAAAGCCTTAAAACCCTAATCAAAAATATTCCTGGTCAATGGGACATTGAGTAGGGGATCAATGTTTCTGGTAAAGATCAGCACTTCCTATGTATGAGGGTGACTGATCTCACAGTCACTTGTGTTTGACACTAATAATAGGATGTGGGTGCTCATTAGAGAATGAGTTCACTGAATAGATCCAGATTGAGAATATTTAATGGAACCTTATCTGTTTGTCAATAGATATATCTCATAGTGGGAGTAGTGCATGTGGTCCTCTGACCTGAGACTGCCATGGTACCTTATATACATGAATCCACATTTTGGTTCACACTCAATCATAACACTGAGTTATGCATGAGGTGATACTGGATATGGTGGGTTGTATATGAAGGTTGTGAGTAGGTCAACAAGGAATTGATCAGCCCTAGTAAGAGGATATTGCATCCAGCCAATTTCGATCAAATGATGATTCGGGAAATCTTTGATCAAAGTATGAACATTAGAAGTAGTTTCTAATAGTTCATTAATGAATCATCATTAAAAAGATTGAGCTAGATATGAATATGAAATTAGATTTGACAAGGTATCCATATCCATAATCATATTCAGGATGCAAGTTGATCAAAGGACTGAATTGCCCGGTAACTCACCACTGAAGGGTATTTTGATAATTCCATCAAAATTTCACATCTTCCGGGTAGACATGATACGTTGCTAGACGTCAATCTTGTCTTGTAGGAAAATGATTAAATTATGATAATTTAAATCAGTTAATTAGAATTAGATTCTAATTGACCAAGTCGAGCTAGCTTGAGTTGACCTAAATCGGCTTAGTTGAGATCTAACCGAATTAAGTCAAATAGTACTTGAACCTACTGCTGGCTAGATGTGGAACCCAATGGGTCACACACAAAAGAGAGTCGATGAAGGATTTAATTTAGAATTAAATCATGTTTGCAGGACAAACACACTAGCATGTGTTGCAGACCCAACTTCTATTCGAATTGGAATCGAATTTGGTTCTGAGTTGGGCTTAATTGGGTTCTAATTGAACCTAATTAGAGTCTAATTTAAATTTTGGGACTTTGGGCTAACCTGTGGCTGAACCCATTGATTAAAAATCAATTTAAACCCTTTTCCCAAGATCGCCCAAGCCATCTTTCCCATGCGCGCGCAACAAAGGAAGAGTCCACGCGCGTGGACTCCTCTTCACGCACGTGGGGACTTCTTTTATCATGAAAACTAGATGGGAGGGGGAGGAAATCTTTTCTTTAGGCGTCTCATCTAGAGTCCCTTGGATCAATATCAGATGGCCAGAAGAAATCCGTTGCTTTTCGATTGCAACTCTGTCTCAGAACATCGTGACTTTTCTGAGGTTTCTTCCGAGGTTTTTCATTATCAAAAAATCTTGAAATAAATTAGGAAAGGCATGAAAAATCTGAGGGCACGCATGAGGATGGAAAGAACGTGATTCTTGGGATAGCAGAGGGTTGCGATATTTTTGAAAAGACACCCCTCTGATATCTATAAATAGGGTTGGGTTCTCGGGGGTTTTCGTGTAAGATAATTCAGAGATCAGATTCCCTTTCTTCCTCTCCAGAATACTCCTTCCCCTTGTTCTTGTTGGGTATTGTTTTCCTTATAGAGGTATCCTCTATCGAAACTCTGACCCTAAACAAGAATAAGAGGAAGGTCTTGAACGGTAAAGGAAAGAAGCAGGAATGGTCTCTTTTCTTTCTTGAATTAAGACATTACTTGTTTTAATTTTTCTTCCACTTCAAATAAGAATTTTCTACAAGGATTGAAGTTGAGGAAAGGATCAAGAAGATGAAAGAAGGGAGAAAGGGAATTTTCAAGAAAGAAAATTCCAGCCTATAAGTCCAAGAATTGAATTCTTGAAAAAGAATTCAAGAAGAGGATCCAAGATCAAGAAGTTGTTGTCTTCATCTCTTCTCCATGTGGATCACCATTGAAGGGTGAACATTTGGGCACCTGGTGGAGATTTGCATTTTGGATATTGCGGTACAGGTTAGTACTTACATATATATATATTTAAATCATGTATATGAATGATATATATTTTTAATTTTTTTTTTTAAGGAGATCTAGGGCTAAAGGATTTGGTATAGATTTCATAAGATAAAAATTTTGAAATCTATGTTTCCGCCTTGGTCAACAAACCCAACATTTGTATCAGAGCCTCCTTATCAAGATTAAAATATAAATGCTGATTTTTATAAGCATATGTAGATAATTTACATATGATGTGGTTTGTGTTTGATGTATTGTCACCAATTAGGGTTTTCACTTAAACCCTAATTGTTGTAGAGATATGTTTAGTAATCCAGTCATCATTCTGAAATAAGATTACCCTGGCATAATGGTGGATCCGTTATGTGGTAAATGGTTGTCCTAGAATGATGACACACTAATCACATATTTATGTTAATTATGCATATATGTTTGATGTATGCCACTAATTAAGGTTTTCACTCAAACCTTAATTTGTATAGAGATATGTTTAGCCTTCCGGTCATCATACTGAAATAAGGTTGCCCTGGCATAATGGTGGATCCATTATGTGGTAAATGGTTGTCCTAGTATGATGACACACTTGGCACATATTTGCTTAGTTATATATATAGAATGTGCTTTGTTTTAATAAAGCCCTCTTTCAAATTATATTAAGTTGTAGTGTCATATACCAAAAGTAAAATAATCAATATGATTAATTGATCATTCGGTGTCTAGGAAAAGTGGTTCATGATCGGTAAAGAGGACGTGGTTTTTAATTGGTTCCGTTGACTGACCTGGCCAATTCTTATTGGTGTCTAAGGAAATCAACGGGGGGACTCCCACCACTCTCCCACTTACCTGGCCGATAAGATTAACTTTATTATTGATTAAAATGCTTAGTGTAATATTTACTACATGTTGCCTTCCTTCATGCCAAGTCATTGTTATGTTATGATTCATATTAGGTTTGTTGTGTACACACAATGCCTCTTATGGTGACTGACATAATTTTAATTTGGTACATTTGAAGTTTATGGCATGATTTAATATAATACTTTGTTGTGTACACACATGGATATTATAATTAATATCATGACTATATAGCAATGAAGGGTCCGACTTAACTAAAATATTATAGTTTGTTGTGCACACACAAGGCTATTAATATTTTAGAGGCCAAGATAAGTTGAGAATTGTATTAGTTACAATTGGAAAGAGTTTTTCTACCTTTGAACTTATATAAGATTTGTTGTGTACACAGAAAGTCTTTTATAAGGAACTAGGATCTCAACCCCACTAAGAAAACCAATTAGGATTTTCTCGATCATCATATGGAGGGTTATGATGCTTGATAAAATAGTGGGAGACATAATTAAGTTAAAGTCCTAATTTAATTATGTTTTGTTAACTTTGGTTGTTTGCTTATGTAATGTTCTTTGTTAATGTAGATTAAATGGCCTCTTCACTCTCACTCCGTAGCATTTTTGATGCTAATAAGTTGATTGGACCAAACTATGTTGATTGGTTGAGAAACCTGAAGATAGTACTCAGCCAAGAAAGACTTTCTTATATTCTTGATACCCCTACCTTGGAACCAATAGGGGAAGATGCCTCGCAAGAAGAAAAGACCACATATAACATATGGCAAAATGACACACTTACTGTCAAATGTATAATGCTTGCCTCTATGACCAATGAGTTGCAGAGGCAACATGAAAGCATGGACACTAACTCCATAATGCTCAATCTAAAAGAACTTTATGGAGAACATAGTCGAACTGCTAGATATGAAATATCTAAGTAGTTATGATGCAGAATGAAAGCTCTGATACCTAAATGATGCAGAACAAAAGAGGAGATGATACGATGCGGATGTAAACTAAGACTAATTCTTTTTTTTTTCTTTTTTTTTTTTTTATATTTTCAGAAGTCGGCTTTGACTCAAAGGAAAGTTAAACTAAATTGAAAGAAACTATGTAATAATTGAAAGCACAATTTAAAGAAACCAGGTTATCAGAGTAGTTCAGAAGTAAAGGATCGTTGGGGGTTGAGAAACTCCCAGACCTAGGATTTTGCTATGAACTTTCAACAGGATAGAAGTAAAGAGAAGAGAAGGGTTACAGACCAGGCAGTGATCTTCACAGAGTTTAGTGGATGGACTCTCTTGAGCACATTATTGGATCCCCGGATTCAGATATCTTCATAATGAATCCTCCAATACTGGTCCTTCGGCAGAGTTGGCTTCTCCTGAACTCAAGATCTGGGAAAGAAGAAGAACAATTTATGGAACCAGATACTCAAGGAAGGATTTACCAGATAGAAGAACTTGAAAGTTGATGTTGCTGAAGTCCTGATTCTCCTGGATGCTGATCTGGCTTCCTCTGGGATTTGCTCCATATTCGAAGCAGCCGAACTAGACCTGGATGCTGGTGGTCGGCCTCCACTTGGAGAGAGAGGCCATGAGAGATGGGGGTAGGCTAGGTTTAGGTGGAAAGAAGAGGATGATGGGCGGCTAGGGTTTTGGAGTTGAAGTGGCTAACCTAGGGTTTAGGGGTTGGAGATCTCACACCTCCTCAAGGTTCCTAGGGAACCCGGATTTACTCCCTCACAGAGCTCAACACCTAGATGCAAGTGCGGAAGAGAGAAACACAAAGTTTGCTCACACATAAATTGGATTCATTCATCAGATGTTCCCTAAAACTTACAAGAGGGGTTTATTTTATAGGTCTTTACAAGAGGTCAGGGTTTTACATCTTCCCATGTGGGACTAATAGGATGGACCTTCAAATTAGGCTTGTAGAATCAAATCCTTCTCATATGGCCGGCCAAGAGCTTCCGTAAGTGTTGATTGGTGGCTCCAAATGGTAGGTAGGTGGCACCTCCTAGCCTTTCTCTTCAAGAAAAATTTTTTTCCTTCCATGGCTCAACTCTTTTGGACACCTCCTTTTCTTTCTCCCCAAGTCATGGCTCTTCCCAACTTTGCTTTGGTCTTTTTAGGCATGGATTGGGCGCCCCCTTGAAGTGCTCCCCAAGAAATGCCTCTTTCCTCTTTTAGCTTGGCCTTTTAAGGTATATATGGGGCGCCTCCTTGATTTTGGCTTCAAGAAAATTTCTCGCTCCCTTGGGTGTGGGGACCAAGACACTGGGATGGAGATGTGGTGCCTCCTGGACTCTGGCGTGTGGTTGGGAGTGTGGTGCCCACTTGCTTGGGCTTGGGAGAAAATGTGGCACCTTGGAGAAGACCTAGACCACTTACTAGGACTTGTATTGAGTCAACATGACTCAACAAAATTTAAATTGCAGGGAAATACATACTCAAAAAAATTGAGTTGACCAAGTCAACACTTATTACAAAACCAGAAAATCCTAATTCTTCGGGCAAGGTCAATCAGAGATCCAGATGGAGCCCTGAAGTCTTCTTCTGAGTCTGGTGCCCGCACCAAGTTATTCCGTGCAAGGATGACAGAAGGAACATCTGTATAAGACCATGTATTAAAGGTTATTGACCTAATCACCCGATTAGGTCAATTGGGTTTTGTTATGGATGGGGAGTTGAATCAGGATTTAATCTTGTAGTCACTCCCAGAGTCATTTTCACAGTTTGTTCTCAATTATCATATGAACAAACTTAATTCTTCCTTGCCTGAGCTGTTGAATATGTTGAAAACGGCAGAGAGCCATTTAAAGAAAAATAAGGCTCCACTTCTTCTTGTGGATGGAATAAACAAGAAGAAAACATGCAAAAAGGGTTCCAAGAGGAGGATGAACCCTAAAGGGGGCATCAAGAAAAAGAAAGGAAAGAAGGCCTCCAGACAAATGACCTGCTTTCATTGTAGCAAGCCAGGTCACTGAAAAAGAAACTGCAAGGTTTACCTTGCAAGTGTGAAGCCTAGTGCTAGTGATGCACCAAAAGGTATGTATGAGATACATGCAAATTTGTCATTAGACTCTTCTAATTCAAACTCTTGGGTATTGGATACCGCTTGTGGTCATCATATCTGCAAATCATTGCAGGGACTGCGGAACATTAGAGTTTTGAAGGAAGGAGACTTCGAGCTCTACGGTGCTGGAGGAGATTCCATCCAAGCAAAAGCTGTAGGGACTTATATATTGAAGCTGCCTTCTGGGAAGATTTTAGAGTTGAAAAGTTATTATATGCCTAAGGTCATTAGAAACATCATATCTGTACCCTTGTTAATTAAACAAGGTTATACTATGAATATAATGAGCAGTGGCTGCTCAATCAGTTTTTCTAATGAAATAATTTTTTATGGCATATTTTGCAATGGTCTTTTAAGTCTATCTACTAATGACAATATACTTCATGTTAGTAACAAATGAAAGAGAGATGATGTGAACAATACTTTACTTTGGCACTGTCGTCTTGGACATATTAGTGAGCAAAGGATTAACAAGTTATACAAGGAAAATTTTCTTAATCCTTATGACTATGAATCATTAGGAACTTGTGAATCATGTCTCATGGGTAAAATGACCAAGACTCCATTTAGTGGACATAATAAAGGACAACTGAGTTATTAGGACTCATACACACAGATGTATGTGGGCTTATGACAACTCAGGCTAAGGGTGGATACTCATATTTCATCACATTCACTGATGACTTTTCAAGGTACAGATTTGTGTATCTAATGAAACAAAAGTCCGAAGCTTTTGAAAAATTTCTAGAGCATCAAAGTATGGTAGAGAAACAAACGGGAAAAAGTATTAAGATCCTTCGATCAGATAGAGGAGGTGAATACTTATCCACCGAGTTTCTTGATCACCTTAAAGAAAAGGGGATCATCTCTGAATGGACTCCTCCTTATACACCATAATTAAATGATGTTGTTGAAAGGAGAAATCATACTTTGTTAGATATGGTACGGTCTATGATGTGCTTTACTGAGTTACCTGTTTCATTCTGGGGATATGCCTTGGAAACTGCGACTAATATTTTAAATAGAGTACCATCTAAATCTGTTTCTAGCACTCCATATGAATTATGGTGGGGAAAGAAACCCAATCTTAAATATCTTAAGATATGGGGATGTCCAGCTTATGTCAAAAGAAATTTTGAACATAAGCTAGATGCTAGAGCAGATAAGTGTCTATTTGTCGGATATCGTAAAGATAGTATAGGATATCTGTTCTACCACTCTACTGAGCAAAAGGTTTTAGTCAGTAGGCATGCCACTTTTATGGAGAAAGAATTCATCCTACAAAAGGGTAGTGGGAGAAATATTGAACTTGAAGAAGTTCAACAAATAGGTACATCTCAACCAAATCATTACATAGTTAGTATAGAACCTGGACACACCACTCCTATCCGTAGGTCTGATAGGATGCGACATGCACCTGAGAGGTATGGGTTCATTATTGAAAATAATGAAGCCCGAATCATTGAAAATAATGAGCCTCTAACCTATACGGATGCTGTAATGAGTAGTGACTCAGACAGATGGCTGGAAGCCATGAGATCCGAAATGGACTCCATGTATGTCAACCAAGTCTGGACTTTGGTTGATGCACCAGAGGGTGTTAACCCTATTGGATGCAAATGGGTCTATAAGAAAAAGATTGGGGCAGATGGCCAAGTCGAAACATATAAAGCCAGATTAGTGGCTAAGGGTTTCAGACAAAAACAGGGAATAGATTATGATGAAACATTTTCTCCTGTTGCTATGCTCAAATCTATTCGGATCATGCTTGCTATAGCAGCATATCATGATTATAAAATCTGGCAGATGGATATGAAAACCGCATTCCTCAATGGTTTCCTTGAAGAAGAGGTTTATATGTCACAGCCAAAAGGTTTTATCTTGGAGACTAGACCTAATCAGGTATGTAGGCTGAAGAAATCCATTTATGGATTAAAACAAGCATCAAGGAGTTGGAACATTCGATTTGATAAGACAGTCAAAGAATTTGATTTTATCAAAAATGAGGATGAACCTTATGTGTATAAGAAGACTAGTGGGAGTGCCATAGTTTTCATGGTTCTGTATGTAGATGACATACTACTCATTGGGAATGATATCCCAATGTTACAATCAGTCAAGGTCTGGTTATCTAAACAGTTTTCCATGAAAGACTTGGGAGAAGCATCTTATATACTGGGCATAAAGATCTATAGAGATAGATCCAAGAGGATGCTAGGTTTATCCCAGTCTAGGTACATTGACCAAGTGCTAAAAAGATTTAGCCTGGAGGAAAGTAAAAGAGGTAACTTACCTATTGGTCATGGCATACATCTTTCTAAAAAGATATCTCCTAAGACACCTGAAGAAAGAAATAGAATGAATTCTATACCTTATGCTTCGGCAGTAGGGTCTATTATGTATGCTATGTTATGTACCAGGCCTGATGTGGCATATGCCTTAGGTATAGCCAGTAGATTTCAAGCTGATCCAGGAGATGATCACTGGAAGGCTGTGAAAAATATTCTTAAGTACTTAAGAAGGACTAAGGATATTTTTCTAATTACGGTGGATCTGATCTTAAATTAGAAGCTTATTCAGATTTTAGTTTTCAATCAGATCCAGATTACAGCAAATCTATATCTAGGTATGTTTTTACCCTAAATGGAGGAGCTGTAAGTTGGAAGAGTTCTAAACAGCAGACTGTAGCTGACTCAACAACTGAGGCAGAGTACATTGCTGTTAGTGAAGCTGCCAAGGAAGCTGTCTGGATGAAGAAGTTCATATCAGAGTTGGGCGTTGTTCCCGAGATTGAAGGTCCAGTACCACTTTACTGTGATAATACTGGGGCTGTTGCTCAAGCAAAAGAACCAATAGCCCATCACAAATCAAAGCACATTCTGAGACGCTTCCATCTTATTTGAGAGATTGCCGAAAGACAAGAAGTCTGCATTAAAAGAGTTGAAACAAAGAACAACATAGCAAACCCATTCACTAAGGCTCTACCACAGCGAGAGTTTGATCGCCACCTCGATTGTATGGGGTTAAAATTTAAAGGCGATAGGCTTTAGTGCAAGTGGGAGATTGAAAGGATTATGCCCTAAAGGCCAATTGAAATATTATATTTCGTTGGGATTTTTCCTTATCCATCCCAAAAATCAATGTATTGACATTATCATTCAATAAAGGCATTATTTTCATCATACGCTGTGTCTTAATTATTATATGATGAACTCCATAGATTAGAGCTATGGTTCTAGGGTTATGATGACATCATACCAGTAAGACCTAAAGCCTTAAAACCCTAATCTAAAATATTCCTGGTCAATGGGACATTGAGTAGGGGATCAATGTTTTTGGTAAAGATCAGCACTTCCTATGTATGAGGGTGACTGATCTCACAGTCACTTGTGTTTGACACTAATACTGGGATGTGGGTGCTCATTAGAGAATGAGTTCACTGAATAGATCTAGATTGAGAATATCTAATGGAACCTTATCTGTTTGTCAATAGATATTTCTCATAGTGGGAGTAGTGCATGTGGTCCTTTGACCTGAGACTGCCATGGTACCTTATATATATGAATCCACATTTTGGTTCACACTCAAACATAACACTGAGTTATGCATGAGGTGATACTGGATATGGTGGATTGTATATGAATGTTGTGAGTAGGTCAACAAGGAATTGATCAGCCCTAGTAAGAGGATATTGCATCCAGCCAATTTCGATCAAATGATGATTCAGGAAATCTTTGATCAAAGTATGAACAATAGAAGTAGTTTCTAATAGTTCATTAATGAATCATCATTAAAATGAATGAGCTAGGGATGAATATGAAATTGGATTTGACAAGGTATCCATATCCATAATCATATTCAGGATGCAAGTTGATCAAAGGACTGAATTGCCCGATAACTCACCACTGAAGGGTATTTTGGTAATTCCATCAAAATTCCACATCTTCCGGGTAGACATGATACATTGCTAGATGTCAATCTTGTCTTGTAGGGAAATTATTAAATTATGATAATTTAAATCAGTTAATTAGAATTAGATTCTAATTGACCAAGTCGAGCTAGCTTGAGTTGACCTAAATCGGCTTAGTTGAGATCTAACCGAATTAAGTCAAATAGCACTCGGACCTACTGCTGGCTAGATGTGGAACCCAATGGGTCACACACAAAAGAGAGTCGATGAGGGATTTAATTTAGAATTAAATCATGTTTGCAGGACAAACACACTAGCATGTGTTGCAGACCCAACTTCTATTCGAATTGGATTCGAATTTGGTTCTGAATTGGGCTTAATTGGATTCTATTTGAACCTAATTAGAGTCTAATTTAAATTTTGGGACTTTGGGCTAACCCATGGCTGATCCCATTGATTAAAAATCAATTTAAACCCTTTTCCCAAGATCACCCAAGCCATCTTTCCCACGCGCGCGCACCAAAGGAAGAGTCCACACGCGTGGACTCCTCTTCACGCGCGTGGGGACTTCTTTTACCATGAAAACCAGATGGGAGGGGGCTGAAATCTTTTCTTTAGGCATCTCATCTGGAGTCCCTTGGATCAAGATCAGATGGCCAGAAGAAATCTGTTGCTTTTCGGTCGCAACTCCGTCTCAGAACATCGCGACTTTTCTGAGGTTTTTTCTGAGGTTTTTCTTCATCGAAAAATCTTGAAATAAATCAGGAAAGGCGTGAAAAATCTGAGGGGACACGTGACGATGGAAAGAATGTGATTCTTGGGATAGCAGAGGGTTGCGTTGTTTTTGAAAAGGCACCCCTCTGATATCTATAAATAGGGTTGGGTTCTCGATGGTTTTCATGTAAGATAATTCAGAGATCAGATTCCCTTTCTTCCTCTCCAGAATACTCCTTCCCCTTGTTCTTGTTGGGTATTGTTTCCCTTACAGAGATATCCTCTGTCAAAACTCTGACCCTAAACATGAATAAGAGGAAGGTCTTGAACGGTAAAGGAAAGAAGCAAGAAGGGTCTCTTTTCTTTCTTGAATTAAGACATTACTTGTCTTAATTTTTCTTCCACTTCAGATAAGAATTTTCTACAAGGATTGAAGTTGAGGAAAGGATCAAGAATTTGAAAGAAGGGAGAAAGGGAATTTTCAAGAAAGAAAATTCCAGCCTATAAGTCCAAGAATTGAATTCTTGAAAAAGAATTCAAGAAGAGGATCCAAGATCAAGAAGTTGTTGTCTTTATCTCTTCTCCGTGTGGATCACCATTGGAGGGTGAACATTTGGGCACCTGGTGGAGATTTGCATTTTGGATATTGCGGTACAGGTTAGTACTTACATATATATATATATTTAAATCATGTATATGAATGATATATATTTTTAATTTTTTTTTTTTAAGGAGATCTAGGGCTAAAGGGTTTGGTATAGATTTCATAAGATCAAAATTTTGAAATCTATATTTCCGCCTTGGTCAACAAACCCAACATTAGGTGTGTCTTGTAACCAACAAAAGAAAATTATGGTACCTTGATAGCGGTTGCTCAAAGTATATGACAGGAGATGTGGAGTAATTCTCATCTCTTGACTATCAAAATGGTGGTAATGTAACCTTTGGTGATAATGGAAAGGGCAGAATCATTGGTATCGGTAAAGTCCATATCACCCCCCACTTATACAGATAATGTTCTTCTAGTTGATGGTTTAAAGCATAATTTACTTAGTATTAGCCAATTTTATGACAAAGATTTTAAAGTTATTTTTGAATCTTTCATGTGCATTATATCTAGTCTTGATGACAATGGCATCAAGTTTATTAGTCATGGCATGGGAACATTTATATGGTTGATTTTGATGATCTACAAGTATAAAATGGTCAATGCCTAGTGGCAATGGAAGCTAAGATCAATGAAACTAGTTGGCTTTGACATCGTAAACTAAGACATGCAAGTATGCATTTGCTTTCAAAATTAAACAAAAAAAATTTCATAAAAGATTTGCCAAAACTTAGTTTTGAAAAGGACAAGATTTGTAGTGCTTGCCAACTTGGAAAACAAACTAAATAATCTTTCAAACCTAAGGGAATAGCCTCTACATCTAGATCCCTAGAATTACTTCATATGGATCTTTTTGGACCTACTAGAACAACTAGTTTGGGAGGTAAGAAGTATGGTCTAGTTATTGTGGATGACTTCTCACGTTTTATATGGGTCATGTTTTTAGCTCATAAAGATGAAACTTTTTCTACATTCATTAAATTTCACAAGAGAGTTTCAAATAAAAAAGGTGTTTCAATTCTTTCTTTATGAAGTGATCAAGGTATAGAATTTGAAAATCATGATTTTGAAAAGTTTTGCAATAAAAGTGGTATTCATCATAACTTTTCTACACCTAGGACACCTCAATAAAATGAGAAGGTAGAAAGAAAAAATATAACTCTTGAAGAAATGGCATGTACCATGATTTGCAGAAATAATTTGCCGAGATATTTTTGGACAGAAGCCATAAATACTACATGTTATGTTTTAAATCATGTTTTAATCCGTCCTATTTTAAAGAAAACACATTATGAGCTTTGGAAAGGTAGGAAACCAACTATTAAGTATTTTTGTATTTTTGGATGCCATTGTTTCATTTTAAACAATGGCAAAGATAATCTAAGTTTGATTCCAAGTCAGATGAGAGTATCTTTGTAGGTTACTCTACATCTAGCAAGGCATACAAGGTTTTTAATAGAAAAATACTTCTTGTTAAAGAATCCATCAATGTTGTTTTTGATGAGACTAATAAAGAATTTTCTAAAAAAGAGGATGTTCTTGATGATGAAACAGGTATTCAAAGGATTGAAAAAATGAACATCAAATGAAGAGCCTTCTAAGGAGCAAAATGGTGATCAAAATAATGAAGGAAAACAAGTACAAAAAGCTGGAGCCTCGTCAACACCCAAGTCATTACCTAAAGAATGGAGGTATGCTCATGGATATCCTAAAGAACTTATAATTAGTGATCCATCGAAAGGGATAAGTACTCATTCCTCCTTGAGAAATGCATGGGATTACTTAGCTCTTGTTTCTCAAATTGAACCAAAATCAATTGAAGAAGTTGAAAATGATTGCAATTAGATAAATGTTATGCAAGATGAACTAAATCAATTCAAAAAAAATAATGTTTGGACATTAGTTGAAAGACCTTCTAATATTTCAATAATTGAAACCAAATGGGTTTTCAGAAACAAACTTGATAAAAATGGAGTAGTTACTAGAAATAAAGATAGGCTAGTTGCTAAATGCTACAATAAAGAGGAAGGGATTTATTTTGATGAAACCTTTACTCCTGTTGCTAGACTTGAGGCAATTAGACTATTATTGACATTTACATATTTCATGGATTTCAAACTATTTCAAATGAATATCAAAAGTGATTTTCTTAATGGATTATTGAATAAGAAGTGTATGTAGATCAGCCCCTAGTTTTGGAAATCATGAATTTTCCAATCATGTTTATAAACTCCATAAGGCTTTGTATGATTTAAAAGAAGCTCCAAGAGTTTGGTATGATATATTAAGTAAATTTCTGCTTGAAAATGATTTTTCTAGAGGAAATGTATAGACTACATTATTTTTAAAAAAGAAGAATGATGATCTTTTAGTAGTACAAGTGTATGTTGATGATATCATTTTCGGTGTTACCAATGAAATACATTGTCAAGAGTTTGCTAAACTTATGCAGGGAGAGTTCGAGATGAGCATGATGGGAGAGCTTAATTTCTTCCTCGGACTCCAAATTAAGCAAACTAGAGAAGGGATCTTCATCAACCAAGCTAAGTACATAAGAGAAATCTTAAAGAAGTTTGGAATGGAGACTACCAAATCAATAGGTACACCTATGAGCCCTTCTTGTAAATTAAATAAAGATAAATCATGTAAAAGTATATATCAAAAGTTATATAGAGGTATCAGTGGTTCACTGTTATATTTAATTACTAGTAGGCCAGATATTATGTTTAGCGTATGTATGTATGCAAGATATTAGTCCACTCCTAAAGAGTCATTTATTGGCTATTAAATGCATACTTAGATATTTATCTAGCATAATTGATATTGGACTTTGGTACTCTAGGGATTCATTAATTGATTGATTGCATATTCTGATGCTGACTTTGCTGGGTGTAAACTTGATAGAAAAAGTACAAGTGGAACTCGTCAATTTCTTGGAGTTAATTTGATTTCATGGTTTAGCAAGAAACAAAATTTAATTGCTCTATCTACGGTGGAAGCCGAATATATAGCAGCTGGAAGCTATTGTGCCCAAATCTTATGGATCAAACAATAACTCAAAGATTTTAGCATCAAATTAACTAAGACACCCATAAGATGTGATAATACAATTACAATTAATTTGACCAAAAATCCTGTTCAACACTCAGGAAGCAAATATATTGAAATAAGACATCATTTCATAAGAGATCATGTACAAAATTATAATGTAATGCTTGAATTTATGTGTACTGATAGTCAATTAGTAGATATTTTCTCTAAACCCCTTGGCAAAGATAGATTTCGTATGATTAAAAGTGAGTTAGGCATCATTGATCCCTCTAATTAGAACTCTTTTAAACCTTCTTTTTATTCGATTCCTTGAGCCAAAATCCTCTCAATTTTGATTTAGATCATTCACTGGAACCCCCTTGATATTTTGACAATTTATTTAAAATCAATTTATTTAAAATTTTTCTTGATTTTTTTCTGATTTTCTGGCCAAGTGTCGATAATTGATATTTTGGCCAAGTGTTGACTCACGTATGTGTCGACACTTGACCAAAACACAAGTGTTGACTAACGAACGTCGAACTGTCTTTTTATGGCATCAACATGTCTTTTTATGGCATCAACATGACCTTCCAAAATATTTTGTTTCTTGTTTTTCTCTCACCCAAGTGGTCCCCTTGTGTCTCCTTGGTCCCGGAACAGTGATCTCCCAATCCTATCCCTCCCATTCAGGTAAAATCCTCTCATTTTCTCTCAAATTTGTTCGATGCAAGCCATTTTTTGAAGCTCCTTCATTTTCTTTTGGCTAAAATTCTTTTCTTAGTGAATCCGACTGGACCAATCCTTTTTTCTCCCTTCAATCCGTCCTGATTCTTGTGGTTCTTGGTGAAGATGGGACCTTGTAAGCAAGTTACTTCCAAGAAGATGAGGACAAGCCTATCTTGAGAGGATCCCAATCTAGCCAAGAGGAGATCCAAGGAATGTTTTGATCCAGTCAGGGAACAATAGAACATTGAGTAGGAGAGAGTGCCCCCAGAGCCATCCCCTATGGTGGAAAGAGTTTCTGGAAAGATTATAGCATGTGGATGTCGAATCGATGAGGATTTCATGGACCGGAGGGTTTAGGTATATGTGATTTACTTAGAGCAGTTAGATTGTTCTCTTTTTATACAATAAAGTAAAAGTATTACTCTCATTTGATTAGAGAATTTTATGGGAGCCTTGCCACTAATGGCCTCATGTGGAGTGCCATGGTCCGAGGTGTCCGAATTCCTATGACTTAGGACACTATGAGCAGTGTTTGGGATATATCACTGTGTGGCATTGAAGCTACTTGTGTTGACGATCGAGAGGTTGCATTTCAGTGTGTTCTTGAGATGGATGATATGTGCGGTATATCAACTATCATTGCCAATCAGTTATCTATTGAGATGTGTTTGCTACTCCACATCATCGCGCGCATCCTGCTCCTGAAGACTGGAAGATTTGATTTTATTATGGAGCAGGAGCTTACTTTGATGGTTTCCATCACATAGAGGATGGCCATCAATATCCCTGCACTGATGGTTTGTCAAATGGGTGAGGCAGTGACTCAGCAATTGATCAGATCGCCCTATGGGATGGGGTTGACATGTCCATTCCGAACCTACGGTATTCCTTTAGAGGAGGAGGCCTCCAAGGAGATTCTTCATACCGACATGTATGCTGAGCAGTCCCTGCACTGAATGGGTTACCAGAGAGTGGCAGGTCATTGGTGGTGGGGACATCAACATCAAACATAGACCCCTAGATCCCATATGGTTTAATTAGTCATGTGTCAAAGTTTTGAAAATTTTGTAATCAATTAAGATTGAGTCTTATAATAACTTGAGGTTAGTTGATTTGTCTCAACCCTCAACCTAGTCAGTATATTGAGTCCTGTACATTAGTTATAAGTCCAGTATGAGCCCAATTTTTGTACAAGAGAAGAGGTTACCATATTTTACAGTTCCACCAGGCAACATCCAGGAGTCAGAGGCCACTACATCAGCCTATGGACTTTGTGTGACAACAAGGATCCAAGATGCTTCCAGAAACCCTAATTCCTACCAGATGCCCTCCAGATGCCCAGATTCCTCTCTAGATACCAGAGCATATTCTCAAACCAGGGAATCCATGATTCCAGAGGTCCACCTACATCCCAGCCCAAGGAAATCAAGTCCAGGGGCCAGGCCCAAGCCCACCAGAACCAAGATGCTCTTTTTATTCCAAGAAATTCCATCTAGGGCACCCCAGCTTCCAGGTGGCCCAAGCCCATGCACCCTTCACCCTTTGGCCAGCCCATTACTGCTCCTAGAAGCCTAACACACCATCCTAGGTATCCTTGGAGTTGACAAAGTCAAAGCATGAAGCAAATAGGAGAACACTTGTCAAAGTTCTATACCTAGTTAGGATTCCTAGTTCTTTTAAGCTTTGTAATTCTAACCTAGGTAGGAAATGACATGTAATCTAACTAGGAAAAGTCTTGTTAACCTATGTGTAACCCTAGTAAGAGAGGGCATGGGAACTCTATAAATACCCCACCCCGCCCCCTCTTGTAATGAATTTTTCTTATGAATACAATTTGCTGAAATTTTGAGGCATTATCTTGTTCTTGTGTTTGGTTCTTATTCTTGAGTGCACTCCTTGTGTCCCTTGGCCAAACCCCTGCTGCCCTAGCTTCCACCTACATCCCAGGAGATTAGCCACGCCCCAGGAAATGAAGCCCTAGCTACCATCCGAGACAAAGAGCTTCTTCTTCTCAAGCCATCCGCTCTTAACCCTAATTCAGATTTCTCTTAAACCCTAGTTTCCATTCTAATTTTTATTTGCTATTCTAATTGACCCCTGATGCTTGCAGGATCCCTAAGGTGTTTCACCTCCCTAGAGGAGGCTTTCCTTGCCTACAGGACCCACCAAATCAGCCATCTAATCAAAGGAACCGAGCTTCATCTTCCAAACATCAATCTGAGAGCTTTGTGACCCCTTCGATTGTAGATTCTTCAAATCACTGATTGCTAACATCCTTCCCTTCTTTTAATTTCTGATTTAATGAAGATAAGTTATCCTAATATAGGAGTTTCTCAATTCTCATGTCTTGGAATTTATTATTTTTTATGAGTTTGCCTGCGATACGATGATTCTTTATATTGCTACTCCTTATGCTAGTTCTTATTTTATTTTGGAAATCTAGCCTGCAAACTTAAATTATAAAAATCACAAAAAAATTAGTTTACAGTTTTTCCTACATTATTAGCAATCTTAGAGTTGTCTCGCATTAGTTTGGTATCACAGCAGGTATAGGATAGCATTCATCTACATCAGAGTCACGAAACCCGAATTCCTGAATTTTCTCCATCCTATCCACTACATTAGGTGTCTGTTTCTCATCTAATTTTGACCACCTAGGAATTTTATTTTTTTGTGAAAATTGTATGAAGTGTTTTCTATCTTTCTCACTATTTTTTTTATAATTTTTAATTAATTATGAAGAAACCCTAATTCACTAAAATTTAGCATATTAGAAACCCTACCAAAATCTAGAGATTTCTGCAGTAGTCTGAAAACCCTAGAATTTGCATCATCATTTGATTTTTGTTTGCATTGAATTTGGTAGAGTTCATCAAACCATCCATCCTAGTCCTAATTTTTTTTTGAATTTTTTATTCATCAGAAACTATGTCAAATCTTGCATCTCTTAAAATCCTAATTTTTTAAATTTCTGCACTCACTCAACCTAACTTAACCAACTTCCACACACCCCAATCCCAAGCCAAACTTTGTTTGCTAACCCCAGTTAACTTAAATTTAATTTGTCACAGCATAAAATAATTAAAAAATCTTTTATTTTTTTGATTGTTTTAGATTGCATCAGGACCATCGATTGCCATCATCTTTTAACCTAATCTTAAGGGCAATTCACTATCTCAGATCAGTGCAGGATTTCATCACCTGTCTGGGCCCAAAACAACCATCATCATACTAATCCAAGCCTAATTAAAGTTAATTGGACCTAATTTACCCTAGAAGGCTAGGTGAGACCCACAGGTCGGGTCTGAGCTGTGTGGGCCAACTAGTGCATTTAATCCTGTGGCTATTACTAAAATCTGTGTCAAAGGCTAAGAATCCAGAGTCAAATGACCTAAGTGGTGTTATGATTTTTAATTGGATCCCTGCAAAAGCAAGGGGGCCTCCCACACTCCCACCCTCTACCTGGCCAAAGGAAGGATTAGCTACTAGGTTAAGTATAAGTTGAGTTGACCAACCCAATTTTGGCTCTACGTCTAAACGCTAGATTAAGCTAACCCATCTTACATGCTTGGCTGCACTATTTTATTTTGACTAATTGCTTGATTGTAAGACTACTAGATTGAGAACCCAATATCAAAAGTCTAAACCTCAAACTGACTCAGACATAGATCCCAATTTTGAAGCCATCATGAACTACCTTGCCCAGTTAACTACCCAAATGAACCAAGCCAATACCCAAACTCAAATTCAGTTAGCCCAAATGAGCACCCAAACCCAAAACTAGTTTGACCAATCCTGGGACCAGTTTGCTAATTAATTACCCAGGTTAACCTGATGACCCAACCCATTAACCAAACAATCCATAGGATTGATCTATTAGACGACCAAATAGGAACCCTAGACAAGGCCCATAGAGCAAACCCTTGTCTTATAATCCCCAGGAACCCATAGTCCCTAGATATGAAACTAGTAGTAACCCACTATCCCTCAATCGACCTAAACCCTATTGGATTAATACCCCTAGATTTGAACCTAGTATTAGTTAGGTATCCCTTAGTCAACCCCCTCTTACCACCTCATTGGTTCACCCAAATGACCTTGAAGAGGAGATATATGAGGCTGACCCTAGCTTATTGGATGAGTATGAGGAGGAAGAAGAGGAGTTTCCCATAGAAGACTTAGAGTTAGCTGAATCGCTAGATGACTAGGTAGAAGACCACCCAACATTAGTTAAACCTGACCACACCCAAGTTGAACCTGTAGTGGAAGAGTCATTAGAGGAAGAGACCCATGACCCTATGACTGCAACTCTACCTGAGGAGACTTTAGAAGAGAATCCAATTGTAGAATCCAGTTCTAAATTTTATGAGCTAGAAGAGTTTATTAAGGACTTGATATCTTTAGATCAATATCCTCAGTATGAAGTCTTTCCTTTAACCTCAATTGATCTCTTCCCTGAAATCAATAACCCATTTTTCCATCAAGCCGATCCTATAGGAATACCTCAAACCCATAAGGTAAATCTCGTTAGTATAGGACTCATCCCTGAGACACCTTCTTGTCTCTTAGTCTAGTTGATTAACCTCGAACCCTTCTTCAATCAGACTAACCCTAAATCCACCTCATATTTTTTATCTTTTCGTGAATTTTCTTATGCTTCCTTAACCATTCATTTGTATTTTATAGAAGTAAGCATACTGCATTCATACATTGTGCATGTTAGGTTTGCATCTTACTTCTTGGATACCCTTTGGCATTTAGTAGGCATACATAGTAAGTTTTCATGTGCATGTCATGCGAGGGTCAAACCTAATGAGTCTATAGTCTATTAGGTTTTGTCTTTTAGAGTCCAATAAAATTTTCTTTGATAGTAAAGTTTAGTCGAGTCTAATAGGTATTAGTTAAGTCCAATAAATTCGTAGCCTGAATTACATGTCTATACCTACACTTACCTCTGCACAGCATATGCATCATGAAATTAGTCAAGAGTTGAACATAACTAATGAACTAAAATAACAACTTGGCTAATTCCCAAAAGTGAGAAAAAGAATTTTCTGCAGAGGATTTTGTGATTGCAAAAGAATTTTCTGTTCGCAAAGCTGGCCCATCCAAAATAATGAAGAGTAATGGAACCAATGCCTATGTGCCTAAGATATCACCTGATTTAGGTATTAGCTCCATGTTCATCATCTCAGATCTTATAGAGTCTAGGGAGCCAGCAGTGATACCCAGCGAGCCCCTTGAGCCACTCCCTTTCTTTGTGAGAGAACCCACCCCAGAGTGTCTATATACAAATTGGCCAATAAGTGAGGAAAAGATTGAGAGATCTCTAAACGATCAAGGTATCAGTACTTGGATAGAGACTGTTAGTGGTACTTGGTCTGGTGGCAAGGCCGGCCAAAATCTAAGGACTTGTGGATTGCTAGTGCGGATCTGCGGTGCCTCAACCCAGACCCTCCTTGAGCCAAATTGACATTTACTCGATGGGATCGAGTTCCTCCCTCCATGGGAGAATTGGTGGGGACACCAGGATCAAACACAGATCCCTGGATCTCATATGGTTTAATTAGTCATGTATCAAAGTTTTGAAAATTTTGTAATCAATTAAGATTGAGTCTTGTAATAAGTTGAGGTTAGTTGATTTATCTCAACCCTCAACCTAGTCAGTATATTGAATCATGTACATCAGTTTTGAGTCCAGTATGAGCCTAATTTTTGTACAAGAGAAGAGGTTACCCTATTTTGGAGTTTCATCAGGCCACATCTAGGAGTCAGAGGCCATTACATCAGCCTATTGGATTTTATGTGATAACCTAGGATCCAAGATGCTTCCAGAAACCCTGATTCCTTTAGATGCCCTCCAAATGCCTAGATTCCTCTCCAGATACTAGAGCATATTCTCAAACTAGGGCATCCATGATTCCAGAGGTCCACCTACATCCCAACCCAAGGAAATCAAGTCCAGGCACCAAGCCCAAGCCCACCAGAACCAAGATGCTCTTTTTATTCCAAGAATATTCCATCCAGGACCCCAGCTTCCAGAGGCCCAAGCCCATGCACCCTTCACCCTTTGGCCGGCCCATTGCTGCTCCTAGAAGCCCAACACACCATCCTAGGCATCCTTTGAGTTGACCAAGTCAAAGCATGAAGCAAAAAGGAGAAGACTAGTCAAAGTTCTAAACCTAGTTAGGATTCTTAGTTCTTTTAAGCTTTGTAATTCTAACATAGCTAGGAAAGTATAGGTAATCTAACAAGGAAAAGGCGTGTTAACCTATGTACCTTAGTTAGAGAGGGCATGGGAACTCTATAAATACACCACTCCTCCACCTCTTGTAATGAATTTTCCCTTATGAATATAATTTGCTGAAATTTTGAGACATTGTCTTGTTCTTGTGTTTGGTTCTTATTCTTGAGTGCTCTCCATGTGTCCCTTGTCTGAACCCTTGCTAACCTAGCTTCCATCTACATCCCAGGAGATCAGCCACACCACAGGAAGTGAAGCCCTAGCTGCCGTCTAAGACAAAGAGCTTCTTCTTCCTAAGCCATCCAGTCCTAACCCAAATTTAGATTTCTCTTAAACCCTAATTTCCATTCCAATTTTTATTTCTATTTTGATTGACCCCTGATGTTTGTAGGATCCTCGAGGTGTTTCACCTCCCTAGAGGAGGCTTTCTTTGCCTCCAAGACCATCCAAATCAGCCATCTAATCAAGGGAACCGAGCTTCATCTTCCAGGCATCAATCTGAGAGCTGTGTGAACCCTTCGATTGCAGATTCTTCAAATCACTGATTGGTAACATCTTTCTCTTCTTTTAATGTTTGATTTGATGAAGATAAGCTATCCTAGTTTGTGAGTTTCTCAATTCTCAGGTCCTGGAATTTATTATTTTGCATGAGTTTGCCTGTGATAAGATGATTCTTTGCATTGCTACTCCTTATTCTAGTTCTTATTTTATTTTAAAAATTGAACCTGCAAACTTAAATTATAAAAATTATAAAAAAAATAGTTTACTATTTTTCCTGCATGATTAGTAATCTTAAAGTTGTCCCGTATCAGTTGGGTGTGTAGAGAGTCAAGGCAGGAGCCTGACGAGGAGGATGACTTCCAAGCAACTGAGGCTGGTCGTCTACATCTCAGTTTAGTCCACCGGCTCCAGCAGATGCACCTTAGTAGCATGAGCCAGTTACTCTTCCAGTAGCATCAGTTCTAGCTCTAGCACCTCAGCCCACTGTAGTGACTGATTCTGACCTTGAGCAGGGGATCTCAGACCAGATTACGGGGGTCCTAAGGAGATATCGCAGTTATCAACTGGACTACCCAAGTACAGATGAGCCGCAGGGCTTACGGGTGCACACAGATTGCAGATTGGTTCTCTTCGTGTTGTGATAGAGATTGGATTTGTGTAGATACAGGACATGCTGAGATCTTTGATGCCTTCTGGTACTTCTAGTCCATCTGCATTGATAGCAGCAATGATAGTGATTGTGATGATGGGCATGATGGATAGTCTAGTTATGCCAGTATAGTTCCAGAGGATCAGCCTCCAGCTTCCACTCCAGTTGATCATACTCCAGTTCTAGATGATCCTACTCCGGCTACTGACTCCACTTTTTAGACTCTAGCTGAGACTATTGTGTTCCACACCACTAGGACTTGTACGAACATAGAGAGATCAGGACCTTCTCTTAGGACCAAGAGTCTCACCACAAGACCCCTAGGACTTCCTCTTCTCAGATCATGGCTCCGATTGTCCTAGAGTTCCCATCCGATGAGGACTAGCCTTATAGGTGTCTATCATGTTGTTATGTTTTCTATTGTTATGCTTTCTGTTATGTATCAGCCATTTTTTAGTTATGTATCAGTCTTTCTTAGTTATGTATTAGACTCTCTTTTGTACAGAAACTTTTTATTTGAATTGCACTAAAATGAAAGATGCTTTTTACTCATCCTCTTTGTATTATTTTTCTCTTCTTCGTATGATGAATACACTAATTGAGGGGGAGAAAGATAAGACAATTACTTAACTTCATTAATGATGATAAAAACGGGGAGTAAGAAAGGATTAAGTGTCTATATAAGCAATTTTTGAAATTTTGATACTATGCTTGGCACATTACCTAACATAAGGAGAGAGAAAATGAAATTTAACTATGCTTGGCACTTTATCCCTATGAAATTGTGTTGTATGAACTTTGATATGCTGAATTTGAGTCAATTCACAATGAGCTTTAAGTGTTTGTTCACTTGAAAGTATGGTACAACACCTATAATTGAATTTAAATGCTTATATACTCAAGGTTTTGTCATCATCAAAAAGGGAGAGATTCTTGGCTTTGGCCCTTTATTTTGATGACTAACAAATTGTTTAGTATATGTTTTATACTAATATTTCAATTGTAGTTGTGAGTTTCAGGAAACATGCACACCAAATTATCTATACAAAAGTATCAAACTCACTCAATTTGAAGCTAGGTGAGTTTTAGAGCTTTAGAAGTCTTCTTACCTTGGAAAACCATAAAATGGATCAATCTGGGCTCTATGATAAAGAATTGATGGTTTATTAAAAAAAACTTTGAATTTTGAAGCTTGGCACAAAGTTTTTTGAATGGCACTACCAAGTGTCGACTCATAAAACATAAAGTGTCGACACTTCAGAAGAACTGGCATGCAGAAAATTTCTTTCGCATGCCTTGAGTCGACTTTCAAATGTCAAGTGTCGACTTATGAAGAAGTCAGGTATCGATTCACAAACTCCAAGTATCGACTCATGGCTTGAGACAAAAGATGTTTCAGAACTATGTCATTTTAAGATTTTATCAAGTGCTGACTCAAGTGTTGACTCACAAGCTCCAAGTGTCGACTCAGAGATCTACTCATATCTTGAGAACAAAATGAAATGGAACCCTATTTTTCAAAGAATCATACCTTGAGTCAACTCATAAAGATCCAAGTGTCGACTCAAAAAAAAGTCAAGTGTCAACTCATGAAGAACTCAAGTGTCGACTCATAGGTTCTGACAACAGTAACGACTATATTTTCTGAAGCACAAATTTGACTCCTAAAGGCTCCAAATGGCTAGTTTTGCTCTACAAAACTATCATTTTTTGAAAGTTTTTGAAGTATTTAACTATCACCAAACTCATTCAAGAAGAACTAACTCAAAGAGATAAATTCTACCTTTAAGAATATTACTTCAAAAGTCTAAAGAGAGTTTGAAAGAACATTCCATCTGAAAAAGCTTCCAATCTTGCTGTTGTGCCTTCAAATCAACATTCCAAAACTGGTCTTTTAAATATTTCTAGGAGAAGACAACACAAGCAATCAAGAAGAGCTTCATAGCTTTTATTTTCTACTCTATAGAGAGATTTTCTTGTGCTTGATACTTGCACTCTTGCTTTCATTTGTTATGAGTAGTTTCAAGGATATTTGAAACTAGGTGTTAGGCCCTCCCAAGCCCTGAATTGGAATCCAAGCCTAGGTTGGCTTGAGAAATGGTTGTTGGTGAGCCAAAGTGAGAAAACCAACTTCGGGTTTGACTTATGAGCCCTTGAAAATAAGTTGGCTGTAATCTTGGTGGATTATAGTGAATTTTGATGCGGCAAGCATATGATTAATGATTTTATTAGTGTTTGTAGAGCAATGAAACCTAATTACACTAGCATTGTACTCATCATAATAAGTCTTAAGGATTACATGAAAAGGGACTATTACATGATTAGACACAATCCTATAACTAAGAAGGAAGAAGATCTAGATAATAGGGCCTAATGATTGAGGACTTGCCTTGTTGATCTTTCCAACCTTCTAATGATTTCAAACCTTGAAACTACCGATACTCTTTACTGGAGAACTTGGATAACAGAGATCAGAACGCTGGGCTTGTGCTTCAGCTTGTTGGTTCATTCCCAAGGGGAACCCTGTTCACAACTCAAAGACTTCGAAGGACCCTGCAATGAAGATCAAAAGTTAAGGAAGAAGAAAGCAGGCATATGGAAGGGATGGAATAATTTATGAGCAAGGAAGGAAGTCTGATATGGTTTGGCCAGCTCCAATGTATCCTTCTTGAACTTGGCATTGGATGGCTTGGAGAAGAAAGTAGATTCGAGTGGGGGGGGGAGGGGGCTTAGGAACAATCACTCAAAGAAATAACATAAGACTACAACTTCAACTTCAACTTCATTTTTCATTCATCTCATCAAAATTTACAATGGGACATCCAAGGGATTAAAAAGAGCCTTACAACTCATTTGAAATTTGAAACCCATAGATTAAGGAGGATTACAGGGGGGTTGGAGGATTTGGTGGAGGGTTTGGTTAGAAAGGATTTGGGAGGGATGTGGCCGACCTCCTTGAATTTGAATTTTTCCTTGGTCGGCCACCTTTGGATTCTTTTAAATTTCCTTTGATGGCACCCAAAGGTGATGAGGTGGCTGGTGAGGTGGCATCCTTGGCTGATGATGTAGCATGTTGAGGTGGCCTTCTACTTGGATATGAATTTCAGGATGACATGTGGCGCCAAGTGGGGTCACTTGATTAAATTTTGCAGATGTGGCATCTTTGTTGATATGGTTCCATAAGTGGATCCTAGTTGATGGTCCTTCTCTCTTGCTTGGTTAGTGTGTCTTCTCTTCCTCATGTGGTCAAATTCTGGGATCCAAAATTTGAGTATTGTTGTTGGCTTTCATGACTTAACTCAACTGAACTGACTTGACTGACCTAGACTTTAAAACTTGAAATGGACTTACAGTAAATGAAATTTAGAAGTAATTATAGGACTAGAAAAATAAAACACTCTTGATCAGGAATTAAAACTCAAAATTTATTATAGGACTCAGGTAACCTAATTATCTTCGATCCAAATTGTGATAAGGCTGACCTTGTTGGAATGAAGTTTCTTTCTGCTTCTGGTGTCCACACCAATTCTCCCGGGTGGACAGAACTCGACCCAGTCGAGTATGGTTCAGTTTTGCCTTGGTAATGCTCGAACAAGTCTGGGTTAAGTCTTTGCAAGTCCTCTCGAGTAATCCAAGAGTTGTCTGACTCAGGTCGACCTTGCCATTGAACCAGGTATCGCTGATAGTCCTTATTCCTGGTAGTAATGGTCTTGTCATCCAGGATTCTCTCAATCCTTTCTCTCCACTCGGATAGGGTTGGTGGTGGACACTCGAAAATATGTTCACTCTCAATGAAAGTTTCTAGCCCAAAAGGCTCACTAGGTATTAGTACTGGTTCTTTGTATTCTACTAGGTCTGAAACATTAAAGGTTGTACTGATACCCATATCAGGTGGAAGTTCCAAAAATATGCATTAGGCCCTATTTTCTTTAAGATCTTGAAAGGTCCCACTCCGCGGGCATGCAGCTTCTTTATGGTTCCAAGTGGGAACCGTTCAGGGTTGAGCCTAATCATGACATAATCCCCTTCACAGAATTCTTTATCCCTCTTATGTGAATCAGCTAAATGTTTGTAAGTTTCATTGCTCAGTTGGATCTTATTACTGATTTCTTTATGTAGATTTGTGACATGCTGTGCGAAAGACTTAGCAGACTCAGAAATTCGTGTGTGAATGGGTAGTGGGATTAGATCTAAAGGCTTCCTTGGATTGTAACCATGGACTATCTCAAATGGACTTTTGCCCGTAGATCGATTGACCAAACTGTTGTAAGCGAACTCAGCACATGGCAATAACAAATCCCAGTTCCCTAGACTTTCTCCCACTTGGCATCTCAGCAAGTTCCCTAGACTTCTATTCACAACCTCGGTTTGTCCATCAGTCTGGGGATGGTAGGCAGTGGAGAATTTTAGTCTGGTTCCTAATAGGTGCCAAAGGATTTTCCAGAAATAACTTGTGAAGCGGACTTCCGATTAGAAACAATGGTTTTCGGTAACCCGTGGAGTCTGACTACTTGATCAAGAAAGAGTTTGGCTATCCTAGAGGCATCTGATGTTTGGGAACAAGGTATGAAATGGGCCATTTTTGAAAACCGGTCGACCACCACAAAGATTGAATCATGTTTTCGAATGGTCTTGGGTAATCCTAGAACAAAGTCCATGCTTAGATCCTGCCATGGACACTCAGGTACGGGTAATGGAGTGTATAGCCCGGTATTCTTCTTTTGCTGCTTTGCAACAGCACATGTCCTACATCAGGCTACAAGATTTGCTACTTATTTCTTAAGGCCTGGCCAGTAAAATTGTTCCTCAACAGCTAAGATAGTTTTGTTTCACCCAAAGTGGCCAGCCAAACCTCCCGCATATATTTCCCAAACTAAAAAATCCCTTAAGGAGGTTCTTGGGATACAAAGCCTGTTTTCCTTAAAAAGATAACCATCTAGGAGGGTATAGTCACTATGATCACTAGATGGTCCTAAGTGCATAGCCTGGTAAATCTCACCAAAATTTGGACATGTTCCGTACTCTTCTTTAAGTCTTTCAAAACCTATGACTTCAGTACTGACTGTAGTTAAAAGTAACGCTCTTCGACTTAGAGCATCAGCTACCTTATTATCAGTTCTCGATTGATGTTTTAGGACAAAAGTATAGGATTGGATGTATTCTACCCATTTGGCATGCCTAGGGTTTAGTTTCTTTTGGGAACTCAAAAACCTAAGGGCTTCATGGTCTGAAAATAAAACAAATTCTTGTGGTAAGAGATAATGCCTCCAATACCTTAATGCTTGCACTACTGCATAAAGCTCCCGATCATATGTGGAGTATTTCTTCCTGGCTTCATTCAATTTCTCACTAAAGAATGCTACGGGATGGTTTTCTTGACTCAGAACTCTACCAATCCCTACTCCCGAAGCATCGCATGCTACTTCAAAGACCTTAGAAAAATTGGGTAGCCTTAAGACTTGTGCTTGGGTCATCTTATCTTTGATGTGAAGGAAGGCCTTATTAGCTAACTTCGTCCATTCAAAATGGCCCTTCCTAATACAATCCGTGATAGGAGCAACTATGGTGCTAAACCCTCTAATAAATCTTGATAAAATATAGTGAGGCCATGAAAACTTCTTACTTTGTGAATATTATTGGTTGTTGGCCACTTACAATTGCCTTAACCTTCTCAGGGTCAGCGGATACTCCTTTAGGGGTCATAACAAATCCTAGGAAAATAACTCTAGTAGTCATGAAAGCACATTTCTTTAGGGTGGCATAGAGATTATCTTTCCTAAGTGCTAAACAAACCTGCCTCAGATGTTGTTGATGATCTTCTCTAGTCCTACAATAGATAAGTATGTCATCAAAGTAAACGACAACAAATTTCTCAATAAAGGCCCGTAGGACTTGATTCATGATTCACATAAAAGTGCTAGGGGCGTTTGATAACCCAAAAGGCATGACTACCCATTCAAATAACCCATCCTTAGTTTTAAAGGCAGTCTTCCATTCATCCCCTAGTCTGATCCTAACTTGGTGATAGCCGCTCATCAGGTCAATCTTAGAAAATATAGTTGCACCGGCCATCATATCTAACATATCATCCAAGCGGGGGATGGGAAACCTATACTTCACCATGATTTTATTTATGGCATGCCTATCAACACACATTCTCCATATGCCATCTTTCTTAGGGGTAAGTAAGGTTGGGACTGTGCATGGACTCAAACTTTTCCTAATGAATCCTTTCTTTAGGAGTTCTCCTACTTGTCGTTGTAATTCTTGGTGCTCGGTAGGGTTTATTCTAAAATGGGGAAGGTTTGGTAGGGTTGCTCCGAGGACTAAATCTATTGCATGTTGTATATCCCTAAGAGGTGGGAGTTGGTCGGGTAAGTCATCGGGGAACACGTCTTTGAACTCCTCTAGCACTTCACTGACTTCTGGAGGTTGTTCTTTTGAAAGAGGTTCTTGATGATCCTTAATGGTCAAAATACAAACAGGTGATCCACTGCTAATTTCTTGCTCCATTTCTTTAGCAGTGATCACGTTTATCCCTTTTTTCTTATCACTCAATTGGCTTGATCCTTTCTTAATAGGGTTCTTAGGTGGAGAAGAATGGATTACGATCTTCTTTCCATTATGAGTAAATGAGCATGAATTAGAACGACCATAGAGTGTTACATCAAGATCGTACAACCATGGTCGGCCTAGGATTATGCTACTTACTCCCATTGGAAGTACATCACACTATACTTTCTCTAGGTAAGATTGGAACTGAATGGTTACTAGGCACCTAAACTTAATGGAAATCTTGGTTGAGTCTATCCAGGATACCTTATAGGGATTGGGGTGGGGTACGGTGGGCAATCCTAGGGTTTTTACTGTGTTGGTAGATATGGCATTGATACAGCTACCACTATCTAAAATGACTTTGCATACTTTTTCACCTATCTTAATGAATGTCTGTAGGATGCTAGTCCTACGCCAATCTTCTTGGGTTTTATCCTGGGTAAGAATACACCTAACCACTCCTATCAGATCTTGATCTACTAGGACTTCCTCTTCCTCATACTCTTCAGCCAAGTTCTCATCTGCCTAGTATACTTCCTCCTCAAATTCACCTTGAGATTTTACGGCTTCCTCTTCTACTTCCCCTATGCGTAGGGCTCTATTGGGACAGCTGCTAGAATTGTGACCCACTTTGTTATACTTGAAACAGGCGTTTGGAGTTCTTTGAGTCTCAGGTGTTTTTCCCTTGTCATCTCTTCGGGTCACAGGCACATTAGGATTGGGTCGATTGAATCTAGGCTGATTGGATCCTGACTGCTGGTAAGGTGTACTAGTCCTAGGGGCTTCAGGCCTATGATAGACTGGACCTCTATGGAATCTCTCAGCATCCCTAGCTATCTAATAGGCCAATTCTAGGTCATGTACCTCTCGCATGAACAATTCTCTTTGAATTTCTTCCCTCAGTCCGGCTCTAAATCTAGACAAGGTCACCAACTAAGACTCATCAACATTGCACCTCATAACGAATTCATCAAACTTCGCTATGTACTTTGCGACACTTCTATTTCCTTGAGTAAGACTTTGCCATTGATCTAGGAGTCTTTGGTGGTAGGACATAGGAAGGTATTTCTCCCTAAGCCTAAGTTTCATAGCTCGCCAGGTCACTATGGGCACATCACCTCTCTGTCTAGTGAGTCTCTCAACGTTTCCCCAATATAACCTAGCTTGGTGCACAAGTTTAAGCTTTGCAAACTTACACTTGCGCTCTTCACTCATCTCAAACCAGTCAAAATACTGGTCCATCTCACCTTCCCAATCAATGTAGATCTTAGGATCTAAAATTCCATCAAAGGTGGGAGCTTCCAGCCTAATGTTCTTCATGGTTCGGTCATCTTGATCAAAGTGAATTGGGGTGGGTCTCCTGACATTGGGTTCATAGTTAGGCTCATGATGGAATCTCCTTGGGTTGGGATTGATGGTTTGATCAGGGTGGGGTCCTCTAGGAATTGGATCATAAAACTGATCTTGGGGAGCTCTCCTAGGGTTTGTTTCGTAGAGAGGGTTTTGATATGGAATCCTTCTAGGGTTCAATGGGATCTCGAGTTCAGGTGCAAGACTAGGCTCAAGCTCAATATGGGCTTCATGATTGCTTTCAGGGGTTCTAGCCTCTAACTGATCCAACCTAGTAGTGATGTGGGCTAACTGCTCATTCATGTCTTGGTTGGTTGGTGCCACATTCTGATTTGTTTGGGCCAATTGCTCAGTTAAGCTCTTAGTCAGTTGGGCCACTTGATCATTTAGGCCTTTGATCAAATTTTCTAAGTTTTGGTCCATGGCTACACTTGACTGGGCTTGGATTGGTGAATATGGTGTCCCTGCTCTAGTTGTCATGCATGCAAATGGACTCAAGTTCAAGCTAAGGCTTCCTAGACCTAGAGCACAAATTAGAAGTCTAATTAAGTGAACCAACTAGCTAGCAGTACTTATGGGACTTAGCCAAGTAGGTGGAGGGGAGTGAAGGTCCCTGATTGCCAACCTTAGACACCAATCTGAGATTGGCCAGTAGGCGGACCAAATCACAAGCCCTAATGCACCAATCCTAGACACCAAGCCAGTAAGCACTCACCAATTAGCTGACACAGTTAACTTGACCCTAACCTGAACCCAACTTGTTGGTGTCCCTAACCCACTAGGGCAATTAACTTTCTACTCAATTTTAATTAACGAGCTGGGATCGATATGCTGGTTGGTGATTTTTGGGCTAGGGACAGGTGATGAAACCCTGACCCTATGTCAAATTGATGTCCTTAATTTGATTTCTCATGAGATGAATGAAATGCAAAGGTGCTGCAGAAGTGTGTTGTAGTTTGAAAGTGGTGTAGAAAACGTGATGAAAAAAATGTCCAAAAATTCTAAAAAAATTCACAGAGGATTCCTAACTTATATGTTTCAATGAAGATGAAAGGAATTTTAAAACTAAAATCAGTACTACTCTAAGCAGATCCTACAAATGAAGATAAATAAAAATGACAGAACAGAACCCTAATGACAATGTCAAACTGTAGAAATTTTTATTTTTTTTATAATTATTTTCTGATGATGAAATTTAATATGATGATAACTGACTTAAAACGGAACAAGAAAAAAAATATCTCAACAAAAAATTAGTGACTTGCCTTTGGAGCTGCAGATGGATTACAGTAAATAGATGCAAATTTTCAGAAAAATAGAACCTAATCAAACAAGTGCAATAGCTTACCCAAACTTCAATCTAAAAAATTCATGTCCGACTAGGGGCTCATTATTTCCATGGGTCGTGACAGTGTACTGGAGTACACCCGCTCAGGAGGTGTGAATTTTAGATCTTGCTTGGATTTATAGAAAACTATTCTACCCTAATGCAACCATGCTCTGATACCAATATGATGCGGCAAGCATATGATTAATGATTTGATTAGTGTTTGTAGAGCAATGAAACCTAATTACACTAGCATTGTACTTATCATAATAAGTCTTAAGGATTACATGAAAAGTGACTATTACATGATTAGATACAATCCTAAAACTAAGAAGGAAGAAGATCTAGATAATAGGGGCTAATGATTGAGGACTTGCCTTGTTGAGCTTTCCAACATTCTAATGATTTCAAACCTTGAAACTACCGATGCTCTGGACTGGAGAACTTGGATAACAGAGATCAGAACACTGGGCTTGGGTTTCAGCTTGTCGGTTCATTGCCAAGGGGAACCCTGTTCACAACTCAAAGACTTCGAAGGACCCTGCAATGAAGATCAAAAGTTAAGGAAGAAGAAAGCAGGCATATGGAAGGAATGGAATAATTTATGAGCAAGGAAGGAGGTCTGATATGTTTTGGCCGGCTCCAATGTATCCTTCTTGAGCTTGGCGTTGGATGGCTTGGAGAAGAAAGTAGATTCGAGTGGGGGGGGGAGAGGGGGCTTAGGAACAATCACTCAAAGAAATAACATAAGACTACAACTTCAACTTCAACTTCATTTTTCATTCATCTCATCAAAATTTACAATGGGACGCCCAAGGGTTTAAAAAAAGCCTTACAACTCATTTGAAATTTGAAACCCATAGATTAAGGAGGATTACAAGGGGGGTTGGAGGATTTGGTGGAGGGTTTGGTTAGAAAGGATTTGGGTGGGATGTGGCCGACCTCCTTGAATTTGAATTTTTCTTGGTCGGCCACCTTTGGATTCTTTTGAATTTTCTTTGTTGGCGCCCAAAGGTGATGAGGTGGCATCCTTGGCTGATGACGTGGCTTGTTGAGGTGGCCTTCTACTTGGATATGAATTTCAGGATGACATGTGGCCCAAGTGGGGTCACTTGATTAAATCTTGATGATGTGGCATCTTTGTTGATATGGTGCCATAAGTGGGTCCTAGTTGATGGTCCTTCTCTCTTGCTTGGTTGGTGTGTCTTCTCTTCCTCATGTGGTCAAATTCCGGGGTCCAAAATTTGAGTCTTGTTGTTGGCTTTCATGACTTAATTCAACTGAACTGACTTGCCTGACCTAGACTTTAAAACTTGAAATGGACTTACAGTAAATGAAATTTAGAAGTAATTATAGGACTAGAAAAATAAAACACTCTTGATCAGGAATTAAAACTCGAAATTAATTACAGGACTCAGGGTAACCTAATTATCTTCGATCCAAATTGGGAAAAGGCTAACCTTGTTGGAGTGAAGTTTCATTCTGCTTCTGGTGTCCACACCAAATTTCCTAAGGGGTAGCTTGGGGAGTGGATGTAGGTGCTTGGTGTGCACCAAACCACTATAAATCTTTTATATTTATGTATTGATCTTTCTTCTATTGCCTTTATTGCTTACCTCACAAGGCATTGCATCTTATACTAATTGTGCTCATTTGCATTGCTTCTCAAACACTTTAAGTTCATCACATATTTGCTTAAATTTTTTAAGGAAATCCAATTCACCCCTCCTCTTAGGTTGCTTTGCTGGGTAACAAATTATTTACTAGAAATTGCTTCGAGAAGTAATTGGTTGTGAACCTACCTTTGGATGCACTGAAAGGATTCCAGTGCACCACATTGAAAATATAATTTCAAAAATGATGAAATTTATACCAAAACCCTTAGCCAGGATCTCCTTATTCAGGATTAAAACATATGAGAAACATGCAAACCTACACTATTAGAATTAGGGCACCAACCTATTATCGCTAAATCTAATTTTGATGTAGAATCAAAACTTGATGTTGAATGACCCTTTTGAATTCACCAGGCATCCAAATGTCCACCCTCCAATGGTGATCCATAAGAAAATTGATCAAGATGCTTGCTTCTTCAAAAGTTCCTTCACTTGAATTCTTCTCCTAGAACTCAAGAGGACTATGGGTGAAAAACTCCACGGTAGGGACTTCTTACTTCCTTTCTTTCTTCTTCCTCTCCCTTTCTTAAGACCTTGTCATAAGAATACACTCTTGCCTTGAAGGAGGAGGAGGATTTAAAACACTAATGTTTTAATGTAAAAGGAAATAAAACAGAGTATATATTCTTTTCTTTTACCGTTAGAGAGATTCTTCCTATCTCTTGTTTTAGACTTGAGTTTCAACAGAGAAGAGAACTCTGTAAAAAAGAAACTCTTGTCTCCTAAACAAGCTAAGGTGGAATCAGTCTCCTGGAAAGGAAAAAAAATAAAAAAAAACTTCTGTTGTACATCAGAAAAACACCCGAAGCCTCTGTTCCTTAAATAGACTACAAAAAGATGTCTTCTCAAAAGAACACAACTCTCCGAAAACTATTTCTCATGGATTTCCACATTTCTCATGCCCTCTCCTTCCTTCTCACAGCCCTTCAGATTCAAACTCACGACTCTTCCTAAAAGAAAAGTCGTGAAGTTTTAAGAAGAAGGAAGTCGCGATGTTTCGGTCTCCAAAGAGACATTATATCGCGCAACCGGGAAGAGTTAGCACCTTTTGTCTTTCTCAAGATCCCCCAAACCATTAGATGACCATCTAATGGTCATTAGGAGATGCGCTAATAGGGAATAACCGGCCAAAAGGAAAAAATGCGGTGAAATAAGAAGACTTCACGCGCGCATGAAGAGTCCATGCGCGCGTGGAGTCTTTCCTCTTATCAACGTGCACAATTTTTTGGGCGGCCTATATGGATGGGCTTGGGTGTTAATTAAGATGTAGTCTTAGCCATGGGTTAGCCCAAAGTCCTATATATTTTAATTAGGGTCTAATTAGGTCCAATTAGAACCCAAATTGATCCAATTCGGAACCCTAATTCAAATCCAATTCGAATAGAAGCTAGGGTTTGCAACACCTGCTAGAGTGTTATCCTGCAAAGATGATTTAATTACAAATTAAACTCTTGATCAATCCTCTTAAGTGTGTGACCCATTGGGTTCCATATCCAGCCGGTAGTAGGTCTGAGTACAAGTTGACCTAACTTGATTAGAACTCTTTCTAATCGATTTAGGTCAAATCAAGCTTACCCGACTTGATCAATTAGGACTCTTCCTAATAAGTGATCTTTAAATTTGAACAACCCACAAGACAAGATTGACGTCTAGCATCGTGTCATGTCTACCCGGAAGATATGAAAATTCTGGTGAAATACCAAAACTACCCATCAGTAGAAAGTTACCGTATAATTAAATCTTTCGATCAGCCTGCACCCAAAATATAATTATGGATATGGATATATGTCAAATCCAATATTATATTTATTTCTAGCTCAATCTTATATTGATGATTCAATTATCTTGATATTGGAAACCATCTCTAATATCTTTACTTTGATCAAAGATTCCCTAAATCATCATCCGATTGATGACTAGCTGGATGCAATCTCCTCTTACTAAGAGTGATCGATTCCTTGTTGACCTACTCATTACCTTCATATATAATTCACCATTCCCAGTATCAATCCTGTGCATGACTCAATGTCCTGATTAGGATTGAACCAAAGGATGGGTTCATGTATATAAGGTACTTATGGCAGTCTCAGGTCAAAGGATTACTTGTACCACTCCCACTATGAGAACCTTCTATTGACATGTAGCTAAGATTCCATTAGATGTTCTCAAGTTGGGTCATATCAATGAACTCATACACTAATGAGCACCCACATCCTAGTATTAGTGTCATACACAAGTGATTGTGAGAGCAGTCACCCTTTCCAGTACACATGCGATGTGCTAGTCTTACCGGAAAAATCCTGATCCCCTACTCAAGGTTCCTTTGACTAGGAATATTTTAGATTAAGGTTTTAAGACTTTAGGTCTCACTGGTATAATCTCATCATAACCCTAAAATCATTGCCCTAATATGTGGGGTTCATCATAATAATACACAGCGTATGACAAAAAATAATGCCTTTATTAGAATATTGTCAATTACATTGATTTGGGAGATACAATATTGATTGGCTTATAGGGCATATCCCTTTCATGCACATGGGTTGGCCGGCCAAAGTTGGGCTTATGTGTAATCTATTGGATTCTAGTAGCCGTTGAGTAAGTGTTATTCTTTGGTTTGGAGTGTAAAGGCTACCAATCTTACAAAATAGTGGGAGAAACCTTTAGACTAAAGTCCATGTCTTTAGGATGTTAATAAATCATATACACTAATATTTTTGGGGGTTTTTCCTTTCAGATTATGTCTACCAGTCTGTCACTTTGATCATTGCTTGACAATGACAAACTTATGGATCCCAACTTCGATAACTGGTATTGAAGATCTAGAATAGTTCTGGAGCACGAAATGATCCTATATGTGATAGCGAATCTTGCACCTGAAGAACTTACTGCCAATGCCCGTACTACAGTCAGGGATGCTTATTAGAAGTGGCTCTTTGACTGCATTACGATGTGATGTATTATGCTGGCAGTGATAAATAATAAGTTTGATCGCAGGTTCAAGGAAGCCCAGCCAAAGAGGATCCTTTAAAAATTGGAGTCTTTTGGCATACCTGATGATGTTGAGTGGTACAAGATTTTCTTTGCCATTTTCAGCACTTGGATACATGATGGAGAATTAGTCACTGATCATGTACTATACATGATCGAGTTGATTGAGCATTTGGGCAAGCTCGGATTTCCCTTGCATGAGCAGCTGGGGAAAGATGCAATTTTGAGTTCCTTGCCTCCCTCCTACTTGGACTTTCTTGATCACTAAAGATTGAATAGGCTTGTAGTAAACTACCACGGTTTATTAGGTTCACTACAGACCTATGAAAAAGATCATCAACTTAATAAAGGGTTGGTGAACCTAATGGGAGGCAGTGAGGTAGGATGTCATCCCTTTGGGAAAGGGAAAAAGAAAAAGAATTAATCCAAGAAGGTGCAAAGTGCTAGGCTTAGTCAAATGAGGAAGAAGGCTGATCAGAGTAAGGTAGAGTGCTTCTATTGCTAGAAGCAGGGTCATTGGAGGAGGAACTATCCTGCCTACCTTGCTACTTTTGACCCGAACAAACTGAAGAAGAGAAAGCAGCAAGCTATTGCTGCACAATGTAATTATATCATAACACCTTATAATTTCTCTATATGTAATACTGCTAAATGGGTATTGGATACCGGAAGTCCTATTCAAATTTGCAATTCTTTATAGGGGCTTCAAGTTAGTAGGAGATTCGAGGATGGTGAGATATTCCGGAATATGGAAAATTGAAGTCAAGTTTCAGTCCTGGCGTTGGGAGTTATCAAGCTAATTTTTGTACTATCATTATTGTCCATCTTTTCTTATGAATGTCATTTCTATAAGCCAATTGGCCAATGAAAATTAAGATTTTTTAATAAAGAATGATATTTTTTCTATCATTATGAATCGTGTGAGACTTATGGATGGACGTTTAAGTAATGGCATATACTTACTATCACGACCTGTTATAGTAATGACAACTTCTTGCAAATGCCCTAGGATAGATAATGTCAGCAATACTTATCAATGGCACTGTAGGCTAGGTCATATTAACAAGAACAAGATCAACAAGTTAGTTGGAGAAGGTCTCCTGAATATCAGTGATTGTGAATCACTGCCAACTTATCAATCTTGTCTTGTTGGTAAAATGACCAAATCACCTTTTACTAAAAAAGGTGAGCGAGCCAATGATATTCTTAGTTTGGTACATATTGATATATGTGGACCAGTGAATATTAGTGTTAGGGGGGTACAACTATTTCATTATGTTTACAGATGACCTATCTAGGTATGGTTATGTCTTCTTAATGAGACATAAATCTGAGTCATTTAAAATGTTTAAATGATATCGTAATGAAGTAAAAAAATAAACTGGAAAATTTATTAAAACCCTTTAATCAGATCAAGGTGGTGAGTATCTTTCTGGTTAGTTTCTGACTTATCTTGAGGAGAATAGGATTCTTTCTCAATGGACTCCTCCAAGGACACCTCAGTTAAATGGAGTGTCTGAAAGAAGGAATTGGACTCTATTAGATTTGGTTCGATCCATGATGGGCTTAGCTACTCTACCTATATCCTTTTGGGGATACGCTCTTGAGTTAGCATGTTATCTTCAGAATAGGGTTCCTAGTAAATCCATTGACAAAACTCCATATGAGATATGGATTGGGCGTAAGTTAACACTTTCACATCTTCAGGTTTGGGGGTGTCCGGCTTATGTCAAACATTTGTAAATGGATAAACTTGGTCCTAGGTCTGACAAGTATCTTTTTGTTGGGTATCCAAAGGAGTCTAAAGGATATTTCTTCTATCTGCCTGAGGAGCATAGAGTGTTTGTCAATCTTAGGACTACCTTTTTTGAAAGGGAGTACCTTATTGAGGGCACTCGAGTTGCTGAGGTTGAACTTGGGGAAGTTCAACAGGTAGAGAAAACAACACATTCTAGGACCACTATAGAACCAGATTTGATAAGATCTGAGCCTATTATGCAACTATTAAGGAGATCCAGTAGAGTACCATGTCAGCCAGATAGATACTATGATTTTCTGGTCTGGGATGGTGATCTTGTTGAGCTCGATGAGAACAATGAGGATCCGATCACCTATATGGATGCAATACTAAGGTCTGACTTTGAGAAATGGCTTGAGACCATGAAATCCAAAATGGAGTCCATGAAAATCAATAATATATGGACATTGGTTGATCCACCTAAAGGGATAAAATCCATTAGATGCAAATGGGTCTTCAAGAGGAAGAAGGGTGTAGATGAACAAGTGGAGACCTATAAAGCTTGTTTGGTCGCCAAGGGATATCGTTAACGTTATAGTATAAACTATGACAAGATATTTTCTCTTGTGGCAATGCTCAAGTCTATTCAGATTATGCTTGCTCTAGCAGCATATCTAGACTATGAAATCTGGCAAATGGATATCCGAATAGCTTTTCTAAATGGTAAGCTGGAAGAGGAGGTGTATATAATGCAACATGAAGGATTCACATCCATAAATGAGTCTAAGGTGTGCAAACTACAGAAGTCCATTTATGGATTGAAACAGGCATCTCGGAGTTAGAACATGCATTTTGATAAATGTATCAAGACGTATGTTTTGTTAGGAACGGAGAAGAACCCTACATATATAAATGGGCTAATGGTTCTGTAGTTGTATTTCTTGTTCTATATGTGGATGACATTCTCTTAATCAGGAATGACATTCCTACATTACAGGGAATAAAGGTCTAGTTGCCATCTTAATTTTCTATGAAAGACTTGGATGAAGCTTCCTATGTACTTGGTATAAAAATCTAAAGAGATAGATCTAGGAAGCTTTTAGGATTGTCTCAATCTACGTACATAGACACTATGTTGAAATGGTTTAGCACGAAAAATTTCAAGAAAGGCTATCTTTCAATAGGCCATGGAATTACTCTTTCCAAGAAGGATTGTATGACAACTCCTTGAGAGAGCGTGTTTATACGATTCCATATGCTTTGGTAGTGGGTTCTATCTTGTATGCCATGATATGTACTAGACCAAACATGGCATACTCACTAGGGATAGTGAGTAGATACCAATCTAACCTAGGTGAGGCACATTGGAAGGTAGTAAAGACTATCCTTAAGTATTTGCAAAATACTAAAGACCAATGGCTAATTATTGACCCCATAAGAGATTTTGATGATAACCAAACATTGGAGCATGTAAATTTATTTCTAACAACTCTTCAAGTGTTTTATAAGTTTTTGTATGATGAATTAATTGTTCAAACTTCAACTCCTATACCTTTGTTTCTTGTTTGAGTTGTGTTGTAATATGTCTTTGTAAAGAAGAACCCAATGAAAAAGCTAAGAAAAAATCTTGTAAAAGGGGTTACTTCTATGTGTGTGCACCATAAAAATTATTTTGAGTTGGTATGCTTGAAAATGTAAAATGTTGGTGAGAGTTCCTCTTTGAGTTCAAGTGTAAAAATCCTGAAGAAGATACTCGAGCTGACCTAGCATGATGAAGAGCCAACTCCACCAACTGGCACATAGCAAGGTTCTGGAACACAGTAATCTGAGCTGGCTCGAAGGCAACCGAGTTGACTCTAGCGAATCCGAGTCGACTGGATTATGTCGAGCCGACTCCTCCAGAGTCTAGTTTCTGAAGTTTTTCGAGAACAGCCAGGCGAGCTGACTCGAACTAGAAAGAGCCGACTCTGCCAGACCTAATTTTGAAGACCTGAGAAAGCGAGCCAACCTGAACTGCATCAAGCCGACTCTTCCAGAGTGATGATTTTAGAACCTGAGAAGAAGAGCCAACCAATGATCAAAAGAGCCGACCCCTCGAGTTCATGTTTTTCAAAGAAAGAAGTCCGAGCCGACCCGAGCTATCAAAAGCCAACTCATCGAAAGTGAAGTTTTGTGCCCTGAGATAAAGAGCTGACTGTACTTAATATTTGGCAACTCGACCTATCGACTTGAAGGATCCGAGCTGACTCGAAGGAATCCGAGCTGACTCGAACATCATTTTCAGGTATCCAACAGCTAGTTCCAGAAAATTATGTTTGAATGCCAAAAAGTGCTCCAACGGTCACAAATCATTTTCCAACGATCTACAACGGCTATAACTGCCTTGGAGTGATAGAAGATCTTATATTTGAAGGATTTTAACATCCTATAAGCAAGAGTTTTTTTGAAAAGTTCTTCAAAGAGAAGAGAGCTTCATTGAATATCCTAACTACCAATAGCAAAAGAGCACAAGAGAATTCAAGTTAGCCTTTAAGTCTTCACCAACTCTGATAAGAAGTTTGAAGCACCTTTTGAAGAAGCCACTGAAGTAATTAAAGCTTATTCAAGTGCATTCAAGTGGACTTCCATCAAGCTACACCGGTAACTATCCGACAAATTAAGTTTGTCATTTTTGTTGCATTTATTTCAATTTAATTTTGAATTGTTAGGTTATTGGAGAGCTCGGTTGAAAAACCAAATAGGTTCTTGGTGATCCTGGTAAAAACAAAGTGTTGGGTTCTTGTTAATCCTGGTAAAACCAAGTTAGGTTCTTGGTGATCTTATGAAAACTAAGTTAGGTTTCTTTGGTGAGCGTATTTATATCCAAAGGGGATTGAGTTTTCTTTGGTGATCCCGTAAAACCAAAGTGTAGAGATTTTGGATTGTGGTCATGTAAAACAATCCTACTGTATTCGGTTGTGAATATAGTGAAAATCCCAAGTGGTATCTTGGGTAGTGGATGTAAGAGCTGGGTTGCTTCGAACCACTATAAATTTTGTGTGTTTATGTTGTGCTTCCTTTCTCTTACTTAGCTTCTGCGATTTATTATCTTATCATAGCACCTACCACTTGCAAGGAATTTTTAATTACACATTATCTTGCCTTAATTTTTTAAATTCCCAATTCACCCCCCTCTTGGGTAGCCACCTGGGCAACAACTGGTATCAGAGCAGTGTCTCTGAATATACTAGATTAAAGATTGATGGCTCATCCAATGAGTACATCCTTGGCGGAAGGCCAATCAACCAATAGACCTCCACTTTTTACTAGCACAAATTATGCATACTGAAAAGCTAAAATTAAAATTTATGTTCAAGCAATCAATTTTCAGTTATGGAAGGTCATTCTAAAGGGTCCTTATATCCCCATGACTAAAATTGATGGAATGGACGTTCCAAAACCTGAAGAGGATTGGGACGAACATGACATGAAGATGGGTGAGTTAAATGCCAAAGCAATGAATCTCTTATACTGTGCTTTGGATAGTACTGAGTTTAATCAAACTCTATTTGCTCCTCTATAAAAGAAATTTGGGATAAACTCGAAGTGACCCATGAAGGAACTTCTCAAGTGAAGTCTTCTAAAATTAATCTTCTTGTGCATAGTTACGAATTGTTTAAGATGGAACCTAATGAAACAATCTCTACCATGTTTTCACATTTCACTGATATTATTAATGTCTTAAAAAGTCTTGGCAGGGTATATACTAATGCAGATCTAGTACAGAAGATTCTGAGATATCTTCTTGACAAATAGGATCCGAAAGTGACTGCCATCCAGGAAGCGAATGATTTAAATACCTTATTGCTGGATTAATTGTTAGGATCTCTCATCATACATGAACTGACCATGCAGCACCGAACTGAAGATGATCAAAAGAAAAAGAGATCAATCACCTTTAAAGCTGCTATGGACTCTATAAAGGATGAAGAATCGGAAGAAGAATGCTCCTCTACTGAAAGTGACATGGAAGACGAAGACATTGCCATGGTCATCAAAAAATTTAGAAAGTTCTTGGGAAGAAGAAAAGGAAGGTCTTGTAGAAAATTCCACAAGAATAAAGAATTCAGTAAGGAGAAGGACAAGAAAAAGGAGAAAGAAAAAGAAATGCCTACCTGTTATGAATGCAAAAAGCTATGGCATATTCGACCAGATTGTCCATTATTGAAAAAGGGATTTAAGAAAAAGAAAAAGAAAGCTATGGTAGCGACGTAGAGTGATAGCGAAGCATCCTCATCTACCGAAGAAGAAGAGACCACAAAATCTACAAAGTTATGTATGATGGGTCTTGAAAATGAGGTATCATCCCCTGAGCTTCAAACTGAATTTACATACGATGAATTGAATTTTGCATTTCATGATTTACTTATCGAATTAAAGAAAGCTAGGGTTAAGATTAAATCCTTGAAAAAACAAAATAATGTTTTATTGAAAGACAATGATAAGATTTATGAAAAGAATAACATTTTACAAAAAGAATTGAATAACTTTTTTGAAAATGTTATAGTTTTGAATAATAAGAAAAATCCTTTAAATGAGACAAACAGAATTTTAGTTGCCAAAAATATTGATTTAAAAAAGAATGTTGAAATGCTTAAGCCTTTAGTAGAAAAACTTACATTGAGTTCTAACAAGTTTGAGCTAATTTTGAATGAACAAAAGGATTCAAGAAGTAAAGCTGGAATTGGATTTAATACTTTAAATGCTAAAGAAATTTTAGCAACAAAATTTGTATCTTCAAAAGCATCAGCTTCAAATGTTAAACTTAAAAAAGCTTTTCAATCAAATTCTATTTCAAATGGCTTGAAATATGTTTCCCATAATTCTATTGAAAAATCCTTCAAACCAAATATTTCTATTTTTGCATCTTTCAAAGCTTCAAAGCATGCATCATTCAAATATGATAAAATTATTTGTCATGCATGTCATAGATTTGGGCATAAATCTTATCAATGCAATTCTTTGAAAAACCCCAAGTGTGCTGCATTGAAATAAAGAACCGTTTGGGTTCTAAAGGGAACCAATTTTGCTAACCCGAAATGACCCGTACTACAATCCTCAACCTAGGAGGACCCCAAACCCTGATCTATATCTTGAGGTCGAACCTAGGAGAGCCCCTTATCCTGACCCGTACTACAATCCTCAACCTAGGAGGATCCCAAACCATGATCCATACCTTGAGGCTGAACCTAAGAGAGCCCATCGTCATGACCCAATCCCTAAGGATAGTCCTAGAAGACCCAATCAAGATTTTTTAGACCATGAAGATAGATCCTATTTACCCTCTCCCTATAAGCCTAGTATACCCATAACCTATAGATCTTATGACTCCAAATCCTATGAACCTAGAACCTATGAATCCATAACCGATGAACCTAAATCCTATGACTCTAGATCCCATGATCATAGATTTCATGCACCCATACCCTATGAGCCTAGTAGACCCAACATCCAATATTCTGACCCATATAGGGAGTCCAACCCTAGGAGAACCTAATATTCTGACCCATATAGGGAATCCAACCCTAGGAGAACCCAATATTCTAACCCATATAGGGAGTCCAACCCTAGGAGGACCCAATATCCTGACCCATATAGGGAGCCCAACCTTAGAAGTGTTGGGAATTGTGTCCCAAAGCCAATCGCCTGGGTTGTAGGAGGTTGAGCTCAGTATTGTATTCTTTTTATGAATTAATAAAATATTATTTTTGGCAGCTCATCATATACTAAATTTCCTGAAATGAACTCTTTCCATGTGATGAAGTCCTTAGGACTACACTGACTTCGATATAGAGAGGATGTATCGAGTGGTCCTTAAACCCTGTTCACAACCAAAGAATATATTGAACTGGATGGCAATATATCAAGTATAGGTTGTTGTAGTTCACATCGTTTGGTTATCCTCTTGGCCAAATGAGTGTGGTGACACTGATGTGATCTACAAGTGGGATATGTGGTATCTCATTGAACATGACTCCGTGCTGCCCCTTTCTGCCAAAGAAAAACTCATGATTGGATATGGGTATATGTGTCCCTCTGACCTGAGGTCATCACGATAGCTTGCAAGAAACTCCCTGTGCTTTGGTGCCGGACTACCCGGATTTTTAATCTAGTGATGGAAGGTTTCTAGGTACAGGAAAGTACTTGTGGAGCAGTGATGGACCAAGATGGAATTGACCTGTCCAAACAGTTTAGATTGAATGTCTCGTAGGATCTCAATTTAGCAAATCCTCGACCGGGGTAGCCCTAGTGAAGAGTCACTGGGCTTGCATGGTTGAGACACGTAGTGGACTGACTCTATCTGGGTTGGCAGCCCAATCTCAATCGTCCTGAGCATTAGAGGTCAAAGGTATGAATTATACAGTAACCATATGCCAGAGGTTCGATAGTTTGCTCCCGTATCTTCGACCTATCCGGACGCCGGGACCCATTGCTAGATGGTTTCCTGTGCTGGTACTAGAATTGTTCTAGTGCTACCATTTAGGTTCGAACCTATGAGGTCACACACCACAGAGGATAACTCTCTGATCCGGATAACGATTACGATTGGGAATCGTCTCGGTTTTATGGTCACAGTATTTTTTTAGCACTCTTTTTCCTATCTTGCCCTTGTTTTTGTCAACCAGAAATTATTCCGAGTTGACCAGCACTGCGCCAAGATTTTTCTGAATTAGTTTTGAACTGATTCGGGCTCGTTTCGGCCTTCAATTGGTTGTGAACCAATTTTAATCCCATTAACCAATTTTTTGGGCTTGAACCAATTAAATTGAATTGAACCCCTTTTGATTGGACCGGTTAAATTGAACCTGTATTTTCTTTTGAACCGGTGACCGTTTTACATGGTGTTTTCACTGGTTGGAACTCCATTCGAAGAAGGCCAAATGACCAAATGTTGCTTGGGCGACGTCCCTTCTTCTCCCTCCACCAGATGGCTTTCACCGTTGCTTTATTTGCTGGTTAATTGGAATGGCAGTTGCTGCCTCTTCCTCTCCCAGTCTCTCCATCTTCCTCTTCCTCTACTGCCTATATATACCATGCAAAGTCCCCTGTTTCATTGTATGAAAATATTCAGCTGTGCAGAACCCGAGATACTGCACCTGGTGTTCCTTCTTTGAGAGGTTGAAAGATCCCCTGGTTGAGAGCATAGACTCTCCTCTTATAGGCTGGGTTTCGGAGGGTGAGAGGGAGAGTTTTAAGGTCCTTTTCCTTGTCCCATTGAGTGCTCAAATCCCTGGACTGCAGCAAAGCTTTGTTGCTGCCGTTCACTATGGCCAAATCAACTTCCAGCGGCTAGCACCGCGTGTGGAGTGGGATCCGAGAGCCCTGGGCATGTCTTCCCTCTAGAGGGAGTATCCTTCTACTCCTAGGAGCAAGCCATGCAAGCCGGGATCGCTCCAGTTGCTCCAAAACGAAGGCCAAAGCCTGCTGCCCAGTTCTGCTGTAGAAAATATGGCAGCAGACTTTGGTGAATTTCTATATTTTTTTGGCTAAGTTTCTCTTGCAGATTTTAGTTGGAGATCGAAGAGCACTTGTCCAAGTTGCCGCTGCTAAATTTTGGGAGGAAATGGAGGCCCGGAAGGCAGTGTTCCGACACCATTTTGAAAGCCCAAAACAGAGTTTTCAGCAGTCCATGGAAGAAGAAGACTGGAATAAGTTTATCCCACTTATTCCAGCCTATTCCAGCTTTATTCCAGCTGGAATAGGTATGAAAAAATTAATTTTTTATCATGCATGAATTGAATTTTTAATTCAAATATTTTATAAATATTTTATATCATTTTACCTGCCTGTTTGCAACTAGAATTAGATTAGTTTCTGGGTAGAGCAGATTTTGCTGCGCGGATTTTTAAAATTGTTTAAATCCATTCTGCTCCCGCTATTGTTTGCATACCTAGTGTAGGAACATGTCAAACCACCTGCACCGGTTTCTTTCAGTGGTATCAGAGCAGGTTGCATGTGTAATCTAATCTAGTATGCATGTTTAATAGATTAAAATTGGTTTAATCTAAAAATGTATCCAAATTTCTTTTTGGAACCTAGTTAAGACCTTCACCATGACCGTATGTCTTTGACACAATGCAGATCGTCTGTGTTGGCCTTTTCAGAAGGATCCTTAAAGAATATTAAAATTAAAAATTGTTTTAATTTGGTGATACATGATTTTAGGCATGTTTAATATGAATATAAAATATGTGTAAAATATCTTGATGCATGATTTTTGTTATGTAAAATTATTTTACATAGAGACTTAATTAAAAAATATTTTAATTAAGTGTTTGGCTTATTATTAAAAAACTTTTTAGGTTTATGAAATCTAATCAAAATTTGCATAAGCCATTTTGGGTTAATTGGGTTAGCTGACTAGTTGGGTCCATAACTGTGTTAGATCTAAGTTTAGTTGAACCGAATTACAAGAAGATTAAACAAAAGTTGTTTAAGGCCCTTCTTTAGAACTATCTAATAGTTAGATTAGTTGATCTGTTCATCTAAAATGGATCCAATTAGTGGCTCAGTGGACGCCCGAGTCTTTAGGCTAATCTGATCGAGTCTGGTAAACCGACTGGTGTCGAGGTAGGTTTGGCATTGTGATCATGGTTGTATGAGGCTACCTCTTTCCTGGCCAACTTGGTTGGTGTCTAGGAAAGATGGTTAATGGTGGGTACTCTCCCATGATCTCACCTACCTGGCTAGTCGAGTCGACCAGAACTGATTGGAAAAGCTCAATGACTCGAGTTAACCCATGTCACCCAGGTTGATCGGTCTGACTGATCTATAGGTGCCCATGGATCGTTTGTTGATTTATTTCAACCCTCCTGAAATCTGATTGATTCAGTGGGAGGATGATCCATGTCCTTATCTTTTCTTCTATCACAACTAAAAATCCTCTAAATTATTAGGTCCTTAAAAAGACTAAGTCAAGGAGTTGACAGTGTCTTAGCCTCCCAATAAGTCGGTTAGAAATGTGTCCACTAGCTTGGTGTGCATCGGCAGTTCCAAAGAATAGGTGTACATCCGGCGACTGGAATTTCTATCTGATCGATGATGGTTCAGTGCAACCTCCTTAACGGGACCAGGTGGGCCGGCCAAAGTCGGGCTTGGTCTTTAGTTAGCTGGAAGTATTGGATTTGTCATTTTAATGGTTGGACCTAACCAGAGACCCGCAATAGGAGGCCCCAAGGTCGATTGGGGTGTTCTCTGGGGCAAAATAAAATACTGAAAATTGTTTAGGGAAATAATTGGTTTACGAACCTACCTTTAGGCTCGTATGGGTGAGCCGGCCAAAGTCGGGCTCATGCGAGGCCTATTGGATTTTGGTACCCACTTGAAAAAGTATTTTCACGGATTCGAGTTAGAGGCTACCAATCTAAAAAATTAGTGGGAGAAACCTTTAGACTAAAGTCCAAGTCTTTTGGTTAAATTATTAATTCATACACTAATTTGGTCTTATTTTCTTTTCAGATGTCTTCTAATTTATCACTCCGGACACTTCTCGACAATGAGAAGTTAAAGGGTCACAACTTCGATAGTTGGTATCGAAGGTTGAGAATCGTTCTAGAGCATGAACGGATCCATTATGTGATAATGGATCCGGCACCTGAAATCCCACCCACAAATGCATGGAGTGCGGTCAGAGACGCTTATCTGAAGTGGGTCTCTGATCGGATTACTGTCCGTTGCATTATGTTAGCGGCGATGAACGACAAGTTCAGTCGCAAATTCGAGGAGGCCCAACCTGATGAAATCCTTCAAAAGTTGAAGGAATCCTTCGGCACCCCGGATGATGTAGAACGTACAAAGTGTCTTGTGCATCTACAATTCCAAGATGCCGAATGGCGGTTCAGTCACTAATCATGTACTATACATGATCGAGCTGATTGAAAAACTGGGCAAACTCGGATGCCCCTTGCACGAGCAGCTCGGCAAGGATGTAATCCTGAATTCTCTTCCCTCCTCCTATCTTGATTTTCTCGATCATTACAGAATGAACAAGCTTGCAGTCAACTACCATGGTCTTTTGGGGTTGCTGTAGACTTTCGAGAAAGACCACCAACTGAATAAGGGGGTGGTGAATTTAGTGGGAGGAAGTAAAGGTCGTCGTCGCTTTAAGAAAGGGAAGAAGAAAATGAATAAGAAGGGAAAGAAGGTACTGAATGCTCCTGGCCCTAGTCAGACCAGGAAGTATAAGGCTGATCAATCTTCTGCAAGTGTTTCTACTGCAAGAAGAAGGGACACTAGAAGAGGAACTATCCTCTTCATATTTCGTCCCTTGATTCGAAAAGGCCGAGGAAGCAGAAGTCTGCTGAACAAGGTATTTATATGATAAAACCTTGTAATTACTTAATTGTTGATACTGCTAACTGGGTATTGGATACTGGTAGTCCAATTCACGTTTGTAATTCGTTACAGGGACTTCAAGTTAGCAGAAGATTTGAAGATGGAGAACAGTTTCTGAGCGTCGGGAATGGAAATCGTGTTCCAGTACTAGTGATCGGAGTCCTGTGTCTTGTCTTTGAGTCTTGTACTGTCGAACAAGTCGACTGTCACTATTGTCCTAGTTTCATTATGAGCATTATCTTTGTAGGCCTTTTGGCCAATTGTGGTTTTGAACTATCAATAAAAAGAGATTTTTGCAATGTTATTTTGAATAACTCTTATATAATGAAAGCTAGATTAAATAATGGCATATACGTACTATCAAGGCCTGTTAGTGTAATGTACACTTCTAGCAAATGCCCAAGGTTAGATAATGTCAACGATTTGTATCTTTGGCACTGTAGGCTAGGTCATATTAACCAAAATAGGGATAAACAAGATGCGAGGAGATGGACTCCTCGTGGTCAGTGATTCTAAATCACTGCCCACTTGTTAATCCTGTTTACTTGGTAAAATGACCAAGTCATCTTTTACTGGAAAAAATGAACGAGCTACAGAACTTCTAAGTCTAATACATACTGATGTATGTGGACCGATGACAGTTATTGCCAGAGGAGGATACAAATATTTTATTACTTTTACAGACGACTTTTCAAGGTTCGGTTATGTCTTTTTAATGAGACATAAGTCTGAGTCGTTTGAAATGTTCAAACAATACCGTAATGAAGTAGAAAAGCAAACTGGAAAAAGTATTAAAACCCTTCGATCTGATCGAGGTGGTGAATACTTATCTGGTGATTTTTTGACATATCTTGAGGAGAATGGAATTCTCTCTCAGTGGACTCCTCTAGGAACACCACAGTTGAATGGTGTGTCCGAAAGGAGGAATCGAACCTTGTTGGACATGGTTCGATCCATGATGGGCTTTGCAACTCTGCCGCTATCCTTTTGGGGATATGCGCTTCAAATAGCCTGTTACTTATTAAATGATGTTCCAAGTAAGTCTGTTGTCTCCACTTCGTATGAGATGTGGACTGGACGTAAACCCTCAATCTCACACCTTCAGGTCTGGGGTTGTCCGGCTTACGTAAAGTGTTTAGACTCAAACAAACTTGGTCCTAGGTCTGATCGGTGTTTATTCATTGGTTATCCTAAGGAAACCAAAGGGTATTTCTTCTACTTAGAGAATGAACAAAAGGTGTTCGTTGCTCTTAGAGCTATCTTTTTGGAAAAGGAGTTCCTTGGAGAAGGAACTATAGCCTCTATGATTGAACTTGATGAAGTTCAGCCAATAGAAGAACCTGCACACTCTAAGGACATCGTAGAACCGGCTATGATTGAATCACACCCAGAACCCATTAGGAGATCCGGTAGAATACCGCGCCAGCTGGACAGATACTACGGTTTCTTGGTCCGGGACGGCGATCCCATTGAGCTCAATGAGAACAATGAGGATCCGATCACCTATATGGATGCACTTCAGAGATCTGACTCTAAGGCATGGCTTGGAGCCATGCGATCCGAAATGAATTCCATGGAAATCAACAATGTTTGGACATTGGTTGATCCGCTTGAAGGAATAAAACCCATCGGGTGTAAATGGATCTTCAAGAGAAAAAGGGGCGCAGATGGGAAGGTAGAGACCTATAAAGCCCGTCTGGTTGCCAAGGGGTATTGTCAGCGATATGGTATCGATTATGATGAGACTTTCTCCCCTGTGGCAATGCTTAAGTCCATTCGGATCATGCTTGCTTTGGCAGCATATTTTGATTACGAGATCTGGCAGATGGATGTCTGAACCGCTTTCCTAAATGGGGAGCTGGAAGAGGAGGTGTATATGATACAGCCTGAAGGGTTCACATCCATAGATGAATCAAAAGTATGCAAGTTGCAGAGGTCCATCTATGGACTCAAGCAAGCGTCTCGAAGTTGGAACTTACGGTTTGATAGGTGTATCAAATCATACGGCTTCGTTAGGAACGGAGAAGAATCATGCATCTATAAATGGGTTAATGGTTCTGTGATTGTATTCCTAGTACTGTATGTTGATGACATTCTCTTAATCGGGAATGATGTCGCAGCATTACAAGGAAAAAAAGTCTGGTTATCATCTCAGTTCTCCATGAAGGACTTAGGTGAAGCTTTTTACATACTAGGTATGAAGATCTATAGAGATAGATCTAAGAAGCTTTTGGGACTGTCCCAGTCTACGTACATTGACACCGTGCTGAAACGGTTCAGTATGAAAAATTCCAAGAAAGGCTATCTCCCGATAGGTTCTGGAATCACTCTTTCCAAGAAGGATTATGCGACAACTCTTGAGGAAAGAGAGTGCATGAGTAGAGTACCTTATGCTTCTGCAGTAGGCACTATCATGTATATTATGACTTGTACTAGACCAGACATGGCATACTCACTAAATGTAGTGAGCAGATACCAGTCTGACCCAGATGAGGTGCATTGGAAAGTGGTTAAGTCCATCCTTAAGTATTTAAGAAATACTAAAGATCAATGGCTGATTTATGGAGAACCTGACTTGAAACTTGTGGGATACTCTGACTCCAGTTTCCAGTCAGATAGAGATGATAGCAAGAGTGTGTCAGGGTTTGTTTTACCCTGAATGGAGGAGCGATCTACAGGAAAAGTTCCAAGCATGCAACTGTTGCAGACTCAGTATGCGAAGCAGAATATATTGCAGCATCATATACAGCAAAGGAAGCTGTATGGTTGCGGAAGTTTCTTGGAGAGCTAGGGGTGGCACCTTCCCTAGATGGTCCTGTTCCGGTGTACTGTGACAGCACTGGAGCCATTGCTCAAGCTAAGAAGCCTAAAGCTCATCACCACACCAAGCTAATTCTGCGGCGCTACCTCCTCGTATGAGAAATCGTCGAACGAGGCGACATCAATCTTCTAAAGATCGATGGAAAGGAAAATCTGGCCGACCCCTTCACTAAAGCCCTCGGAATAAAAGAGTTCGACTATTCTAAATGGGAAATGGATATTAGATACTCTTCTGATTGGCTTTAGTACAAGTGGGAGTTGTTGGGAATTGTGTCCCAAAGCCAATCGCTTGGGTTGTAGGCGATTAAGCTCAGTATTGTATTCTTTCTATGAATTAATAAAATATTTTTTTTGGCAGCTCATCACATACTAAATTTTCCTGAAATGAACTCTTTCCATGTGATGAAGTCCTTAGGACTACACTGACTTCGATACAGAGAGGATGTATCGAGTGGTCCTTAAACCCTGTTCACAACCAAAGAATATATTATACTGGACGGCGATATATCAAGTATAGGTTATTGTAGTTCACATCGTTTGGTTGTCCTCTTGACCAAATGAATGTGGTGACACTGATGTGATCTACAAGTGGGATATGTGGTATCTCATTGAACGTGACTCCGTGCAGCCCCTTTCTACCAAAGGGAAACTCACGATTGGATATGGGTATATGTGTCCCTCTGACCTGAGGTCATCACGGTAGCTTGCAAGCAACTCCCTGTGCTTTGGTGCTGGACTACCCGGATTTTTAATCCAGTGATGGACGGTTTCTAGGTACAGGCAAGTACTTGTGGAGCAGCGAAGCACCAAGATGGAATTGACTTGTCTAAACAATTTGGATTGAATGTCTCGCAGTATCTCAATTAAGCAAATCCTCGACCGGGGTAGCCCTAGTGAAGAGTCACTGGGCTTGCGAGGTTGAGACACGTAGTGGACTGACTCTGTCTGGGTTGGCAGCCCAATCTCAGTCATCCTGAGCATTAGAGGTCAAAGGGATGAATTATACGGTAACCATATGCCAGAGGTTCGATAGTTTGCTCCCGTATCTTCGACCTATCCGGACGCCGAGACCCATTGCTAGATGGTTTCCTGTGATGGTACTAGAATTGTTCTAGTGCTACCATTTACGTTCGAACCTATGAGGTCACATGCCACAAAGGATAACTCTCTGATCTGGATACCAATTACGATTAGGAATCATCTCAATTTTATGGTCACAGTATTTTTTGAGCACTCTTTTTTCTGTCTAGCCCTTGTCTGTGTCAACCAGAAATTATTCCGGGTTGACCAGCACTACGCCAGGATTTTTCTGAATTAGTTTTGAACTGATTCGGAGCTCGTTTTGGCCTTCAATTGGTTGTGAACCAATTTTAATCCCATGAACCATTTTTTTGGGCTTGAACCCATTAAATTGAATTGAACCCCTTTTGATTGGACCGGTTAAATTGAACTGATATTTTCTTTTGAACCGGTGACCATTTTACACGGTGTTTTCACTAGTTGGAACTCCATTCGAAGAAGGCAAAACGACCGAACGTTGCTTGGGCGACGTCCCTTCTTCTCCCTCCACCGGATGGCTTTCACCGCTGCTTTATTTGCTGGTTAATTTGAATGGCAGCTGCTGCCTCTTCCTCTCCCAGTCTCTCCATCTCCCTCTTCCTCTGCTGCCTATATATACCATGCAAAGTCCCCTATTTCAACGTAAGAAAATTTTCAGCCATGCAGAACCTGAGATACTGCACCTGGTGTTCCTTCTTTGAGAGGTTGAGAGATCCCCTAGTTGAGAGCTTAGACTCTTCTCTTATAAGCTAGGTTTTGGAGGGTGAGAGGGAGAGTTTCAAGGTCCTTTTCCTTGTCCAATTGAGTGCTCAAATCCCTGGACTGCAGCAAAGCTTTGTTGCTGCCGTTCACTGTGGCCGAATCAACTTCCAGCGGCTAGCACCGCGTGTGGAGTGGGATCCGAGAGCCCCAGGTGTGTCTTCCCTCTAGAGGGAGTATCCTTCTACTCCTAGGAGCAAGCCACGCGAGCCAGGATCGCTCCAGTTGCTCCAAAACGAAGGCCAAAGCCTGCTGCCCAGTTCTGCTGCAGAAAATCTGGCAACAAAATTTGGAGAATTTCTATATTTTTTTGGCTAAGTTTTTCTTGCAGATTTCAATTAGAGATCGAAGAGCACTTGTCCATGTTGCCACTGCTGAATTTTGGAAGCAAACGGAGGCTCGGAAGGCAGTGTTCCGATGCCATTTTGAAAGCCGAAAATAGAATTTTCAACAATCCAAGGAAGAAGAAGACTGGAATAAGTTTATCCCACTTATTCCAGCCTATTCCAGCTTTATCCCAGAGTTATTCCAGCCATAATAAGGTATGAAAAAATTAATTTTTTATCATGCATGAATTGAATTTTAAATTCAAATATTTTATAAATATTTTATATCATTTTACATGCCTATTTGCAACTAGAATTAGATTAGTTTCTGGGCAGAGCAGATTTCCACTGCGCGGATTTTTAAAATTATTTTAAAATCCATTCTGCTCCCGCTGTTGTTTGCATGCCTAGTGTAGGAACATGTCAAACCACCTACACCGATTTCTTTCAAGAAGGTCCCCATACCATGATCAATCCTTAGAACCTGACCATAGAGCTGACCCAAAATCCTATGACCCCAGATCCTATAATCCCATGACCCATAGATCTGCACCCTTGTCCTATGAGCCCAAAGAACCCAGAACCCCTAAGTATCAGCCTAGTACTAGTCAGGTTTCCCTTAGTCAACTTGAACCCCATAGGATTAGCACCCCTAAATATGAGCCCAGTAGTGAGCCACTACCCCTTAGGTAACCTGAACCTACTAGGACTAGTGTCCATAATCAAAAACCAGGACCTAGCCAATTTTCCTCTAGCCGACCTTCTCCAACCATTCCTGAGATTGACAAGGCTTACATCAATGCGGAAGTGTATGAAACTGATGCAAATTTAGTGGATGAGTATGAGGGAGAAGAGGAGACACCTTTAGATGACCTAGAAATAGCTGACCTAATAGATACCCAGGTAGAAGCCAAACTAGAGGTAGTTGACCTTGACCACATCCAACCTAAAGCTATAGTGGAAGAACAAATAGAGGAAAAGAACCTAGGTACTGCTACTAGAGCCTTACCTGAGGAAACCATAGAGGAGAGCCAAATTATAGAGTCTTGTCCTAAAATACAAGAACCTGAAGAATTTATTAAGGACCTGATCTCTTTGAATCTATACCTTCAAGATGAGCCTCCTCCTATAGTTCCCATTAAGGACCTCTTCCCTGAGATTAATAACCCATCCTTCTATTATACAAACCCCATAGATATACCGCAACCCCGTAAGGTTAACCTCATTAGTATAGGATTAGTTCCTGACACCCCATTTTTTATCCTACTTTATCCAACTAACCCGGAACCTTTTTCTCTACCCTACCAAACTAATTCTGAACCCACTTCCTATTTCCTACCCTTTCCTGAGTATTCTCATGTGTCTAGAACTATTAGATTACATTTTGTTGAGGTTACTAGGTTGCAAGGATCCATAGAGCCCATCCCATTTACTACCTACTTTTGGCAGACCCTCTAGCACCTATTAGGAGTTACTAGCAAATTTTCTTGCATGTCATCCATCAACCACGACTCATGCCCCCAAGCCCAAGTAGTAGTTAAGACCTAATAAACCATTTTAGTCGAGTCTGTTAGGTGTAGGTTTGAGTCCTTTGCATCATCTTGTTAGGAGTCTACATATGCCTAGCATGTTCACCACCCGCACTAATGTTAAAACAACTGGCTAATTTTCGAAGAAGGGTCAAAGAATTTGATGTAGTGGATTCTATCTTGGTTAGGCTTAGGCCTAAAAGAAGCTTCATGCTCACAGAGCCAGACCTTTTAAAGTGATAGAGAAGGTTAGATCAAATGCCTAGGTGTTAGACATACCATCGGATTTGGGCATTAGTTCTACCTTCAATATTATAGACCTGGTTGAGTACAGGAAACTGGCAGCGATACCTAGTGAGGCTTTTGAACCTATTCCTTTACATTGTGAGTGACCCTAACCCAGAGTATCCATTAATAAATTTGGCCTGAGAGAGGAGAACGGATCGAGCGTATCCTGGAGGATCAAGCCATTATGACCCGGGGCCACGGTTATTAACGCTTCTTGGTCCGATGGCAAGGCCAGCCAGAGTCGAACGATTCATGGATTTCTCGAGAGGACTTGCAGCACCTAAACCTAGACCTCCTCGAGAGATATGTGAGCTAGCTTGATCTTCACTCGATAGGGTCGAGTTCCTCCCACCCCGGGAGAATTGGTGGGAACACCAAATGCACCAGAATAAGATAGAGGCTTTTCAACCCTCTATGAATTGATCAATAATTTATGAGTCCATCTATAATAAGAGCTTAGCCTATCTGAGTCCATTTTAGTTATTATTTGAGTATTTTGAGTTTCAGTTCTATACTAGTCAGCTCATGTTGAGCTAGTTCAGTCAAGTGTTAGTCAGCTCATGTCGAGCAAATTTTATTTTTTTGAGTCCTATTCAACCATATTGAAGACTCAAGATCATATCATACAAGTGAAGACCAAGTCCAACCAGATTGAAGACATGGAAGTATAGCCCAAGTCCAACCCAGCTTGAAGATTTGAAGACCCCAGGAGGATAATTCAGAAATCCTGATTCCTTGCAGATGCCCTCCAGACGCCCAGATTCCCTTCCAGATGACAAAATATTTTCATATACCAAGGCATCTATGATTTTAGAGGTCCATCTGCATCCTAGCCTAAAGAAATCAAGCCCAAGCGCCAAGCCCAAGCCACTAAGAAGCAAGATACCAGGGAATATTCCTGCTACCTGGCTACCAGGCCACCCCAGCTTCCAAAGGCCCAAACCCATGCGCCCGAGCCCCTTTGGGCCAGCCTCTTGCTGTTCCTAGAAGCCCAACACACCCCCTAGGCATCCTTGGAGTGTTGGCTAAGTCAAGAGAATTTTTAGGGATTTTTTCTACCGAATGTTTCCTTATTTTCTATCTAGGGTTTGAGAGGGAAAAGGATTCTTATGTAAAGACTTATGTGCCCTTACTTGGAGCCCAAGGTTAAGGGTCTATTTAAAGGACCCTAGCCTCTTGTATGAAGGGAGATTTTTGATATAAAATAAACCTTGAGTTCTTCTATTGCTTTGTGTGATTACCCTGCTGTGTGCATAAAGGGGTTTGAGAGTTCTTCTTCCCGGTGTTTGCAACCATCTTCCTATTGCCAACCATCCTTCCAGCCCCCTCCAAAACATTCTTCTCTTTGCTATTTTCCTTTATTTTCTTGATCTCCTTTGAGTTATCTAACCCCTGACAGGTTGTTTGCAGGTCCTCGAGTTCCTACGAATCCAACGACTCCAGTCACGCCTCAATCGGACCACCGAGCTGAAAGCCGGGTATCCGCGGGTCTTTGGCTCAGTTTTCCAGGCCGCATCCATCGAGAAATGAGAGATCCCTTTGCTGCGATCTTCACCGGGCACTTCAGATGTTGTCAGGTACACCCCCTCTACCTCCAGTCTTATTATTGTAGGAGAACTTGCCCTAACCGAGGCTTCTCAGCCCAGCGATCCTTCTTTAGTACTTTTCTAGGTTCTAATCTGCATGCTTGGCTTCAAAAATTCATACAAAATTCTCTACAACTAATTTTGATCTGAAATTCGGGAATTAATCACCTAATCCCACATATAAAATATACAAAAGAATTGCATGCATATTAGTCCCACATCAAGAAGGGTTACTTCTGTGTGTGTGTGCCATAAAAATTATTTTGAGTTGGTATGCTTAAAAATGTAAAAAGTTGGTGAGAGTTTCTCTTTGAGTTCAAGTATAAAAATCCTGAAGAAGATACTCGAGCCGACCCAGCATGATGAAGAGCCGACTCCACTTACTGGCATGCAGTAAGGATTCTAGAACACAGCAATCCAAGCCGGCTCGAAGGCAACCGAGCTGACTCTAGTGAATCTGAGTCGACTAGATTATGTCTGAGCTGACTCCTTCAGAGTCTAGTTTCTGAAGTTTTCTGAGAATAGCCAAGTGAGCTAACCCGAACCAAAAAGAGCCGACTCTACCAGACCTAATTTTGAAGACCTAGGAAAGCGAGCCAACCTGAACTGTATCAAGCCAACTCTTCCAGAGTGATGATTTCAGAACCTGAGAATAAGAGCTGACCAATGATCAAAAGAGCCGACTCCTCGAGTTCAAGTTTTTCAAAGAAAGAAGTTCGAGTCGACTTGAGATATGAAGAGCTGACTCGTCTAGAGTGAAGTTTTGCATATTGAGACAAAGAGCTGATTGCACTGAAGATTTGGTGACTTGACCTATCGACTCGAAGGATATGAGCCTACTCGAAGGAATCCGAGCCGACTCGAACATCATTTTTAGGTATCCAATGGCTAGTTCCAGAAATTATTTTTGAATACCAAAAAGTGTTCCAATGGTCACAAATCATTCCCCAACGGTCTACAATGGCTAGAACTGCCTTGGAGTGATAGAAGACCTTATATTTGAATGATTTGAACATCCTAAAAGCAAGAGTTGTTTTCAAAGTTTCTTCAACGATAAAAGAGCTTCATTGAATATCTTAACTACCAACAGCAAAAGAGTACAAGAGCATTCAAGTCAGCCTTCAGTCTTCACCAACTCTGATCAGAAGTTTGAAGCACCTTTTGAAGAAGCCACTGAAGTAATTAAAGCTTATTCAAGTGCATTCAAGTGGACTTCCATCAAGCTGCACTGGCAACTATCCGATAAATTAAGTTTCTCATTTTTGTTGCATTTATTTCAATTCAATTTTTGAATTGTTGGGTTATTGTGAGCCTGGTTGAAAATCCAAATAGGTTCTTGGTGATCCTGGTAAAAACCAAGTGTTGGGTTCTTGGTGATCATGGAAAAACCAAGTTATGTTCTTGGTGATATTGTGGAAACCAAGTTAGGTTTCTTTGATGAGCCTATTTAAAACCAAAGGGAGTTGGATTTTCTTTGGTGATCCCATAAAACCAAAGTATAGAGGTTTTGGATTGTGATCCTGTAAAACAATCCTACTATATTCGGGTGTGAATATAATGGAAATCCCAAGTGGTATCTTGGATAGTAGATGTAGGAGCTGTGTTGCTCCGAACCACTATAAATTTTGTGTTTGTGTTGTGCTTCCTTGCTCTTAGCTTCTACAATTTATTATCTTGTCACAGCACCTTCCACTTGCAAGGGATTTTTAATTGCACATAATCTTGCCTTAGTTTTTTAAATTCCCAATTCACCCCCCTCTTGGGTAGCCACCAGGGCAACACTAATTTATGGAGAACCTAACTTAAAACATGTGGGGTATATCCAATTTTCAGTTAGATAGAGATGATAGCAAGAGTATATCAAGATTTGTGTTTACCCTAAATAGAGGAGCTATCTTTTAGAAAAGTTTTAAGCAGCATATAGTGGCAGACTATGTATGCGAAGTAGAGTACATTGCAGCATTAGATGCTGCAAAGGAGCTTGTGTGGTTACGAAAGTTTCTAAGCAAGCTAGGAGTGGCACCTTTCTTGCATGGTCCTATTCTAGTGTATTATGATAGCATTGGAGCCATTGCTCAAGCCAAAGAGCCAAAGTCCCATTAGCATACCAAGCATATTCTGCATTGCTACCACCTTATACGAGAGATTGTGGAATGACATGACGTCGAAGTTATGAAGATTGATAAAAAGGAAAATCTGGCCAAATCCTTAACTAAAGATCAGGAATGACATGACATCGAACTTATGAAGATCGATGGAAAGGAAAATCTGGGCAACCCCTTCACTAAAGCCGTTGGAGTTCAAGAGTTCAACGATTGTAAATAAAAGATGGGAGTTGTTGAAAAATGTGTCTCAAAGCCAATCATCTAGCTTGTAGATGGTTGAGCTATTATTGTAATTGTATATGAATTATATTGAATAAAATAGTTATTCTGGCTATTCATCATATTTTACATCTTCCTGTAATAAACTCTTGTGTGATTAAGTCCTCAAGACTACTTTGATGTGATATAGAGAGGATATATCATCTAGTCCTTAAATTCATTCATGACCAAATGATACATTGTCATAGGACGATAGTGTTTCAAGTGTAGGTTGATGTATGTCATAGTTATTAGTTGTCCTCTTAACCAAAGAGTGCAGAGACACTAGTATGGCATGCAGGTGTTGTGTATGACACTTTACTGGACGTGACCCATCTATAGAATATTCTTTTTCCCAAAGAGTAGTTCACATTAGAATATGGATATATTGTTCCTTTGACTTGAGATTACCATGGTAGCTTGTATGCAACTCATTATGCTTAGGTACCGAACTATCCGGATTTCTAATCTGATGATGAAAGGTTACTAGGTACAGTCAAGTACTTGTGTAGCAGTTGTTGGATCAAGATATGATTAACCCCTCCAAAAGAGTTTGGAATGAATGATTCATTATGTTTCAATTGAGTAAAACCTTGGCCAGGGTAGTCTATGTAAGTAGTTACGGGAATTTTGAGTTTGAGACATATTGTGATAGACTATTATAGGGTTGGGCAGTTAAACTCTAAGTCATCCAAAGCATTGAGGGTTAAAGGAATGTATTATATAATTATCATATCCATTTTGTTCTTGATAGTTGCTCTACAACCTTCGACTTATCCGGACTTCGGGTGTCATTGCTAGATGGTGACTTTGGCTGGTACTGAAAGTGTTCTAGTACTACCAGCTTAGTGTTCGAACCTATGGGATCACACACCATATGGATTTCTGATTGACCTTAAGGCTATTGAATGATTGGGAATTGTTTTTGGACTCTTTGGACAATTTGATTGTCCATCTACATTTCAGAGTTGACTAGAGTTATGAGTCGACTAAGTTATAGGGATTTGATGATTTGTCAAATGTTTACACATGATGTTACAAATATTATGATAAAGGTTATACTTATTAAATGTTGGTAATTATATAAAGGGTTAGTGGCAATGTGATTGCTTGATTAACTCAATTTGATTGAACAATCTAGTTTAGGTCAAACTGAATGTGATTCGATTTGGGCTCGGGTTATGTCCAATGTGATTGGGCTAAATTATTGCATCCCATTTCAAATTTAAGTTTGAATTATGAATTCAAATTTTGATTTAAGTTTTAAATTCAGAATTTAGGTTGAATTTGAAAGGATGTAACTCCCACGGGCTTAAATGTTTTGTAACCCCCCATAACTTATGTAACTCTCCCTTTTTCTTCTCCCCCAACTTACCTACATAAGGGGGCTTAATGATGATGTGAAGGTGAGTGATTTCTGAAGTTTATTTGCTAGAAAGTCTTTAAAAGAGAGGAAAAAGGAAAAAGAAAGAAGAAAGCTTGAAACCTTTGTGTGGGGAAGAAATATTTGGTTTGGGTGTGTGTTGCCTAGTATTCTAGGCTTGGAAAGAGTATCTTGGGAAGGATTCTTGAGTGCACTTCCTGCATCCTCTATAGTGCTTGGTGTGGACACCAGAAGCCGAAAGAAACTTCACTCCAACAAGGTTAGCCTTATCCCAATTTGGATCGAAGATAATTAGGTTACCTTGTATCCTTTAGTTCAAAAATATTTTATTTTCAAGAGTCATTTCCTTTTCAAGAGTCCTGTAATTAATTTTGAGTTTCAAATCAAGAGTGTTTATTGAGTCCTGTAATTACTTTTAAAATTTTATTTCCTGTAAGTCCATTTCAAGTTTTAAAGTCTAGGTCAGTCAAGTCAGTTCAGTTGAGTTAAGTCTAATTCAGTTGAGTTAAGTCTAATCAAGTCTTAAAGCCATGAAAGCCAGCAACAAGACTCAAATTCTAGACCCCAGAATTTGACCACATGAAGAAGAGAAGACACATCAACCAAGCAAGAGAAAAGGACCATCAACTAGGACCACTGGGTGCCACATGTCATTTTTATCCAAGTAGAAGACCACCTCACCATGCCACGTCATCAGGTGCCACTTCACCAGCCACCTCATCACCCTTTGGGCGCCAACAAGGAAGATTCAAATTCAAGGAGGTTGGCCACATCCCTCCAAGTCCTCCACCAAATCCTCCAACCCCCCCCACATCCCTCCAAACTCTCCACCAAATCCTCCAACCCCCCTTGTAATCCTCCTCGATTTGGGGAGTTTTTAAATTTCAAAAGCTAGCTTTGTGAGGCTATTAAAAGCCTTGGAGGCCCATTGTAAAAGGGATTGATTTTGATAAGATGAATGAAAAATGAAGTTGAAGTTGAAGTTGTAGTCTTATATTATTTCTTTGAGTGATTGTTCCTAAGCCCCCTTCCCCCCCACTCGAATCTACTTTCTTCTCCAAGCCATCCAACGCCAAGTTCAAGAAGGATACATTGGAGCCGGCCAAACCATCTCAGACTTCCTTCCTTGCTCATAAATTATTCCATCCCTTCCATATGCCTGCTTTCTTCTTCCTTAACTTTTGATCTTCATTGCAGGGTCCTTCGAAGTCTTTGAGTTGTGAACAAGGTTCCCCTTGACAATGAACCAACAAGCTGAAGCCCAAGCCCAGCGTTCTGATCTCTGTTATCCGAGTTCTCCAGTCCAGAGCATCGGTAGTTTCAAGGTTTGAAATCATTAGAAGGTTGGAAAGCACAACAAGGCAAGTCCTCAATCATTAGCCCCTATTGTCTAGATCTTCTTCCTTCTTAGTTTTAGGATTGTGTCTAATCATGTAATAGTCCCTTTCATGTAATCCTTAAGACTTATTATGATGAGTACAATGCTAGTGTAATTAGGTTTCATTGCTCTACAAACACGAATCAAATCACTAATCATATGCTTGCCGCATCATCTTGGTGTCAGAGCATGGTAGAATAAGTTCCTGATTGCATAGCATTAAGTCCTTGAAGTACTTGGATCGGGGGCATTACCAGGCCGTCCGGTCTTAGGAGAAAGTAGGGTTTAAACACCCTCTCTTCCCATTCCACGGGGATCTCCTAAGGCGTGTCGGGGCGCCATTGTGATTGACCCGTGAAAAAGAAAGCCAAAGGATTTTTTAGATTTCATTTGTGAATTTTGCATTGGTCACGTTCTGTTTTTCTGCTTGCTGTATTTTCTGTAGGCTGACTGTAATCCGCCTGCAACTTCAAAGGCAAGTCACTAATTTTTTATTAAAATATTTTTTTTCTTGTTCCTTTTTAAGTCAGTTATCACCATATTAAATTTCATCATCAGAAAAAATTATAAAAAAATAAAAATTTCTGCAGTTCGACACTGTCATTAGGGTTATGTTCTGTCCTTTTTAATTATCTTCATTTGTAGGATCTGCTTAGATTAGTATAGATTTTAGTTTTAAAATTCCTTTCATCTACATTGAAACATATAAGTTAGAAATCCTTTGTGAATTTTTCAGAATTTTTGGACATTTCTTTCATCACGTTTTCCACACCACTTTCAAATTGCAACACACTTCTGCAGCACCTTTGCATTTCATTCATCTCATGAGAAATCAAATTAAGGGCATCAATTTGACATAGGGTCAGGGTTTCATCACCTGTCCCTAGCCCAAAAATCACCAACCAGCATATCGATCCCAGCCCGTTAATTAAAATTGAGTAGAACGTTAATTGCCCTAGTGGGTTAGGGACACCAACAAGTTGGGTTCAGGTTAGGGTCAAGTTAACTGTGTCAGCTAATTGGTGTGTGCTTACTGGCTTGGTGTCTAGGATTGGTGCATCAGGGCTTGTGATTTGGTCCGCCTACCTAGCCAATCTCAGATTGGTGTCTAAGGTTGGCAATCAGGGACCTACACTCCCCTCCACCTACCTGGCTAAGTCCCATAAGTACTACTAGCTAGTTGGTTCACTTAATTAGACTTCTAATTTGTGCTCTAGGTCTAGGAAACCTTAGCTCGAACTTGAGTCCATTTGCATGCATGACAACAGAGCAGGAACACCGTATTCACCAATCCAAGCCCAGTCAAGTGTAGCCATGGACCAAAACTTAGGGAATTTGATCAAAGGCCTAAATGATCAAGTGGCCCAACTGACTAAGAGTTTAACTGAGCAATTGGCCCAAACAAATCAGAATGTGGCACAAACCAACCAAGACTTGAATGAGCAGTTAGCCCACATCACTACTAGGTTGGATCAGTTAGAGGCTAGAACCCCCAGAAAGCAATCATGAAGCCCAGACTGAGCCTGAGCCAAGTCTTGCACCTGAACTCGAGACCCCATTGAACCCTAGAAGGATTCCATATCAAAACCCTCTCTATGAAACAAACCCTAGGAGAGCTCCCCAAGATCAGTTTTATGATCCAATTCCTAGAGGACCCCACCCTGGTCAAACCATCGAGCCCAACCCAAGCAGATTCCATCATGAGCCTAACTATGAACCCAATGTCAGGAGACCCACCCCAATTCACTTTGATCAAGATGACCGAACCATGAAGAACATTAGGCTAGAAGCTCCCACCTTTGATGGAATTTTAGATCCAAAGATCTACATTGATTGGGAAGGTGAGATGGACCAGTATTTTGACTGGTTTGAGATGAGTGAAGAGCGCAAGTGTAAGTTTGCAAAGCTTAAACTTGTGCGCCAAGCTAGGTTATATTGGGGAAATATTGAGAGACTCACTAGACAGAGAGGTGATGTGCCCATAGTGACCTGGCGAGCTATGAAACTTAGGCTTAGGGAGAAATACCTTCCTATGTCCTACCACCAAAGACTCCTAGATCAATGGCAAAGACTTACTCAAGGAAATAGGAGTGTCGCAGAGTACATAGCGAAGTTTGACGAATTCGTTATGAGGTGCAATGTTGATGAATCTGAGTCGGTGACCTTGTCTAGATTTAGAGCCGGACTGAGGGAAGAAATTCAAAGAGAATTGTTCATGCGAGAGGTACATGACCTAGAATTGGCCTATCAAATAGCTAGGGATGCTGAGAGATTCCATAGAGGTCCAGTCTATCGTAGGCCCGAAGCCCCTAGGACTAGTGCACCTTATCAGCAGTCAGGATCCAATCAGCCTAAATTCAACCGACCCAATCCTAATGTGCCTGTGACCCGTAGAGATGATAAGGGAAAAACACCTGAGACCCAAAGAACTCCAAATGCATGTTTCAAGTGTAACAAAGTGGGTCACTATTCTAGCAACTGTCCTAATAGAGCCCTACACATAGGCGAAGTAGAAGAGGAAGCCGTAGAATCCCAAGGTGAATTTGAGGAGGAAGTATACCAGGCAGATGAGAACTTGGCTGAAGAGTATGAGGATGAGGAAGTCCTGGTAGATCAAGATCTATTAGGAGTGGTTAGGTGTATTCTCACCCAAGCTAAAACCCAAGAAGATTGGCGTAGGACTAGCATCCTACAGACATTCATTAAGATAGGTGAGAAAGTATGCAAAGTCATTTTAGATAGCGGTAGCTGTGTCAATGCCATATCCACCAACATAGTTAAAAACCTAGGATTGCCCACCGTACCCCATCCTAATCCCTATAAGGTATCCTGGATAGACTCAACCATGATTTCCATTAAGTCTAGGTGCCTAGTAACCATTCAGTTCCAATCTTACCTGGAGAAAGTATGGTGTGATGTACTTCCAATGGGAGTAAGTAGCATAATTTTAGGCCGACCATGGTTGTACGATCTTGACGTAACACTCTATGGTCATTCTAATTCATGCTCGTTTACTCATAATGGAAAGAAGATTGTAATCCATTCTTCTCCACCTAAGAACCCCATTAAGAGAGGATCAAGCCAATTGAGTGATAAGAAAAAGGGGATAAACGTGATCACTGCTAGAGAAATGGAGAAAGAAATTAGCAATGGGTCACCTGTTTGGTTTTTAACCATTAAGGATCATCAAGAACCTCTTTCAAAAGAACAACCTCAAGAAGTCAGTCAAGTGCTAGAGGAGTTCAAAGACGTGTTCCCCGATGACTTGCCCGACCAACTCCCACCTCTTAGGGATATACAACATGCGATAGACTTAGTCCCCGGAGCAACCCTACCGAACCTTCCCCATTATAGAATGAACCCTACCGAGCACCAAGAATTACAACGTCAAGTAGGAGAACTCCTAAAGAAAGGATTCATTAGGGAGAGTTTGAGTCCATGCGCAGTCCCAACCTTACTTACCCCTAAGAAAGATGGCACATGGAGAATGTGTGTTGATAGTCGTGCCATAAATAAAATCACGGTGAAGTATAGGTTTCCCATCCCCCGCTTGGATGATATGTTAGATATGATGGCCGTGCAACTATATTTTCTAAGATTGACCTGAAGAGCGGCTATCACCAAGTTAGGATCAGACCAGGGGATGAATGGAAGACTGCCTTTAAAACTAAGGACGGGTTATTTGAATGGGTAGTCATGCCTTTTGGGTTATCAAACGCCCCTAGCACTTTTATGCGAATCATGAACCAAGTCCTACGAGCCTTTATTGGAAAATTTGTTGTCGTTTACTTTGATGACATACTTATCTATAGTAGGACTAGAGAAGATCATCAACTACATCTGAGGCAGGTATGTTTAGCACTTAGGAAAGATAACCTCTATGCCAATCTAAAGAAATGTGCTTTCATGACTACTAGAGTTATCTTCCTAGGATTTGTTGTGACCCCTGAAGGAGTATCCGCTGACCCTGAGAAGGTTAAGGCTATCGTAGAGTGGCCAACACCTAATAATATTCATGAAGTAAGAAGTTTTCATGGCCTCGCTACGTTTTATCGAAGATTTATTAGAGGGTTTAGCACCATAGTTGCTCCTATCACGGATTGTATTAGGAAGGGCCACTTTGAATGGACGAAGTCAGCTGATAAGGCCTTCCTTCACATCAAAGATAAGATGACCCAAGCACCAGTCTTAAGACTACCCGATTTTTCTAAGGTCTTTGAAGTAGCATGCGATGCTTCGGGAGTAGGTATTGGTGGAGTTCTGAGTCAAGAGAACCATCCCGTAGCATTCTTTAGTGAGAAATTGAATGAAGCCAGGAAAAAATACTCCACATATGATCGGGAGCTTTATGCGGTAGTGCAAGCATTAAGGTATTGGAGGCATTATCTCCTACCGCAAGAATTTGTTTTATTTTCAGACCATGAAGCCCTTAGGTTTTTGAGTTCCCAAAAGAAACTAAACCCTAGGCATGCCAAATGGGTAGAGTACATCCAATCCTATACGTTTGTCCTAAAGCATCAATCAGGAACCGATAATAAGGTAGCTGATGCCCTAAGTCGTAGAACGTTACTTTTAACTTCAGTCTGTACTGAAGTCATAGGTTTTGAAAGACTTAAGGAGCAGTATGAAACCTGTCCAGATTTTGATGAAATTTATCAGGTTTTGCGTCAAGGACCCTCTAGTGATCATAGTGACTATACCCTTCTAGATGGTTATCTTTTTAGAGAGAATAGGCTTTGCATCCCAAGAACCTCCTTTAGAGATTTTTTAGTTTGGGAGATACATGCGGGAGGTTTGGCTGGCCACTTCGGACGAAACAAGACTATCTTGGCTGTTGAGGAACAATTTTACTGGCCAGGTCTTAAGAAACAAGTAGCAAACATTGTAGCCCGATGTAGGACATGTGCTGTTGCAAAGCAACAAAGAAGAATACCGGGCTATACACTCCATTACCTGTACCTGAGTGTCCATGGCAGGATCTAAGCATGGACTTTGTTCTAGGATTACCCAAGACCATTCGAAAACATGATTCAATCTTTGTGGTGGTCGACCGATTTTCAAAAATGGCCCATTTCATACCTTGCACCCAAACTTTCGATGCCTCTAGGATAGCCAAACTCTTTCTTGATCAAGTAGTCAGACTCCACGGGTTACCAAAAACCATTGTTTCTGATAGGGATGTCCGCTTCACAAGTTACTTCTGGAAAACCCTTTGGCACCTATTAGGAACCAGACTGAAATTCTCCACTGCCTACCATCCCCAGACTGATGGACAAACCGAGGTTGTAAATAGAAGTCTAGGGAACTTGCTGAGATGCCTAGTGGGAGAAAGTCTAGGAAACTGGGATTTGTTATTGCCACGTGCTGAGTTCGCTTACAACAGTTCGGTCAATCGATCTACGGGCAAAAGTCCCTTTGAGATAGTCCATGGTTGCAAGCCTAGGAAGCCTTTAGATCTAATCCCACTACCTATTCACACACGAGTCTCTGAGTCTGCTGAGTCTTTTGCACAGCATGTCACAAATCTACATAAAGAAATCAGTAATAAGATCAACCTGAGCAATGAAACTTACAAACACTTAGCTGACTCACATAAGAGGGCTAAAGAATTCTGTGAAGAAGATTATGCGATGATTAGGCTCAACCCTAAACGGTTTCCCCCTGGAACCATAAAGAAGCTACATGCCCGCGGAGCGGGACCTTTTAAGATCTTAAAGAAAATAGGGCCTAATGCATATGTTTTGGAACTTCCACCTGATATGGGTATTAGTACAACCTTCAATGTTTCAGACCTAGTAGAATACAAAGAACCACTACTAATACCTAGTGAGCCTTTTGAGCCAGAAAATTTCATTGAGCGTGAACATATTTCCGAGTGTCCACCACCAACCTTACTTGAGCAGAGAGAGAGGATTGAGAGAATCCTGGATGACAAGATCATTACTACCAGGAATAAGGACTATCAGCGATACCTGGTTCAATGGCAAGGTCGACCTGAGTCCGACAACTCTTGGATTACTCGAGAGGACCTGCAAAGACTTAACCCAGACTTGTTCGAGCATTACCAGGGCAAAACTGAACCATACTCGACTGGGTCGAGTTCTGCCCACCCCAGGAGAATTGGTGTGGACACCAGAAGCCGAAAGAAACTTCACTCCAACAAGGTTAGCCTTATCCCAATTTGGATCGAAGATAATTAGGTTACCTTGTATCCTTTAGTTCAAAAATATTTTATTTTCAAGAGTCATTTCCTTTTCAAGAGTCCTGTAATTAATTTTGAGTTTCAAATCAAGAGTGTTTATTGAGTCCTGTAATTACTTTTAAAATTTCATTTCCTGTAAGTCCATTTCAAGTTTTAAAGTCTAGGTCAGTCAAGTCAGTTCAGTTGAGTTAAGTCTAATTCAGTTGAGTTAAGTCTAATCAAGTCTTAAAGCCATGAAAGCCAGCAACAAGACTCAAATTCTAGACCCCAGAATTTGACCACATGAAGAAGAGAAGACACATCAACCAAGCAAGAGAAAAGGACCATCAACTAGGACCACTGGGTGCCACATGTCATTTTTATCCAAGTAGAAGACCACCTCACCATGCCACGTCATCAGGTGCCACTTCACCAGCCACCTCATCACCCTTTGGGCGCCAACAAGGAAGATTCAAATTCAAGTAGGTTGGCCACATCCCTCCAAGTCCTCCACCAAATCCTCCAACCCCCCCACATCCCTCCAAACTCTCCACCAAATCCTCCAACCCCCCTTGTAATCCTCCTCGATTTGGGGAGTTTTTAAATTTCAAAAGCTAGCTTTGTGAGGCTATTAAAAGCCTTGGAGGCCCATTGTAAAAGGGATTGATTTTGATAAGATGAATGAAAAATGAAGTTGAAGTTGAAGTTGTAGTCTTATATTATTTCTTTGAGTGATTGTTCCTAAGCCCCCCCCACTCGAATCTACTTTCTTCTCCAAGCCATCCAACGCCAAGTTCAAGAAGGATACATTGGAGCCGGCCAAACCATCTCAGACATCCTTCCTTGCTCATAAATTATTCCATCCCTTCCATATGCCTGCTTTCTTCTTCCTTAACTTTTGATCTTCATTGCAGGGTCCTTCGAAGTCTTTGAGTTGTGAACAAGGTTCCCTTGACAATGAACCAACAAGCTGAAGCCCAAGCCCAGCGTTCTGATCTCTGTTATCCGAGTTCTCCAGTCCAGAGCATCGGTAGTTTCAAGGTTTGAAATCATTAGAAGGTTGGAAAGCACAACAAGGCAAGTCCTCAATCATTAGCCCCTATTGTCTAGATCTTCTTTCTTCTTAGTTTTAGGATTGTGTCTAATCATGTAATAGTCCCTTTTCATGTAATCCTTAAGACTTATTATGATGAGTACAATGCTAGTGTAATTAGGTTTCATTGCTCTACAAACACGAATCAAATCACTAATCATATGCTTGCCGCATCAGTGCTTCTTCATCTCCTAGAGCATCTCGAAGAAGAAGAAGAAGAGTCCATAAGCCAATTTGTTCTGACAAAGCTAGCACTTCAAAGGAAGAAGGTCAAGGAAGAATTCCGGTGTGGATTTCCTATAGAGGCCGAACACGTGTGCGGCTTCCAGAGTGATTGTCTTCCTTGGTAAGCTTTTCCTCAACCCGGCGAGTGTTGCATCGGATTAAAGGTAAGGCTCTTGGTGAGTTTTCTAAAGAAGTATTCTTTGGTATGTGCATCGAACATAGAATGATTTTATGTGATGCACAACTTTGTGTGCTTGTATTGTCTTTCATTTTCATGTTAATATTCATACATGATCCTATTTGTAGGCCCATATTAGAAATGTTCTAATATTATATGTTGATTAATATGATTGATCTAGTTTTTCGCTGCGATGCAAGGTTAAAAAATTTTAAAGTTGCATCACTATTGCCTACATAATGTTTCCTTACAACCATTATATAGTCCAAACATAAACTTTATGTATAATGTATACAACATTAGATGCAAACTCAGGCATATTTTTAAACTATGTGTACTGTCACATTTGAAATTCAAGCATCTAGCTTGATGATCGACTCACAACCATTACCCTTAGTTGAATCCGTCCACATTCAATGAATGTGACCACACCAAGTAGTTGTTAGGTATTTATTTCAAGTTGTTATTTTTAGATTTGTTTACTTGTTTTAAAATATCTTAGAATTTGTTTAGTTGTTATCTAGTTAGTTTCATAAATTTGTTAAGCTAATGGTCTATAATAAGAGTACATTGTATTCATGAAAAAAGAAGAAGAAAAAAGAAAAGAAGATTTTTATCTTAAATGTTTGCCTTCACAGTTTGCATTGAATGGTGTGAGACTATATAGGAGTGATTCCCAAATTTGCTTCAACTATTTTGTTACTTCATTCTCCCCTCAGCCAAGTTGCATCCACCACCGATCTTGACACCAACCTACTGCCACACCACTCCGATTATAGCTCAACAACTTTTGCTGAGCCGACTTCCTTGATTTCGATCACCAACTCCGAAAACATTGAACCCTTCCACCTTCAGATCCAATATCTAAAGGAAAGCAAAGGCTTGAACCCAACAGGAACTTAAATGAACTCCATATTTAAGCAGAATTAACAAAAATCCTTATGAGCCTTGATAATTTCTTAACCTTTCCAAATCATTTTTTGTTTAATTCTGGTTCTTGCTGTTAGTGTTTTTATAAGATTTCATTATTAAGTTTAACTTGCATCGAATTAAAATTTCAATTTTTTATTTGTGCATCTAAGAGTTGCGTGGCACAAGTTTTAATTGTAGATCTATCATCCCTAAACTTTACCTTGCATCAACTTTGGTAACATAATAAAGTTTCAATTAAGATAACTAGAATGGGGACAGTTTAGGTATGACACTCTTGAAGATCCTGAAGATCCATTTAATAAAATTTTGTTAAAATTGAATGAACTATCTATTGACATACAAGACATTCAAGATAGAGTCACCATTCTAGAAGCAACTCAGGAACACAAAAATGAACCAACCTTAAATAATGTGGTGCAAGGAATTGCTAATAGGACTGTAGGTCATACTAAAAATAATTTTAGGGGATAACTTATGCGAACTCCTCCATGAAATAACC